>FR990085.1:16543697-17143697 GCA_905404285.2 Erannis defoliaria | reverse complement strand
TTTCAAAACTCCATAAACACCCATAGTAAAGTTGCCACAAATTTACTAGGGCATGACTTAGACTTGACTGTGACTATTTCCGTGTGACTGACTGTGATTTGATAATACAAACTTACACAATATAAACTTGAAAATGCATAATACTTAACACTGGCTGAATGTACAAAGTGCGAAGCCAAAAACTAAGAAAAAAATTTTTTATAAGAAAACTATAACAGCTCAGCTTTGTCATTGACAAATCAATAAAATTTGACATAAGGGTAATTTAGAAATTGGTCTGAAAAAAATTGGTCTGGAATATTCAAATCGTGCCAACTACACAAACAGCGTTATTAAAAACCATCACAGAGATAAAGTAAATGTTTCTAGTCTGTGCTGGTTCTTATAAACGCTGTTGGCGTCGTTAGTTAAATAATCTTAATCGGTTAAACGTAAAGAATTGAGAATTTCCTGTTTGGTTCACGTTTGCTTTGCTTGTCCGTCCTGTTTTCATTGATAATTAATTTGTTTTTAGGTTTTTGTATGGTTTTAACTTTGCCGACACAAAATAACTTAATTTATTGTTATCTTCTTAAAGTACGCTGATAGATACTTTTCCTTTTTGTTTTCAGGTACCTACTATGGGATTCCTTACAATATTAAAGAAATTGCGACAAAAAGAGAAAGAAATGCGAATTCTCATGCTGTATCCTTTTCAAACACCAAAACTTAAAGCTTTCTTGAAGCACAATCATAACCAGCTGCGATCCCATACATTTTTAACATCCCACAATTAACCTGTAAGCTGTATTATACATGAATAAATTGAATTGAATTAACAGAGCCGGGTACCATACCTTATGGTCTCAAGAATACGTAGACTGACAAATATAATAATTGACCAGACAAGAGTAAAATGGTAGCCTTCAGGAATTATAAGAAGAGTTTCCCTATTTAGTTTTTTTTTCGTTTTCCTGCCTGTTTATGGCCACCATTAAAAGGTGAAAGAAGATCTAAATCTTGTACCACTTTGTTCTTATTGTGCTATATAATATAAATAAGACAAACTTGGTTGTGTACTGAGGTATAAACATATTTTTTTAATGTAATTATTGGCCTGGTCATGCCCTAATGAGAAGGAGCGTCCTCTTGGGTAACAGTTGTGAGCATTCTGCAATCCCCAAGCCGCCTGCCAATTGTGGGAAATATGGCAACCCTCCCTATTAGGAGGCTTTCATCTAGCAGTGGATGTCTTCTGGCTGATGATGTGATCAAATAAGAGATAAGAATAAGCTCAAATATGGTACATGCTCTGCTCCATCACTGCACACCATATCCTCGCCAATGAAATTTGTTTACAATTGGAACAGGATGCCTGCAGGTTGGGCAGGTTGATTGGTTGGTTGGTTAGTTGTTGGTTGGTTGGTTGTATGATGTGGTTTCATCCAAATCCTTAAATTCATTTAAGAGCAGTCTGGATAAATGGATAAAAAGGAGAAGATAGCCTTAACAGAGTATTTGTCTTGAATTTCAACAGTGTTTGATATAGGCACATCAGCATTATGCTGCTCGCCTATCATTAAATAAATAAAACCCTTAACATAATGCGGCAGAGGGTTGGATAACGCCGGCAAGACTACAATACTGAAGCGGTTCAATGGAGAGCCCATTGACACTATCTCGCCCACACTCGGCTTCAACATAAAGACGTTGGAGCACAAGGGATACAAGCTCAACATATGGGATGTTGGAGGGCAGAAGTCTTTGCGGTAAATTTTATTTAAATTCTTGTGAAACAACATCGCAAAACAACAACCCACACACACAAAGCGCACAAAGAGATATTTTTACGTTTATAATTATGGTCACTATAATAATAATATTCAAATCATAGGTTTAAGAAAATTTATAAAAACAGGATTCTTCCTGACAAGATTTATTCTGTTAATTGTTTTCTCGGATTCCCGGTCTCCACAATACGGGCTTTGTGCCTAGTGTGGTGCCACAGCAATGTTCTGAATATAAAAATTGTTAAAAGAAATAAATTAATTTGAATTTGAACATCAATTCCGGCTTGAAGTCAATTTAAAACAACAGTGGCCGGAACACTTTATTTTTGGTGGTGGTTTGTGGGTCAGTAATTTTATTTATTCGTCTCATTTTCTGAGCCCAAAGAGCTATTGTACTATGAACCAGTGTATAATTATGTATAAAAACGAAGGTCACTTTGGATGTCCAACTAACTTGATTTTCCATCAAAGTAAAACATGGTTTCGCACCATTTACCCGACCACACCGAATCTAAAACTACAAAGCCCCCCGGTACAGCATTATGCCTGTTGAACAGTAGCATACTTTGGATTTTTATCTCTAACCTTATAGCTTAGAGTTGCTATTGTTTTAATAACTAAATATAATACTCCACTATTTTCGCATAACATGTAAGGTGTGCGATTCACAGCTTGTTACTGACCCCTTAGTCTTGTAGCACCGTAGAGTATAAGTCTTTAATTCCAGTCCCATTCCACAGATCATATTGGAAAAACTACTTCGAGAGCACAGATGGAGTAACATGGGTCGTGGACAGCGCTGACCCGCAGCGGCTAGCAGACTGCGCTCGGGAGCTCCACTCGCTGCTCAGAGAGGAGAGGCTGGCCGGAGCCACGCTACTCGTGCTCGCCAACAAGGCAGACTTGCCAGGGGCTCTGTCGTTACATGATATCAGACAGGTGGGTTGACTTTGCACACTATAAAGACACTGGCTACTCATTGACACCATAAAAGTTGTAGAATTCGAAATTACAGGGCTAAGGAGACTCGCCATCTAATGTCATGCCGGTAATGTCACAGAGTTAGTTTTGTTTGTATAACCTTGTATGGACAGAATAGAACAGATTTTCATGTAAAACACTGTTATAAACTATCACGTTAATTCATTAGAGTTCTGTGTTCATTTACGGGATATTTGCCGTGGCCCGTGACGCAAGTTGTTGTGAAGCAAGGTCCTGATCAGAAGGTTTAAGTAGCAAAATGTCCACTGCGAAACGCCTGATGAGCAGTAAGCCTAATTAGCAAAACGTCCAACTATCAGATGGTCTGTATAGTTGAACATTCCTTATACCTTCTGATCAGGAGGGGATATTTTGCCTCACAGGCAAATACACAACATAATCACGGTAGGTAAATACCACATAGCAAAGCGAAAGCCCTACTTGTTAGGTAGAACGGCTGTCAAAGCAATGTTGTACAGCAATTGTATGGAAAACCGCTGTCGCCAGTTTTAAACAAAATTGTATTGAAACTACGAAAAATTACAATCATTGGTCGCGCATTTGAAATAAAACGCTTGAAATGCTATTTCGCAACAGATTAAAATTAATCTAATTACGATGCGATGTGGTTTAGTTTCTTACGCATCTATTTATATTGTCTTTTTGAGTATTCTGTCTAAAAACATGTATATTGGTAGAATTGTCATTAAGCGCATTTGCACTTAATGCCGGCTAGCGCGGGCCGTCACATTTCCTTTCTATTCTCTTCTCTCTTCTGTGAGTAAATACTCATAGATCTCTAGACGAATATATAACCAAGACAGAACTACATTTTCGTGTAGAACCATAGTAATAATCAGGTTTGATCTAAACATTCATTGGAGTTAGTCCATTTCCAGGCCCTGGACCTGGACAGCATCAAGACGCACCACTGGCGCATCGAGCGCTGCTCGGCTGTCACCGGAGAGAACCTCATAGACGGAGTCAACTGGATGCTCGACGATATAGCGTCCAGGATATTCACTCTCGACTAGGTGCAGGGCCGTCACCGGTGAGACTGATGATGATGCTGCTTCGAACATAATCAACCCTATACTGAATAATATAAGATAACTTATTACTCGTACATTCGCTGGCTACTATACAGGGTTACAGACTTCGGCATTACTTAGCCGAAAGGAGGTTGTTGATCATCATTATGAACAACTTTTAGTTTGCGGCCAACCCAGAAAGCACGAAAGAAAAAAACAGCTAATCCATAGACAAGTACTTTAAAAAAGTCATGACTACAATTTCGATGAAATTTGAACAGGAACATTCTGAAAATTCCTATATCCTTTCAAATAACGAAATAATTTCTAAATGATTGAGTTCTGAGGTAACAAACGCTTTAAAAAAAAATTTCAAAACCCATCTCCTTTTTTGAAGTCAGTAAAAAATTTGATTCACCATCGATAAAATGTTTTTTTGTGCTTTCAATTTAGGCCCCATAGTAGTTGTTCACAATGAGTACAATGACCTCCTGTCGAGTTAGTAGTACAGTTACGAGAAACTCTGTATAAAACGTAGCGTCTATAATTTCTCTTAAGACTATACTACTTTAGACTAGGGTAGATATTTACATAATATAATAAAAACGATAACACCTGAACTAAAAAAAACTTATATAACATAAAAATAATTGCTCTAGAGTATAGAGTTTTTTTTAGTACTGTAGACATCTGTAATTTTCTTGTTTCAGGGGAATACGTTTGTTATGTATGGTGAATCACTCACCAGATTCCCACTTAATACTCGTCATTGTAAGCATACTAACGACACGCGAAATTTCGTTAATATCTGTTCAGCCGTTACTTTTCTTTGCTTTTAAATAATACCTGCTCTTCTAGGAATCGTAAGGTTGTGGGCTCGAATCCCGGGCCTGTATCAATGAGCTCTTGGAGTTGAAACTTGTAACTAACTTCAAAACTGGTTTTAATGTCTCCTTTGATTGATTCTACAGAATATATAATAGTTGGTACGTATTATTATCGCATTTTTTTGTATGGTGCAATTAAAAATGTCAGGCATTTTGCTTGTCTGTCACGTTTGCTTCAGAGCCCTAGTTTATTAATAATTAACTGTGATGCTTGTATATTTTAAATTATAAGTTTATTAATAAACTTTTGTAATGAATATTTAAGACTT
Organism: Erannis defoliaria; assembly: GCA_905404285.2. Taxonomy (NCBI): domain Eukaryota; kingdom Metazoa; phylum Arthropoda; class Insecta; order Lepidoptera; family Geometridae; genus Erannis; species Erannis defoliaria. The sequence continues at coordinate 17,138,760 of FR990085.1, read as the reverse complement.
TTAATTACTTTAGTCACTGCTGAAAAATGTCTAACCGAAAAATTGTTTAATCATGTTTTAATAGTTTCTTTTTCGTTTCATTCTGTTTAGTGACGAGACGAGCAAGACGTTCGCCTGATGCCAAGGCCTGGCCGAGCGTCACGCCGCCACAGCTACCACTAACAGTAGCAGTGCCAGAATTGTGAACTTGCGAACACAATCCTGCGCCGCACTACACTGCGCTCGTCACCCTGAGTAATTAGATGTTAAATCTCTTCATACCCAGTAATTTCTCTGGTAACATTACCCTTCAAACCGTAACACTAATGCTTGCACATTGCTGCTTGGCGGTTGTTAGCCAGTTACCAGATAAATGACTGGGCATGAGCGCAGCGCAGTGCGGCGCAGGATTGTGTTCGCAAGTTAACAGTTCAGTTAACTGCTACTGTAATGGGCAGGCGTGACGCTTACCGCCAGGCGAACGTCTGTCGGCTCATCACTCCAATGCATAAAAACATTGTATTTCTTAAATGTATAGTATTTAATTTGCTACAGGTAATAACGGTTGGTCATCAGGGGAGACACGAGTCCGTCGGGTCTCCCCTGATTTCCCCCCTAGGGGAGAGGAGATATCAGAGTTTATTTGAAAATAATATTCAAGTATTCACGCTCGTCCATCCACAAGGTGAACAGACGATCTAAAAGAGACCGCAGGAAAACGTTGTATGCAGGCTGCTTCCAACCGGTTCTTTTTGAGATTGACGGGGGAGGCCTAAGTCCAGCGGCTTGGGGGAGACACCAAGACTGAAAAATCCTGATATGTCCCCCAGGGGAGGAAATCAGGGGAGACACCGAGTCCTTCACCCTTAAATAAACCAAACCAACCAGCCTTTACTAATGAATGTGTAGTGGCCACTCTTTTAAATATGTAACTATGGAAGAAGTCATGGATCAGAGAACAAGGCAGATAATTTAATGTAACTACTTTACATTTATCAATAAATCAAACTCATTAATAGTGTAAAGTCCACATTATAATTCATCTATACAGAATGCACACGGGTTACAGGCTATAGTCATTGTTGGGAATGTTCCGAGGAGTCTACCGGGGGCTCCACATCCGTACTCGGCACGAGCTCCGTCTCCCTGCTTGTTTCTTCCGGTGTGTCCGGGTTGGCTGTGGAGTCCAGAGAAGCAGCAGACACCATGGTTGTGACCGGTTCTTCACCCGGGACCGGGGGGATGTCACATTCTGTAGGCACCATGCTTGTGTCTATTTTGGTTTCTTCTGGTTGTGTTGCAGCTGTCAAAAAAAAACAATAGTGGAGTTCTTGAGTGTGTACGGAACGAGCCCTGTAGCAGAGCTATACGGATTAATCCTTGGAGGGTGGGTGAATGCAATAGTTTCATGGCCTGTCCCTTAAAGGACAAGGCTAGGCAATTTAAAAAAAAACAATTAATAATGTAATTTGGACTTAATTTTGTCATAATATGACTGACATGCCAGGGTTCGCTAAAGTCCTAATAAAAAAAAAAAAACTTTTTTAGAGCTTGCCTGGGTATATGCACTAAAACCAGTGGACAGGGGGAAAAGATATCCCCACTCAATGTTCAACAATACAACATACATTTCAATGTTGTTCCTTTTCTTTATTATTTTTCCCACCTGAAGGGGATGTTGGGAAAAATAATTCCCAATATCCCCGAATATACCGTAATGCAACAGCCTAAATTACTGTCCTTATGGTAGTATTCTGAACTGAAGAGTAATGTTTCAGTGATATTGGACATAGAAAGACTACTAGAATTTACCCTATCATTATGCCATAAATGTATAGTATTTATGTTTCCTTTTCTATTGCTGTATAAATAGTTCGATGTCTTACCTGAATTTTTGTTTTCCTTGTCTTTATCACCTTCCTTCTTCACCTCCACCTCATCATGGTGATCATCATTATCACTATCATCTTTATCCATGTCCGTTGCAAACTTGTCCCTCTTCCGTCCCCTTTCCTCATCATTCTGTTCCTTTTCCTGCTTAATATCTTGTCCGTTCTTCTCGTGAGTCTTATCATCTAGTGTTGCTGGGTCATTCTCCTTCGCTCCGGGGCCGCGCTGGCGTAGGCAACGCTGTTCTATCCGCTGCAACTCTTCTTGCAGCTCTTCACGTTTTTTATTCATGCATTCTGGAATTTTAGAAATATTGTTTTGCATTTATATAACAGCCTTCAAAACCACATGTTTTTAAGATTAATAGCTAACCCAACAAAAAGTAAGTTCTGACAGGCTCAGTAGCCGGTCCTAGTTAAAAGAGACTGCCCCATGATTAGCATATTTAAAACATTCAAGTAATGACTAGCAAGGAGTCTTGCAATAATCTTCTTACACTGGCATGTAAACCACGACATGCAACTCTTCCGAGTTACAGTTAGGACGACAATTGGCAGTTGACCCAAGAAATTGCGTCAAATTCTTGCTAGTCTAGAATAATTAATGTTAAGTTTAATAATATTCATCACACAAGAACCATTATAGAAAGCCAATAGTACTCAAACACGCCCAAAGCATTTACTTACTGCGATACAGAGGCCCATATATGGCTGCAAGTTTACAAGTTACATGAGTAGTAGAATTATAATAGTTTTATGAAAGTCTTTTTATATTTATAACGTTTCCACTGCACCTTATTCAGAGAAAATAACTGCAATACAATTCCTTTTATCTTTCCTGGCAGTTCCAAGTTGTTTGTGGTAAAATGAAGCTAGAGTAGACACATTTGAGTGATATGTTTTTAGAGGTTATACCAGAGATAGATCTGTTGCTTATTAGGCTCTAATCTAGTGACACAAATGAAATTGGATTTGACATTATTTCAAGCAAAATAATCATTTAAGGAAACATTTTATTGTTTATTCCCATCTGCCTCATGGATATTTATTTGGGGGTAGACGGGAATGTTAAAATCTAAGATTATAATTGTTTTTCATAAACACTAACAATGCATAAATTATGGGCCACAGATAAATTGATCACTACTAAATGCATCACATTATTGGTATGTGATGAATGAATATATTAATATATATGATTATATGAATGCCTCGGCCAGTATCGTACCTAGTTCACCGATGAGTAAACGATACTTACTTTCATGATATTTTCTACTGGACACGAGTTTCTCCTCTGCCTTATCGCTCATCTTCTTAGGTATCCAGTACATATGAGGCTTGGTCCGGGTCAGAATAAAGTTCCCCAGGTGTTTCTGTGACTCCTCCCATTTCTCAAACTCCTGGACGCGCGCCATTTTGGCTTCGAGTGCCTTGATTGTAGCTCTCTTGTGCTCTCTCTCGGCGAATAGTGTTTTTCGTTCCTTTTGTTCTCTTTCCTTTTCTAAACGTGCTTGCTCTTCAATTTTACGTTCTACTTGAGCTTTTTTTTCTTCCTGAAATTGTTACACATATTAAGTTATAGTAAACATATATTACAAAATAGATGCCACATGAAGAATTCTAATGTTTAGCTAATTGTAATAGTTATATTAATAGGATAATTATATTAAGTGTATATTTATTTATTTGATAATGGGCAAGCTGCTATGCTGATTACAAAGGCAAAAAAGATTGAAGTATAGAAAGATTGAATAAGAATGACAAAATGCATTGAAACAAATTAAAAATTCATTTTTCAAATAACCGCGTTACTAACCTTGGTCTGTAAAACGATTTCTTCCTGCTTGAACTTCTGCAGAGTGCCGAGCAGCGAGCCAAACATTCTCCGATTTCTCTTTCGGGCTTGTTCATCATCTCCCTGCGCGCGGAGTACGGCCGCGCGCGTGGGCAGCTCTCGGGACACTGCTGATGGCATACGGACTCGCTTCGGACCAGGGCCTTCATCCTCACCGTCACTGTCTTGTGTACGGGCTGATATTCTGTAAAGTGGTACTTATAAATTCATAAATTGATCAACTTAATATGTATCTAGGTAGGTTGATAATTTATTATCCTAGTTTTTATATGTTTTGAGTAAAATTAATGTCTATAAAATACATCAAATGTATAATTATAATGGAAAATGAAATAAGTAGCTTGTATGTCAAATGTCATGCATGTAATATTACCCTAGGTATATATGAAAAAAGCAAGTAGGAATAAGTAAGCAAAATTAAAAACAAACCTGTACTTATACCAGTTATGTAATTCTATATCTAACAAAAATTGATAACCAGCTAGATGTAAACAGGACCGTCTCCGGTCTCGGCTCACCTGCTAAACACAGTCTTGGTTTCTTGTTTCCGTTTGCCGAAATGATCATCGATTTTATTGAAGCTGTTTCCAGAGTCTCCGAAAGAATTACGACCTCCTACACGATTGTTGCCTCTGGGATATTCTCCAGCAGAGTTTATCCTACAAATAAACAATCAAATTAGGTCAAAACACAAACATAGGATAGGAAATATGAAAAGCTTCAAGGTAATTACTAACCTATCGTTTGAGAATCTTCCAGTCGTTTGTACGATTTTCTTTATGTTTTCGTCTATTTTATATAAACTATTTTTTTCATTTTCAAGTTGTGTACGTAATGTAGTAAATGATATTGCTACTTCTGTCCCCATTTTCGCAAAAAACAATCTAAATCACCAATGCATGAATTATTTGGGCTGAATTATCAGAATAGAACACTTTTTCTGTTTTGTTTGACACGGACACGCCACAGATTAAAAAAAATGTTCACATTCGCTCCAAACTACAATCCATAGATTCCCAAAGGTTATCTTATGTTATCTGTATCTATACCCTATAAATCTGTTAATTGGTTGTACATTTAAAAATATTTGATTGATTATTTTCTGACATCATTAAAATATAGAAATAAAATATATTCATTAATGTTTATTTCAGATCACAACATTTTCATGGTAATAACAGATGGCGCTTAAATAATTTTTGTTATCTTAGTACAGCTACTCGAACATAGGTGCCGCAAGTTAAGCATTATTCATAGTTCTTGTACTCGACAATAGATGACACATCTAGTTCCAATTTTGTCATGTTTTATTTTACTTTATTTTTATTGCATTATGAGGATTTCTCGATATGATACTTGGACTTCGCATTTACACCATATAATAATAACCGACTTACGTTCTCCCTGTAGTCTTTACGGAAGTTGTTAATAAAGTTAGATGTAAGGTACCTACTAGCAACGAGTAACGCCTTCAAGTAAAGGAACAGCAGAATCTAGATCATAAATCAATCAGCTGTCCCTAGTCAGTAGGTAATCAGACGCAAGCAGAAGCCGGGCAGTTTAATTTCACGCATGTACCACCCACGCGTGACCTCCGGCTGTCAACGGCGCGTCACCTGCGACATTCGTCTTTTAGGTTCTTGCTGCTATTCAGAAGTTTGCGGACGAACAATAATCGACTTACTTAGAGGAATCAATATCAATACGTACCGCAGTAGTCTAGTGCCACAAGCCACCATATCCTGAAGGTAAAGAAATACTTACTACTAAGGTACATTTTGGCCTAGTAGGAGATAAAGGAAATTTGTAGACGTAGAATCGACATTCCTCTTGCAGAAGAAGTGTCTTCGCATAATTTTCAACCTAGGAAGCAGAGATACGTTACGAAATACTTTCAAGGAAAATAACCTCCTCACTCTAACAGGAATATACATATTAGAACTGTGTCTATTTGTCAAAAACAACCAAAGTTATTTCTTTGATGTAGAGTCAAGTCGTGCTAATATTTTACGCCCTAAACACAAGTACAATATAAGTATACGACAAGTAAATAATGCCATGTTCTACAATAGTTCATTTTATGCAGCCATTAAAATATATAATCATCTACCTATTGAATTAAAGTCATTAAATGTATATCACAGTTTAAAGTTAAATTAAAGAGCTGGTTAATATCAAAAGTGTTTTACAAATTAAAAGAATATTTTAATGATACTTTTAAATAAATACTTTGTTGTTCTATTAAATGTTTATACTAGTGATATAAGGTGTAAATATAAAAAAAATAGTTTTATGTTATTTAGATAAAACGTAATTTTAGTCTTTGTTTTAAAATAGTTATGTACCTACGTAGATTTAAAAAAATGTATTTATCTTTATGATACAAATGCACTAAACTTGCAGCTGTAGGTACATTAAACCTATGTACCTACTAAAAATATTGCACGCCCGCAATGGGTAAACTGTTGTTAATTACTAATTTTAATTTATAAGATCTTTTGTACACAGTTTTGGCAATAAAAATATTCTATTCTATTCTATTCTAAAAATGTAACACTAACGTGCGTACCTACTTATGAGATATTTAATTCAATTACTTAAATCATAAGCTATTAATGGCACACCGTTTAGATGATCGATATATCCGGGACAAAAGCCAATAAATCCACTTTACAACTTTTAATTTTTTTTATTTTCTTCAGTCATACATTACACACAGTACATTATAATTATTACTTTCGTAATAGTAATATATATACAACGTGTAACAAAAAGGTTCAACAATACTGAAGGGTATGTATGTACTCATCATTATGAACAACTTTTACTATCGGGCCAAACCAGAAAACGTGAAAAAATATCAGCTTTTCCATAGAAAAACTTCATTGACCTTGGACAAAATGTATAGAACAGCTGGTTTTTTTAATAGTAAAATAAATGGTATAAGTAATATTGTATTATTATAGTATCTATAGTATATAGTTTAAGTAAAAGTACATAATATATTATACCTAGTTACCCATTGTGAAAGTTGTTCATAATGATGAGTACCTACAGACAGACCCCCTCCCTTCAGTATTGTTGAACCTTTTTGTTACATGTTGTATACGCCAACCACTCAGGTTACCTATACCTAAGTATCTAGTTATAACAAAATAATTAACGTATTAACCAAGTACAATACATAACCAGGCTGTACAGATGGGAAGCTCGAACTAACCCAGACAAACACACAATCGTGTATTTCTTTTAATACTAACTGATTTTGGTGCATTTAACAACACAAAGTTTCTGATTTTTTACAAATCAACCGACGGTTGTCTGGAAGTACCCAATAGCTCTTAGTGCTAAGACTGCTACTGGAACTTTTCACATTATTGGACTATGTTAGTCTTAGAGATTTAATAATGATTATTTCTTAAGCTAACAAACGGATGTGCCAATGGGTAAAAAGGATGGACGTAGCGGTTACATCATCAGCCGACGAAGGCTAAATGCCCAACTGTTTGGCCATTTAATGTTTTTTTAAACTTAGTATGTAGGTACTTATACCTAGTTCCATTACAATATAATATCTAAGTAGATACCTACTCGAGATATACAAAAGGATATAATTATCGTGGAATGTTTACTCAATGTACAATCTACAATCTTCGAATTCCACAAATACGTTGTACAACATTTAATTTCCCTCTTATTTGGAAACAAAAATTAAAACCCTCGACGCCGACACCGGCCCGACACGACAGCGGCAGTAAACATCCGAGCCGCGACCATGCGCACATCCTCCTACCAACTTTATGAAAAAACCAATTAGCTGAAATGTGGAGATATTCTGAAAGTGGCGAGTAACTCCGGCGCGGCCAAGCGTTCACGCGTGCATGAAAAATGGCTGAAGCGAGCAGACGCGCTCGTAAAAGTGTTAGAAACTCTATTTTAAAACTTTGTACACTTTCCGACGGGCTGACAAGACATTGTTTAAATAGATATACACCTTTATTGGTACCCGACGGGATGGAAACAGATGGGAAAGCGCGAGAGAGAGCCTGCAGTGAGATAAAGAGGCTGTTGAAGAGAAAATGTAAAATAAAGCAAGCATATCGCATTACAGATAACTGCTAGGTTTTAGTTTTTTTTTAAATCCAAATAACAATGTTACTCCTTTTATTATGTACCTAGGGTACCTATGTACTGAAAGTATACAAACGAATGTATTGCATTAAAATATTGTATTGTATATACATAATATACTTAAACTATTTATTGTCATCGTCAGCCATAGAACTTTCACTGCTGGACGAAGGCCTCCCCCTTTATAGAGGGGTGTTGCCATAATCCCCACGCTTGGCAGGCGGCTTGGGAATCGCAGAATGGTCACCACCGTTAACCAAGAGGACGCTGCTGTCCGTCCTGCGGTGGGTCTGGTTGCAGTTTATGCACATACCCAGGTCCCCACTATTTATTGTATGTCAAATAAAATAATGCTAAGATAAAATTCAATACTTAATTATAATAATGTATGTTTTAAAGCTTAAACATTAAGAAAAATTATGACCTCTGGCAGGACTCGAACCTGCATACGAGCAATCTCTGGGTTTGGGTCACCTGTTAAACGAGCTCAGACGGCAAAGGCAATATTTGAAGTTCCTTATATACGAGTAGCTCCACCCATGAGACATCGTCCTGAACCCCACATAATTATGACAGCATTACCTACACACAGATTTCACTTATTTTCAATTTAACTTTCATTTCGGCATATCCTAAGTGTACTTACTGGCTGTTCTATACATCCAGTAAGTGTGTTTGTGTTCCCTGGCTCGTCCCGGAGCGGACGGCGCGCGTCACGGCGCGTCAGCCGCGTCACGCGTCACGGTGCCTCCCGAGATAGACGGCGAGCCTGCTGACGCGTCTTCCATCAGTCCGCGGGACGGGGTCGCGCAAGTTCATCCGATGCTGCTCTACTATCACGATGTCTGTTAGTTCATACAAAGATACACCCTAAGCCTAACCTGGCTCTAGGTCCTAGAGGCATTGTCCTCTACAATATAAACCTACTTATGAGTTTGTATAAGAGTTTAGGTCTAGGCATTGAGCTAACATCTAAAGAGTCACAATCTCTAAGTGAAAACAGTCAAAAAACGTCCGAGTGCCGTTGTATATACCTATACGTGCATTATAGGTCACTTTAGACGTTATGTCGCTTGTATAGTGTTCAATGTATGCTTGAGCGCTTGTATCCTATCGTAGTTCAAGTCGTTCAAAAAGTCGGACTTAAAAGACTTAAAAGACTTTTTGGCGCGGGACTTTTTTTTTGCACAATTGTGACTATAGATATTAGCTCAATTGTTTTAGGTCATATTATTAGTGTATGGCATAAAAATAAGTTTAATTATGCAAACTGACAATAGTAAGGCATCCATCACATATGATAATAAGAAAAAATGCCTTAGAGTCTATGCAGGGTCATTGATAGCTAACAACTGCATAGGCTCAGCATAAGAAACAACTTTTATTCTATGAATTTTACAATTCGCGAAAAAAAAAAATGAACATTTTATATGGAGGTACAGATGCTTATAACATAAGGTCTTAAGCAATAGTTACCCTGTATAGGCACGATTTTAAACATAGCTCTACTATTTTAGATACTGGTAAGATAGAACCTTACCTTACCTTATCTAAGATGGTAGAGCTATGTTAAAAATCCAAACTAAAAGTACCTACCAAACAGCAGACAACGTCGCGACACTCACGACGTTGTTAATTTGCAAATTGCAGAGCAAACGCATCGGCTACAAATCGGCGACACGTTTGATCAAAGCCACGCCACGCCACGCCACCGCCATTTGCGGCAAAACGACGCCGACGCCATCTTGTGTCGTCTGTTTGCCTGTCAGTCGGCACGACGTATTTGGCGGAACAGCGTACGCCGTCGCACACAAATAATAAAACGCTTACCCTGATTAATTGCGACGTCATTAGAAATAACTCGAGACTCTCGGACACGGGTTGTTTATTCCTCTTTGGATATTAAATAAAAAAGCGGGTAAAAGCGCGGAACTAAAATGTTTTCATAACTGTAATGTGGCGTTTGGAACGGATCTTATTTTTAATTCAACTCGGCTGGAACAAATTTCATAAATCATACACGCATATAGCGGATTTAAAACATCTCTGAAACTGTTGAAGTGTACATATAGATATCTACCTACAGACGTATCTTTTTACTATAACATCTCTGAAACTGTTGAAGTGTACATATAGATATCTACCTACAGACGTATCTTTTTACTATAACATCTCTGAAACTGTTGAAGTGTACATATAGATATCTACCTACAGACGTATCTTTTTACTATAACATCTCTGAAACTGTTGAAGTGTACATATAGATATCTACCTACAGACGTATCTTTTTACTATAACATCTCTGAAACTGTTGAAGTGTACATATAGATATCTACCTACAGACGTATCTTTTTACTATAACATCTCTGAAACTGTTGAAGTGTACATATAGATATCTACCTACAGACGTATCTTTTTACTATAACATCTCTGAAACTGTTGAAGTGTACATATAGATATCTACCTACAGACGTATCTTTTTACTATAACATCTCTGAAACTGTTGAAGTGTACATATAGATATCTACCTACAGACGTATCTTTTTACTATAACATCTCTGAAACTGTTGAAGTGTACATATAGATATCTACCTACAGACGTATCTTTTTACTATAACATCTCTGAAACTGTTGAAGTGTACATATAGATATCTACCTACAGACGTATCTTTTTACTATAACATTCTAGGAGGTACCTCATATACTTATTACTCTGCTCTATGAGGTACCTAATTACAAATGGCGGTTCGATTCACTATATAAGTAGATTTAGATATCATTTCAGTTTGTCGCGACGTAATCTATTGGTATTTGAATTTAAATATTATAATTCCCAGTAACAACCAGTAGATTCCTTGTTGTGCAAAATAAAATCTATAATCTAACCTAATTTGAAATATTATGCCGACCAACGGTACACAATAACCTTACCTACTTATAAGTACCTAAAAATCCAGAAAAACGTTGCTATAAAGTCATGGTTCAATTGAAGTGTTGACTTATTCTATCGCTGAGACTTCACATGCACCTAATATAATATTGAGCTCTTATTTCGCAACATTGTTAGTCTTGTACAAACCCCTTTTTCTCGTGAAGATATTATACAGGAATGTAAGTACGTACTAAGCGGAAACGCCCGACTTAGCAGAGACGTCGTAGCAGATAAATAATCCACTTAAGCATACATGCAATACTGATCTATAGTTCTAGATACCTTTATATAGCGACAATGATAAGATGAGTGGTCGGGAAATAAGCGCACAGATTTTGAAGACTATATGTTGAGCGCCGGCTCTTCACTCGTTTCAGTCATACCTACTCTGCCTTTGCGACATGTGAGCCGTACGATACGACAATACAAACTTCTTATACATGTACGCACATGTGTTCTCTTTTTGTCATGCAGTAATTAGATTCGCTATCTCTATGTTCCGGCAAATGTAATATGCTTTATTTTCTAGGTATGCTTGATTGGACTGTCTTGTTACTTTTGATCGATTTGCAAGCGCTGGGCCCGTCCATTCCATTATCACCGTCGCTGCTTTTATGTATGTATAGTCTAGATACCTTAGAGGAATATTAGGAATTATTTCTCGTGCCAAATTGTCGTGTGCTAAAGCAAACATGAGCTACCATGACCGCCGCGCCGTCCCAATTAGCCCTGACCCTCACCACGCTAGGTACGGCCCGCCGCGCGACGCTGCGCGACGGCACGGGACGTTGCGCCGCGCTGCGCGGCGGCACGCTACATGTGGCGGCAACTAGGTGTGTCCGGCGAGTGCGCGCGCCAATGGCCCGCAGCCGAGCGCGCCCGGACGCGAAGACGCCGCTGCGTACCGTAGCGTACCGTACGGTACACACCGGCGCGGCGGCTACTGTTGCCAATTGGACGTGAGGAAACGATCCAAGTTCATTGTCGAGAAAGACTCACATAGGCTTGATTGTTATTTGTTGTACGCCTCGATAACAAAACACCACTGGCTTTTCTGTGAAGGAAAACGTCGCGAGGAAACCTGTGTATTATACCCGTAGGAGAAGAAGAAGAAGAAACTCAGAGGCGTGAGTTAATTTGCCAACCCGCAACTGGCGGTAGGCCTATACTGTACAGCAGTACGGCCTATGTGTAGGGCAATAAAGGAATACCAACTGATAATTAACCAATTGCTAATAGTTAACCTAATTTTTTTAAGATATCGCCTAAGTGAGACGTAAATTGAAAAATTAAAAAACGATAATAACGTTACGTTACGTTAATTGAATTTTTTGTTTTTATGATATTTAAATAAAGATCTTTGAACCCAACCCCGTCGCGTCGCACCGTCTCGGAGGACGGTGTATATTTAGGGGCCCGCGTCGTCCGCCTGACCATAATAGCGATTATTCTAGCAGTAATAATACAATGGAACAAAATCCTGCGCAGCACTGCACTGCGCTCGTCACTGACATATTAGATGTAAAGTTCTTCACGCCCAGTAATTTCTCTAGTAATATTGCCCGTCAAACCGAAACACAGTAATGATTACACGCTATTGCTTGGCGGTTGAATAATTGGCAAAGGTGTGGTACTTCTGCCGGCAGACTCTGCAATAAAGTCCTTCCACAATTTTTTTACATTCTTCATGAAATACCTACTACATATACTGGGATTATAAAACATAAATAAATTATTAATAGTATAAAAGTATTTTGCAGCAGGTAAGAAAATGTGTATGACCATCAGTTATACTTACTACTGACCACATCTTTAAGTCGATCCATCACATTGCGTAACTGTCTCCGGCCACCTGCAGTTAGAAATCAGTGACCTACATCCAGTTCTGGCGACTAACTCGAACGTATTGGCAAGGGTATACCTAGTACATTTGTCAAACAATTCGTAGTAGGTGCTATAAATCAACTGGTTAAAATCTGCTGACAAGATGGACTAGATTCGTAGTGGAGCGAGCTGCGTGGCTGGCTGGCTGCACAAGAGGCAAGTGCTATAGATAAAGAAGGCTCAGGACAATGATAACATAATCCAGTGTCGGCCCGAGGTAAGTTTTAGGACAGCTGTCCTTCACGCTGTTTCCCGATTCGTGGTCTCTCCTCTACAATACATCACGTCTACCCCGCTGACTATCGGTTCTACGACAGATGACCAGCTCACTACCACTTCAGCTCGCTAAAGTGTGACAGAGGAAGATGCTGCTCGTTGGTAACAAACCGCTACTAGGCTGTATAATACGCTCAGCCCGAGCTGTAGGTATATAGGTACATGCTAAAGTCCGGTGACGCTGCAGAGGCCGTCTGAGGCCAACACAACAGCAAAAGTAAAAAAAGCGCTGTACAGGTGATGAGTGTATTTTATGTTAATTTCTGGAGTATATTATTATATCTCTATTATTATTTACGGGATGTTTAATATTATTATGTTGTATTGTTTTATTTATATATTAAGTATTATGTTTTTTTACGCAAATAAAAATGAGAAAAATAATGTCTGAATACGGTAAACCCCCCTGTGCCATACATTTTGTCTTGGGTTTGTTTTGTATGTTTTTTTACACGGAGCAGCTGTTTTTTTCGCGGTTTCAGAGTTGTTTCTACAATGAGCTCGTTTCGGATTAGCAATACCGTATACTGCGTAACCCTGTACTTATGCATAGGTACAGTACGTTACACCCGTGCGAAGACAGCAGGCCTAGCATGCGGACCGTGACAAAATGTTCTCTATTCTTAAAAAAAGGACAAGGATACGCCTCTGTATATTTAAGTCTGTTTCGTTTTCGTATGACATACTTAAAAACACGACAAAAATTTATCGCGCATGCTGACCATGCAGGGCGGTTAATCTAGCTATATAGTCCACTATATAAGTTAGCCCCTATGTCGAGTACAGCTCCAGATGGCGGCAACAGTAGAGATGAAAGAGAACTACTAGGAACCGTCGGCGTTGTCGGTCGAGCGAGCGTGTCGCGCTGCTAACGTTTCCAACTAGATTCACTTTACACACTTAATTTTTTACTTACAATAAACCGTGGTAGCCTAACGAGAAGGCTAGGTTTGGAATCGTGAGGCCGGGAGTTCAAGCCTCGGGCCATTACCAATGTGAATTTTCATACCCGCTTTTCGGTGTAGAATGTGAGGAAACCTGTACACGTCTGGAGAAGTATTCCAAAGGTGAATGTGAATCCACCAACCTGCAACTATTTAAATTCCCTTTTCCCTACTCATTTAGGTTAGCAGCTCCAATTTTCATGTTCGGGAGCGAACAACAAAATATTCACAAAATATCAATGCTTTACCTATATTACAGTAGAGAGAAAAGAGAAGAGACCGTTTAAACTATCTACGTATAAGTAGGTCATTTGCTACCTATAGATACTTTAAACCAGGGGTGGGCAGACTTTCACTAATGGCGATCTATATCAATAAATTGCGACGACAAGCGATCGACTTGCAATAAAACAATATTTTTTTATGTTAAATCGTTTATTGTAGGTATTGCGCACATATTACTATTTAAACATACTTTTATTTACAATTAAAGAAGTACAGTTTCTTATTATACAAGTTAATAACTAATAACTACTAAAAATAAGTATGAAGCCAATCACATGAACTAAGAGTGTTTTTATCAGTTTTCGGGCCTCTCTGGTCCGATTTACTTAGAGGTCGATGCATGGCACTGCGTTAGTGCACTGGAATTAGCCCAACACGTCAGTACATTTTTAGGAATGCGTGCGATCGACCATAGATTCCCTTGCGATCGACCGTTTGCCCACCCCTGCTTTAAACGGTCTCTTATATCGTTTTTTTTTTATTTTTTATTTTAGTTTAGTTTTAATTAAGTAGGTAGTTTAACTGTTTTTTCATCACACTTGCTCGTAAAGTGGATCTTATTACATCGGTTTTAGGCTCATAATCCAAGCTATTACGCAACTTGTGCTTTTTACTTTACATTACGCCACTTGTGCTATAATAGGTATAACCCGGTAAAGTCAAGTTTGTACGTGACTGCAATTAGACGTATGTATACGAAGCACTCTTAATATAGCCGGGTAATACTTACAGTTTTTTTGTAATACCAACAAAGAGTTCTTATGCCGCTGAAGTAAATGTCAACCTGCGCGCGCATTGCTGGTTTGGGCGCCATTTTTCGCAAATGTTTGTTGACGTTTTCGCTGTGTGGTTGATTATTATCAATAAAAGTTTATTTTTTCCTCGCAAGTGTGATGAAAACAGTCGTATGGAACTCTTGTGCTATTAGTCATTACGCTCTCGGCTTCCTTATCGCGCTCGCCTGCGGCTCGCGCGCATAATACCGCCTCAAGTGTAATGACCAACATAGCACACTCGTATCATAATGTACTATTATTTTATAGTTCGTTGTTAGTTCAATAAATACACATTTACAGTAGAGGTAGCTTATTGTATATGTACATGAATCCTATAGTCTCTACAAACTCTAACATAATTCTATATGTCCTCTGAAGATGTAAATAGGCGCTACCCAGGCGATAAAGTACCCGAGGACTCCAGGACAGACTCTGAATACTTACTTACTCCAAATTCGTGAAGCCCTGTTTCATACATCTTTCTTCTTTCTAATACTATAACGGTGGCTTTCCACTGTACGTGATATTGTAGACGGACGCGGACCAGCCCGCACCGACGCCCCATAGGAGTATCATCCGTGGTAGCGCAGCCAAATCCGTCGCTTTGGAAGTGCTTTGTGAGCGGTGCGTGGCTGTCCGTGGACCTCGGCCGTGCCTGATAATCCGTTGATTTGTCCGTCCGATTGCGTTGATATAAAGTTGTGCATAAGAGAGGGAAAAAAATTGTAACTAACCCAGCGGTATGGAAGATACGTGTATTTGGGATCGTGGCATATTTTTTCCGCGCGGTCGAAGTCGCGGGCGACCTCTAGTTTTTGTATAAAACCGTTTTTTTATTCACGTTTGGACTTGGTCCCATAAAAAATATTCAAATACGATGATTCATACATTGACTTGTAACAGCTCTTCACCCTGATTTCTCAGTTATTCAAACGCCAAGCAGTAGTGTGCAAGCAAGGGGCAACGCCACCAAAGAAATTACTGGGCATTAACGGCCTTACCTAAAAAAACTTTTCAACCGTTAGTCACTGCTTAAGATGCTCCGCCATCTTCTCTCTGTCGTGAAGTTGCACGTGCTAGAAAAGAACAGAGAAGTTTAAGCAGTGACTAAGAGAATCGAGATCATTTTAGGTAAGGCCGTAAGTGATTTCACATTTATCTAATATCTCAGGGTGACGGGCGCAGTGCAGTTCAGCACAGGATTTTGTTCGCTAGGTTTCAATTCTGGCACTGTTACTGTTAGTGGCAGGCTTGATGCTTACTTACCACCAAACACAAAACACCAGAGAAACAAGATTCCGTTTCACTGACCTGAGATGTTACCCAATATCCACTTTATCATCCTCAGCCCTCTTCCAACATCACCGCAGTCATGTAAAAACTGAGTGACGTTTAGTAGCAATTAAAGCAACCCAATCCCGCATACAACCCGCTTGCGGCGCATGTGTGTCGGTATGTCTGTCACGCGGCGCCTTTGACATCCGCACCCGGCTGTTTGTTGTTACAAGAGCGCGGGAAAAAGTTGGGAAACGTAGGGAGCAGCTAGCTGCTTCCCGCGGGTCCACTCGCGGCGACAATTCAACTATTTTTTTTTGATTTTGAGGCAAAAAGCCTATGTCACTCTCATCCAAAAATTACGCCCTTACTGACGGATAGAAAAAAAAACCGAATAAAACACCATAGAATTATGTGTTTATAATATTTATAAAAAAGGATAAGTTACCTATACTCTACCTCTTTTATAACCATGGTTACAGTAAAACTTCAAATTCGAAAATTAAAAACACATCCTTTGTTACCGTGCATGAGTTTCATTTTGAATTTTAGGAGGCTTATAAACTGAACATTTTAGGATTCTCCCATCCTTCTTTCCCAACACCTATTAAATTCTATCGTAAGTCCAAATCTCCGAAGACATACGATCGCAAACCCGAATTGATGATCTAATTATCGCTTCGGATAACTCGCGTTTCTTAATTAAAACGTCTAATTAAAGACCGAACGAGATACCATCGGCTCGGTTACCGCTTCCGTTGTCTTACGCCCTTTGTCTCCCGTGCAACACAAAAACCGCCCTAAACCAAACAAGTTAACGTTCAAATTATTACATGTTACAATACTGAAAGCTCGCTCACAACTGTGCAAAGGAAATGTGAGTAGAGTGTATAGTGTATAAGGTTGATAGTCGAGTGTCGGAGCGTGTAGCGAGGAGTAAGGTAGGCGGCACTATTACTGCACCCAGTGGCGCGGAACGCCCGCCGGCTGAGATCTGAGGCGCATGCGCTGGGAAGCACCACCAGCGCCACTATTTATAGGGAGCCAACTCTCATGTGTACCGCGAACGTTAATGACGGGGCTTCTACTGACGGCCTTTGTGCTCTGCCGGGACTGTCAAAACATGAGCTCGCTAGTGATGGATTGGACGTCAGTTCGAGTTTCATGGCTTGCAGAGGGAAGTGATCACTGATCAGATGAGTTCGTGTACAACCCTTTCATATATTAGGTAGGTACACAACACATTATGGGTGCTATGTGTTACCTATATTAGCTCTTGCATTTGGAAAACAACTTGTACCTACAATTAGAATTATTGAGGTTCCATAAACTAAAACCAGTCCACCACAGGTCAACCAGACCTCTGGACCTCCTCCTTGGAGTCTGATAAACAGGTCTGGTCTTTGACGTGTCTGTCAATCATACAAAAAAATTATGACGAAAACCATATAAGTAAAAATCACGATCCTTATTTAGATTTGCCTAGAGTTGACATAATTATGGTATGTAGCATTTATGGTATATGGTAGGCAGCTATTTAGATAAATTACATATTATATTAGTGTTGTCAATCATATTATGTAGATATGTGTAAAACAGTTAAAAAACGCGAAATATGTAAGTTTGGGGTTTTATACGTTTATGTTACTGAACATATCTATACCATGTCTATACATAAATAACTCAATAGACTATAGACTTCTATTTCCATCTTAAACGATAATCACAGTACATTAAAATCATGCAACCCCTAATAATAACACAAAGGGAGCTGCGGCGGCGCGCTCAGCGGCGCGTGACTCCGTCTCCGAGGCACCGCTCCAAGCTCACATCCACAGCTGATGAGAGCGCTCAGGAGCTTTCTTTTATGCAATGTAGTGACGAGACGAGCGAGACGTTTGCGTGGTGGTAAGCGTCACGCCTGCCCATAACAATAGCAGTGAAAGAATGGTATAAACTTGCGAACAAAATCTCGCGCCGCACTGCACTGCGCTCGTGACCCTGAGATATTACCATGGTTGCTGATGTCACAACTGCCTCTGGTAATGGTAATTGTTGTTTTAGAGGGATTTTACCTGTTTTTCCTTTAAAAATACGTCTGCAGAGATCGGCGTGGCGGCGGTACGCTCGGCATTGCGTGACGTCAGTTGTCGACCTGGGAAGACAGAAGATTAAGTTACGTTACCACTACACATAATCGGAAAGGTTTACACTCGGAAACTACACTATTTGTCTCTGTCATTTTTTTATGAAGAATACGGAGATAGTGAGAGTAGTTTTCGAATCGAATTCGATTCGATTGGGTTTATATTACGGGGGAAGAAGAAGACATCCTTTGTTACTCATAGATACCTAAGTAATGTGACAGCTTAACTTTGAGTAATCAAAATAATAATTGAGTATCTTATCATTTGATCATACAAACATGGAACCATTGATTACGTTATTTTGTAAAAAATATATATATTCAAGTGTTTCTTATCTTTCAGTAAGTAAAACACTCAATCTGTCTTAGGTCTCGCGAGATTGCAGGGCTAAAATGTGACTCACCAGCTCCATCCACTGCATCAGAGTAATGAATACCCAATGCAGCGATGTTAGTTTATTTATTCTTTGTCATTAAATCAATGTCTATTATCTATTTATTGATGTCTCAGACATTTCTTTGTTATTCAAAATTCTGCGTAAGTAAGTATACAGCTCTAGTAATGATCAGGAGCAGGCTTTATCTCTTACCATCAGGTGAGCGATTCATTTTTCTCATTAAATGTTACCATAAAAACTCTCAAGATTACCCTACGTTATAACTTATTGGGCTAATGTTGACATTGGTGTAAATTAGTTTGAATGCGAATGTGATAAATTATATTTGAATTTTCATTAGCAAACATTGTGACGGGAGTTTCGCTCGACAGGGCGTGGCTAGCGTCGAGTTCCTGATGGGAATTGAACAATCGCTTTCCATGTTTCACTACATAATAATACGAACTGCACAGGTTATGTAATCTAGCCCATATTTTGAACTTAAACATACCTATATAGGTCTAAGCACCTAGTAGGTATATTATCTTAGCTTATCTACCATCTTATAACCACGTTACCTCTCTGCCGGAGTCTGTGTTCCCCGAAACATACATAACGTAAAGGTATTATAAATTTAGAATACTTAAATACTTAGGTTCCTTCTAGGTAAGTAAGCGTAATCCATCCCAGACCGTACCGATATTTAAGAAAAAAAAATATCAAGCAGATAGCAGCAAAGAAGCAGAGATGAGTATACTCAAGGCAATAAAGTAAGTTCAGTAAAAAGTTCAGTTCAAATTTGTTCAATTTTAATGTTTTGTTTAATTCAAATATGATAATGTTTGTAGTTAAATTTACTTTTGCTCTACATTATATAGGTTTCTAATTATGATCTGTAGGTAGCATTGTTTAAAGCATTTTCAATTTCTTCGACTCTACTTATTTGTTTTTTTAATTTGTAATTTCACGACGCCCACTGATTATTTCTTATGCAATGCCATTTCGTTTGATAACATTTCATCGATAAAATCTAATGAAACACAAAGAAAAATGCGAAAAATATCGATTTAACGACAGCTACAAATCGAAATTCAATAGAGAAAGATAAAGGTTAAACAATGCTGTGCGGGCCGCGGGCCGGGGTCGCTTTCCAATCTGCGGGCCGCGGGACAATCGTGCATAAACCACGCACCGTGCGCGCGAACAATGCCTTATAGGTTATGTATTACCTTAGCGAGGGCGCGGAGGCGGCGGCGGCGGACGGCGCGCCAAAACTGTTGTAACAATCGCGAAATAATTCCGAACAAACGAGCCTGTTATTGATATTTTATTTCCGCTTTAATTTTAGAAGAATGCTCCGAGGGAGTTTCTCACGAAATAATTGGTATTAAAGCCGCGTGAACGAATCAACTCGAAATATAAAATCATTATTTCTTTCTTTAGTTCTACTTTAAACATACTTACCCTCATTTATAAATTTGTGTGCAAGGTTTTTTATTTTTTTTATA
This sequence comes from Erannis defoliaria, assembly GCA_905404285.2. NCBI lineage: Eukaryota > Metazoa > Arthropoda > Insecta > Lepidoptera > Geometridae > Erannis > Erannis defoliaria. The sequence continues at coordinate 17,118,503 of FR990085.1, read as the reverse complement.
TCGTCAGCTTAGTCTGAAGTTATTTTATAACTGCCCATTTTGGAATAAGTAATAGGTTATAATCTAGAGGCAATGATGCCGACATCATTGCTCCTAGAATCTATTATCTTTAAGGGGAGCTTCCGACTAATTATTAAGAAAATATAAAAAAATGCATTTTTCAAAATAAGTATGGATTAATAATTTCAAATCACTACATGGGCAACCTAAGGAAGGTGGCGATGCTCTAAGCCTTAGGGCATCTCCATTATAGACTAGTGGCACACATTTTCAAAAAAAAATAAGCTGTTTTCGTTATTTTTTGACAGGGATGAATTAAGAGGGTGAAATGGGGATGAAAATGAAGAATGAGAAATGAATGAGGAGAATGAAATGATGTATGGAAAGTCTGATCTGTTTTTGAAGTTATGGTGATGGTATTGGTATTGAATTCTGGAAAATAAGTTTGCTCGGGATGATTGAAAGTGGTGAATAATAAGGGGAGGAAAATAATTAGTAATTAACCCAGCGGTATGTAAGATACGAGTATTTGGAAGAGGGGCGATTTTTTTCCGTACGGAGTCGCGGGGGACCTCTAGTGTACGTATAGTATGCAACGCCATAATCCTCTCACTAAGTACCTAGCTAACAAAAAATCTAAGATTTTCCCCACACAAACAACTCTATAACGGTATCTCCACACAAGCATACATCAGGCAAAGGTCAACAGAGTCCATCGGTGCGTTTGAGTCTGCGTGCTGTCGCGCATCATTTGCCGCGCGGTAATTTGTTCCCATCCGCCGTCGTCGCGTCGCTGCCGCATGCGACAAAGGCGGCCTTATTTTTGTAGTTTTTTCACCGAAATGCGCGACATATTTGCAGTAATTAACAGAAATACGGCGGCGCGGCGTGACTTAGGTTTTTTTGCAGGATTATGCATGGTGGGTTTAATTGCAGAGTTTGGCTACCGCATTATCACGTGTGGCGGCCATGTTGGTGGAAGCCGTTTTTATTGAAGCGTTATTATTTAGACAAGTTTTTTAAGCATGCAATTCATATTTTTTTGTGAATGACGAATGATTGTGACTGATTCCTATGAGGAATGAACTTTGCGGAAGTTCACTTTAACGCAACAGATAAATACTAAGCACGCTGTAATATCGTATCGAGTATTTATACTAATATATACGAGTACCTACATAAGTAATATAATGTCAGTTTAATTATTTTTTATGAACTAGGTTTTACTTATTATTATTATATTCTTATTTACATTCATATACCTATCTACATACTCAGGTACCTACGAACTACTATTATTATCATTCAGCCCTTAATCACCAACGGTTCAGAAAATCCCTCTTGTACGGCGCTTATAAGTAGCGGTCCAACTATTGGTATTAAGTACCAATTCGTGTCATGGATTGACCGCTGGACACCCCCACAGGTAAAGATGGCGATCTTTACCTGGGGGTGTCCAGCGCTTCGTCTACCGGTTGAAACTACTTAAGTATGAAATAAATTGAAAAGGGAATTAAGACAGCGAATGTATGATGATGAATGTGAATTACAGTGTGTAATTTAGACTCTACAATGTAGTCTAGCAAGGCCACCAGTCAGATCAAAGTTCTTTTTAAAGGCGCTACTTCAATTTATATTTCAATCCATAAAATAGAATAGGTTCGTTTAGGTAAGTAGACATAAGTGTAAGAACCTTATTTCAGACTCTACAATGTACAGTCTAGTAAATTCCACACTCTGTATATCAAAGACTCAACATCAGTTTATGTTACAACCCAGAAAAGTAAAAAAGAAATTGATTGATTTGCAATGTTCTTGTAATTGCTGTTTAATAGGCATGTGGCCCAATGTTTAATTTATGACAAATAATAGGCTTAGTGATGAATATAACTAAATACATTACACATATTGAAAAATAAATTAAATTGGCTGATAAATCCCTGAGATATGAGCGTTTAAAGTTTTAGGTGGGGATAGAGAGGAGATGCTCTATCCCGTTCTTGCAAAGCACTTGTTGGTATAGCATTTGTATGCCGCGCCTAAGGCTTGACGTCATAGCTCAGTATAGCGCGCTCTCTGTCTAGCTTGAAATTAAAATACTTAGAACTTATTTATTTTTGAATTATTTTAAATTTTGTTTTCGTTGATAGGCTCTATTGATGATCAGCTTTTTAATGAGGTAATAAAAAAATTGTAGTCATCATGCCTATTGAGTAGGTAGGTACCTATCTCAGTAGCCTAACCATCGTTTACCCGACACCGAACAAAAACTATAAAAAACCATGTCATTACATCATCAACACGCCGGACACGTGCATAAATTTATCCATTACTCCAGTGAATTACAGCGAAACCGAACGCGCGTTAGAAACATAATTTAACGAACATAAAAATATCAATTACAACCCAGTAGAGCGGCCGCACGCACACACGCGCGCCGTACACGCGAGCTGCGCCCACCGGTGCCAGTGCCCACATTATGTAGTGTACCCTACCTACTCGAGCGGGACGCATTTTCCTCGGCTCTCGTCGCGCTCCTGCCCGAGCGCATCCGACCGAATGGGAAAACAGACATATTTCTACCCCGCCGCACATCCAACAGTCGACCCTACAAGTCATACATAAAGTCGAAAACTCAACGCTGGAAACTGAAGATGCATCAACACGCTTCAAATAGAACGCGACATGGAAAAAGGAAAGCGTTTGAAATGGAGCGCGGTGATTGGTGGTCGCGCGCCAATGGCGGCGGTGGGGCGGGACGGGGTGCGCTCGCGCTGGCGGCGTCGCCGGCGCAGCATACGTCGCGGCGCCTCCGTGTCGAGCGCACGGCAGGCGAGTGTTGTTGCTACATGGTGCAGTGAGAGTGCACGATGCTGGGAGGCATGGACGGGAAAGAGTACGGCGCGCTGCACGCCGCCGCCGCCGCCGCCGGATACGCCATGGAGGCAGGTCAGCATCTCTTCATTTAAAAGAAACACCACCTCATCTTCAGTCAGTGCGGCTGAGGACCCTGGAGGCTCAGGGTTCGAGGCAATGTGCTGATAGAATAATAATCTTAGGGAGCATCCATAAATTAGGTACGATACACAATTTTTTTTTACCCCGTGACCACCATTTGTTTGACCACCGCGTCTGGTAAAATGTGAATTTAGAAATTAATGAATGAAAACAGCCTCAGCACAAAAATAAGAAACGTCGTATGTATAGAAATATTAAAAAATATAATAAATATATAGATAAGAGTAGGAAATATGATGACGTTTTGCGTTAGAGTTTTAATACTTTCCCCTTATCTCGCGATGTCATACTTTGACCTCAACCCCCTTATAACGCGCAACACAATATATGGATCGCCCATTATGCAAATTGATTGAAACTGTAAAAAAAATTACAAATTAAAAAAACATAGCGAACATTAACCTACGCAATGCCGCCGTCGGGAAAATCGATAAAATTATTTGCTTGTTGTTTTTATTAATATGACATTATTACTTATGTGTAAACTACTAATAAGAATATTTTACTAAAACATCCCATTCTAATATTCCTTTCTACTCAGAAAATGGAATCTAATCAAGATCTGAATTAAGGCACGTATCGGGCCGTTTACCTTATTTTGCCCTAAGCTTTAGTCAAAGCTCTCTTTGAAGCTATTTTCCACGGAATAGCGATTTAGCTTTAGCGATTTAAAACTCCCGTTTAAAAGTGTAATTAGGTATTTATACAATATTATTTAAATCGTTTATTTGGTTGATTTTGGTTAAATCATGTAGGATAGTAAGTATTTCTATATTTTATGTAAAGTGCAAAAATAAGTTTTGGTTGAAAGGTGAAGCCTAAATAGGTACCTATCTACCTATTAACTTAACTGAATTTTATGGGCGATTTACGAAAAACTAAGTAGGTACTTATTTACCTAGCTATTTATGTATTTCAATCAAACAATGCGCTGTAATTGAACATTCTTTAAAGAACTAAAAGATTTACTAAATTCAATTTTCTTTATTGACCGTATAGATATAAATACAAATAAAATGTATTGCCTGTGTTTACCGGTAAGTGAAAAAAACCTGATGAGGTCGCTTTTAGCGACAAGGTCATCGATAAAAACTTATCTAAGTAGTCCGTATTGTGTTACTGCTTACTTAGGTGCTTATCGAACCTGCATGTAGTGTGTTGTCTAGAATGTGAATAAAATCGAGTCAGCTTTCCTAAGAATTAAAAATTGGGTTATGATAAAAACTAAGGGGAGTCCCTGACACACAACAAACAGATAATATCGATAACTACATTTCTCCCGTTTTTCCCCCGTAACTCGGAAAATATTGATCACAGGAAAACATTTGCAAATAAAAATGTACAAAATTGAGTAATGAACAACTTTAATTCAAATTTATATGATTTTTGCTGAAAAGTTGAAAATGGCCGAGATATTGCAGTTCCCCCTAAAAATCAAGATGGCGGCTAACGCAGTGCTCGATTTTGGTTGCGATTTTTAATTTACACTTCCAGTGAATAAAACTAAACGCTAGAAAAATAAAATTTTGGTATAAGTAGAGTTTTTTCGGGGTTAGGCCCTTTTTTTCGACAACCCGACTGGGCTATATTTTTTTATTTCCCATTTTCGCCCCTTTAGATCGATCCTGGCAAAAATATTATTGTCATTGTTATAAAAGTTTTCATTACTAAATTCGGTATCAACTTAAAAAAAAAAACATTTTCCATACATAGTTTCATCCGCCTATTCTAAGTCTAAGTGTAGTAAGTAAGTAAGTGCTAAGTCACGTTTAATTCTCTTAAGGGGGTCTTAAGAGAATTAAACGTGACTTAGCACAAAACAGTAACTTTCAAAGTAGTTAAACTCCATCAAAAACATATCTCAGATATATGTGGTTTACTTATTTATGTGGTTTACTTAGTTAGTTGACAACATTTTAAAATTTGTTTATTATTTTATGAACTACATGCTTTTCAATAATTTTCGAAATCGAATGAACTTCGAATGAATGAGTTCATAATATCTTAATATGAGAAAATAGTTAGCAGAAGAGATTTTACTCATTTAGGTTACTCATCATCATCATCAACAGCCGGAAGACGTCCACTGCTGAAATTTCAAAACAATATGAAATATCACGAAAAAAAGACCGTCAAAAGAATGAATATTTTCAGTGATACTCTGTGTGTTTTTATAATAATAACAGCGCAGTATAATTAGAAGCCAAACCAAACGTGCTAAGCGCCTGCCAAGCGTGGGGATTATGGCAACACCCCTTTATTGGGAGGCCTTAGTCCAGCAGTGGATGGCTGACGAGGAGGAGGGATAAGTAGAAGAATACATACGATATTGATTTTGAACTAAATAAGCTTAATTATTTTTTTATAAATATTTGTACAGCAACATAGACATTATTTACACGGGCGCTGAGTTCATGCGACCCAATTTAAACGCTCTAAGACATCCCTGTTAAAAATATATATTGAAAATACCATATTTTATTTTGAATGAACTATCCATATACCAAACTGTCATCACTATAACTTCAAAAAAGAAGAACATTCCATACAAAGATTCATCATCCCAATTTCACCCCCTTGATTCGGCCTATCGCAAATTCCGTTCTTAGCTGGCGTGTGTGCTGTGTCTCCTACTATAAGCCTATAAACTACCTACCCGCCAAATTTCAGCTTTAGAGATCAAGTAAGTAGTTTTCGAGATTTCGCGTTCGTTTTGTATTGACAAGTACCCTACTAAACTCTAGAGATGATTATCATAATTATTATCTCTAGTATCTACGTCGCGAGTGATCATTCGATATTTATCGAGTTATCGAGTAAGTAGTTTATCTCTCGGGTCAGGGCGCGCGCGCGTCATTTATATTCACTTTATATCGATGTGCTTTCATTCACTCCTTATCTTATAGTTATAGACAAAGACATACATAGTAGGGACGGGTTGGACGCCATTTTGAAATGTCGTCCATTCGTCGGTGTCAAAGAAACGCATTGACACCGATACCAATGCGTTTCTTTGACACCGATGCCGGCGCAGTCTGCGACGCACGTTCGACGTGATTACTTGAGAGCCCAATGCCAAACTGTGTGGTGAAGGGCTGTACGAACTACATTTCAAAGTGCAGTAAACAAAAGGTGGTGTTTCTTAAGACTAGTAAGTCAACATTTAAAGTTAAACTAAACATGCTAAATGCATGCATTGGTTATAGGTATATTGTTACAGTATTACTTAAAAAAACTTCCCAATGGTTAATCACTGCTTAAGGATCGACAAGTTGACGGCTCGAACTCATCGGTGGGCGTGGCTAAAAAGCATGCTCTCTTCATCAAACAAACTGTGGGAAAGGGAGAAAGAAAGATAAATCAGCGCGCAAATTTTTTTTGTCGACCTTTTGCTGCAGTAATGTGGTTGAATAAACTCTGAGTTAATTTATTCCAACTTAAGTTATTTGAAATTTTTATGGACTAAACTATGCCGCTACATAAATTATTTTAGAGTTTTCGTATTCCTTATGTTACTTATTTACGTCCAATGTGGCGTTAAGATTGAGCTAAAATACAAGATATTTCCTGGCTCATAACTTTCATGTTTATTAACTTTTTACTTTCCTAATAATTTACAATCCTAGATAATGAAGAGATTAATCGATATAATACTAAGTCTTGGACCTACAAAATTACATAGTGGAGTAGTAAGTAATACTACCGCGTTTCTATGGAGAAGTGACCAACTTGTCTACTCTTAAAAGGATGCTAACTGATTAGAACTAACCCTGTATAGTTAGAGCATTTTTTGGTAGTTACAGGTTACCTCCTTGCGCGAGTCGGACTCGCATTTGCGGCTTTATTTGCATAATTACTGCGTAACACTAGTTTTTAAAACTACACATTTGCATAAACTTGTAAACCTAAACTTGTCTACTCTTAAGATGCTCTGTCAACTTCTCTCTGACGTGAAGTGTCACGTGCAAGAACAAGGCTGAGAAGTTTAAGCAGTGACTAAGTCTCTATCTCCGTACTTATTTTTTTCTTAAATCTAAGATTTTCATAATAATATACCTAATTATAAAAACATAAATATTATTAATAACCCTAAACCTAGAGTGCCGCCGGCAGCGGGGCAGGGCTCAAGCTGCCGGTGGTTAGGGCTGCAGAGTGAGGAACCCCTGACAATGCGTGCCGTGTCAAGGATCAGTGCCTTTTGTATCTGTCCCTTGACCCAACCGTCTAGCGAGAGCCTCTTGACTTACTGGTCGAGGCTCTTCGCTATGACGCCGTTCACTGTGACGATTATCGGGACAATTGATCGTCAAATTAACATCATTATTATTATAATATTTTCGTTTTATTTATACCTACGGGATAACTAAAGTTCAGCCGTTTCAGCAAAACGGCTGAACGGATTTTGATGAAATTTGGTGTAGAGGTAGCTAGTTATGTAGCGGAATAGGAATAACACATTTTGTCAAACCCGCGAGGCGAAGCTACTAAATACATACCTATTAATTATCATTTTTTTTGCAATGGAGAGGTTTGACAAACATGACGTTCGCCTGGTGGCATTGGCTGCCGCGCGGGCGTGATGCTTGCCACCGTGGTAAGCGTAGGGAATGCAATCCCGACTCGAGATCGCAAATTCGAGATCCCGCGGGATTAGAAATATCAATCCCGCGGGATCCCGGAATTTTCGGGATCCCGTCTAGTTTAAAAAAAATGTTAAATGCGGATGACTGAAAAAGCTAATAACTGCTTGTTTGTGATAGTGAGGTTAACTAAAATAACATATTACTCGAAAGAAAATAAAAACCTTTATTCTTTAATCTTACCAACTAAATAATTATCAGGTTTTAAGGAAATTAACATAGGTAAATTAGGTAATCAAAACAATAAACATATTTCAAGGGAATTAGGAAGTAGTTACCTACGAGTGATTTTGAAAATGACTCCTTAAAAAACAAAGGGTATTAATAGTGTCATCTGCTAAACGGCATCTAATGTCCGTTGCAATGTACCCCGCTGCTGAGAATGCCCTCTCCGACTCAACACTGGTTGGCAACAGCTCTCGCATTCAATTTAGTGTAAATTTTATGGATTGACATCATATGGACGTGTAAACCTTTTGTAGACCCGGATGAGGTTTTGAGAACAGCTTTACACAAGTTGCATAGAGCAGTCAAATTATTAACTGCTTTCTTAAAATATCTCCATACCGGTAAACGGCTGTTGCACTCCACGTACGCTTGATCTGGATTATTTGTCGACATTTTAAGGTATTAACAAACTAACACTTATAAGAATCCAATAGTTTTGTTTATTTAACTCATATAAACAATAAAAAATGCATAATTTAAGAAAAAATAATCACTACAACTGCACAACTAAAACAATGACGAACGTAAACAAACAAATGACTGCCTCTCCGCGCGCATATACTTCTTTCTCACTTACTCGACACAGTTCTATATTATCTGTCCCACTCGTCACCTGTCGCTAATATTCGGAAATAGTCGGAATAGTTTTCTAACGCTGTTTGGCGTTCCTGCCGCTCGCGGCCGTCAGTCAGCGATTACTCTGCTCTATGGTTAGCGCGCCGCTTGCGCCCCGAGTGGACGTGTGTAGCGTCGCTGACCACTGCCGCCCAATCCCGTGAATCTCGAACGGGATCTCGTCATATGATGCGTCGGGATTGATCCCGAAAAATTACACGAGATCTCGCGAGATCGGGATCCCGCGGGATCGGGATTGCATTCCCTAGGTAAGCGTCGCGCCTGCCCATAACAGTAGCAGTAGGCGTGTGGCCTAATGTTTAATATTTGACAAATAACAGGCTTAGTAATGAATATAACTAAATACATTACACATACTGAAAAAATAAATTGTATTGGCTGATAAATCTCTGAGATATAAGCGTTTAAAGTTTTAGGTGGGGATAGAGAGGGGATGCTCTATCCCTTTCTCGCAAAGCACGTATTAGTATAGCATTTATATGCCGCGCCTGATGCTTGACGTCATAGCTCAGTATAGCGCGCTCTCTGTCTCTGTCTGCTTGAAATTGAAATACTTATAACTTATTTATTTCTGAATTATTTTAAATTATGTTTTCGTTGTTAGGCTCTATTGATGATTAGCTTTTTTATGAGGTAATAAAAAAATTGTAGTCATCATGCCTATTGTAAATTTGCGAACAAAATCGCCGCACTGCACTGCGCTCGTCAGTCTGAGATAGGTATTAGATGTCAAATCTCTTCACGCCCAGTCTTTTCTCTGGTAACATTGCCCTTGAAACCGGAACTCAGTAATGCATGCACACTACCGCTTGACTGTTGAATAACTTTCCCAGGCGGAATTTGTAATACAATAGAGTCCTAACCCTAACGCTACAAAAATTCACAATACACATAAAATTATTATGATGATGATGAGTAATTTGTCAAATACACTTTCTAGTGCCAATAAAGTTAAAAATAAGTTCGTATAGGCTGAGTGGCCAGCCCTAGTGTCAGAGTAAATGTGACATGGCTTGACGGTTGGTGTATTCCTGTCGTCCTCGTTGACGCTATTCCCATTCAATGGGGACAACGGAACTTAAATAAAAATAATTAAAATGTATTCTGTTGTCCCCACTTGTTGTTACATAAATATAGAAAAACAACCGGGACCAAGAACGGACGTGTTCAGAAATAAATGTCACTCGCAGACACCCATCTGAAGACTGACCGGATCATCCGCTATACATACATCGGTGATCGTTTAGAAACACCTAGTCAAACTACGACGCGTTAGTAATGTTAATTAGTAAGTTAATGCCAATAGTAAAGCTTGTTTTAAAAAAATGTAGAGACCATTAAGTTTATATGCCTGCGGGACGAAAGTGGTTACTTTCGCCCCGCTAGGCAGAGCGAAGGAACCACTTCCTCCCTGCAGCGGCACTTAAAATCGTATTACATACCACGGGAGGAAGTAAAGAAGCCTCAGATCTCATGTAAATTTGTCATCCTCGGCTTCGCCTCGGGAGCCAATATACATCTGCGACATTCTTTACTTTTCTCCCTCGGTGTGTAATCTACTATTTTAATATTGTAAAGTGAGTCGCGCTCGCGTACGGACGCGGCGCACGGCTGCAGCGCGCGCGGTGGAGTATCGAGTATCGCGGGATCAGAGGGCGCGGGTTATCGATGCCGATACGGTGCGCGCGTCACTACGCCTATTGTTAACGGCTAGTGATGTCACACACAATGTACTTTTTTAAATTGATTTTCTGTCTTATTAATAACATTTTAGATGTTTTTTTTCCACAAATGTTTGCCTTTTTTATTTATTCGGGATTGCTCACTTCCGACGTCCGTTTGTAAGGTTCGTAACGTAACCGAGCCTGATAAACGACGTCGACGTCACGTCCGTTTCAGAACCTAGGTAATCTGGGTAAGTGGCTATGTCCCCATAACCACAGCACTTCTGGGATTATGAAAGCTACACTCATGCCTATGTCATTATTCATGTTGTGATATCAGTTGTTAAACAAGTCAAGGTCACGGCTATGAACCGACTAGGTACTGTGCTACCTCTACAATCCGAAAACACTAAGTGGTCTAAAAAATATTTTATCACAAATGTAAAAATGTAATAAATTTTATCATGTGATCACATCACTTTCAAAATATTTTACAAAACATTAATATAGACAATAACAATTTAAACATAAGTAAAAAAATAAAATACATAAATGTCTTCCAGGAAACAAAACCAAGATATTCACCGTACCAACTCGCAATTTATTACAGAAACAATAACAGACTAACTATTCGTATTCTGTGTTCACCCTTCCCAATCAGCCAATCACAGGCCGAGGTCTGCATCGCGCAAACGAAGTTTTTGCGACCAAATGTAAGTATGGCAGGTGTACTGCACCTCTTTCGGGAGTCCGAAGCTACGCAGGGCGCCGGTCGTTGCGGGGAGCCGGTCTAAATCCCCGCTAACATAAGCTGCCGTGCATGCACGAGATACAACCGAACCGCCCGATAAGCCGAAACCAGAAAGATTAAATACGCTGCATACGAATGACGATGTGAACTCCACTGCGTAGTTGCTCAGACTCTTTTTTGATATTATTGTAATTGGTCTTTCTAGAATTTTGATTTTATTAAGTAGTTACTTATCGCGTAATATTTTAAACTACGTTAAAAGACTTACGCTGTAAGCCTGAAAAAATTACAAGTGATACCTATCTTGAGTTTCTCCAACTGGATACATGCGTGTCCTCGAGTCCAACCCAAAAAAGTTATTGTACCTTCTTACTATCTATATTATACATCTTATATACATATGGGACACCGAAATTGTTTATTAAAAATATATTTGCTATATCAACATGTGTTAACATTAGACTAAAATACCTACTATACTAGAATAATGAACCTAAATCTAAAAACCTGAAAAAATATAATATAATAATTAAAATATATCATTAAAAGGAGTCCCTTTAGGCATGGTATACATATTATCTTTGGTTGTATTGTACCTACGTGTCTTATTTGTAATTATTATCTTTTAAAATCAACATCATTTCGATTCAAGGCTGACAATTTTTATTTTTATATTGTTTTTTTTTGTATTTTAATCTTTTGTGTATTTTTAAAAGATTACTCGTAATATCATCTAGAAATATATTATCTTTTATCGTGTACATCTGAGCGCTACCATGAGTAGGATGACACGTTAAATTGTCAGTCGCGGGTGATTCTTCCGTATTTCTGTAACGACCTTGAACCCATGCCAGAGGCCTTCGGGCAACACATTATTATGTAAGTATTCCATCCTTCCATCAAGAATGAATGTTCTATCAGACCGGTTCCCAGTCCAGTCTTGTCCACGCTTTGGGGCTAGATGTCAATGTAGTGTTCTTTAATAATATTTTACATACTTAATATCAAAATCATGTAGATACCTACTTGGATTAAGTGTAAAGTAAGTTAGTATACGCTACGGTCAGCCCTAGTGTCAGAAATAATGCAGATATAAATATTGGTGGACATTTCACACAGCGCCATCTATTGTCTATTCTTACTTATTAACATATCTTAATTTCTTAAAAATTATAGCACTATTATTAATCATTTTTTAGCAAAATATTGTTTGTGCGTTTATTATGGTTATGTTTCTATTTGTTTGCATGGTCATGTGTGTGGGGTGAGTTAGTGTACTTATGTGTTAGTTATAGAAATATAGAACAAACCAGCGACGGTGATAATTCATTTTATCATTGTCGCTGGAACAAACAACCGGGACCAACAATTTAAAGTTTCACCGACCCACGGTAGAAGACTGACCGGATCGTCGGTCGCCGAGCGCTACATGTGTATTTTTGTATGAAGATACAAGGTTACGAGTAATACTTTTATACGTCTTCCTATTGAACTCGTTTCTCTTTTTATGTAAGTGTGCAGTTAGATAGTGACCGCTGAGGCGCGGAGGATCAGCTATTGTCAGCCTATGAGCATAATTGCGGGGCGAGAGTGTACCGACGGAAGCCGCGATAAGACTCCGCCGAAATTAAAAATTTTAAGACTCGGTTTAAATCTCCCATTCGAGTGGATCCAGCGTTTATCCCATGCCTAGCTTTGACGCCAATTGCAAAAAAACTAGAGCGATTCGGTCGACCGGCGCCGGGCGGGCCGAGTGCGCGGCGCCGGGTCGCGGCTATCGCGGGGTCATCCGACCCGCGTCACGCCATCGCACGAGCCACTCGACGCTCTGACTACCATAACAACTCATAACATAGCACGACCACTTAATATTTAAAAAAAAATGTTTAGCAGAGCACAATTATTACTCTCCTATAATTTTTTCTTTTTTTTTACTTCAACAAACTACTTAGCCTACTAACCAAAAAAACAAATGATTGTATTCAGACCGATGAAAGTCTAGAGATAATCCAAATACTCATACCCACTATCAGTCGGCAGTACCCAGCATGCTGGCGTCATTGCCACGCTGAATGGCAATGCGTTGGGCTAAATTAACGCCACATTTTGATCACGCGTCGCATCGACCAGGCGCTCGGACATGTTTTTGAAAATGATGTGCTCCCGGTCCCCACGGACCCAAAGTCTCAATACCAAACGGCTCAAATATGTAACCTCTGCCGAGGTTAGCACATTTGCGCCGATTGTGCTGCTCCGCCGAATTTGAACCTTCGTCCAGCAGTGGACGTTTTAAGGCTGGCGACGACTCGAAGGGTGTTCGACGGGACCCTGGATTAAGAATACACTCTATCTGTCCATCCGTCACACCTGGTGTAGTGTTATGACACTATTTTAGTGTAACACACACCTTTGCTAGTTATTCAATCGCCAAGCAATAGTGTGCAAGCATTTACGGGCAATGTTACCAGAGAAATTACTGGCCATGAAGAGATTTGACATCTAATTATTTCAGGGTGACGAGCGCTGTGTGTATTTTGTTGTTTGCGCAAGTTCACAATTCTGGCACTGCTACTGTGTACAGGCGTGATGCTAAACATATATAACTTTATTTCTCATAAATATAATGCTAATGACGTAGTAGATATAGTTACTTACCTACTATAATATAAAATATAAAATCAGGTAATACGGTCTTACCTACTACAATATATTAATTAGGTAATACCTATGATACAAAACCTTGCATCCTATCAGGCGCGGATACAGGGGGGGGGCAATGGGTGCAATTGCCCCCCCCTGAACCCATCATTAAAATTCCTCATAGATACTTGTTTACAAGAATCGTTATTAACTTATTGCTAACTTATATTATGTAGATTAAGTACATCGATCGATCAATATTTTTTACTTGAAATTGCTGTTAAAAAAACATCGCTAGTGTGTTATTTTCACCTTTTCAAGGAGCACTTCGGCATTGCGTTCGCTTGTCAATCGGTGCGCGACTGAAATTCACCGAGTGCTTGGAATCTATATCATCATCAGCCCGGAGACGTCCACTGCTGAACAAAGGCCTCCCCTTTAGACCGCCACACTGTACGACAACCTGCCATTTGCATTTGCGGTTGCCCGCGACTTTTACAATGTCGTCGGTCCACCTAGTGGGAGGCCTTCCTATGCTGTGTCTTCCGGTTCGCGGTCGCCACTCAAGAACCTTTCTTCCCCATCGGTTATCAGTTCGTCGAGCGATGTGGCCTGCCCATTGCCACTTTAACTTGCAAACCCTACGAGCTAAGTCGGTGACTTTGGTTCTTTGGCGAATATCCTCGTTCCGGATTTTATCGCGCAAAGTAACTCCGAGCATAGCTCTCTCCATTGCCCGTTGTGTGACTCTGAGTTTCTCCAAAAGGCCAGCAGTTTTAAAGACCACGTTTCAGTTCCATAGTCATAACTGGAAACACACACTGGTCGAAGACCCTTGTCTTCAGACACTGCGGGATTTTGGACGGGAGGATGTTACGCAATTTCCCGAACGCTGCCCATCCGAGTTGGATTCTTCGGGCGACCTCTTTGTCGAAGTTGGACCTACCTAACTGAATAATCTGTCCAAGGTAGTAGTGGTCAACAAATTCGAGAGTATCGTTCCCAACAACAACCGGTATGGGTACATCATAGACATTGGAATGATCTTTGTCTTGTCCATATTCATTTTAAGACACACCTGTTGGGAAACGTTACTGAGGTCGCTGAGCATAGTATTAAGGTCTTTCAGCGACCCTGCCACTATGACTATAACATCAGCAAAGCGAAGGTGAGGGATGTATTTGCCATTAATGTTGATGCCGAATCCGTTCCAGTCCAAGAGCTTGAAAACGTCCTCCAATACGTTCGTGAACAGTTTCGGAGAAATAACGTCTCCCTGTCTCACGCCTTTCTGCAATTGGATTGGTTTCGTGCTCTCGTCCTGCAACCGGATTGACATTGTGGCGTTTCTATACAAACACTTCAGCGCTTCGATATACCTATAGTCGATATAACATCGCTGGAGGGACTGCAACACCGCCCAGGTCTCGATTGAATCGAAGACTTTTTCATGGTCCACAAACGCTAGACATAACGGCCGATTATACTCTTCAGTCTTCTGTATAATCCGGCGAAGCGTGTGGATGTGGTATATAGTGCCAAAGCCTTTCCGGAAACCGGCTTGTTTGGGAGGCTGGAAGTCATCAAGCCTGCGTTCGAGACGGTTCGTAATGACACTCGAGAACAGCTTGTACAGATGGCTCAGATGTGAGATGGGCCTGTAGTTCTTCAATAAGGTGTTATCTCTTTTCTTGAAGAACAGCACCACCACACTCTTGTGCCATGCTTCAGGCGTAGGTACCTTCGTGAATGACGGAATTAAATAACTTCTGGAGGACTAAAAGTATTGTTTTCCCACACGCTCTCAGTACTGTCGTTATTCTGACATCACCTGGCACCTTGTTGTTCTTAAGCTGTCTGAGAGCCAACCTAATCTCGTAATGGCTGACGTCTGGGATGTCCTCAGTGTAGTGTCGGGTCAGTTTAACTCTCTTCTCGGGAGAGCATTACTGACAATGAGGTTGCTGTGTTGAGGTGTACAACTGTCCATAAAAACTCTCGAGCCTCTCGGAATCTTTGGTTTTCTGATAGTTTTTATTGCATTGTGTGTTTTTTTTAAAACAGACATGGTGAATAGTTGTATTTTGCAAACTTGAAAACTTACGGGAACCGTAAAACTTTCTGTTATAATTATTATTCTGTTTTCTGTTAATACTATTTGTATTGAACATTTGAGGCTCGCCATACATTCGCTTATTTTTACTCCATACAAAAAAAAACAAGTATTGGAACGTTATCCAGTTTCCAGTCAAATCTTTGTCAAGTTTTGAAAAAAGCACTGGGATTGTTCAAAGCCAGTACTGAATAAACTCGACGACGACTTGACGACGATTTGACTAATTACGGAAACTGGATATGGCACTGTTGGTATTCCAGCATAGTCCTGAGGACATGGCAGTTTGCTAACCTGCAACTTGTGCCCAAAAAAGGTAGTTATGCCAACCACAGGCCTATCCAGGTCACGTCCACACTCTGCAAGATTATGGAACGTGTATAACCTCCTCAGAGATTGGCAGTATGGGTTTCGCCAAAAGACCGGTTTTGACGAGAATACTGGAGTTAAGTTAAGTTAAGACTGGAGATCTTCTAGCGTATACTATTCACATCTGGAGTGAGGCCATCGAGAAACACGAGGAATCGGTTGCCGTTTCCCTCAACGCCTCGAAGGCTTTCGAGCAAGCTTTTAGCAAGCTCTCCTCATATGGCTTGTCCACTGGTTTCATTGCTTGGATTTCGTATTTCCTGATGGACCGATCGATTTAAGTGGTTGTTGATAGCCACTCGTCCGAACAAATGGCTTTCAACGCCAATTCTAATTATTATTATAATGCCGGTGTTCCTCAGGGGTCGTTGCTCTCTACGACTCTATTCCTGCTGCACGTTAACAATCTGCTAAAGCACGGTAGGTACTCTTGGGTACGCACACGACAGCACTGTTGTAGAGAGCTACGTATCCGATGTACTAACCAGTGGGCTAGAAATCCAGTGCGCTTGAATTTATCCCTTAAGGCAGTCTCGGATTGGGGCGATGCCAACCTGGTCAAGTTCGATGCAGCTAAGACCCAGGCGCCTGCCAAGCGTGGGGATTATGGCAACACGGGGCTATAAAGGGGGAGGCCTTCGTCCAGCAGTGGACGTTTTATGGCTGACGACTAAGACCCAGGCGTGTCTGTTCTCTGCCAAAAAGAGGCCATTTGATCTGGCTCCTACTTTCCGAAATGACTATCCGTGCTGATATCAGAGAGCTTTAACCACTGCACTTTAATTGACTCCAACCCTCAACTTTGGATCCAATATTGAGTCAAAGGCTCAATTGGCTGCTAAAAAGCAAAAGGTGCAAAAAAAAGGTTCTCTCTAAGGTACGCCGGCACTTCACGCCAGAACAGTTGCTCAAATTATATCAAGCACAAGTTCGGTCGTACGAGGATTACTGCACACACGTCTGGGATGGATCGGCCAAGGCGACCAGCTCGAGGCGTTAGAGTCCATTGAAAACGCGCCAAGTAAATCATAGGTTCCTTCGTTCAGGCTAAGCTCCAAAGCCTTGAACATCGACGCAAAGTTGCTGTCTATCGGTTTATTATCGGATACATTTCGGAGAGTATGTTTTGGTGCTGCATGATCTGATCCCACCCTGTCCGTTCGACTATCGAACGCCCAGGAGCTCTAAAAAGCGGTTCGTTTCATGGTTAATATTCCGAAAACACGGAAAAAACAGTTCGATTCCACCCTTATTTTGCGAATTGCTAAACAGTAGAATGCGAGTCATTCTTAAAGTCTCGAGTGAATCGGTTTCTTCTATAGGCAAGCGTGCAAAACCGTAGACTGCATCTTCGCTTAACATCAGAAGAGATAGCGGTCATTGCCATTGCAAGCCAATATTAAAATAAAATTGTATATTACTCACCTAGGGAGAAAAAGTAAAGAATGTCTCACACCACAAACATGAGATCTGAGGCTTCTTTACTTCCTCCCGTGGTGTATATACGATTTTACGTGCTCCTGCGGGGAGGAAGTGGTTCCTTTCGCTTCGCGTTATGGAGCTTAAGTAGCCACTTTAGCCCTGCAGGCACGTAAAAATACAAGAACTAAAATAAAAGTTATTTTTTTTAATTTGGGATATATTTTCTGGAAGATAGATAAAATCACACAAAAATTGCCCCCCCCTCAACGAAATCCTGGATCCGCGCCTGCATCCTATAGATTCACTTTGCGTTAATGAAGTGAAAATGCTTATCGGATCTGTACAATTAAGCGCTGAAATGTTAGAAATTAACAAATTTAATTTAGGAAAACAGAAAAAACATAACTAACTATATACCTACGTACCTAGGTACATACTAACCTAATAATGTTTGCACGAATGCTACTAACTCATTATTACCCATTGAATCAGCGGAAATTCGCGGTTTGTAAATATTTTGTTCAGTGATTGTTGCTTTTAAACCGACTTCAAAAAGAAAGAGGTTCGCAATTTGGTTGTTTTTATTTGTTACCTCCTATCCGTCATTTGAAAACATTGAGAATATATTGACCAGTTTGGAAAAATCTTTTTTATTTGAAAATTATTATTACATACAATAAATATATACATTATCGATTCTTGGTTTATAAATCAAAATAAGTAACTGTAAAAAATTAGTTTTCAAATTTTACAAAATTGAAGTAGTTTTTTTAAAAAGTAGGTACTTTTATTTGGTTTTGGTGTCAATTAATCTTGTAAATTTAAATATCATATATCAATATCAGTATTTACTGGATATTTACCGTGATTATGTTGTGATAGAACTGTAATCATTGAGCTACTGGTAATGAAAAAGCGCGATCTTTGATTATGTAGAGAGTACGAGTTCCAGCGTTTTTGCTTTTTTGCGTTGATATTATGATTTATGTTGTCAAAGCAAAGCTGTCATTGTCTGCTTCTTACTTAAGCTCCATCTAATGCTTAATTCAACATAAACAAATAGGGTTCTTCAATGAATTTATCGAAATTCGACATATTTCGTTCAAACGTTTTCGGAAGTTGGCCATGAAAGCCCCACTAAAATAACGGGGCATCGGCTCATTATCCGTTTAGTGGTCGACATGACTTAAATATAGTTTTATTGTTATGTAAAAGATACGAACAATCATTGCTGCTATCATAATATTAGATACGGATGCGTGCCTATACGTACTAGTATCATAACAAATGATAATGAAAAATAAATATGATAATAATGTAAACGAAAATAAATGATGAATCATTTGCCAAACGCACTAGGACCTTGTGAGATATTTAATCAAACATTTTTTTTACCTATTATTATTATTTTTTATGGATATTTGTTTGCACTATATAGGGAGTCTTCGGTCAGCTTATTTTTGTATTCAAAATAACAAATAAAATCTATGTTTTTTAATATTTCTTCGTTTCTGTTACGTATGGTACACAGAAAGATTTACCACTAGAACACTAAGAGAAATGCTTTATGGTAATCTTTGATACGTCCACTGCTGGACGAAGGCCTTATTCTGGTGTGGGTAACTGGTTACGTCTCAATATTTAGTAATTAATCACAAGTTTTCCTTTGTTGTTGGATACAATTGTATTCGTAAAATGAACAATCGTGATAGTTTATAGTTACCGTGTACCGTACCGTAAGTACTACCACTAATACCACTGGCTTTTCGGTCAAGGAAAACATCGTGGGTAAACCTGCATAAGTACCTAATTCCGGAGAAGGTGAATATGATCCTTCGCGGGTATTTATATAGGCCTAAGTCCAGCGGTGGGCAATTAAAAAGGCTGATTATAATATAATATTATACCGTGAGCACCATGATAGTTTATTATTTGTATAAATTGAGAAAAAACGAGCTCCCGCTATTTCAGCGCAGTTGCATACTTACACCGTGTTCACGTGGAAACTGATGAATGCTCAAAAAGAGCTTGTTTCACAACGTAATCACGATCAATATCCCGTAAATAATATTGAAATCCATCTTCAGCCTGCAAACTTAATGATTTCTTTCCAATGGCGGGCGAAGCTGCGGTACGTTGCTAGCCACATATCATAGATCATAATTTCAGCTCGTGAACATAATTTCTTCTACAAACACGACACACCGTTGCGGATAGGCGGCGAGGTAACGTTATGTGCTTGCGATTGGCTAATCACAGGGATGACGCAATCTGAGTTATGAAATACATTGAAATTCTGATGTCCTCGCAGTGGCTAGCAGTGGTTTTTAAACAACCTTTTCTTATGAGGGAAACTCAAGGGACGATCAGTCAACAGGATTTGTAGTATTTGCTGCTAGCTAGTTACAAGTAGGCGCAGGTATAGTAGTGTAGTATTGTATAACCTGTGGCATAGGTATTGATCCTCGCTGAGAGCAATGTCAGGTTTGTCGGGCGAGACACGCGACGTGTTTGCTTCCCCTGTTTGCTCGCGGCGACGGCAAGCAAACGCCGCTACCGGACGATCCATATTATTGACCAAGCAAAGCGAAAGTCTCAGTCTAAAGGAAAACAGTCAGTTACAAGCCAGTCTCTGCCTTAACACACCTTGGCGTTTGTATGTGTATTGTTCGAAGATAACTTGCGATCCGATCTTTATGAAATTTTGTAAGCAAATAGTTCGAGCAAATACAGTTATCAAGTTCGAATATGATTCAAATTGGTTAATTTCGAAGATATGGGGGTCGCGAGTTCTCAGTTTGGTCCGAACTACTAGTATATGTACCGACTTAAGTACTTCAAGATTAGACAAATTAATCGAGGTTCCTACTTACAATTTTCCGCCGGAAGTGTTGGCGCTAACGTGAATAAACTATGTCGTCATTGTATATGTATTGCAGAGTCACTATTAGCTTTACTTCTAATTAACGATATACTTGAACAAATCTTGTAAATCAAGTTTAATCTTCGGTAGCGCTGTTAGCTGAGTGGTTAGCTGGTGAAGCAAAACATCGTGTGGAAACCTCGGCGGCATGTGTATATTGTCTAGTAGGTGCGTCACTGGCTAGCTACCACCCTCAAGGTGGAACTCTGTTGACAAGCATCCGATATGTTCCGGAAGCACTACTTATTGACCAAGCGAACGAAGTCTCTGCGACAACTAACTTTGCTTTCATATTCCGGTTGTATGGATGATGGTGTTCGCGTGTACAGGTTCTATTTTTCACCTAATCTTGACGAAAATATGTAAACAGGTTCTACAATGCATATTTTTTTTTATCGTCGGCGATTTTTGGTTGGTTGGGTTTATGGGATTGTGAAGTTTGCGTAATTTAATTTTTTTAATTTAATTATTATATAATTTAATTTACCGCCGATTTTGGTAATATTTGGCAGAAACATATTGGTACTCTATTCTTGAAAAAAATTTCGAATAGGATCAAAATCGATAAGATATAAGGTCGTGAGGTCTCAGTTCTGCTCGCAGGACTTCTAGTTAGTTATTGTTGCTACTGTAAATAACAACAATGATTTAATTTATGAGACCGATGGGAAGACTTCCCAAAAAGCTTTTGCCAAAAAGTTCAAATAAATCATTCAATTGTTTATAAATCTCAAAAGTTTATCCTAAATCCCGCTTACTGTAATCGACCAACAAGACGAGTGGCGCCCGATATTTGCCGCAAAAACTAGTGTTGACTCTACCATTTGTAGCTCTCCACGACTCTGCAATGTGTAACACGAGGCGCCCTGCTCCCCGCCCGCCGGCGGCTAAGCACTCCAGCAAACAACGAATAATGTTACAATTTCCTGTCAATTAGGATCGTTTGTTAACAGTTTGTACCGTCAATACTCAATAGTGTCCGCTTTGTTTATGTAAAGAGAGACACTGATTCTGATTTACATCTATTTTCACGATGACCATTTTATGTGCTAGTATATACCTAGTTTTAAGTGTGAGTACCTAACCACTACACTTAAATGTATTGTTTATCTAAAAAGCTTTAAGATTTAAAAACATTGTTTATCTAGTTTTAATATTTGTTTATAGGTACCTACTTATGCTACAATGTAGACGTGTTCAAGGTTTCGTGTTAGGGTTTCATTTCGTGTGTGGTTCATGTGAAGTTTCTCTTTGAGGAGCTATCAACACTAACAACATAACTTAGAAGAATTGTTGATAACAATACAGGGTACTAACCCAAAAACTTGTGTTGACTCTACCATTTGTAGCTCTCCACGACTCTTCACGTCTTCTTTCACGTCTTCACGTTAGTACAGGGTACTAACCCTGTATTGTTTGTCTTTAAAATGATGCTGATTAGAACTATCTAATCAGCATTCTTTTAAGGGCATATTCTGTACATCAAAACAAACAACTTTTACAATGGGGCCAACATAGATATCGCAAAAAAATTATCAGCTGTTCCATATACAAAAAGGACATCGACCTTGGCCAAAATGTATGAAACAGCTGTTTTTTGCAATTTCCATGTTAGCCCCATAGTAAAACTTGTTTGTTTTGATGTACAGAATATGCCCTTAAAAGGATGCTAATTGATTAGAACTAAATCTGTATATCTAATGTATATTTTCATAATAAGTAAAAACACAGAATATTTGATATTATGATAACAGGGTGGTCTGATTTATAAGCAGTCTACAGTCAATGATCTGTAAAATTATGTAATACACATAATAATTGGAGTATAATGCTCGACTCTTGAATGCTTACTCGGTTTATTTATTTCCCCCGTTCCGCGGTGTATATTGTCCAACCTCGGCGGACGCGGCGGCACTTCCAGCTTGTTTTCGAAAGCCGCGCTCCGCTACCGGACTGTAAAGAAGCTGCGCCCGCGGCGCCTTCCAATCCATTTATTTCCATTTATTCATTTATTTCCATTTATTATCCATTTATCAATATTTATTACTTTTTACTTAGTACATTTTTCACAATAGTGTATATCAAATTAAAGACTACATCACTGACGTTTAGATTGGTGTGTGAAACACAAGTTAAACATTAAAAATACAATTCAGCACAGACGCGCAGCAGACAAGACGGCCGTACCCAGTGTTTTTTTAATTCGATTATGTATTGTGCTTGCTCATGGTTCTAGAATCTAGACAATCTAGAGCACTGACCACAAGTACTTGTATAATAGAGGTCAGTGATCTACAGCAATATATGCTGCGTGGATTCGAATACTGTAATCCATCTATACGAGGGGAGTTCAATAAAAAGTGTGAATGAGTATGTTACCGGTAATTTTTATGAAATCTTATTTTATTTTTCGATATAGCCGCCTTTTAGCGTAATACACTTGCAATATCTTTTTTCTAAGCTTAAAATTCCTATCTTAAAAAACTCTTCATCCTGAGCACTGCAGCGACTACTGCTTCATTTTCAACAAACCTTTGTCCTCTCAGAGACTCGTTCAACCTCGGAAATACATAGAAATCAAGGTCGGTCAAATATGGAGGTTGCTCAAGTATTTCAAAGCCAGCATCACGAATTGTAGCCATAGCAACGGCGGACTTGTGAGCCGGGGCATTATCTTGATGGAACAAAACAATTTTTGCTAGTTTGCCTCGCCGTTTCTCGCGTATTTCGTTACGCAATTTTTTTATTTGTTCTGCATACAAAGATCGCGTTACAGTAGCTCCAGTAGGTAGGTAGTAGACAGTAGGTCGAGAAATTCTATCATGACCACCCATTTACTATCCCAGAAAAGAGAGCCCATGATCTATCCGGCGGAACGATACTCGCCTTAAATTTCTTAGGAGTTGAAGATGATGGTCTTTTCCAAGTCATAGATTGTAATTTTGTCTCCGGATCATAATGGTGAAGCCATGTTTCATCCATTGTTATAAATCGAGACAAAAAACGATCAGTATCTTGTTGTAACATTTCCAATGAAGCTCGAGAAATGTTCAGCCTGGTTTGTTTTTGTGTATCGGTGAGCATTCTGGGGACCCAGCGCGCGGATACCTTTTTCATCCCCAAGCGTTCGTGTAAAATGCTATGCACACTACCAGTCGAGATCTTTGTTTCGTCTGCTAAAACAATGTTTTCGACTTTTTTACCATTTCTTCGGTCACTACCGTTATGGGGCGGCCCGGGCGAGGGTCATCTTTGGTGGATTTGGTGGTCCATGTTTAAATTCGGCACACCAACGAGCAACTGTAGAATAAGGTGGTGCATTTGTTCTTAAAGGATCCTGCAAGTCTTGATTAGTTCGTTCCGTAGTGAAATTTTTCATGCACAGATACTTAATAACCGCACGCTTTTTTTTTCCATTATCGACAACACGCTACGACAGACTGCAAACAAAAGACTTCTTTAAAAACGAAAGACATTCAAATTATTTCCTTTTTTTATCTTATCAATATTCCAGCTTTACCAGCCAGTTTTAACTTTTTTCGGTTCCAAAGAGTTTCTACCTCATTCTCACTTTATAATGAACGCCCTACATACATATAATAAAACTGTAACGAGGCGATTGCTTGGATCCCCAAGCCGCCTGCCGCGTGGGGATTATGGCAATACCCCTCTATTGGGAGGACTTCGTTCAGCAGTGGACGTCTTATGGCTGACGACGACGAGGCGATTACTGTACATTTTTTGGAGTGTATGAGAGCAATAGAACCCAAAAATACAGTTTTTAAATTTTTTGTCGGTCTGTCTGTCCAACCAACACGAATATCCCATCTACCCGACCTAGAATACTAATTATCTAGAAAATACATCATAACGTCTTATGCAGTCTTATTCCCTCATAATGAAAGTATCTACTTATCTTTAGGAGGTACCCAGTGTAATATGTTGTGAGATACAAAATTATTATTATGCACGAAGATATGGTTACAAATGATCAGCCGAATTGAAACCCTCTTAAGCGTTGCTTTGTTATTAAGGTAATGCGCATAAAACTATTTGATCCACGCGAGCGAAGCCGCAGGTACAGCTAGTTTTAAATAAAAATAAAATATTTTTGTTTTTCTTATTCCTTCGAAGAGGACTTGGCGTCGCACTTGCTGTGCATTTGCCATAAATAAATATTGTTCGACGTTTCAAAAAGCACCACCTAGCCCCAAATAAATCAAAGTAAAACGCGTAAATAAATAAACCCTGAGCTAAATGGGTAAATAAAAATCTTAAATCGGTGTAACTACTCAGTGGAATACTCCAGGCAGCGGTAACCACCTGTTTGTTTGATAGTCTACCCGTATGTTTGTCTCTCGAATATAAATTCAATAAAGTAAGTAAGCCCTAGTGTCAGAGTTAATGCCGCCTGAAAGCAATGCCACTCACAATTATTCGTCGCTATCTGCGATACAAAAAAAGGGTGCCATTTTAGAAAATCTTTTCCTCTTTTCGGGTATCCAGAACCAAACGTAACCATGATGTCACCAAATAACGTATCCTCCAGAATGCACCAAGATAGTCTTTTTGATGTAAAGCAGTGACGGTGATAATGGAATTCATTTTATCATTGTCGCTGATGTAAAGGTGTCAAGAAGTTTTGTCCTTGCACGTCAGCCTGTTATATCTTGTAATACCTCCTTAATTCTTCCGATCGTCAGAGAGAGCCTCACGAGCTCTTCAACCCGCTTCCACTCTAAGGCATCCGTCGTCCAATAACTTGGCTAACCCTTTCCGTGCGTTGTTTGCTCACGCATTAGTCGCCGCGCACTGTCAACACCGTAATGGCGGCAAATACCCCCCTCCCTCTCCTCACAGGCAAGGGGGGCATGTCACCGCTACCGGGGACAGATGCGCGCGCGCAACGGGATTTATGAACAACAAATTGTTGAAGAAAAAACTTGAGATTGTTCTGTTTTGGTAAGTCCTTAAAGACTGCCTGTATTTAGTTTAGTAGAAATAACTTATACCCAGGTAATTATAGTTTTGACAAAAGTTATTTCATCAGATTGGACACTAGACACCGTTACTTTAGCGGTTACCGTGGCCCATCCTAATAATAAATTTAAAAGTTTTTTTTTGCTCTAAAATAAATGGAGTTAAAGCCGTGACAGACGACGAAGAAGCTTGTTTATTTATTTATTTTATTTTATAAGCACGCAA
Source organism: Erannis defoliaria (assembly GCA_905404285.2). Classification (NCBI taxonomy): domain Eukaryota; kingdom Metazoa; phylum Arthropoda; class Insecta; order Lepidoptera; family Geometridae; genus Erannis; species Erannis defoliaria. The sequence continues at coordinate 17,092,894 of FR990085.1, read as the reverse complement.
AACAAATTACAATCTGTATATATATAAAATTCAAAGTCCTGACTGAGCTATCAACGTACAGCCTAAACCGCTGGCCCTAGAGACATGAAATTTGGAGGGTGTGTTCTTTGTGAAGTGTAGATATCCACTAAGAAAGGATTTTAGGAAATTTCACCCTAAGAGGGTAAAATAGGGGATGATCGTTTATATGAAAGTCCGTCAATTTCGAAGTTAAGTTCTTCAAATTTTGTGTTTAGAATGGCGTTTAAATGTGTTTATAAGTGACTCAGCGTTTTTGAAAATTCCACTCCTGAAGGGGTGAAAATAGGGATGCAGTTGTGTATGGAAAGTCCTTCATTTTCAAAGTAAAAATCACAATATATATTATTTAGGCTTAAGGTTGGAAACTAACGCAACTTATATCGTTGTTTTTTTTAAATTTCAAGCTTTATGAACCCTCTTAAGAAACGGGAGTAAAATTTAGAATTTAAGTTGTTCATTTCTAAATTTTGTATTCAAGTACAAATAATGAGCACGTGTATCGGGGGTATATATCTGATTATCTGGAGCATTATGCTGAGTTGGAACCGGTTTGTGGCGAAAAACTATTTTGTACTGTTTAAATTTGTTATGCGTTTCTATTGTCTTGTCTTGTGTACGAAATGTGTTTTCTTCTACAAATAAAATATTGTCTATTGTCTATTGTATAAAACGTGAATTTTGGGAGCGGGCCGAATTTCTTCCGTACGCGGACGAAGTCGCGGGCGACCTCTAGTCATTAATAAATATGATAACAGCATTAAGAGTTATGACCTGGATCGCAATTCAAAATATGTGTACACAACAAAAACCGTATTTAGCTTCTATGCTATAATATTTAATGTAAGGATAAATTATCGCTCGCCATATATTTTGGAAAAATATAATATAGCTTCGCCACTTGCTAATCATTTGTTTTGTATGAGTAGCGATATTGAAATATGTTCTAAGATAACATTAAATATTATAGCATCTTCATCGTGTGTGACGGGTGTTTATCTTCGTTGGGAATAAACCTCTTTTGTATTTGAGAGAGAGTACAAATGTAAAATTGAATATTTAAAACATAGACTAATATTATACGAGAAAAATGCTTACAAAAAATATTGTAATAATTATGTAACTTTACCTAATTTCAGTTTCTCGTGTTAAAATACCCTTTGTGTACAAAATGCTCCATATACTCTTTAAAATAACGTTGTGAACCGTGTAACAGAAATTGCAATTACCATCATAACCAGCCAATCATAGTCGACTACTGAATACTTATAGGCTTCTCCTAAGTAACGACACTGCCCGATCTGTGGTTTTTCGATTCTGACCACTACCAGCTGTCTTATGAAAACCATTTCTCCTTAGAATCTCAGGATGTCATACGCTACGTTTGTCCATTCGTGGTCTCTACCCTAGAAAAAGTAAGTACTAACAAATTGCAATAGTCGCTCTATTATAATTTCTCTACTACCTAAACTCACAATATTATCCAAGCTTTACAATTGTTCAATGTCATAATAGACAGCTAGGTATATAATATACGTAGCATACCCACTGAAGAGACCTAAGAGTAGGGCCTTCGTTTTTCTGTGAGCATACCCTATGACGTAACGTGCATCTGAACAATTTCAGTATTAAAACAAGAACTTTGATTTCCATCTTCCTATTCTTCCGAAACTTCTTCTAGTTTCACAATAGAGATAAATTATCCTGAAAAAAAGGGAATCATTGCAATGCCTTTCACTTTCTTATTTTTCAATAGGCTAGATGACTGGTTTTTATTTATTGCCCTATTAAAATGTGGCCCATAAATATAGCTGATTAATGAAAAGAAAATGAAAATCTGATCAAAAATAAGCAACTTATAAGCATTTTAATATCATGCTAGACATAGAGGCGAAACAGCAAATCGTGACGTCACTTCTCTGTACGCCATATAAATTATATTCTGACAAGTAAGGCGTATTATATTTTCAATAAACAAACTATATTTGCTTAAATTCTTCATGAAAGCTATTGGTTTCAACGATATAAACATCAGTCATCTACCCTATTACCTTTATCATCAATCGAACGCATTAGTCCAGTGCTCGTTATATACTTATATAGGTAGGTACATGCGCTTCTCAACTTCCTCATGCAGTAAGTAGCATAGGTCTCAAGCTACGCTACACAGTGACCAGAACAAAATCTCTCTCATTATTCTAAGAATAGAATTCAATATTCGCCAATTGTTCCCACAAATTGCAACATGGAGACTTAATTAAAGCTCTCCATAAATACCTCATTACGGGTCCAGCTGCCGCGCGGATATCCCGAAATACGCCAGCGTCCCGGAATACCCGGGACGTTGTCAGGACTAATCAGAATCACCTCTAACCCATAAAACTGCCACAATATACAAATTGCTTTGACAAGATAACGGGCTTTTGAGTTTGTGGTTCTCTCTACTAGTGATGTGATGACTGACGATTTTTGGACGTCCCAAATCGCTATTGATCATGTCCCGATAGAAAGAAATAATTTATTTGGTAACATCAGTAAGGTACTCTATCTACGAGTAATCAACAATAAGGGGCATGTCACAAAAATAGTGGTTTGAGTACTTTGTACAACGCGAAACTGAATAAATAGATACACTACGTGTTTACTAAAATAAATACTTTATCTCTAAACCAATAAATGGTGAAATCTCTGTGGGTATGGTTGGTCAAACGAAACAAGGCACCATGCATGCATATTGAAATAAAATATTAGAATTTGAAATGTTTCAGTTTTCTGGAATAAAAGCCATCATAGACGACGAAGATGCAAAAACAGAAATAAAAAAAAACAGAATCATCTTCTGATCTGAAGAACTGTCAAGTAAATCAAGTAGTGACGTTTGAGTACTAATTTGCTCAAAAATAACGCAGCCTTTATGTAGATTTCCAAGCATACACGTCTGACACCTTGCTTGAATGTCGACCAAATGAGAAGATTTTGTAAATTATCGTATCTTAACCGTGTGTGGTAGGTTAAGTTAAGATGAAATAAGCATCTTCATCGTGTGTAACGGCTATAAGGGTGAGGCCACAGTTAGCACTAAACAGTTGAAGTTAATAAGATGAATACTTAAAACTCTGAAATAACTTTTGAACGAATATTTTTCAAATTTGTATTACATTTTAACTCGCACAAATAATCTTTTTAAATCAAAACTTGACGTGTTTCCATTGAATTTACGCATAAATAAGTACTCTATTTTATTTAGATACCCAGCCATCCCAAATTCCCATCCCTTGACATCACTATGACATTTCTTGCGCCGGCACGCGCCAGACGGGACGCGTCGATAATTAGCGTAGCAAGAGAAATGGTCACAAATACCTTCACCACCGTTTACAAAGGTTAATGTGGCCCACAATACTATTTCAGAGGCTAATAAGGCCAGCTGATGCCAAATGGAGACGGCGCTGCCAAATAATAGGGCAATAGTTGCTAGATAGTACTTGTTAGACGCACCATTTTTCTTTCTGCTCGTTTGACGTGACTTTCGGTTGTCATTTATCAATGGCTGAACTGTCTAAACACTTCCAAACATGATGTTTGTACAATTAATGATCTTGTTGATACTTTTTCATTTTGTGTCCCTCAATAAGTTACCGATTATCAATAAAATATACATTTCAATTTATACATAGAAAATAACATCTGACATCTTTGGTAGTATAATTTGGATGATGCTCATCAAATTGTTGAAAAATAGTCTCAAGATATATATATATATATTTTTGCCTTATATATTTTTTTTATTGCACAGTTATGAGTTATGTGCCAGAAATAATCGTCTGTTTTTTGTGTCGGGTTTGCCAGCATTTGCGAAGCATGAAGTATGGATGGATATCTTCTACGCAAGAGTACAGACCAGTTTCGAGATCTTAGTATTATTTCAATCCAACTATGGTTTTGTACATTTGCACATTAAACTAATATTTATTTACATACGCACACACAAGCAACAAAAAAAGCATGCTGCTGCGGAGCCTTACTTACTGATTGTTTCTACACTGGAACATTCATACCCGTTCTAACATCCTCACAATTGTTTGCTACCCACACTCTTTCACTCACGCACACACACACACACACACACACACACCCGACGAATGGATATCGGCATATGATGCTTATTTTTCTCATTTACACTAATTTCTTATGTAGTATGAGTAGGTGTCAAATTAGTTTGACACCTACCCTCATAAACTAAACTAATATTTATTTATATATGATTATTACCTATATTCAACACAGAAGCAGCGAGGAATCATTCCTTACTGATAGATTCTTATGAACCTTTAGGCAGCGACGGTGATTATGGAATGGACGGGCCCAGCGCTTGCAACTAGATCAAAATTAACAAGACAACATAATCAAGCATACCTAGCTAAAAGTATGCATATTACAATTGCCGGAAAGTAGAAATTGCGAATCTAATTACCGCATGACAAAAAGAGAACACATGTACATCTATTAGAGGTTTGTATTGTCGTAACGCACGGCTCGCATGTCGGAAAGGTAGAGTATGACTGACGCGAGTGGAGAGCCGGCGCTCAACATATAGTCTTCAAAATCCGTGCCTTTATTTCCCGTCCATTCATAGGCAAACATTATTTTGAGATATTTTTAAGCCTTTTCTCTCGATCACTAGATAACAATAATATTAACGTGCAGCCTTTGATAAATTATATGTCTAGATAGACTGATGGATCCTAATCGCATCGAAAAAAATAGCGGTTAACTGTTAGCCTCTTATGCACGCACACTATAACAACGACAATGGTGCAACGTGAGTGTAAGACATGGCTGTCACGCACACTAGTATAATAATGTTGGCCTGTCATTTTTCGTTCATAAACGAACAAGACGAGAGTCAGTACGAGACTCTATCTAGACATTTTTTTTTTCAATGCGTGCAGCTATATAGTTTAACATTTTTTTTCCATTGTTTTGTTATACTTAAGTTTACTTGTGTTTTTTTTTGTCATTATATTACTTACTTACCTAACTTCCTTCTAACTTCAAAAAGAAAGAGCTTGGACCTCACGACACAGGTCACCCTAGTGTGGGATCCAGTGCACACCGACAGATCATCTATTGTTTTTCCATATATATCTGTTACTGCTAAGGTGTTCCTATTTAGTGCAAAATAAATTTATCTTATCTTACCTTATTTAAGAGAAATAAGACTAAGGAATAGCAAAGGATATTTTATACTGAAGTTAAAGCCGAGTCTAAGTGGGATGTAAGAGTATGAAAGGGATAATGAAGTTTAAATACTTTACAGTGGTTTTGTAAATTTTGTAAAATACTATTAGGTACACATTTATAAGCAATTTTTTTGAGGTGATACTTTTTGGATGAAAATATTAAATAAGTATTTACATCTCTGGCCGAAATTCACGATAAGATGTTAACAACTCTAATATAAACACTTCTCTTTCCCGTACCTAGTCATTATCTCTCCTCTGTTTTCTCTACGAAAACCGTTTACAGAGGCTTCTGAATGAGCTAATTAATCACTACGTTTTCCAGAGGTTTCTGTTCTCTTGCAAGCGTACGCAAGATGACAGTCAAACGCAAGTCTTTAGTATAAAATAAAGTGAGTATGTATGTCGGTCCGGGCAGGCCGGGGATAGGTTTCGAAGGGCCCTCGAGCGACCACCCGCGGCGACAGGCCGCCGACAAACGGTCCGCTATGCAAACAGCTACCGACGGCGACGGTAGCTTCGAGTACGGGCTAATACACTCACCGCTGCAGAATACACTGTATAGTTAGTAGGTACCTACATTTAATTCCACACAATTTTGTAGTGGTAGGACTCTATTGCAGAGTCCGCCTGGGAAAGCAATACACCTTTGCTAGTCATTCAGCCGCCAAACAGTAGTGTAGTGTAACAGTAGCAAGCATTAATGTGGTTTGTTTTGAAATGAGCGAGACGAGCTAGACGTTCGCCTGATGGTAAGAATCACGCCAGCCCATAACAGTAGCACTGCCAGTATTATGAACTTGCGCACAGAATCCTGCGCCGCACTGCACTGCGCTCGTCACGCTAACATATTATAATATATCACGAATGTCTACATGCCCAGTAATTCATCTGGTAACATAGTATCTAACGCTTGCACACTATTTATTGGCGGTCGATTAACTGACAAAGATGAGGTACTTCCACAGGCGGACCCTGTAATAGAGTCCTACCAGTACTAAAAAGGGAGTTTCCATAATACATTTTACTATCGTTTATGTTCTACGGAGTTCTCGTTGCCTTCTGATCCGATCGCAGAGAAAAAAGGAAGCCAAAAACAATCTGCTGTTTTACACTCTCCCCATATTTACAGAGGTAGATTATACTCATCGGTATAAATAACTTTTACTATGGCATCAAACCTGAAAACCCAAATAAACACAAATCCCCACTGCTTACTGCTTGTGGCTAAAGCGGCATTAGCCATAAGTAATTAGCTTAATGCCATAATAATAATTAATAATGTCATAATAAAAGTTATTCATAACGATGAGTATATCTATCTCTGTAAATATGGTGAGGATGTAAATCGTCAGCTTGTATATTCCACATAGATGCCAAACAATACCTTTGATTTATCTAAGTACGCGGTATACTTAGTATGGACATAGCAAAAGAGAAAACCTCACGGTTACGTGATTCAGTTCAAGGGTCATTAACAAAACTGTGCCAGTCCGAGAAGATCAAACATCCATGTTGTTTGGAAATGTTAGCAAACAAATGTGATTATAAATTCATTCGGAAGGTTGTTTACCCCTGGGCGGCGGCTGGCGCAGCGCTCCCATTGGCCGGTTCGGCATCGTGGCGTCTGGCATGGTTTTGCAACATTTACACTAAACCGTTTAGCTGTTGTGGAACTTGATAACATTTTTGAGTTAATTAGGAAATTTAGTAGCGTTTTCCTCTTATCGAAAACAGCCAATGAACTCGGTAAACAAATCGCAGCTTCTTACATTACGAACTATTAGCTTAGAACCTTATTTCTCCGTTAATGTCATATAATGCAATATTTCATGTGTTTACTAAAAGTAAATATTGATATGTCTATCAAACTAAAGTTTGATATGTCCGTGTAGAAGTATGACTCGCTGAATATTGAGCTCTACTCGAATTTGGCTAATTATTATCATTTGTCGAGTAAATCAAGGTAAAATACAGAAGCAGCTGTGTAATTATCACCTGCTACTTACCCTGCGCAAATTTTTCGGGATGAAAAGTAGCCTATCTATGTGTTTGTCCGGGGCAAAGCTATCATTCATTTTGGATTTCTCTCAAATCCATTGAGCCGTTAGAGTGCGAAGTAGCAACTATACGAAACACACCAAACTTTCGCATATCTAATAGTAATTATTATGATCTCTGTGATAAAATTAGTGTAAATTGTGATATTAACTTTGTAGTGCTAGGACTCTACTGCAGAGTCCGCCTGGGGAAGTACCACAGCTTTGCCAGTTATTCAATCGCCAAGCAGTAGTGTGCAAGCATTACTGTGTTCCGGTTTGAAAGGAATGTTACCAGAGAAGTTACTGGGTATGAAGAGATGTACCATCTAATATCTCAGGGTGACGAGCGCAGTGCAGTGCGGCGCAGGATTGTGTTCGGAAGATCACGATGCTGGTACTGCTACTGTTAGTGGCAGGCGTCCGTCTAGCAACACGCCTGGGCGGTCTTCGTAGATATGAGGAAGAAAGTTAGTAGTGCGGGAAATGGCGTTTCAGTTCAATCGTATTTTTAATAGAATATATTGAATTATAAAATAAAGATAAGTATTATGAAAAAAATAAGGATACTGTTGGAATTGTTGAAACATAATTTATTACTATAATTTGTTTCAATGGGGTGTCGTCATATCGAGTAACACTTAAAATTGCATTTGAAATTGTTGTTTAGGAGGTCACTTCACGATTTTTTTGTATCGAGAAAATTTGCCGACAAACGTGTTTTCAATGCTACTGTTGGAAAGGATTTATGATCAAAATTAAGGATTATTTTTTTCTATCCTGTATATCTTATACATCATGAGAAAATTGCTTCCAAGTTAGGTTAATTTGGGTGTTTTCAGCGTCTTAACACCAGGCGAACGTCTTGCTCGTCTCGTCACTTGATAGTATAAAAAAAGTGGTAATGTTGGTGGTGGTTGTTGGGTTGTCTATGTTAAGCATCGATATTTATTTATCTAGCCTTAAATTTTCTAAGATGTAAAGGAAATATAAAAAAATGATACGCAATTGAACGAGACGGTGCTAAGCAATGTTTAATTCAGTTTCTAGCGACGTCATACATTTACAATTTTCATTTTCTCAATATAAACACAACACCTTAAAACAAAATAAAATCTTTGAACATAATCTGCTGTTCAAGTCACAGTGTCTAAAAGAAATTTTCCACAGCATAGGTAATATTATCGATATGTTCATAGTCAAATGTTTTGAGGAAATTGGTTTACATACAGATAGTTTCCATCGCATCCCGTCTTTTTGATTATAATGAAAAGGTCGGCGACATAACATAAGTAGTTAGGTATACACACAAGAGTGTCGATTAACCACCTTTTTGAAGTCAGTTAAAAGAATCACATTTCTTGAAAATAATAAAGTCAATAATCGACTTCACCTTTAAAACTATAAAGGAAATTGAAAGTGGATCAATCCGCGACCGCGCGCTGCGATTGGCGCGCTAACCATCGTAAATCGGTCGTAAACGGCAGGCTCGGCCGCCATTACTACACGCGATAACCTAACTACTCAGGAACTCGTGTCCAACAGCTTAACTAGATTTTTGATAAAATTAATAGGTACATTTTCATTTATTTATACCGGAACACTCACGTTTAAATCGGATACTCCGACTATAGTTTCGATCACCTGGCGACCAAAGAGTGAAAATAGAGCCCGACGCGCGTGTGCCCGCTTCTTGCTTCGCAAAAATGTGTCAAAACCACGTCATTTTTCATATGTAATTAAATAGGTAACATGTAGGTCCGTTTTGGTAACCGAGTTTCGTAATTAGCTAAGTACGACAGATGAACAATTTTTCATTGTTTAATAATCAATTATTAAACATGAATGTTGTTGCCGTTTTGGTAACTGAGTTTCGTAATCAGCTACGATAGAGGTATTTCAGTTCCCTTTTCGTAAACAATTATTAGATGAGAATTTCGGTGTCGTTTTGGTAACTGTAGGTACCGATAGTGATCCTAGACAAATAATAATCATAAATAACATGCATAACTAATCAGCCTGTCAATACCCCACTACAGGAAATAGGCCTACACTGAAAGGGCGATTGGGCCATATCCAATCGAGTTGCAGTTTGGTGGATTCACATACGCCATTGAATTTATTCTTTCTTTCCTCGCGTTGATTTCCTTCTAAAGTCAGTGGCATGAACATACACACCTAAACTATCTATATCTAAACTACAAAGAGCTCATTGATTTGAACCAACGACCTCACAAAAGCGAGTCTGGCTATCTTTCCATTAGGCTACTATCTTTAGGTAACATTTATCATCATCATCATCATCATCAGCCCGGAGACGTCCACTGCTGAACGAAGGCCTCCTCCTTAGACCGCCACACTGTACGACAACCTGCCATTTGCATCCACCGGTTGCCCGCGACTTTTACAATGTCGTCGGTCCACCTAGTGGGAGGCCTTCCTACGCTGCGTCTTTAGGTTCACGGTCGCCACTCAAGAACCTTTCTTCCCCATCGGTTGTCATAGAACAGTTATACGTAGCGTAAATTAAAAAGGTAACTATACATGACGACATTGTATATACATAGATCACAGAGGTGATGTTCTAAAGAGATGGCCGAAAAGTCAGCGCTGCGAGTCCTTGTATTTACCCAGGCAGCCTATAATTGTGTGTATTTTTTGACAATAAAGTTCTTTTTAACATTACATTATTTATAATGTGCTCCCCGGGTGTTTCCCGATAAACACAATCTATGTCTTCAAGTCGCGAGTGAATCGGGTTCTTCTAACCAAGCGTGCTGCATCGCAGCCTGCAACGCTAGTACACTCAAACGCAAACCCAAACTCAATGATAAAATCACGACAATCGCAATTTATCAGCAGCACAAATAATAATAAATAATATACTGGTAAAAATCAGAAGAATGAAAAAAAAAAAGATTTATAAATAATTATAAATTGCTTGACATCTTTTTATTATAATAGTAAGTTTGTAAAGCTATTTAAATGTCATATTCAAAAAATAGATAGGTAATGAAGTGTAAGAAAATCTTAATTCTTACACGATGTACTTATTGTTTTTTTTTCTAAAGAAAACTGTTCATATAAACTAAGGATAAAATCTTTATTAGAATATTTATGTATGAAGTGTTTACACACTTATGGTATTTTTTGAGTCCTGCCGGAGGTCATAATTTTTCTTCCTTTTTAAGCTTTAAAAACATTGTTTTTTTTTATCTTCGTGGGTCACACACTCTGTTGTTAAACATCAGTTATGCTGTGGTCAAACATATGGTCTAAGTATATTCTATGTAAATAAAACAAATATGTGCTTTTGTTCAAACTAGTAAATCTCCGAATGCTCTTTGAAATATTTACACAACGATACAGTCGCATAAAGCGCTTGTTTTTAGATTGTCTCTTTTCTTTATGAAACACCATAAAGCGTGGTTCAAAAACCTACATCTAGGTAGAAATAAATGGCTACATATAGTTGAACGAAGAAGTTTGTGCAAATATGCAATAGCTAACTACTAATAAAAGTAAATAATCCTGATATATCAATGCGATAGAAACTTTGTAAATAAATGAGATATATTCAGCGTTTAACCGAACATTTTTAAAGAACATTTAATATTATATTCTCAGAAACGCATCAATTAATTTAACCGCCAAAGAAACTTCGCCAAACGCTAACGTTCAGAAACAACAAAGCGTCAACAGCAGCTTTAAAGTGGAGCGCGGGCGATCAATCACTGAAACCAAAGAATACGGTAAACGACACAAATTACTAAATTTACTGCCGTCTCGGAATTTAACGAACCATTGCACCGTTTGTTCTCGCATCCCGCGCGCCGCGAGAGCCGAGCCAGAAATACACTCTAACTGGCGTAAAAGTCGAAGTCTCGCTCGAATTAATGAATGTGTTATATTCGCCGAAAACACTAGTAACTGTCAGCAGTGAAACTCAAAGAGAACACTAAATTATCCGAAGAAGAAAGATGCTTCCCGCCCCGCTGTTGCCGTCCTTTTCTAGCGACGGCGCTGAGGGATATATTTGTCCCGTTTTAGAACCAATTAGTCGGGAGTTAAAAGTGTCGACTGGAGAGGTATCGATTTAATAACCTCAATGTGTGGAGAATATCGTTTTTTAAAGCAAAATTTTTTCGCCTATTACCAGCTCTTCCCAGATCACCATTCTGACAATCTCATAATTGTTAAACAGAAAAAAGAAGGAAAAATATTGTTTAAAAAAATAAAGAAGGTAAAAACCATTTTCCAAAATAAACTGCAAGACTTTACGCTGCGTAGTACTTGCTACGAGCCAGCGCCATAATTAGAGACTATGCTACGCAGCGCACCTGTCTACGAAGACGCGTAGCACTCGGTATAATTCTAGCACAGAAGATATATAATAGTAGGTACTACGTAATTCTAGTAAATTTCACATTATCGATAAACAATACGCCCTCTCTTGCAAACCCGATATCTCTAGATCAAAAAGATTATTTTCGATAAATGCATATTATTAGAATTTCTTCTCTATTGCTGTATCCATCGTCAGTTTTATTGACTTATCTCGATGTAAATGTGGGTTAATTCCTGAATTATTTTCGTACGACCACTTTACGAAATATTAAGTAACTGTCATTTCTAGCACTTTGCGTCGTAAATCGCGCTAAAGTACGATTTTGAATATGTTTGTGCGCTACCTTCCAGAAAGCTGTGTATAAACATTATGCTCTTCTTGGGCAGTTAAGAAATTAGGAACTGACTTATCCTTAGAGTGTATTGTAAGACAATCAAACATGCAGCAAAAAAAGAGTGTCCCGGAGGAGGCCAGGAGCCAGATGTGGGGAATGTGCCCAGTTCCCGGAAGTTCCCGCGACTCTCGACCGGCCCGCGGTCACATCAAACGCATGCTGGCAACAATACTGCTCGCCTCTGGTGAAATAATGTGACACTTATTTTAACATGTTTGGGTTGCCACTAGGGAATGCAATCCCGACTCGAGATTGCAAATTCGAGATCCCGCGGGATTAGAAATATCAATCCCGCGGGATCCCGGAATTTTCGGGATCCCGTATAGTTTAAAAAAAAATTAAATTTCGGATGACTGAAAAAGCTAATAACTGCTTGTTTGTGATAGTGAGGTTAACTAAAATAACATATTACTCGAAAGAAATAAAAACCTTTATTCTATAATCTTACCAACTTGATCAGGTTTTAAGGAAATTAACATAGGTAAATTAGGTAATCAAAACAATAAGCATATTTCAAGGGAATTAGGAAGTAGTTACCTACGAGTGATTTTGAAAATGACTCCTTAAAAAACAAAGGGTATTAATAGTGTCATCTGCTAAACGGCATCTAATGTCCGTTGCAATGTACCCCGCTGCTGAGAATGCCCTTTCCGACTCAACACTGGTTGGCAACAGCTCTCGCATTCAATTTAGTGTAAATTTTATGGATTGACATCATATGGACGTGTAAACTAACACTTATAAGAATCCAATAGTTTTGTTTATTTAACTCACATAAACAATAAAAAATGCGAAATTTAAGAAAAAATAATCACTACAACAGCACAACTAAAACAATGACGAACGTAAACAAACAGATGATTGCCTCTCCGCGCGCATATACTTCTTTCTCACTTACTCGACACAGTTCTATATTATCTGTCCCACTCGTCACCTGTCGCTAATATTCGGAAATAGTCGGAATAGTTTTCTAACGCTTTTTGGCGTTTCTTGCCGCTCGCGGCCGTCAGTCAGCGAAGCTGCTTGCGCCCCGAGTGGACGTGTGTAGCGTCGCTGACCACTGCCGCCCAATCCCGTCAATTTCGAACGGGATCTCGTCATATGATGCGTCGGGATTGATCCCGAAAAATTACACGAGATCTCGCGAGATCGGGATCCCGCGGGATCGGGATTGCATTCCCTAGTTGCCACTGAAGAAAGGGGCTTAAGTCATAGGGTCACAACAGTTAATATACAATAATGCGAAAGTTTGTGAATGTGTGTGTGAATGTTCGTTACTCTTTCATGCTGTAACGGCTCATCGGATTGGAATGTAATTTTTTTTGCAGTTCATACCCTGGCTATTAAACCAAAAAACAGACGGAAAGCGTGTAATGTGTAACGTGTGTAATGAGCGGGCGCTGCAAGTTGGTAATGATTTGTAGAGTCTGTGCAGAGAAGAAGGGTGAAGAAAAAAATACCTTCTTTCGGATAGGTAAATGTCGATAAACCTGTTATGACAACATTGCTTTTTTGTTGTTGCCACTGGCATAAAAAACACATTTAAGCTCAGCAGCGCACATTGAAAGACAGTTAATTTCTTCTTACATTTTTGTATATTTTCACTAAAACAATAGTCGCAGCCAAATTACACAATTGGGTTTTAAACGAATGCAATAGAAGCTCGTAAGGGGCAGGTGGCGAGGTGGTGACCACAAGCGAGTCTCCACTCAATACGAGTTAACAGTCGATGCAGGCGCGGGCGCCGCCCACTGGCTTCTGCAAACCGTCGCCGCCGCCGGACGGATCCAGTTCCGAGTACCGTCGCCCGCGATCTTTGAAGTCCGCTCCCAGCCCAATAAAGTATGTTTTTAATTGGAAACTCTCTGTGCGGGTTTGGCAGTTTTGGCGGGAACACGGAAAAATCATGTCGCTGCTTTCTAATATTTTTTTAAACTTGTGTTTTTTATAAGAAATACGGGAGGTGGGATTAGCAGCGTGATTTCATTACTTACTAGAAAATAATAACGATTATTCTACTTATTAATAATATTTTTATTAAGTCAAAAAAAAATTTTAAAAAATATTGTTTTTTTCTTAGTTATTGGCATTGCACGTTGTGCATTCTGCCAGTGTCAAGATCAACAATTTTTAATCATTAATTAGCGAAAAAACAGAAAGTTAAAGAGTTCAGTTTAAGAAAATTATAGAATGCAACGACATGATTTTTCCGTGTTCCCGCCAAAACTCATTAAAAATTATATAATTATAATACATTCTACTTATATTATTAAAATGTTGAAATAATATTTTAATTCTAGATATTTTAGTACTTAGGTACGTATAAAAAAGAAAATATTTAGCACATAGGTATCACAATCTATTTATGCAACTCTTATTACGACAAAACTGTTGTTGTACCTAGTTGCTTAGTTAATAAAATACGGTACTTAATAGAGTAGCATACGTAATGACAAAGTATGTTCGGCAAATACCCGGACAATGTTAGAATACGAATAATTAAATACGAGTAAATTATGCATCACATGGGCGAGCGTGCTCCATCTTATACCACATCGTAACCTTCATCAGGTGAGCTGTGGTGAAACGCCAGCCCATTATTTCTTTAAAAAAATATCCTTTCGCATTTAAATAAATTCTCACTTAATTTTTTCTTACTTCTCTCCAACAATTCTCCTCATGTTTGTCAGATGTTTTGTAAAGACGGCACGTATTTCGTCTGACATGCAGTAATTTGTACACGTTAGTACATTTTGTCCTGCGTGGAGGACAATTTGCACATTCGCGCGATCGGGAGGGAAGCCGCCTGATGGATGACCGAACTTCCTTTTGTACACATTAGTCAGTTTGCACTACATAAATGGAGAACTCTCGACATTAACAAAGAAATAATTATTTCAAGATGCAATCAAATACTGGCTCGCCAATCTATTTGTGAGCCTTTTGGCGACTTTTCCTTCAAAGAATAGGCCTTTGGATTAGGTTTTGTTATTTTATTTATTACAGTTTCGTCAACCAGTTTAAACTCTTATTATACGTACAAGGTTAAACAAAACTAGTATTATGCCCAACATAACGAAAGGGGCTTCTTGTCTCATCATCGCGAACAACTTTTACTATTATAAGATAGGATCAATCCTGAAATTGTAAAACAAAATCAAATGTTCCTTAGAAAAAAGTAATCTCTGTCAACGAAATGTATCCGACTGTGATAGATGTGTTAGGTTATTCACCAAGTGGACTCGTGGAGTCGGACACGCGCCAATTTTGAGTTTCACCAACTGGACACACGCGTGTCTAGCCCCTCGAGTCCACTTGGAAAATAACCCAATTTGTTTTGCGGTTTCAGAGTAGCAAATTAATGTTGTTCACATGATGAGAATGATGATTAAAGTTCTTTTGGTCTAGCTTTACAGTACACTTTCGCGCAATCTTATAGTTTCTTATAAATAAATCTAAAAGATCACCAGAAATAAACAAGCGTCATCATGTAAGTGAAATAATTCACCTCCTAAACGAAAAACTAAATTCCCCACCGTTTCTAGATTCTAGATCTAGTTTCTCTTGCTAAAATTTACGATTTTACCGATTCAAATTTAAAAACAAGAAAAACTTATATTGTAGAAGTCTAAACTGTACCTTGTAACTGTAGGTAACTTTAAAACATCTCAAAACGTCTTCCTAAATATCGGATTACTTAACAAAACAAATACTCAAAAGGTCGAAGTTAATTTGTAAACCAAACCTCTACCAACCCTAATCGCCTCAACAGCTTTGTTATCCATTTGTTCATTCCCCTCTATTTTTACTCGATGCCACGTCAGCCGTCAGCGTGTCAGCGTGGTCGGCGTGACAGCGTGACAGGCGTGTCAGCGTGACAGGCGTGCCAGCGTGACACCGTGACCGTGTCGTGACGCTGTGGGCGGATGTAACGGGAGACGACTGTTTGATGTTACTGAGCTCATCGGGAGATCGGAGCAAACAGCTTCAGTTTCAGTGCCTGTTTTGATTATTTCTGAGGAGCCAATGTTTCAAAGTGCTGCCGTATAGAAATAACTTCTGTGCTACTGTGCTATCCCGTATTATGTTTTTTTATTAATAAATAACTATACATTCACTCTACACAATGAATGAAGTGATATTAGTATACTTCCTTATTTGTACTGAGTCAAGGTGTACATTCAGGGCCATTTGCTAGCTAACAACATCTTATAATTCTGCATTATGTAGCCTAGGTATAATTATCTTTAGAAACAACTTACCGTAAGACTTATAAAGTCAGCAGGTGAGATAAATAAACAACCGCTTTAAACAGTTCGCCGAGAGTACAAATTGACATGTTTTATGCAGCTGTTTTTTCCCTAATTTCCGTAAAACTTTTATATTCGGTTACGAGTAATATAATGGTAGAGTTTACCAAGATATGCGGGTCGCGAGGTCAGAGTTCGCGCCGAAACCGCCGAAACCAATAGTTAACTGTTCAGATAAACTCTTGTTCTCTGTTTCGTGGTAACAATACTTACTTATTTATACACCATTAGTTTTTAATTACATAAGCTCCGAACAGGACAGCTTCTGTGCAGCATACAAAACAACTCTTGTTCGACATTATCATCATCATCTACAGCCTAGCTTATCCCTCTGCTGGGTACGCTGGGTACAAGTACTAAAGACCTCTCCCTTGACAAGCCATCTGCCTCGGTCTGTCTCTATAATATGTAACAAGTTTGCCAGTTATTCAAACGCCAAGCAATAGTGTGCCAGCATTACTGTGTTCCGGTTCGAAGGGCGATGTTACCAGAAAAATTACTGGGTATGAAGAGATTTAACATCTAATATCTCAGGGTGACGAGCGCAGTGCAGTGCAGCGCAGGATTGTGTTCGCAAGTTCACGATTCTGCTACTGTTAGTGGCAGGCGTGACGCTTACCATCAGGTGAAAGTCTTGCTCGTCTCGTCACTTGACAGCATTTAAAAAAAGTAACTTTAAAAAAAAACAAATTCAATCAAATTAATATAGAACCACCTCGAGAGTCATCAGCCCGGAGACGTCCACTGCTGAACGAAGGCCTGCCCCTTAGACCACCACACTGTACGACAACCTACCATTTGCATCCACCGGTTGCCTGCGACTTTTACAATGTCGTCGGTCCACCTAATGGGAGGCCGCGCCTACGCTGCGTCTTCCGGTTCGCGGTCGCCACTCAAGAACCTTTCTTCCCCATCGGTTGTCAGTTCTTCGAGCGATGTGGCATGCCCTGCGCCACTTCAACTTGCAAACCTTGCGAGCTATGTCGGTAACTTTGGTTCTTTGGCGAATATCCTCGTTCCGGATTTTATCGCGCAATGTAACTCCGAGCATAGCTCTCTCCATTGCCCGTTGTGTGACTCTGAGTTTCACCAAAAGACCGGCAGTTAAAGACCACGTTTCAGTTCCATATGTCGTCACTGGCAACACACACTGTCGAGACACCTCGAGAGTATACCATTTCGAATATTTTTTAATTTTTTATATCAGTCCACAATTGACGGAAAAATCGGCGACCATACATTAAAAAAGCGTAAAAAAACTAGTTCTCGTAGCTCGATTAGGCTGTAATTTGGTATTCATGCATAAACCTGAGGACAATGCAGTGTTGCTGTGAGCTCGGCCTGATGCTGCCAGGGCCACCTGCAAATAAAAAAGCTTGTATAAGTACTATGAATTTATTTGCTTAGTGGTGTAGATAAAAAAAAAATAAGTAAAAATACCATGGTGTCCATGTTGGATCGTTAGTTCAGCCAAAGATAAAAACAAAGCAATAAAGTAGATATTACTTCTGTAGCTTGTCGCTACCCGAGATGAACATGAGATTGGCAGGGAGAAAACAAAGTCTAACGCGCCAGAATTACAGCCGAAACTCTTGTTTGAGTATATTCTCGATTCGCCGAGCTAATTTAAGTGATATCCAATCAAAAAACAATCTACACGGTTTAAAATACGGATTACAACGTCGAAATCTTGAACAAACATAAAACTAAACATTTTAACAAGCTAGCGTTTTACGATCACCAGTAAAAGGTCGCAGTGTAGCCGGCTTGTAGGTTTCAAAGCAACGTGGAGTGTCGAGTGGTGTCGGGTGACTCTGGGTCGCGTCGGTCACTCCGGCGACGTCACCGTAAGCCATTCCTGTCAAATTAGACCTTTTAGTAGGATTTTCAACCGACTTCAAAAAAGGAGGTTCTCAATTCGACTCTAGTTTTTTTTAATAGTATGTATGTTACGCGATTACTCCGCCAATTATGAACTAATTTTGATGATTCCTTTTTTGTTTGGTAGGTAATACTTCAGAAGTGATCCCAGGTAGGTTTATCGAAATCGGTTCAGTAGTTTGGTTTTTAAATCAAAATTACTAGAAAATATGAAGATGTCATATAGGTATTCGAAGTTGAAGTCGGTTGTATTTTTTTTTAAAAAGCTTATTATTATATTATGTTGCTGAGGTTGTATACCTATTCATCATAATCAACCTGCCTCAGTCTAATGCTGGACTACAGCCTTTCCCTATAAGAAAGATCCACTAAACCCGATGTTCTACCCACTAAGTAGGACCCACTGCTGGACTTTAGACTTTCTCAACACTGTTCGGTTGTTTACTAAAGACTTGGTTTCGAGTTCGAGTTCCAGTAATCGTAGTAAAAGACTGAGAAAGAGGGTAGTTCGTTATGAATGCCGGGGTTCCGGGGCTGGCATCCTACACTATGTTTGTCTTCCAATCTAGAGCAAATGTAGCCTAATACTCGTAATTGTTTCTGCAATAGATAAGGCTGCACAATTGCTTTGTAAACTTGCTGAACTATGTCGCTGTCTTCAGGTGCAATTTAATAGGTTTGATAAAATGAATGCATAAAGGCTTATGCCCAAAAAAAGCATTGTACTTGTTCAATACGATACTTTTGGAATAGAGTAAGATAGTATTGTTTATTTACGTTGATGCCAAAAATCACTGATAAGTACCATGCTATTTGTTATTTATTAGGAACGTTCCCATTAAAAACAGAAGCTCGAAAAATTTAAAACAATAATGTCAGATATAATAGATTTTCTTAAAAACGGCACTTCAAGTTATCATCTTTTTCATTGCATCATCATCGAGAAGACTACCACTGCTGAACGAAGGCCTCCGTTTGGACCGTCACACTGTACGACAACCAGCCATTTGAATTCACCGGCTGCCCGCGACAACAATGAACTTGATGACATATTGAACTGAGACGTGGTCTTTAACTGCTGGCCTTTTGGAGGAACCCAGAGTCACGCAACGGGCAAAGGAGAGAGCTATGCTCGGAGTTACTTTGCGCGATAAAATCCGAAACGAGGATATTCGCCAAAGAACCAAAGTCACCGACATAGCTCTCAGGGTTTGTAAGTTGAAGCAAACCCTGAGAGCTATGTATGTGTAATGGGCACAAACTTTCTGTACAAAGCCCGTAATCTATGCCAAGAGTTTTCATACGAATTTTAATGTTCCCAATTCTAATCCTTTGGGATTTTTATATAACTTTATTTCCCTTGAGATAGAATGCCTTGCTACGTTGAGATTGCGTAATATGTAATTGGACATTGTCGGGCAGGTACTCGCCACATACGTAACCTCTAACATACCGTCAACCCTTTAACATACCGTAATATATGAGCTACGTTCACAATACAGAAATAAATATTATTACATCAACAAGATAAACACCTGAAACAACCGCGATAGATTGCGTGCTATCAGGTTGTGATATTGCATAATATTTCATTTGCTCACACTGTGATACAAGATTTTTTTTATTCGATCATTTCGATAAGTTTTATATTTATGCATTATTTACTTAATCCTGTAATAAATATAATCTGATAAAAAGAAGTTCAAATTAATGAGCTACAAGACTGAATATTAGGTATTATCTGTGGACGGTATCACCCCTTATTACTTATTAATGTAAGTAATTGATAATATTAAATCATTACTTCAGCATATTTATATACTTAAGTAGTAGCTGTTGCCCGCAACTTGCTTGAATTGACTCCATAACTTACAGTGCTTACAGTACCTACTGCTCTTTGTACATTTTTTAGAAATTACCTTTCGGCCGCATACGAAACCGGAGGTCGTGGTCGAGGATTTGGTGATCAGCGACTACAAATTAAACAATCCGTCAAAAGATTGGGTTTTTGAATAAAAAACAATAGAGGGTTCCATACGGTACATAATTAGTTATTTACCCTACACCGCCACCAATAAACGCAAACAAATAACTATACTGTGAATCTTATGGCAACTTTTATGCAATAGGCTTTAATAAATAATAATATCTAGATAGAGTCTCGTACTGGTTATGAACGAAAAATTACAGGCTAACATTATTATACTAGCGTGCGTGACAGCCATGTCTTACACTCGCGTTGCACCATTGTCGTTGTTATAGTGTGCGTGCAGAAGAGGCTAACAGTTAACCGCTATTTTTTTCGACGCGTTTAGGATCCATCAGTCTATCTAGACATATAATTTATCAAAGGCAATAGGCTTGCGTTTGGCTGTCACGCCTGATGTTGTTAATAAGCTAAGATGCAATCTGCGATGGAGCACGCTTACCTATCTAGATAAAACAATTCACGACGAACGTTTGTTTATATGCAAAGGAGTGACGAGCGAGACGTTCGCCTGAAGGTAAGCATCACGCCTGCCCATAACAGTAGCAGTGCCAGAATTGTAAACTTGCGAATAATATCCTGCGCCGCACTGCACTGCGCTCGTCATCCTGAGATATTAGATGTCAAATCTCTTTATCTATATTTATAAAACAGAAGTGCATACCTTTCGGATAAGAAATCTCAAATACTACCAAAGCTACGATTCTGAAATTGTGCATGTGGTCTGTTGTTAGGACGTAGATGCTCACTAAGAACGGATTTTGCGAAAGTTTCACTCCTAAGGGGGTGAAATGGAGGGTGCAAGTTTGTATGGGAAAAAAGTTTCTACGTCTCGGAGTGGACGTCTCTTGGCTGATGATGATGACTTATAATAAAATTGACACTCCAATCAACAACATTATGAAGAAAAAAATACATCTCTATTTACAGTCCATTTATCTATATTAGTTCAAACGTAAGTGAATAGTATATATATATTGCAGTTCCAGTAATATTATATACCTACGTTTGTCGAAATGTTTACCTACCTTTTTTTGAAGTCGGTTAAAAATGGATTTTTGCTGCCGTGCAAAGCTGGGGTAGGTCAGCTAGTGTGGATTGAGATTAGACGTCAAACTATTCATCTCTTCTTTGTAGATTAGTCCTAAACCAGAATTTGGGCTGTCTTTAGAGGTGTGTGGTAATAGTACATTATGATACAAATGTGCTATGTTAGTCATTACACTAGAGGCGGTATTATGCCGATAAGGAAGCCGAGAGTGTATTGAAACATAGCACAAGAGTTTCATACGACTGTTTTCGTCACACTTGCGAGGTTAAAACTTTTTTTTTTGATAATAATCAATCACACAGCGAAAACGTCAACAAACATTTGCGGAAAATGGCGCCCAAATCAGTAATGCGCGCGCAGGTTGACATTTACTTCAGCGGCATAAGAACTCTTTGTTGGTATTACAAAAAAACTGTATGTATTACCCGGCTATATTAAGAGTGCTTCGTATACGTACGTCTAATTGCAGTCACGTACAAACTTGACTTTACCGGGTTATACCTAAGTATTATAGCACCATGTGCCGTAATGTAAAGTAAAAAGCACGGGTGCGTAATAGCTTGGATTATGAGCCTAAAACCGATACAATAAGATCCACTTTACGAGCAAGTGTGATGAAAAAGTTGATGTTTGTTGGCAGACCCCAGCGGGACGAGTATGGGCAACGCGGGCATGGCGGGCGGCGCGCAGCAGTACGGGGAGGTGAACCAGCTGGGAGGCGTGTTCGTCAACGGGCGGCCGCTGCCCAACGCCGTGCGCCTCCGGATCGTGGAGCTCGCGCAGCTCGGGATCAGGTGAGCTGGTAGCAGGAGACGAGCGGTGCTCCCTAGCTTCGAGCTTCTGCACCACAAGGAGCTTTTACAAGATCTTTCTGTCTATACTCAGATATCATTTATTTTTTAGGTGATAATAAAAAAAAACTTATTTTAATTTTGTCGGGGAGACTTAAATTCTACAATGCTATTCTACATTGACCAGGCTGGCCTTTATTTGGGGTAGAAAATTAGCCTCGCAATCCAGCGGGGCAACGTGGCCAGCATTTTGGGCATATTACCCGAAATGAGAAATCGTTTAAACTATCTATAGGTTGCTACCTACAGATACTTTAAACACTCTCTTATATCGATTGTTTAATTTTAGTTTAGTAATAATTTTGTGATGACTTGTATCTTGCCTGATCTTAAGCGAATATGCTGTCTACAGCTCGCTCAACTGGCAGTAAGAGATTAACTCGAGATGGTGTCTTCGAGTCGCGAGTAAACCGTTATTACCATAAATACCCAATCGATCAGTGCTTTGTTTAGCAGTTCGTACATACTAATTGTTATAAACAATTCACTGCCGGGCATAATTGGAATAATTGGAACCTTGGCAACGACCTAGGTGAACGCAGACTGCTGGCTACTGAGCTACAATAAATAAAAGGATATGCCTTCCAAGCATTTGTATGTTTTAAGTTTACTGCATAAAAAATAGCGCCTTGTTTCTATATACTAAATATTCCTTTCGTATTTTTTTTTGCGATGTATTAAGTAGACAATAATTAATTATTAATATTACCTAAGTGTCACACGTGTTTGTTGCAGGCCGTGCGATATCAGCCGGCAGCTGCGCGTGTCGCACGGCTGTGTGTCCAAGATCCTGGCGCGGTACCACGAGACCGGCTCCATCTTGCCCGGAGCCATCGGCGGCTCCAAGCCCCGCGTCACCACGCCCAAGGTCAGTACCTAGTTACCTAGTGCAAAATTCCCTTTTACACAACAGAGTGACGACACGGCCAAGTCATTCGTCTGATGGTACGCTTACGCACTTCCTTATTCATTTCAATTATGAGAACATCCATATTGCACCCACAAAATCCCTAGAATTGCGAGTTAAAAAACCGACGTTCTCTTCATTTTGTCGACGCAAAATAAATTGTTTCTATGGAACCGCAGTTTTTTTCGCGATGCAGTGTTGGCCCCTTATTAAAAGTTGGTTACATTGATAAGTACAATGACCTCCTTCCGGCTTAATAATACCAATACGTGTAACCCTATATAGAAGCGTTATTTACAGAGACGACATAAATGTAGGTAGCCTGAACATACGAGGAAGCAGTGAACACATGTTTTCCATGATGTTTTGTTAGTGACTGCCCTTTGTATAATTGACTTTTTGTTTGTATTTTCCCTGGTTAACCATCTGATAGGCACAGATATTGTCTGCCATAGTAAATTTTGGACCTGTTTCGGTTTGGAGGGCGATGTTACCACATGAATTACTGGGCATGAAGAGATTTGCCATTTAATATCTCAGCGTGACGAGTGGCACTGCAGTGCAGCGCAGGATTTTGTTCAAGTTCACAAATTTGGCACTGCTACTGTGATGGGCAGGCGTAATGCTCACGACATCTCGCTCGTCTTGTCACCAGATTGCATAAAAAAGAAATATTGCCACTCAAGACACTGTCACCATGTAGGTACGTTTTCCGACATTCTGCAAACAAACGCCATTTTCCCTTCTGATACATAGCGAACCTGACAGCCTTATCAAGTGCCAAAATATTGGCTAACCCAGAGTGTTTCGTACAGGTGGTGTCATACATAAAGCAGCTGAAGGCCAAGGACCCGGGCATCTTCGCGTGGGAGATCCGCGACCGGTTGCTAGCGGACGGCGTGTGCGACAAGTACAACGTGCCCTCCGTGTCCAGCATCAGCCGCATCCTGCGCAACAAGCTCGGCGGCGGCGCGCTGTACCCCGTGCCGCCGCTCTACCCCGTGCCGCCGCAGCGCTGCTGGCCGCTGCACCAGCCCTATGACTACTACGTATACTTGCAGGTAACGTCCACAGCCTTCCTTACCTTACAGGATTGTACAAGTTTATACATACTGGACCTGGGTATGTCCTTAAACTGCAACCAGACCCACCGGAGGACGGGCAGCAGCGTCCTTTTGCTTAATGGTGGTGAGCATTCTGCGATCCCCTAGCCGCCTGCCAAGCGTGGGGATTATGGCAACACCCCTCTATAAAGGGGGAGGTCTTCGTCCAGCAGTGGACGTTTTATGGCTGACGACGATACATATACATGCCATGGCTCTCTTGTTATATGCCATCTGCCGCTGTACCAGCCCTACGCGTAGTGCATCCACGGCCTTTCCAACCCAACATGACGGTACTGGCTTACTTATGCCTCGATTATCTTGTTATATTGTCATCTGCCTAGGTCTTGTGCTAGTTTAGGCCCAGGCTCGATTCCAGGTTGCATCTTACATACACAATCACGCCTTATCCCCGCCAGGGTAGGCATATAAACTACTTTACTTAGTCACTTGCGACTTTAGCGTTTTCATACATCATGGCACCTTCCTGTAAAGGTTATAAACTAAAAAGGTCGGCTAAGGGCAACATTTGGGCCCGTAATTTATTTATTTGGTAATAAAATTTCCGTTATGCTTAGTAGAGAAATGTTATGGTAATACAAGCCAATACCAATAAGAAAATCAGAAACCACAAATTTTAATCATAAAGAAGTCATCGTCTGTTTGCTCGTGAAAAACCTTGAGTCATAACATAAAGAAAAACTCATGTTCTAATAGTAATTGTTGTTTCCACAGGGCCGGCAGCACAGCGGGGGCAACCCACATGGGCTGGCTCATCCCCACCCCCAAGCGCCCCCTCATCCCCACCACACGCACGCGCTATGACCCGCGGCCTACATGTCGCACACCAATCACGACCGGTGACGGTCATTACTGACCAGTGACGTGGCAACAAGGCCTCAAGACATTAGTGACGTGGCCACTCGTTATCAGAGATTAAGTGAAATGGACACGGACGTCAGAGGTCACTAATGACCAATGTCGTGACTGCAAGCGACAAAGGCCATTGACTTGGCCACGGAGGTCGCGGGGCCGATCTCCTTCCGGCATCGAGTGGCCATCGGAAAGAACTGATTTTACTGCGATTATGTTAGAAATGTAGTGACTTCGAAGTGCCTTAATTAATAGGAAACCCCCAAAGTTCGTCATTTCTAGATAGTGAAATATTAATTACGTTTTCCTGAATGATGGTTCTTACTTTTGATCATTTTGTTTAAAGTTATTTTAACCTAATGTATAGCTTGGTAAAAAAGAGATTAAGAAATAAAGGGGAGCACCACTATAGCACATAGTTCAAAAAACTAGCAACTCTGTAGTACGTAAGTCGTACGTTACACTTGAAAGATTTAGCTCCTCGGTTGGGTACTTAGTCACTGACGTTAGACTATGACGGAGACGATTGGATGAATTCTTGTTATTATGAATTCATCCACTGACGTTAATTATCCACAGTATTTTCAGGTAAGTAAAAACTTAACGTTTTAAGACTTTCTGCCAAGCTACGTGGTACAAACTTACTATTTTAGTTCACCCTCTTTTGTTTCTATCTTTTTTAATAACTTGATATAAATATGCAGCCAGAGCCGTATTAAGATTTCTAGTCGTGCATTGGGCACTAGGTATGCATTTTTGCATTAATTCCATAGAAATCTATTATCATAATTATATTTATGTGAGAACCCAGTGAATTGAATTTGAGATAATTAAATTAATTTTAAAGTATTAATAGTGTAAATATTTTATAATGTGTAAGATAATAGCAGGATAAGTTTAGTTTAAGAATTATTATAACTTATAATAAGTAGGTATAATAATTAATTAAACTTGAGTTATACGATTTATATGGGTGCAATGATGTAAATAAAAGAAATATTACAGTGTATAAATTAATTAAAAGTAAGTACTACATTATTTTAAAAGAATAAATTTCTGTCAGTTCTCTAGCTGACTGAAACATAATTATGGTGAAGGTTGTATACATAAAGTTCCGAAGTTTACAAAAAAAAAAACACTTTTTAAAATGCACAACGCAATAAGGTAGATGACTGATGTTTATATCGTTGAAACCAATAGCTTTGATGAAGAATTTAAGTAAATATAGTATGTTTATTGAAAAATTAATTTAAATCGGTTAATAATGTTCTGATATACAAGCGTCTAAAGTTTTTGTTACAGAAAACTCTGTCCCTTTCACACAAAACAAAAAATTACGTCACGCCTTAGTTGTCAGAATAGAATTTATATGGCGTACAGAGAAGTAACGTCACGATTTGCTGTTTCGCCTCTCTGTCTAGCATGATATTAAAATGCTTATAAGTTTCTTATTTTTGATCAGATTTTCGTTTTCTTTTCGTTAATCAGCTACATTTATGAGCCATATTTTAATGGGTCTGTAAAAAAACCCAGTCTTCTAGCCTATTCTTGCTTATAGTTTCTCTGCATACTTAACGCCGAACAACTTTAATTCTATGAATTGACTTTTTGTTAAAAAACGTTAACGTTGAATGGCTTCACTTAAAAAAATATTTTTCTTCTGAAATCGATAATATTAATAAATTTAAATTAGGGATTTCAATGTTAAGAAACGCGAAAGCATTGACGTTGCGCGAAAGCATATTTATTTAGTTGGAACGTAGGAGCTCGGGAAAGCCCGGGAAAAGGCGTTTCTCTCTTATCTATATAACACAAAGATATGTTTATTTATTTACCTGTTCGGGTTTCATCATCATCATCATCAAAACCCCGAAAACATCCACTGTTGGACAAACGCCTCCCCTTAATAGCGGGTTTGCCATAATCCCTACGCTTGCCATGAGGATTGGGGATCGCAGAACGCTCTACACCGTTAACGAGATTACTCGCATTTAATTAAGTCAGATATGTACTTCAAAAAAATAAAATAAAACGAAACCGTGTCAAAACGTTTTCAGTTGTAATGCAGAGAAATCGTGTGCGTGGATCTAGGTTTATTTGAATTCGTTAATTCAAATAAACCTAGTCTAAATATTAGTTTTAGTGATTTGGAGGCAATAATAAAATGTCTGATGCATTTGACTGTATTAGATTTAAAAAAATATAATTATTATCTGAATTATCTGAATGACGGATGTATTTATTACCGACATACCTCGTTATGTATGTCGGGTATCTTCTTAAGCAAGTATATAGCTGAGTAGTTTAACTACATAATAGGTGTTGAATTGTACAAACTAGGTGATTATTTGCTTACTTTAAGTTAAATATTTAAAGCTTAGATTTAAAAGGTACGAGAATAAAGTTTGTTTACAGAAGTAAAATGTTTTCATTTACCTAACGCATACTAAAATTATACGGCAGCTAAGTAGCTAATCATGTATGACCTTAATGACATGACTACAATGACTATATACAGGTACCTACCTAGTAAGTAAGTAATATTGTAACTTTCTCACAAAATCCAATCACAATCTTGAGTTAGACTTGCCTAACAGTCCCTAGACATTGGCTTTGGGGCATTCGAGTCAATAAACACCTTTTTTGATTACTTTCATGTATTTTTGTATATTTTCCTGCATGTGCCTATGTATAAGTTGTATTGTATTAAAATTCTGCACGAAAAACATCTTGAAAAGTATGCATCATGCTAAGGCCTGTTTACAAAATATATCACTGCCTCGTAGGTATCTGATCCTAAGTACCTACTTACTTAATTATTGTCATCGCCTATTCAATAAAACTTTTAGACATGATTTGTTTTCAATGCCATAAAATAAATTAAAAAGCATGGCGAATGAAAACAATAACAAAAGCATTAAAAGTGCAGTTCGGGCACGAATTAATAATTAAATCTCCGGTTTGTTTCTCATAATGCCACCTAATCTGAAATTTTACTTTACAACGCAACTTTACGAGCGAAGCCGTCCGCACAAAAAGCGCGGGAGCCAAAAAACAAAATGGCCGACAATATAGTGACATTTGACACCGGGGGCGCTCGCCGCCGCCGGCGGCCGCCGGCCGTAATTAAAAAGTGGAGAGCGGTGGCTTTGTCGCGAAATGCGTTGAAAATGCTAAAATTATACAATGGCGTCTGGTTTATGCCGCCAAGGTCTGCATCTTAGGTATATGTGGGCCATTGTAGATGAAATTCTAGACTTTATAAGCATGAAAAAATCATATAAAGTCATAAAAGTATGAAAGCATTTCATTAAACATAGAAGCGTACCTAATATCTAAACAGTTGAAAATATGTATGATGACAAACTTATGATAATTATCATATTTATTTATTTATATCATATCCATGTTTGTTGTATGGTAAGTATGAGGCAAAACCCCCACCTTCTTCCTTATGCCGACCCTGTTTAGTGGTGTGTCAAGAAAATCATAAAGTAGGTTTGTGTGTTTTTGTGTTCATGAGTCTTCACTATCAGCCCGGAGAAGTCCACTGCTGAACGAAGGCCTCCCCCTTAGACCGCCACACTGTACGACAACCTGCCATATGCATCCACCGGTTGCCCGCGACTTTTACAATGTCGTCGGTCCACCTAGTGGGAGGCCTTCCTACGCTGCGTCTTCCGGTTTGTGGTCGCCACACAAGAACCTTTCTTCCCCATCGGTTATCAGTTCGTGGAGCAATGTGGCCTGCCCATTGCCACTTCAACTTGCAAACCCTGCGAACTATGTCGGTGACTTTGGTTCTTTGGCAAATATCCTCGTTCCGGATTTTATCGCGCAAAGTAACTCCCCGTTGTGTGACTCTGAGTTTCTCCAATAGGCGAGCAGTTAAAGACCACGTTTCAGTTCCATATGTCATCACTGGCAACACACACTGGTTAAAAACCCTTGTCTTCAGACACTGCGGGATTTTGGACGAGAAGATATTACGCAATTTCCCGAACGCTGCCCATCCGTGTTGGATTCTTCGGGCGACCTCATTCTCGAAGTTGGACCTACCTAACTGAATAATCTGTCCAAGGTAGTTGTAGTGGTCAACAACTTCGAGAGTATCGTTCCCAACATACACAAACAACCGGTACGGGCACAACCCCCACGGCATTTGACATGATCCTTGTCTTGTCCATGTTCATTTTAAGACCCACCTGTTGAGAAATGTTACTGAAGTCGCTGAGCATAGTATTGAAGTCCTTCAGCGACTCCACCATGGTGACTATATCATCGGAAAAGCGAAGGTGAGTGATGTATTCGCCATTAATGTTGATGCCGAAACCGTTCCAGTCCAAGAGCTTGAAAGCGTCCTGGAGGATGCGTTCGTGAACAGTTTCGGAGAAATAACGTCTCCCTGTCTTACACCTTTCTGCAATTGGATTGGTTTCGTGCTCTCGTCCTGCAATCGGATTGACATGGTAGCGTTTCTATAAAAAACACTTTAACGCTTCGATATACCTATAGTCAATATGACATCGCTCAGGAGTCGTTCATGAGTCTTACCTACTCTAAATAGATTGTATGTTATAGTTACAGAGGACACTTGAGTTACGTACACTTACGTGTGTGCTGCAGTGGAAACGTAGACCCTTGTTGTCGAACAAAAGAACCCACCACGCAGGCAAAATGCGCCGCGTGGCCGTGCACAGCGCGCGCCGCAGTGGGCCAGAGGCTTTATTTGTACGTCGCCGCCGCCGTGTGCATATCGCAAGCACTGGCCTCTATTATACAAGTACGCTGTATAATAGAGGTCAGCGTCTTAAAGGTTAGCTAAGCAGAAAATTAAATAAGTTGTCAAGTGAAAAGTTCTGTCAGATGGTGGTTCAAAAAACGCTCTTAAATTGCTTGTATTACAGTGCAACAGGGTAGATGACTGATGTTTATATCGTTGAAACCAATAGCTTAATAATTTAAGTAAATATAGTATGTTTATTGAAAAAAATATTTAAATCGGTTAATAATGTTCTGATATATGAGCGATTAAAGTTTTTGTTAGAGACAACTCTGTCCCTTTCCCACAAAACAAAAAATGACGTCACGCCTTACTTGTCAGTATAGAATTTATATGGCGTACAGAGAAGTGACGTCACGATTTGCTGTTTCTTCTCTCTGTCTAGCATGATATTAAAATGCTTATAAGTTGCTTATTTTTGATCAGATTTTCATTTTCTTTTCATTAATCAGCTATATTTATGGGCCACATTTTAATAGAACAATAAAAAAAGCCAGTCATCTAGTCTAAATTACACCTTTACTAATTACCTATTCAGCGCCAGCAGAGAAGGAAAGCGCTCGGACATACCTGGGCAAGTTCGTGTTCGTACCTAATCAATCAAAGTAGCTTCAAAACTTCCTTTATTTCCTCTTAAATTACACTGTAAAAAAAGGAAAAAAAGGTCATGAAACTTTTTCTTTGATATTTTTCCGCGGCATGTACATAACATAGGAACATAAGCTGCCCTACATAAGTAAATTACTTATGTAGGACCTGGGTATGTCCTTAAACTGCAACCAGACCCACCGCAGGACGGGCAGCAGCGTCCTCTTGGTTAACGGTGGTGACCGTTCTGCAATCCCCAAGCCGCCTGCCAAGCGTGGGGATTATGGCAACACCCCTCTATAAAGAGGGAGGCCTTCGTCCAGCAGTGGACGTTTTATGGCTGACGACGACGACGACTTAAGTAGGTAGGGACTATAGTAGTTAACTATGTACTTGCCGCGGAAGAATGACAAAGCAAGAGTTTGATGAGCTACTTTTTATTTTCAATAAGAGTAAGTAACCACCTGGTGCCCATTGCCATTGAGTGGTCGTGTCTTCGTGGTTACCGTCGAAAAACTACCAATGGTCCTTAACGGCGGGTGGTGTCGGGTCTCGTTACAAAGCCGCCGCTGACCGCGCGGATGCGGCGCCTCAAGGCAGAGCAAGCATGAGGCAAGCCAAGGATAATGGCAAGGTCGTTAGCAGCCAACTAATCATGTGGTCACCCTATCGACAGCTCAAAAAACTTGTCGACACCCGACACGCGGCCGTGGGATGTCTGCTCGCCGAGCGCCGGCGGCGCAGTTTGGATTAGTCACGGGTCGGTAAGGGCGACTTTTTTTGCGAAATTGGAGATTTATATGGAAACTATCGAAATAGTTACCTACTAACAACGCAAGAGCGTCTGATAATTTATGACGTCTGGCAGGTCTTGAGCATACGAGAAATCTAGCCGCAAGCCTTTCGAGTGTCGAACGAAACACTTCATAATAAATGTTCATTATGAAAACTGACATAGATTTGACACAATTTTGTTTTATTTATACGGGAATACCCACGTTTAATTAAATCGGATACTCCGCCTATTGTTTCAATGACATCATTTAAAAAAAAAAAAAAAAATCCGCTTGCTGGACTATTCCCGACACCGCACGAGACGATTCCAGTGATGAAGAGCTCCAGAGAGCGCCGGCGCAGCACGACACACTACCCGCCCCCACCCCCTCGCCCGCAGAGCAACCGCTGTCACGCGCCCGACGCGCAGCGGCCCGCAGTGCTAAGCAGGACGCAGCTGCACGCGCGTCGGGCTCTGTTTTCACTCTTTGAAAAAGGTCACCGGATGTGATCGAAACTATAGTTGGAGTATCCGATTTAATTAAACGTGAGTATTCCCGTATAAATAAAACAAAAATAAATGTTCATGTTTGTATTATTTGTATGTTTGTACCAATGTATGAATAGAATTCGCGAACCTTTGATCCGGTCCATGATATTCAACAGCTGGGCAAAGGACAAAGCCCTACCTTCTAAAACAATAGGAAGAAAATCCTTTGCTCATGTACCTAACCAGCTTCAAAGGTAAACTATAGTGTTTTCATGGCTAGAGGCCATGGAGGATACTCTGTGATAAAGGCTAAGTGCTTGTTCACAACACCCCATGGTGCAGTCGAAGATGGCAAGCAACCTAGCCTGGAATAGGAACTGGCTAACAAGTGGAGACAGATTACAGACTTGGCTTGATTTGTTTTTATTATAATATTCTAAACTCTTTTTGATCTTGCTTACTTACAATCTTACTGATAAGTATTTATTTATTTATTTATTTAATGATAGGCGAGCAGCATTATGCTGATGTGCCTATATCAAACAGTGTTGAATTTCAGTATTTGTCTGTTAAGTCTATCTTCTCCTTTTTTATCCATTTATCCAGACTGTTCTTAAATGCGTTTAAGGATTTGGATGAAATTATACCTAGTACCTACAAAAGTAAAGTTGGTACCTAATTGTACCTAAGTTTTGAAGCTGGATTTTACTTTTAATTTAGACCTCTTCCCATAGGACCAATGGGGAGTTTTCAACAATTTCCATCAAATTAAGAAATTTCGGAAACGGAATCTGACAAAAACTACATTATTTATTCGTTAATCACTAACACAGTAAAAAAATGCATTTTTCTTTTCGCTAGGTAAAAATTAATAGGAGTTACAAATCCAACAAAATTTAGATGTAGCTGCTGCCATCTAGTGGCGAGTAGCGCTTAGCATCGCAAAGTGAGCGTAACCATACTTTGAATCATGGTTCTTTAGCATTCCTATTGTTACTATAAGAGATGTTGCCACTCACTAATAGATGTCACTATCAGTATTCAAATGTCTTAAGATTAAGATGATTTCTTAGTAACAGTTGGTAACACGTAACAGGTAATTTAAGGAGTAATCTTTTTTATTAGCATTGCTGTTCTTTACGCTTATTAGTTATTAATTGCAATTTTGTTTTTTCCGCGAATTATCGCGCGGTATCGGGGATTTGCACGGTATGCCTGCCGGTGTGCTAGTATCTGCAACGTATGATTAGCGACTGGGTTCCTATCTACTATCGGTCGTTGATTGGGAATCATTGCTGAAAGCCTTTTTGCACACGGCACTAAAAACACTTGGTGCCGTGTGAACAACACTTAAGGCGAAGTCGGATGATGCGAGTTAATTATTAATTTAATGTTTTTAGCTTACCGTGGAAGATAGAGGAGCAAATTTTATATTAAAAATAAGTATAACTGAGCCTACCCACTACCTACTTTTTATTTTTATTTATGTACAGAATTTTCTTACCGCTTAAAGATTGGATTGTTTATTAAGCAAGCAATTCGACACTTTAACCATTGAAACAATTGCTTTACCAAACTGCAAAGGCGCTTTTTGTAACAATAAGAGTTGGTCGTCGGTCCGCCTTGTGGTAAATATGTGTGTATATATGTGTCAATATACACCACAGGCAATAAACATTTGTGGTTGTCGATGTATTATTGCCAACCTAGAGAGATGTTAACAGGTGCCCTTTTTAAAACCCTAACGTTGTACTAATTACAGAAAAGCGATTTGCACAAGCCCCACATGCAACAAAGAAAATCAATACCTATACCTACAGTAAGACCAAGGGATTTCGCTCTTCTATGGAAACGCATGGAGGATGGGATGAATCGTCGTCAACGTTACGGCTAGCGTCAGAATAAATGTACCAAGACGGTTTGCCGTCCGAAGGCCTCCTACATTATTCGAGATTAGGCTTGACCCGACATTCAAGTCTAATCCCACCCAATCTGATGTGGGGTAGAGAGGGGCTCTCGCAAATATCACGCAATACTTGTCCCCCGCAAGCCTAAAATTGTGTTTTTTTTTTGCTAAATCAGAGCAAAATTAAAGTAGCAGAGTAGATGAATTTCCAAAAAAACAACACAATTAAGCACAGGGTAACGTATTTTACTCTAAAATACGCATTTTGAAAAATATCACGCGTGTTTAGGAGACAAATCTCACGAAATCTCACCGAGCGGGGGAGGGAAGCCTAAAAATCGCCAAAATCACCTCACGTAATAAAGGCCGCCCCCTTACTAAGGTATTCATCTTATCATTTTATTAAGTTATTCTTTTTGTTAAATATGTACCTGAATGAAAGACAATGAAAGACGTGTATTTGGGTGTTTTCAATAAATACACGTCTTTCATTAAGTAGGTACCCATACCTACTTAATGAAAGACGTGTTGGTGTTTTCAATAAATAAATTGTAATTGTATGGTGAAACATGGGTGAAACCAAACATTTCATCAACTCGAATACGATCGTCGCCTTAACAGTTATGCGCACGGCACCACGTCTTATCAAGAGCTTTAATATCAATTATCATTGATAGCGATCATTGGTTCATAAGGCACATTGATAGCAATGATCGATGTAAGGCCAGCGACCTCAAACCAAACAGAGGAGACCACTCACTATCAAGCAGGACTGGTGTAACACGCCCAACTTGAGTATAATATTAGGAAATGATTTATTTACTAGGTTACCTACGTGGATTCATCTAACTTGATACTAAGCTTGCTTGATAAAGTAATTAGGATAAGTAACTGTTTTAATGCAATGTAGTGAGGAGGCGAGCGGACGTTCGCCTGGTGGTAAGCATCACTACAGCCACGCCAGTTGCGAACAAAAGTTGCCAACAAAATCCTGCGCCACACTGCACTGCGCTCGTCACCCTGAGATTAGATGTAAAATCTCTTCAAGCTCAGTAATTTCTCTGGTAACTTGTATTACTAAGGTACCTAGATGTCCTAATTGCCACCTTAAGAGTTCGTGCGAAACTCCACACGGCCCTAATCACAATCTCCAGCTTTACAATCAATTATCAACATACACTCGAGTCCGGGCGGCGGCCGCGGCCGGCGACTGTTGCCAGCCGCGCCGCAGAATATAGCGTAGTTACTTACGCAGTGACACAGAATAAGTAGCAGTGATAGTGTAGGGCAAAGTGTGAACCTACTTGGAACTTAGTGTACAGTTTGGAACAACGAGTTTGAATATAACGAGTGAAGATAAAAGATAATATAGACACCCGATGTTAACAGTGTGATATTTACCTATGCGTATATACTCCATGGGGTTGCCTATGGAAAACTGACTGTGACGTTAGCAAACTCTATCCCTCAACTTTTTTTTAATATTTCTTGGTATACACACATACACGTAAACTTTAGTTTAAAAAAATTACAATTGAATATAAGGATATTACATTACATTAGACACGACTTTTCCAAGATTAATATTATAATATAAAATAAATATAGAAATAGTTTGGTACACGCTATGTGCAACAAAATTTCATACTTAAATAAATGTCAGACGTTACGATACGACAGCCTATTTTAAGAGGAATCGATTCAACCGTTTCAAAGTCGATAAAATAAAGGTACATTAAAAAACAGTCAAAACTCGATTCTCGACATTATGCATTATTTACAATATTATTAGATAGTCATCATCAGCCCGGAGACGTCCACTGCTGAACGAAGGCCTCCCCCTTAGACCGCCACACTGTACGACAACCTGACATTTGCATCCACCGGTTGCCCGCGACTTTTAGAATGTCGTCGGTCCACCTAGTGGGAGGCCGCGCCTACGATGCGTCTTCCGGTTCGCGGTCGCCACTCAAGAACCTTTCTTCCCCATCGGTTGTCAGTTCTTCGAGCGATGTGGCCTGCCCATTGCCATTCCAACTTGCAATCTTGCGAGCTATGTATAGTATATTTATTAAAATAAATTATCATATCCAAATCGATGAAAATCTAGAGACAATCTAAATGCTCTAACCCACTACCAGTCGGCAATTAGCATGCTTGCGGCATTGCCAAATTCAATGCTTATATGAGCCAAATAAACGCCAGCATTTTGATCAATTAAATTATATGTAATTCATGCAATTGCAGTACACAAGTGACGTTCCAGTGTAAAACGATAAGTTACTTATTTGTATAAATAAAGAATTTTAGTAATGTTCATGAAAACCTTTTTTTTAATATTCATCCTTATTAATAAATCCTACAGCGAAGTTATATGTATACATTACATTAGTTTTACAATTTATCCATTCTGCGATAAAGTTATACAACTCTAAATCAATCGAATCACCCACTATTATTAGTTTACTGCATGCAATAATTATTATTATATAAAGATATAGCAAGTGATTTCACAACAGAGCTGATACTGTTCAATGCTTGACACAAATTATAATGTCTACCTAGCTATAATAATATAGTACCTGCTTGACTATGAACATTAGAATAACGAATAGCGTTTACGAGTAAACAGAGAATCTAGATCTATCTATCTGTCCATATTGCATGGTTGTTTTTTTAAATGTTTTTTTTAGTATTCATTTTTATTTTTTTATTGACCTTTCCTATGGGTAATGTACCCAATTGAAATGAATTAATATAAATAAGGGCAAAACTCGAGAAAGGCTAGACCAACTTAGCAATTTTATTTTTAATGTATTCCTTGAAGTTTGACCAATGATTTCTATGTATGTCTATGCGTTTGAGGAAGGTTTTTAAGAAGAGAATAAACGGAAAAAATTGCGGAAAGAAAGTGGGTAATATATAATATATAAGCTCAGTTTGTAGAAAACAGTCATGTATACAATGTGTAACAAAAAGGTTCAACAATACTGAAGGGTGTGTATGTACTCATCATTATGAACAACTTTTACTACGGGGCCTACAAAACATGAAAAAAACATCAGCTGTGCGATATAAAAAGTTAATTGACCTTGGACAACCTTGGACGATAATATCATTCTTTAAACGACGTAAAGAATGATATTGTCGTATCATACATGACACTCATAAACTAAGAATAGGTACCTAGGTATACATAGTAGGTGCCTACTTTATTCTACTTAGTGGCAGGTTACCTATCCGGTGGTAGAAGCTTGGTAGCCTTATAGGGAGACTCATAATCGTGTGGTCATGGGCTCACATCCCGGGCCCGCATTAATGAGTTCTTTAGATTTTCATACCTCTCGCTTTTTGGTGAAGGAAAATCATCGAGAGGAAACCTGCACACCCGGAGGAGAACTCAATGGAGTATGTGAATCCACCCATCCGTAACTGGGCCAGGGTGGTGGACATGGTCCAATCGTCCTTCTAGTGTGGGCGTATGTCCATCAGTGGTCTATTAATAGGCTGATTAGGCCTTTTATAGACCTATATACCTGGGTAGGTACAGGTACCACCATGATGTCGGTCACTCACATGCGTACAAATAGGTATTCATATATTGTACAAATATTAGCACGAATACGTGCACTCAGCGAAGCTTATATCTATACGCGCTTTGAAGTGCGTCCAAAAATCGACACAGCTTGGAAAACCGCGAATGCAGCGAAAAGTTGCATAATCATTTGCGTATCCTATACTGTGGGTTCGCGTATTCGTGCCAAAGTTAGTGACCGGGGCAATAATATAATGCTCATTTAGAGGTTTCAAATGAAACATCGCAATGTAAACGAACAGCAGCGGTGTTGGCTCAGCGGTGCGCGCGTTCGGATTGCCACGCCGTAATGCGGGGATTCTACAAATAGCTTGAGCTGCCACATCCAACGAAGCTCGCTGTGAAAGGAAACAACAAGAATTAACCAGGAAACTATATCAGGGTGTCAGGGTACTTTCTTGTACAGGCCGATTCAAACATAATGCGGCGGCTGAGAACTTAGGCGTGAGACCCTGCGCATTAGCAAAAATTAGGCGTGCGGTGTGCGTACAATCGCAAAGTTTCGCTTGCAGCGAACGTCTTCACAGCCGCCATTAAGTTTGAATCAGTCTGTACTCGGATAGACTTTCTAGTAGGTACTGGCTACCCATCACCATCGAGTTGAAATCTTTTGCCAAGCATCAAATAATTACGTACATAGGTAAGTAGATACGCTAATATATCTACTATAAAGAGTATTCTGTTTAGAGTTGATGCAAGGCTAACTTCAGTCCAAAATAAAATGAGTACTTTAAATTAAACATGTCAGTTTTTTATTAGGTTTTTATCGATAAGTTTTAAACGATAAGAATTAAAAGTCAAATCACGACAGACATTTTGCTGCAACCGCGGCTGGCATAATGATTAGGTCTGGAAATCCTAGACATTAAAACTACGCCAAGCAATAAAATTAGCGAATGTTTTTTGCCCGTTGAATGTATTATAATACCTATTAATACCCCCTGGTACATAATCTAACGAAAAATAAGTAGTTAAGTAGTACGTATCTATCAGCAGCCAGGCAGGAGACTCAAGTTTTGACGAAAAATCATGTCACTGCATTTTACCTATGATTGTGATGTTGTAGCGCTCGTGGCGTAGCTTGTCTCGGTGATTCTAAACGATTACCGATGTTAAGCAACAGACGGTCCGGTCAGTCTTCGGATGGGTGACCGTGAGTGGCAATTTATTTCAGAGCGCTACCGTGGGTCGGATGACACGTTAAATTGTTTGTTCTAGTTTCTATGACAACAACCGTCAGCCATGTCAGAGGCCTTCGGGCGGCACATCAACTCTGACACTAGGGCTGGCCACTCAGCCTATACGAACTTGCTTGCTTACCTATGATTGTATGTGACATAGTGTGGTATGTTTTGTTTTTAAAACCCGCATATAAAAGCTTCAAGTAAAGTCACCACAACATTACTAGGGGCATGACTTGGACTTAACCGTGACTGATTTTTGTGCCTGACTTGATTGACCTAATTACAAGTAACAAGTTAGTACTTACTTGATAAATGCATTATACTTGACACTGGTAGAATGCACCAAGTGCGATGCAAAAAAAAAGTAGGCAAGTCAGGCCTACTCAATCTAGTTATTTATTGTGTTCACGGTGTCTCCATGGTATAATATACTCCGCCAGGTATGCCGAGTGAAAGGTCACGTGGGTGACACAAGCCTACGTCATCGACGTGAAATGACCAGTAGCGTGAAATCATAACTCCCCGTTCTCCGTATGTTACCTGTGGGAATACCATAAAACTATGTGATTTTGGTTGAACTATGTTAATTCGTGTTTAACTTGATTCATTTCGCTTGAGCGGACACGAAATGACAATAGGCTAGATGACTGGTCTTTTTATTGTCCTATTAAAATGTGGCCCATAAATACAGCTAATTAATGAAAAGAAAATGAAAATCTGATCAAGAATAAGCAACTTAAAAGCATTTGAATATCATGCTAGACAGAGAGGAGAAACAGCAAATAGTGACGTCATGTTTTGTTTTGTGGGAAAGGGAGAGAGTTGTCTCTAAAAAACTGTACTTTAAAAGCTCATATATCAGAACACTAGAGGTCGCCCGCGACTTCGTCCGCGTACGGAAGAAATTCGGCCCGCTCCCAAAATTCACCACTTTAAATCATTCCGAGTAACTTTTTTAGCCGCCGTCAACTCCCCGAACTCTACCAACTCTACAGACTCTACCGACTCTACCGACTCTATCGACTCTACCGACTCTACCGACTCTATCGACTCTATCGACTCTACCGACTCTAGCGACTATCAATTTTCATCACTATAACTTCAAAAACAAAGAACTTATAAATCGACACTGTTTTTTTTTTGAAAATAGCATTTTATATTTTAAATGAACTATCCAAATCCATGACAGTAGGAATTAAAGTGAAATTAAAATTTTGTTGACTACTCTACTAAAGACATAGTATGACATTTTAGCCTGGTACGTACAACTATGTATGAAAAAGTTTCACCATTAGATTTTTATTTATTTAATTCTCAATTTTTCGATTTATATCCTTGACAGGCTAGGCGTTCGACTACGTCATCTAATCACAAGTCCCTCAATCCGAAGGTTTGAAAACCTGCATTCACGCCTTTAAGTAAGCAAATAGTATCTCACATTCACAATCTTAATTCGCTTAACGCACAATTAGCAAAGATAATAATAATACGAAGCAGTTTATATCCCTCGCGCTATCTCTGCGAGACAGTCGGAGGGAGCGCTCGGACACACGCGGACGAACCTACTGGGCAGCCCTAGCCGACACATTGCTGATTTACGAGATCGATACAGGTTAGTCTTAGACGTAGCATTCCAACAGCAATAACTATACACATCATCATCAGCCCGAAGACGTCCACTGGTGAACGAAGGCCTCCCCTTAGACCGCCACACTGTACGACAACCTGCCATTTGCATCCACCGGTACCATACACAGGTACCTTTTTTATGCAATATAGTAACGAGGCCAGCGAGACGTACGCTCGGGGGTAAGCATAACTTCACGCCTGCCCATAACATTAGTAGTGCTAGAATTGTGAATTTGCGAACAAAATCCTG
Source organism: Erannis defoliaria (assembly GCA_905404285.2). Classification (NCBI taxonomy): domain Eukaryota; kingdom Metazoa; phylum Arthropoda; class Insecta; order Lepidoptera; family Geometridae; genus Erannis; species Erannis defoliaria. The sequence goes on along the minus strand of FR990085.1, from coordinate 17,052,690 downwards.
CGCCGCATTCCGTTCATGAGCCTGCTCGTCACCCTGAGATATTAGATGTCAAAGTTCATGCCCAGTAATTTATCTGGTAACATTGGCCTTCAAACCGAAACAACTACTGCTTGGCGGTTGAATAACTGCCAAAAGGATAGTGGAAAAACCACTTCTGCAGACGGACTGAGTCCCACCACTATAGAACCTGCAAAGGGCTTTATGGCGGGCTTGTAGCCATTTTTAACTTTTTTTTAAATGTGGGAAAAATACAAAATTCCTTAATATTTAACCAAAAATATTATTTTTTAAATTGATCATAATTTTTGCTTTTTGTTTTTATAAAACATGATTTAGAATATTTGACTCGATAGAAAAAAAATACAAAGTAGACACTAAGCGGCATTTCGATTAGATATAACTAAGAAAATACATTATGAAATTACGTCAAATTCATACTAATAGATAGAATACAGTTTTATTTAGTTTTTTGTACTTCTCTTTCTTTATTTAGTGTTCAGTACTTCTTTGTTATATTCAAAACCTCCTTATATATGTATATAATATCATTGTTCAAAACAAAGAAAAGCCTCCTAAATTTAGCAGTTCAAGCGCTCGCACCTTCTCTCTCTCGCTCGCGCCTACCGTTTAGTGCCTATCGTTTACCCGCCTGGACGTACCTAGCTACAAGCGGGCCTTAAACTCTATAAGGTAGCTCATAATTCTGAACCATCATTATCTTTATCCACACGAGTAACTTTTTGCCGGAGTCTGTATTTTCCATCACAATTATCTACGCAATTTTTCCGCAAGTGTATCTCACAATGGGGGTCCACACTGCGATTTTTTTACGATAGGCGGCGTATCGTCAATGCGGCCATAACATCAACTGTCAATGTCATAAAATTTGTTGTTTTTAGGGTTCCATACCTCAAAAGGAAAAAAGGAACCCTTATAGGATCACTCCGTTGTCCGTCTGTCTGTCTGCCAAGGCCCCTTTTCTGTAAAACGAGTGGAGGTATCAAGTTGAAACTATAATCGAATGCGCAAGTCCACGGTTCCCTAGAGCTGTAAAAAAATCAAGCTTCTAAGTCAACGCAATGAAATGTTACAGCCATTTTTCTAGTGTTTTTAGTGTTTTTTAGACTCGCTAGTAAATCAAAATTCATAAGGTACTGTCCGTTGACCTAGAATCACGAAATTTGGCAAGAAGCAAGGTCATAAACACTGGTTATGGGAAAAACCTGAAAATTATTAATTTGTATTATGTAGGGCTTGTTTTTACTAGGTAGGGTTTATTTAGTTTTTAGTTAGTTATAATTTAATTTATTAAATATATAATTTAATTATAATTTGTATAATTGTATTTTATTTTCAAAGAAATATATAAATTAATTTGTAGATATATCGTCATTACGCAAGATTCCGTTCGGTTGGCTTCCGTTCTTTAGTTCCCAAAAACTGAACTAGATGGCGCCACAGAGAAAATTAGCATGCGCGACTCTTTTATCGCAACAGTTTCGTTCGTCCTTGTGGAGGCACGTGCTGCGTACATACAAATTGTACTCTTTAGAGTGACGAAACGTGGTTTCTCGTATCTGAGGACTGGCATATCAATAAGTACCCTAGCACATTCACAGTAACTACAGAAAAAGACGGAATATGTAAACGATAGGAAAAATGTATAAACTGGAACATCTTGTCGAACGTAAATTGAAACTCTTTTTTAGAGTTCCTTACCAAAAGGGTGTTCAACTGTAACTGCAATCCGTCTATAATTATGTTATCGTATGTTTTTAAACTATCGTCGTCAGCCATAAAACGTCCACTGCTGGACGAAGCTGGTGCTGGTGTTTTTAAACTATAACGACGTATATCTCGTAAATCGTCATTTCGTAATAGGTATATAGCCGGTTGTTTTCATAGAATATTCGTTAATTAATACTGTCACGGATTTCCTTTGTACTTGTGGTGGTACGGAACCCTCGTTATACGAGTCGCAAGTACTCGTACTCTTGAGGGCATTTTTTTTAACTCTTGTTAGAAAAACTTGTCCAACATAAAATGTAGACAAATATTTAGCCCAATTTTCAGGCCGTAGCTTTTTAACCGACTTCAAAAAAGGAGGAGGTTCTATGTTCGACTGTATGAATGTTTTTTTTAATGAATGTTCACCGATTTTTGCATCAACTGTGGACCGATATTAAAAATTCTTTTTTTTATAAGGGTACACTATCGGGGTGGTCTCTTATTAATTTGAAGTTACTTATTATATCCTCTATTCGTTGATCGTTAGGGCTAGCCGTTTGGTTATGAAAACAGTAATGTATACAATGTGTACCAAAAAGGATCAACAATACTGAAGGGTATGTATGTACTCATCATTATTGTAGTGTTTGTGGAACATATCAACGAAACACTCGTGTACGTAGCAAGAAGACAACTGGTTTTATTGTACCTACCCACATAATATATGAAATAATAAACTAAACTTGGAACTACCTACAACAATTATGAACAACTTTTACTATAGGGCCAACCTTGAAATGATGTAAAAAAAACTGCTGTTTCATACAAAAAGTGGTGGTAATTTTTTATTTTTTTTCGCGGTTTTGGTTAATGTGTTTTTATTACACATTGTATAAACAACTATTTTCTACTACGATAAAATGCACTTATGTACAACTAGAAGTCGCCCGTGACTTCGTCCGCGTACGGGAGAAATTCGGCCTGATCCCAAATTTCAAAATTCACCAATTTAACCCCAAAACATTTGACCCCCCTTCCCCCCCCTTTAAATCGTCCCTGTCAAAAGTATATATTGAAAACAGCATCTTTTATTTTAAATGAACTATCCAAATCCAACTTTCGTGACTAAAGCTCCAAAGGACTTTCATACTAACGTTTCCCCCCTTTCCCCCTTAGGGGTCAAATTCCGAAAAATCCTTTCTTAGTACACCCCTACGCATCCAGACGAATACACCCTCCAAATTTAAAATCTGTACGACCAGCGGTTTGGGCTGAGTGTTGTCTGTCAGTCAGTCAGTCAGTCAGGACAGAGCATTTTATATATACTAGAGGTTGCCAGCGACTTCGTCAGCGGACGGAAAAATTCGGCCCGCTCCCAAAATTCACCACATTAAATCATTCCGAGCAATTTTTTTAGCCCCCCTCAACTCCCCTAACTCTACCGGCTCTGCCGGATCTACCGACTCTGCCGGATCTACCGACTCTACCAACTCCCCCCAACCCCCCAAACACAGCCTTTTATATATATAGAAGATAGATTTATTCATCAACAGACAACTACAATTTTAAACAGATTCCTAACCGTAAGCCCAGACCACATTGTTGCCTAACATAATGGCAGGATGTGGTTAAACGCAACCCTTATCAATAAAAAATATACAAGAGTAGTTCAGTCCACATTGTTGGTTGTCCGTCATGATATTATATTTTATGATAATCATCTGGTTATATACACGAAGTATACGTTTTTAGATAGCACTAATCTGTAGCTGGTAATTTGTCGAAGACAATAAAATTAACAAAAACAAAACAAGAATGTGCTACATTATTTTAGAGGACATATGTAGGACTTAATTAGATAAGGAAATTGATAGCACTTTTAAAGCTATCCAAACTTAGCACGTCCACGGGGAAGTGCTGAGGATTTAGCCCAAAACTTTGAGGATATCAGGAAACAAAGATATGTCTATATAGGATAGTGATAAAGGGCTTATTTTTTTCTAATGCTTAACGCAGGATCTGTTTAGGTCTAGTCAAAGCTTCGATCATTGACACAGGACAGAATTAAATAATATGCTAATAAGTAGAGATCATTTTTCGAATCGAAGGGACAAAACATAGCTTGAATTAGATTGGAATAGACTAACAGCATTAAAAGTAGACTAAGTAGGCTAAAACAGTACCTATTTAGTCTGAATAATGTATGATAATCCTAATAGTAACATAGACCTTGAATAGATACTTTATTGCCACCTGTCGTTTCCCTGGGGAGGCCGCAGCCGGGCTTTGTATTCCTATATAACTATGTCGCTTCGTGAAAGGTAATTTAGAGGAAATATGTTTAAAAATACGCCTCTTCATTTTTATATTCTGAATGAATTGCATTTGATCACACCCTACCCCGTTAGTTAAGCAATGATGTGGTTAAAATGAATAAATCTTCCGTGAATCCCACCCTATCCCATGAATATCATTTCTTTCTTATCCTATGGTAGCCTGGAGAATTTGGATTCAAGAAATAATACCGCATGTTATCTTATAATTTTTAAAGCAATTCTTTCATAAATGTTTAGTTCATCAATGTCTACATAGACTCAAACTTATAGATCCACTATATTATGTACACTTATACCGGCTTTTAGTTTGAACACCGTTATCCTTCTAGGATATCATTGTACTCATCATTATGAACAACTTTTACTATAGGGCCAACCATGAAATAGCGAAAAGAAATCAGTTGTTCCATACAATTTTTTTATTGAACTTGAACAAAATGTATGGAGTAGCAGGTTTTTTGTTGCTATTTCAGGGTTGGCCCCATAGTAATAGTTTTTCATAATGATGAGTACAATGAAATCCTAGAAGGATAATGGTGTTCAAACTAACAGCCAGTATAATATGTATAAGTATGTATAGTAGGTATCAAACCTACGAATGAATTCACAAATCTAGAGCTCGATTTAGTATTCAAGTTTAATGCTTGGCTCAGAATAAATAAAGCTAGTACATACTTCGTCGCTACGGTTCCGTCATTCGAGTATAAATGTGATGTTCAAGAAAATAATGCTCGCTCTACAATATCTGATTTGACAACTTTAAACTTGACTCTATTCTTTTATTGTAGAGGAAACTTATAATAGTTAGTTTTTTTGTAGATATTACCAAACAGTTTATCTGTGGAACAATAGTACAAAAGGTAAAAGGTGTTCGTAGGTACTATGAAATGCTCGTGCGCAGGTATACCTACATAAAACCGTTTATAATTCATTGTGAGGACGAAAGGAAGATAAATTTCAACTCAGGGTTCAGCGTTGCTATTTCATTAATTGATGTAGGTGGTTTTCTGAATTTAGAACTTTTTTGTTTTTTTTAACTTTCGTTACTTTGGGATTTTCATTAAAAATCCGACAGTTCTGATTTTTTGAGGTGTCAGGTGGGGGGGCATGGCTATAGGACCTTAAATCCTGGTTTTCACTTTTGTAGCTCTGAAGCTTTTGTTTCTAGAGCGATTACAAGAAACCCTAAAAACCAGGATTATGAGAGCCGCACACTCTTAATCTTTACACTAGCGGAGCACTCTAAGTAGTTTGGAAAATATGACGTCGTTTGCTCGAAAATTGATTTTTCTATATAATCTAGCTTAAATTCTAGAGCGTAAAATTTTTGAGATATTATAGGAAATGGTACTGGGACCTTAATTCTAAATTTTCACCAAAATCGCTCTGCAACCTTCGTTTCTAGAGCGTTTAGAAAAATAAGAACAAAACCAGCGTAACATGAACCACACGCACGATAATAAACGTACGAACGTGGGAGTCTCTAGGTTACTCTATGACCAATCATTATATGTACACCAAATTTTTTCAGATATTGTAAGTAACTATAGTAGGTTAGTACGTTAATCAAAGGTTCTTGCGTAGTTCCAAAAGGTATGCAAAAAATTATGTGGTTGATAAACCTTTAGCAAGATCTACTAAGTCGATCGATTTTAAATTTTGATTAATAGATATTGCCACGTTTGTTTTTTTATTTTTAACTGACTTCTAAAGAGTAGGTTCTTAATTTTACTGCATTTTTTTTTTTTGTATGTTTGTTACGCGATTACTCCGCTGATTATGAATTGATTTTGATGATTATTATTTTGTTTGGTAGGTCATACTTCAGAGGTGGTTCCATATAATTTATTATCGAAATCAATTCAGTAGTTTGGATTTTAAATCAAAATAACTGGAAAAAAATATTTTTCCCTATATTTCAGAAACTTTACTAGTTAGAAGTATATAAATAGCTACTTGGGGTTTTGTAAGCATTAAATATATTGTATAAAATGAAATCAAGACCGTAGGAATTAATGTGATTTTTAAAATTTGTTGACTACACTAGGTATGTGGTCAGTTAGATCGACAGACAGTCCGCAGTCCGCACATGATACAAACATAACGCCGTTGCCACGTATATATGCATTAGTGATTTACTCGTAGTACTTATAAATAGGTACTTGGCTGTAAATTCGTATTTTTTTAATAAAAAATATTGGTATACCTAATTGGCAACATTACATACCTTGAGTATACATTGAGTATGTACCTCTTGGAAAAAATACTTTGGCTTATTATGTAGGTAGGTAGTAGGTACTAACTTATTGCAAAGTAAAAGGTTCTTTATTGTTATGATTTAACGCTAAGCACGCATTTGCTATGCAAGTATGCACTTTCCGGTTAAAACAATCCTACATTTTCAAAACATACAGGAATTTTCAAACAATGTCATGTTTCGGTCACCGAAAATCTAATATCCTTACAAAATCGTTCCATGTAAACAATCATCAATGTCGTAATCAGTTGAGCGATATTCCGCGGTCGCCCGCGCTCACAGACCGCGCGCCGCTCGACGCGAGAGCACGCTTTTTCGCCGACTTTGACAGCAGTTCAAATCACGATCTGTCAATCGCGAGTGTATTCCAAAACCAAAAACGGACCTTGACTTTGAATATTTTTTTAAAATAGAGAGAATCTCTCCGGCCTGTTAAATTCTCTTTCATCCATAAACAATTTGGTGAGTCCAATTTTTTTAAACTGACTTCGCGCGGCTTTGAGGTTCGTCCTTGCAAAATAATAGTTGTTATTATTTTAGTGAATGTAAATTATTTGGTGTTGATTATTTGCAGGTTTTGCAATAGCTCAAAAGAGTTTTGTCTATCTAATCTTATTCCTTCTCTATAGGCGATTAAATGATTATTAAGATCTTTACCTAAATATGTATTTTATTATTTTAAGGCATGGTTTTACTAGGACCACATTTCGCATCGTAAAAAGTTCAAAATACATACATGCATGAGCACATGTCTTTACCAATATCCACAAAAACACCCACAATAATTACAATGTCAGACAAACATGAATATTTTTTTACCTATTATATACGTTTCCAAGTAAGTTTTAGCTAAATGTAATTAACTTCTAATTAGTTGAATAGATACTTACTATTATTTATTTCCAATATGAGAGGCGCTATCTGTACTGTAGTTTGGCTATTGTTAGCCCTAATTCTACACACATATTTATATTTGTACGTGTCAACAAATATTACTAAATTATGAAGTTATTCGAACTCGGCGGCCTTGATTGCAATTGCTTGGCATTGTAAAAGTCTATAGAAACCTATTGTATTACCTACCTACACAATTTCTCTTTGTAGAGAATCTACAATAAACTTTTGAATCTCAATATGATTTAGAATATTCAAACAAAACTTACATAGGATTTTTTGTATTTAAGTAGATATGACCAATATTTTTACGCCATTTTTGTAATCAATTTTTTAGCTAAAGGCAAGTGTATTTATTAGGTGTAAGTTTTCATATAAAAATGAACATGATGTAAGCGATTAAGTTAATATTTGAATAGAAATAATCAGGTAAGTAAACATACATCACATCCTTATAATAGTAGGAACCTACTATAGCCACCAAATACCTTCATCTTTTTTCAATTATAAACGAACTGACGAGTGAGTCGAGTGAGTGTCCAACCTTCCAATAACAACAGGTGTACACGTAACCATTGCGTACGTGACCTTACGAGAATTTTGACGTAACATAGGTCATTAAGCATAAGGTGTATAGCTTGGCAAAAATGAGGAGAAAATAATAGGTGCACTATCGGTAATATTTAATTTTAAATACTGGCAACCCCGTAGTTTTTCATAAGAAGATGATTGGATGGATTTCAACCACCGGCGGGTTATCCACAGAGATGTCAAGAGAGAAAAACGTTTCAGTTATTTTGACTTTTTTGCCAAGCTTTAGATACATGATACAAGGTACAATTTGTGTAGAAACAGTTTTTGAGATTTGAGCTCACTGCTGTGCTTTTTTAATTTACGTTATTGTTCAATGCCACAATAGCAATATAATATAATAACTGAATTTAACATTTGCGAGAATGGGGTGAGGTGCTAATTAAAAATAGTACCGTTAGTAAATTTTTGGCAGCGACAGTTCGACAATCAAGTGACGAGACTAGCAAGACGTTCGCCTGGTGGTAATTCTCACACCTGCCACTAATAGTAGCAGTGCCAGAATTGTGAACTTGCGAACACAATCCTGCGCCGCACTGCACTGCGCTCGTCACCCTGAGATATTAGATGTTAAATATCTTCTTACCCAGTAATTTCTCTGGTAACATTGCCCTTCAAACCGGAACACAGTAATGCTTGCTCACTACTGCTTGGCGGGTGAATAACTGGCAAAGGTGTGATACTTCCCCAGGCGGACTCTACAATAGAGCCCTACCACTACAACTACTTTCTCTACATAATATGAAGTTTCTAGTCTCTATATAATATACTTTGTAACCCGTCGTTGTGGTTGGTTATAAGGGAAAAAACATTGGGGTGTAATTTTTTCACCATTTTATTATAAATACTGCTATAGTCGAACGATTCTGTGAAAAGTTCAACCGGCTCCCGTTACTGTTACGGTTCAAACATACAGCCCATTTTATAGGACGGGTGGACCGACCAAAATTTAGGTAGTTAGTAAATTTGGTAAATCGCCTCCTTAAAATCAGCATAACACTTTTCTTTTCATATTTTATAGGGATCATTTTAATTGCATCTGTAAAAAGCTACTTATTACTCGAGTAGTAAATCACGATCAAGATATCTGACAAGATTCAATGGTTGTCTGGAGATTACTGCTTTTAGTATTATAAGATTAATTATTTATTTGCAGTTGTTTAGTTTTTGTAATACCCTCTGAAATCATTTTATTTTGAACACTTATTCGCTGTCTGAGTTATGTAAAATAACTTTTGTTGAGAGATCTACATATATCTTATCTTACGCAACACAACAGAAATAAAAGTACAATAATATGTTAATTTTTAGCAATTCATGCACTCAATTCGGACGCGATATTCGTGCATCAGGAACTATACTAGGCAAATAAAAAGTAACAGCCGATACACGTGATACATACTGTTATGTAAACAATGGGCTGTAATAGCGCTCACCTGTGGCGTTACCACGGCATTACTCAACAGAGCTGTTACCGAACTAAACTAACAAACATAACTCCTAAGTTTGATCGCGAATTCGCCCGCGTATCCCGCGTGAATCCCTTTATCTTAGAATTCGTACCGCTAGCTTTTCGATGAAAAACGTCGTGAGGGACCAGCTTACGTCCGGAGGAGCAATTCAATTGCGTATACCACGTATACGGTATGGTTACCATACCGGGCCTGAGTGGTGGAGTATCGAGCTTTCGCCTTTCTAGATCTAGTATAGAGTAGAAGACCACGGATCGGCAAATGTAGTCGGATGCCCTGATAGAGTAACGATATACGTAGGACAGCTGCCAGTTATTAGGAACGGAGACCTGGTGGTCTAGACAAGAACCACTTTTTGTTAGCGTTAACGCTTGCGGAAAGGTAAAATTGTATGAAAATTACATTAGCAGTCACGTGACATTTCTCAAGCTAATGTCATTTTCATACAATTTTATCTTTCCGCAGGCGTTAACGCTAACAGAAATTGGTTCTTGTCTAGACCCCCTGAAGATCGACTACTATAATAAACTAATTGTGATGATGATGGAGGCTAGTTCAGTTTGATCAATATTACGGCCTGCAGCTACCACTGCATTGTGGTCGTAACTCGACACTAACAGTAGTGCCGCACATAACATAATAGCGCAGGACTTAAGTACAATTAAAGTCAATTATTGTTTATGTGAGGGAAAACAATGCAGTTTGATTTCTGAGTACAGTATTATAGGTTTTCCTGTACAATTATAGCAGAAGGTGTTACGTAGAGAAAAGCGCGACACTAAAATTGTTGGTTGATTGGAAGGCGTTCCATTTTCTGATTCATATTTAACCAGATTCTGACACCTGAAACGGTTTTAAAATTAGTCTTCATTTTTTCATATAATTTCAATGTTTTCCTAGCAGCGGGCAATATTCAACACCTACCTTTTTTACCAGGTTACCCTCAGATATTATGGTATCGGAATAAAATAGCGAGCTGTGGTATTATATGGATGTATACAAGCGGACAGACAGAAAAACTGGCTTTCTTTTTTGCCACAGAAGCCTAAAACTATGACTGATATATTTTGTAAAGAAAAAAATAACATGAGATTTATGTCGCAGCTGTGCTAAGGCATATAAGATTTTAGCCCTTGACTTACAAGTAGGTAGGTATGTATGACAAAGTTTCATCACTAGACCATTTTGCGAGGGAAACGGATCACGGTATCAGTGGAGACAACGCTCCGGGATCCGTGGAGAGAAACCCGACCACGCGCGTATGGAAAATGTCCTAAGTGTTTTTTTATTTAGGTAGCAACGCCATTATAGCAATTCAATATTGGCTTTGACATCTGTCTGAAGGAAGGTACAGGATTATACTATTTAATAATCGTAAAGTTTATTCATTTTTTGGCCACTAGAGCTGGCTTTTTTTAACTTTCTGGACCAAGTACCTATACGTTACATTCAACAAAATAATCTTCGGGTCCGTTGTCTAACCGTAGAGGCGGCGACTCCCAGGATGTCGGGTCATAAGTATGTCAGTTATTAAGTTATTATATTTGTGGCGGTAGCGATGAGATGATTGCTCTCAGCCGCCGATGGAGTTTATTGTTTTAAATTACACAAAATGGGCCACTCGAGCACTCCTGCGCCGCTGCTAACAACACTAACTGTGATAAACTAACGCTCTATCAATATACGACGTATCTACTAATTTTATAATGTATGCCAGAGTAATAATAAAAATAAATAAATAATTATAATATAATCGGCTATCGTTGCCCAGTGCCTTTGATACGCCAATGAAGCGTACTTATGCTACAGAACGCTTACCATCTACTTATTTATAAATAAATTTAAAACATATCTAAAACTACAAAAAAAACTATTTTAATATAAATTTATCCTATGTCTATAATTTTTCTACTCGTGTATGAGGTACTAGAGCTCAATCAATCATCATCGGGACACTTGACTAAAACGTCATTTAAATTCCGTGCAATACAGAAACAAAGTAAGTACCCAGTATTAAATAAACAGCTTTCTAGTGTTAAAACCTTGTAGAGGTCAGCCCTCTGTAAAACAGTCGTCTTGGACATTGAGCGAAAACTAAAAAGAACAATCCAGCCTTACCCTAGAACTGGTTTAGTTTATATCCTGTGGTTCGTGTAATGTTGCTAGTTTTCATTCTGAAATAACTAGACCTACAGACCTAACCTATGCCTAGCTTCCTACTATAAAATTCTTACTTATATAATCAGCTTTCATGTGGCCTATAGTTAAGTTTAGTTATAAGATTTTTTCTATTCAAAATAGGATTGCGTTTGCGTTTAGTCGATGTTATGCAACTATGTGGTTTAGGATGCAGCACTCTTACATAGAAAAAGTCTGTTAACTCTGGATTTGAAGATACCCATTATTGTACTTTTAAGGAATAAAGACTTTGGCAGAGTGTAATCTAAGCGCTTGTGCATATGTGGGGAATATCCACCGTGTACTGGTGTTGCGATATTATGAGGGAGGAGCTAAATCTTCCAAGGATATTATAGACAAGTAAGAAAATCCAGCACATATGAACTATATAATAATTAAAACTAAAACAGAAACCACGTTACGTTACTATTTAAACTAATTTGAAATATAAAAATATCTGCAAGTGCCTCTATTAATTTGTCTGTTTGTTCAATTTTGGCGTCTAAACAGCTAAATCGGTTTAATGAAAGGCCTTAGGTAGTAGTGCACATCTCGAGTAAGGACACTACCGAGTATTACTAGTAAGTACTGTCAAGTATATTTGTCTCTCTTAGATAAAATCAAGGAAAAAAAAACAGGGGTAAACCCCCAGAAAGAAAGCAACTAGGTTATTAAAGATGTATCATCCTGCATTACATACAATTATGCAAGTAGGTATGTTTAAATAACACACTGACATTTTGCAGACGCATTTTGTCTCAAATTATCTTTATCTTATCCTATCTTAGTATCTTTCACACGTTACTCATAAACATTATCTCCATACATCTTGTAATATCCGTTACATCAGTGTTACATGACTTTCGATTATTCTATATACAGATTTGAAATGGCATTATGTTCGCTGATAAATAATGAGCATTTATAAATATATTTTCGCTTACTCAAAAGCTTCAGAATGCTACATATATAGTATATGTGCCATATAGTATATACAGGGTTAGTTCTAATCAGTTAGCATACTGTTAAGGGCATATTCTGTACATCAAAACAAACAAGTTTTACTATGGGGCCAACATTGAAATCGCGACAAAATTATCAGCTGTTCCATACAAAAAGTTCATCGACCTTGGGCAAATGTATGGAACAGCTGTTTTGTTTTGTTGTTTTGTTGCCCATATAAGGATGCTAACTGATTAGAACTAACCCTGTATAGTAGGTAAGGTATAATCGTTATTGTAGGCTTCGACCAGCCTTCCCATACAGTATGTTCTCTACAGATGAAATCTCAAGTAATTCCAACAAAATGAGCAAGTACCTATAGCCATAGTCTGTTCGTACACAAAGCCACACAGTTCTTGGTGCATACTCTCTACCCGGTGTCTTGTGTGGTGCGAGCCGTTCGTACTCGACGTTCCTCAACGGTCTTCATTATTTCCTACTATCTGCGCCCTGCGGTTTCTCCCGCCATTCCTAGTGTTATTCCAAGGTATAAGCTACCAAATTTCATACAAATGCTACAAGCTGAAGCTAAAAGCTACTCGTATTGATGTCCTGTGTGCAGCGCGGAGACTACGTTAGTGCGGGGCAAGGTACTAATCGACTGGTCATGGCTCCTAAAGTTTGTTTAAAGTTGATGTGTTTTCTTTATGCTGCTTGCTGGTTCAGTCCGTAACGTACCTACGTGACGTCATCTGCCGGTCTCAACAGAAAACCAACGCTGGTTGTTTATCATCACGCTGAGTTGGAATGGGACCGGGTTTATGACGAAATTATAGATACCTACTTATAATATATTTTACTTTTTTGTGTATGTAAGTTCTCTTTTCTATGTATGTGTATCTATCTTTTTGTTTTGGATAAATTATTATGTATTATTTTGTAAATCCGTCGCCAGCCATTTCAAAGTTTGTTGATATGTGTGTGTGTATTTGTTACCTCTTCACGCCAAACCGGCTGAACGGATTTGAATGAACTCCTGAATGGAGATAGCTTATTTCCCGGAATAACATATATGGTACTTTTTATTATCATCACCATCACTTTTTTCGTCATCACACGGGTGAAATCGCGGGCTGCGCTAGTATTTCTTAATTTGTTAAAAACTCTGCTATTGTAAAGCTTATTTTGTAAAAAAAACGGCTTTCTATAATCTATAACTATAAAAGGCTTTGTCCTGACTGACTGACTGACTGACTGACTGACTGACATATAGACAACGTACAGCCCAAACCGCTAAACGTAGAGACTTGAAATTTGGAGGGTATGTTTTTGGAGAGGTGTAAACGCCCACTAAGAAAGGATTTTTCGAAAATCAACCCCGAAGGGGGTTAAATGGGGTGTTAAAGTTTGTATGAAACTTTTTATTCTCTGGTTCGATTGATACAAAACTTGGTATACATATTCTACTATAAAAATAAGAAGATACGGGTGTCACAGTTTTTTCAAAATCAGCTCCCGTTAGTATAAAAAAAAAACGAAGTTTTAGTGATAGTACGTTTGTTTCTCCTTAACTTTGTAACGGCTGTACATATTCAAATGAAATTTGGTATAGGGATGGGGATAGATGTGGGGATGGGGGTGGGGGTGGGGGTGGCGATGATACTGGGAACGGAGACGGGACGGAGATAGGCATGTTAATATTAAGATTACAATTGGTATCGGGATGGGGATGGGGATGGGGATGGGGATGGGGTGGGGGTGGGGTGGGGATAAGGATGGGGTGGGGATTTGGTGGGGATGGGATGTGGATGTGGATGAGGCTGGGAACGGGGATGGGCGTGTCCATATTAAGATGAAAGTTGAAATCGGGATGGGGGTGGGGATGGGATGTGGTGAGGATGGGGTTCGGGATGGGGATGAGGGAGGGAACGGGGATGGTGACGGGGATGGGCGTGTTCATATTAAAATTACATTTGGTATCGGGATGGGGATGGGGAAGGGGCCGCTTATAGGGATGAGGCTGGGAATGGGGACGGAGATGGGCGTATTTATTGGTCGGCTGAACAGATGGAGCTGCATTTTTGGATAGGTAGTTATAGCATAAGGTTCGGAAACGGACATAGGCTATTTTTTTGTAGGTCCACGCAGACGACTGTTTGACGGACATAATTATTATAGATACTGTACAGCCTAAGCTGCTAAATTATTTTTTAATCTATAACTATAAAAGGCTTTGTCCTGACTGACTGACTGACTGACTGACTGACATATAGACAACGTACAGCCCAAACCGCTAAACGTAGAGACTTGAAATTTGGAGGGTATGTTTTTGGAGAGGTGTAAACGCCCACTAAGAAAGGATTTTTCGAAAATCAACCCCGAAGGGGGTTAAATGGGGTGTTAAAGTTTGTATGAAACTTTTTATTCTCTGGTTCGATTGATACAAAACTTGGTATACATATTCTACTATAAAAATAAGAAGATACGGGTGTCACAGTTTTTTCAAAATCAGCTCCCGTTAGTATAAAAAAAAAACGAAGTTTTAGTGATAGTACGTTTGTTTCTCCTTAACTTTGTAACGGCTGTACATATTCAAATGAAATTTGGTATAGGGATGGGGATAGATGTGGGGATGGGGGTGGGGGTGGGGGGGGCGATGATACTGGGAACGGAGACGGGACGGAGATAGGCATGTTAATATTAAGATTACAATTGGTATCGGGATGGGGATGGGGATGGGGATGGGGATGGGGTGGGGGTGGGGTGGGGATAAGGATGGGGTGGGGATTTGGTGGGGATGGGATGTGGATGTGGATGAGGCTGGGAACGGGGATGGGCGTGTCCATATTAAGATGAAAGTTGAAATCGGGATGGGGGTGGGGATGGGATGTGGTGAGGATGGGGTTCGGGATGGGGATGAGGGAGGGAACGGGGATGGTGACGGGGATGGTGACGGGGATGGGCGTGTTCATATTAAAATTACATTTGGTATCGGGATGGGGATGGGGAAGGGGCCGCTTATAGGGATGAGGCTGGGAATGGGGACGGAGATGGGCGTATTTATTGGTCGGCTGAACAGATGGAGCTGCATTTTTGGATAGGTAGTTATAGCATAAGGTTCGGAAACGGACATAGGCTATTTTTTTGTAGGTCCACGCAGACGACTGTTTGACGGACATAATTATTATAGATACTGTACAGCCTAAGCTGCTAAATTATTTTTTAATCTATAACTATAAAAGGCTTTGTCCTGACTGACTGACTGACTGACTGACTGACATATAGACAACGTACAGCCCAAACCGCTAAACGTAGAGACTTGAAATTTGGAGGGTATGTTTTTGGAGAGGTGTAAACGCCCACTAAGAAAGGATTTTTCGAAAATCAACCCCGAAGGGGGTTAAATGGGGTGTTAAAGTTTGTATGAAACTTTTTATTCTCTGGTTCGATTGATACAAAACTTGGTATACATATTCTACTATAAAAATAAAAAGATACGGGTGTCACAGTTTTTTCAAAATCAGCTCCCGTTAGTATAAAAAAAAAACGAAGTTTTAGTGATAGTACGTTTGTTTCTCCTTAACTTTGAACGGCTGTACATATTCAAATGAAATTTGGTATAGGTATGGGGATAGATGTGGGGATGGGGGTGGGGGTGGGGGTGGCGATGATACTGGGAACGGAGACGGGACTGAGATAGGCATGTTCATATTAAGATTACAATTGGTATCGGGATGGGGATGGGGTGGGGATGGGGTGGGGATTTGGTGGGGACAGGTGGGGATGGGATGTGGATGTGGATGAGGCTGGGAACGGGGATGGGCGTGTCCATATTAAGATGAAAGTTGAAATCGGGATGGGGGTGGGGATGGGATGGGGTGAGGATGGGGTTCGGGATGGGGATAAGGGAGGGAACGGGGATGGGGACGGGGATGGGCGTGTTCATATTAAAATTACATTTGGTATAGGGATGGGGATGGGGAAGGGGCCGCTTATAGGGATGAGGCTGGGAATGGGGACGGGGATGGGCGTATTTATTGGTCGGCTGAACAGATGGAGCTGCATTTTTGGATAGGTAGTTATAGCATAAGGTTCGGAAACGGACATAGGCTATTTTTTTGTAGGTCCACGCAGACGACTGTTTGACGGACATAATTATTATAGATACTGTACAGCCTAAGCTGCTAAATAATTTTTTATATTAAATTTGATCATCCTCAAGCAAACTTAAAGACTTGCAAGCGGCTTGGAAAAAATGCAATAATATACGTATTTTAGTGATTCAATTGAGTTGGGCCCCGATTTAACCGAATTCCAGTATTCAACATTACTACGCGGGCAAAGCCGCGGGCAAAAGCTAGTTAGTAATAAGAGTAACCCTTGTAATGAAAGATACATACGTACAATGGGACACTGTTTTTTCACGTTCGCGCTAAAACTCCCAGAGACGTGCAGGATTGGATTAACGAAAGTATGTACCATGGTGTACGAACGGCATTACTTACTAGCTATATACATGTATTGTAGAGGTTCAAGTTTTAGAGTCACTGGGAACTCTACCTAGAGCCAAGTGTAGCCATCTAGAGTCACGATCTGGGCCCGGCACCGGTCTCTCAGGGAACTGGTTTAGCCTTTCCTATAACTGTAGGTACCTGCGTATTTTGCAGAATTGCAATGTTGGGCAAGGAAAGCTGCTTTTCAAAATTGTATTATTAGAATCATTCTTTTATTTCGTAGGCATGTTTTATGTAATTTCGTCAAATGTGCTAAATGTGAAGCTGAGGCACATATTATAATAACCTGAATCTATGAATGCCTAGGTTTGTACCTAAATAATTACATAATATGGGTGTAATATGTTACTAAGAGGTACCTTTATTTCTTTAGTAAAAAAATACACGCATGCATGGTTCAAGTTATTTATTTTTCCCCATAGATTTTAAGCAGGCGACGACGCGACGTCTGGCTCCTCCGAGGTTTTACAATATTCATATGAATAGGGTAGATGACTGATGTTTATATCGTTGAAACCAATAGATTTGATGAAGAATTTAAGTAAATTTAATATGTTTATTGAAAAAAATAATTAAACTCGATTATTTATATTCTGATATATAAACGACTTAATGTTTTTGGTAGAGAAAACTCTACCCCTTTCCCACAAAACAAAAAATTACGTCACGCCTCTGTGCGACATACTTGTCAGATTAGAATTAGTGGGAATGAGGGGATCGCAGAATGGTTACCGTTAACCGAGCTACTAGTGCGCAGCTACAAATACATTTTCTTTTACATTTTAATTTTCTATACGAATTCCGTATATTTTATAATATCGTGGTGGTTGAATCAGTTTTGATACCAAAAATGATTCACCATTAGTAGGGTATTTAATCTACTCTGTCACAAGTACTTTAAAATGTTAATTTTTTTGTGGTTTAATTTAGCTACAAATATTTAGTTAGTTGTTTGAATATATCCTATACCTACCTCACTCGTCACTTATAGCACCAGTGCTTTGTGCCTATAGGTCCCACCTAATAACCTGCCCGCAGGAAGAAATTAGCATCCGAGATTCAGTATTTTCTTGTTCGGCTAACACTACCCTCATAATTATTTCGGCGTTACTAATTTTGAATGTACCTTTACATGTTTTTTGTTTACAATACATATTGTAATAAGAACATACTATTCGTATGCACGTATTCAAATATTGTATGCCATTTGTGTGTGTTAATAAATGAGTTGATATTTATAATAATATTTATATGGCGTACAGAGAAGTGACGTCATAATTTCCTCTCTGTCTAAGGATGATATTAAAATGCTTAAAGTTTGCTTATTTTTGATCAGATTTTCATTTTGTTTGATTTATGGGTTAATAAAAAATAACCAGTCATATAGCCTATTATTATTCAATTAAATTTACATTCATCTGACACGACAGCAAAGAACCAATACTTAACAGCAAAGATAATATAATACTATACTAGTACCTATTTAAAACAGACTGTTTTTGAAAAACGAAATGTGATTTTGTTCTAGATCAATGCTTATCTCGGAGGAACTAGCTCTCCAGTAGCGAAAGAAAGCTAGTAGTCGTTCATAACATTTTTTGTAAAGTTTCTACTGACTGGAGTACCGAAATGATTCGATATTGCTATTTTCAATGCAATATATAAAAAATAATAAGGTTGCAAGTTGCAACATATAGCGAGGAATTTATTTTAATTAGCTTTATCAGCGCATATGTAGGTGTGAAATAAATAACTAGATATTTGACCCAATTCCCCTGTTTTTTTCTTCTATACAACTCCTCGTCATAAGCATATAAAATTTATATTTGTGATAGCCTAATTAAATTCACCTTCGCTGATAAGATTAACTTAAAAATATATATTACGGTATACTTACCTAACATCTAGAAAAAAACGATATTGAAATTAAATAAGCAATTCTCAAATTAACGCAATTTTTTTATCAACTGATCAAACTTTCAATTGCCGTTTGAACATTTTATAATAAAAGTTATATCAAACTTTATTGTGTTTTGGCTTTTGACTTATGATCTAAGTAAATACCGTAAAATATGTTAGGCACTGAATATTTTATACACTCTTCTAGATTAATATCTTCAAATAAACTTGATAGTTGCTAATAGTCGACCTTATCGTTTTATCGGTCATATCCTCTTGTGTGTTTAGATATCAGTAGGTAGTATCAGTAGGTATAATAATTTTCAAAGCAGTTCTATGCCAGCAAACTTTGTACCTTTTGTAAACTAATGCAGATGTCATTTCTCTTTGAAAAAAATATGCGATTTGGCCATGTTTTCGTATTTAATCCGATTAAGCAATGTTACCTAGATATTAAAATTGCTGATGTGGACCAGATTGTAAAATTATGGACCGAATCCGAATTAGTCATAATTTTGTGATTGTGTAACTCATCTTAAATTTTACTTATAACTCGTTGTGACTAACTGACTGACCGATTTTAAAGTCCATTAATATCTACTATTAGTGTTTTTATCAGGAGTGATTGTTGATGTCATTTTGAAAATATTATAAGATTTACCTCCACTAAAATTATAAAGAAATAAATAAGTGTATGAGTTGTATGTATTTGTATGTATATTCGGAATCTACATAAACCTTGCACCAATAGAAGTTACACTATCTCTGGGTGCTTTAGGCTGTATTTTATTGTACTTAATTAGAAAATTATGTAATAATTTTGTTTATAATATTTCTTGTTTATTGCGCATTGTCTTTTTTTTGTCTTTTGTAGTTTTTTGGTTTTAATACACATTATATATGTATGCTACATTTTTATGATCGTTTCAAGTAGGTATAGTTTTTTCGTCTCAGCTCAATTAACTGCTTTCAACTTGACAAATTAACCTCAGAATTGTATCTCGATCAAGGTAGCGCTGGAAAGTTGGTCTATCTACCAGCAGAACATATTTCCAAGTGTTTCGTAACACAGCCTTCAGAAGGTGACCACTGTCGCTGACCGGTTAACAGGCGTCTCGCATCGGTTTAAACCACAGAGATCATATATAATACTTAGATAAATAATAATAAATAATACTTATAAATCTAAATATAATACTTCGCTAGAAAAAGTAAAGGGCTATTGGGGAACCCATTCGAATGATACTTAAGATTATTTTACTATAGGTACTTAAGATATTACGAGCAGTCAACTAAAAAATAACTATGTAAATAATCTGTGTATTGTAACGTGTAGCGTAACATATATTGAGCTATAAGCTTACTTATATCTCTAAAATGGCAATACCTACTCGTACATACTCGTAGTAAATAGTAAATGAGAGTCAATGTCCGCCTACAAACTGCTATACAGTTTGGCAGAGTTATAGATGGAGCTATGTTATTATTTAACTAAGTAAAAAAAAAACAGGATTTGTAATAATATTTTTGAACGTTGTTCAAAAAACAACAACGTTCAAACAGTGAAGAAAAACGTTTTTCGCATTTGATCACGGTATCTATGAGTAATAATCTATTGCAGTTCTATGTGCTATTTGTCTTAAAATTAAATTTATTTAAGTTTTAGTAAATTGGTATTATAAAGTCACCTACTTAGTTAATTTTTGTTTTATTTATACGGGAATACTCACGTTTAATTAAATCGGATACTCCGACTATAGTTTCGATCACATCCGGTGACCTTTTTCAAAGAGTGAAAACAGAGCCCGACGCGCGTGCAGCTGCGTCCTGCTTAGCACTGCGGGCCGCTGCGCGTCGCGCGCGTGATGACAGCGGTTGCTCTGCGGGCTTAGTTAATATTTCATCTATTTCCCCCATTAATTAAACATCATTTTGTTACATGCCATCTTCTCACACTAAAATGTCGTTCGTAACTCCATAATTCGGTGAACCGATGTTTTTATTGACAGTCGACAGATAAGCCAGGTTAGGCGACATTGATTGATTTATTAATAATCGATTAGTTCCACTTATAGGTGGAATTTAGGACTGTTTTTAACATGTATTATCTCCGACTTTAATTCCCACTACATATACCTACTCGTACCTATCTTTTTAATTACCACGTAATCTGTTGTTTTTTATTATTATTTAGATCGCATGCGATATACATATAGAACATGCATAATTATCAGATCTTTAGCGGATAAGCTACTTTTGACCGTCAAATGTATCTAGGTAAGGATCTACCGGGTTTTACCAAAACAAAAATATCGATAATGTTCGTAGTAAAACATTGCTTATGAAGATAATTTGTGTTTTTGAAACAAGTGCGTTGCATTTCAATGCAAGTCAGTAATCCGATCAGAAATCCGTCAATATCAAGATAAAATGAATAAATACGTCTTGGAAAATTGTAGCAGTAGTTTTTTTTTACTAATTGATGGGCGTGTATACTGTATAGATCACAAATCAAAGGCTGTGGCGAAGGTACGGTCGAAGATGTAAACACACCTAACCTGGCTAAAATAAGGCTAATATTGCTCTGGTGGTGCATCGCAAGAACGACATTATAGAATCGAATATGGTAGCAACAAAACATTAGTATTTAGAGATATTATAATTTTTTGCCGACTTCAAAAAAGAGGAGTCTTTTTTTGTTTGCTATCTCAGAACTACGTATTTTTTTATAATTTTTTAGGCGTAAGCCTTTATTAACTACAACAAACTACATAGCCTACTACACAAAAAAAGGATTGCATCCAGATCGATGAAATTTAAATAAAAAATAAATAAATTTTATAAACCGATTTGGTTTTTTATATTATTTGAAACAATATACTTTCAGATTGATCTCTAAGAAATTTTATCAAAATCGGTTCAGTAGTTAGTTTTTAATAATCAAAATAACTGGATAAAATATGTTACCTAGGAATATTGTTTTTTTTAACTTGTCGATAATTCAAGTCATTACTCGTAAAATCTTTTTATAACCAAATACCTGTCATAGTCTACCATTTGCCATTAGACCGTTAGTTCCAGTGTCCATCTTCCCAGACTATCATTTTAATCAACTCTGGTAACACAATACACATCGTCCACACATACCTACGTCATAAATATCATCTCAATAAAAAGTGCGAGTCATCACAAATCTTTTAAAAAAATTGCCGTAGGTACAAAGTAATTAAGTAATTTCGAATACAAAATTCTAAAAAATTTACATAATTTACCACATTCTCTATTACAATTTGCGTGATGACCTTTGCAAAATTGCTACTGAGCATTGCAATTTCTGGGCTTTAGCATATTTCACAATATTTGCAGTCTGTATCCGTCGCGGTGCCGATATTTAGTAAATGCGTACCCTGCCCTGGCCGAAATACTTACACGCCGCTGTCACAGGATGTTTACGCCGCCCCGGTCTCCATAATACTGGAGCCCCGTGCAATGTTTAATAACTTTAGTGGCACGTTTTCTAAAATATCATTACGGGATGGGTTATTGGACAACCTACCGACTGTAACTAGACCTACGAGTAGGTGTAGGGTGCTGCGAGGCTTGAAGCGTCAGCGCAAAACTACAATACAATACCTACGTACATGTAAAATACAGCTTTGTAAAACATAGTTGTGACAATTTCCGTGTATTTGATGTATTTGACATACATTACCAATTTACGAATTAGTATGATGAAATAGAGATACGTAAATGGTTGTTAGTTTGGCATAAACATACACTATACACTTCTAATATCCTCGGAAAACACCAGCTTTTCCACTTTTAACCTATAATTATGTTGTTCCTGGAATTTGTAGCCTTTGATTTTCCGGTTATATCTTTGTTAGACTAACAAGAATCCGAAGAATCGGCTGTTCGTAAATTAATCGGTGCTACAATAAGCATTCCAAGTCCTTTTGGTGTTGTTTCCCAAGAAACAAACGTTCGCATTCTTATACTGTGATCCGACTACTGAGTAATTCGTTCTCTGTACTTGCCAGAAAGTACCGACGATATGGAGTTGTATTGGCAAGTAGAGTTCTAGATACATCTCCGCGTGCTGCGTGTTGAGTTTGAAGACAATTGTTTCTTTCCTGAGTTTATTTCACTGAGGTGTGGTGCCACTATTGGCGATCTTTTTTTATGTTTGACACAATATTTCACTTGAAATTCAGTGTGTGTTGTGTACGCTCTCTTTTCTTTGCTACACTGTTTACTTACTTTAAGTAAGTATTTTCTTTGCTATCTATGTACTGTTATTATATTGTTTGCAGAGTTCATTTTAGAGGTGCAAATTGAAATGAACTAAAAAACTTTG
Organism: Erannis defoliaria; assembly: GCA_905404285.2. Taxonomy (NCBI): domain Eukaryota; kingdom Metazoa; phylum Arthropoda; class Insecta; order Lepidoptera; family Geometridae; genus Erannis; species Erannis defoliaria. Next base: position 17,029,522 of record FR990085.1, on the reverse strand, counting down.
CACAGTACTTAGAGCTGCTTATTATCACGTCGCGTCGCTCCACCCACTGGATCCGTTACTTTCTTATTTTACTTTTGCACCATCTACATTTAAATGATTTGCTATTTATTTTCGTTCTTAAATGATTCGAAACTGGAAGTATTGGTAAGCGTAGCTATTTGAATTCTTAAAATGTCCCAATCTTGAAAGTTACTGCATCTATCATAAAGTAACAAACTTAGGTATAAAGATTAAAGCATGTTTTCTTTGGAAAAAACGCCAGTGGTATTTTTTTTTAATTTGAACACCAATCGCGCTACCGAATGTAAAATGCGTTTTCCCTGGCCGGCTATAACCGAAATTCTCCTCCCAACTGAGCTAGCATGACTCTTGTTGATCTATGGTAAGCTACCCAATCGTGCGACCCTGTGAAGGCGGAAGGAAAACACGAGAAGATGTTTTAGATGCTCGGGTCCACTGGAGATCCCGGAGCTCTGCATCACAGATCTAGGCAGGCCACCAGGTGTAGTTAAGAAGCTCCTGCATAGCCAGAGCGCGGCCCCTACGAGTAGGTTTCGGGCATCTAAAGAAGAAGTCACACTCGTTAACAAAAAAATAACTGAAATAACGCGCTGAAGAAAAAGTTCAGAGTGGAAAATAGTTGTCGGATGATGATGAATTTTTGTGAATGTTAACTTATTACAGCTACGTGTTTGTACCTATGTATACAATTCGCCCAGTGTGCAGGCGCATCCTTAGCATTGCCGTCACGTGCCGGATATCATTAGCATTGCACATTTCTGCACTTGGTGGAAGTGGGCTATTGCTTTGTTTTTATCTAAAGAAGCGCGTTTGACCTTTTTTCAATATTTTAAAAACCACAAAAAACTAATAGTCAAACCAAAGCAGGTTTGTAGAGCCGAAAGCTTTTCAATTTTAGTCAAAATGGACTTCCGCAAAGTAACGCCTGAATCCATCACATACCTAAAGCTTTTGCTTTTTTTTATTTGAGTTTCATTTTGATTGAAACATGACGTGACTATACGTCACGTCCGATTGCAACAAATTCAAAATCAGTATCATGAAAAAACTAAAGTCTACTTGTAATCTCTACGGAATCAGTCTCTTGTTTAGCATATTGGTCTGTCTTACAGGTTCCCATTTTCTCCAGTCCACTAAGCTAGCATGAGAGTAAATCCAGTAACTAACTGTGATATGTTGGTAAACTTCGATATTGAGCTGCGCGCACGCCGCTGGCTTCAAGGTGAACCACGTCTGGCATGCGGCTGTGTCGAACTCTAGGATGCCTCTGAACTAATCCTTTATTTATAGGTTTTCATTTTAATAATAGGTCTTACACCGTTATTCGTTTTTCTATGGTTTCTTAGTATATTGGCATTAGGTATAATTATAGATAATATTTTCATAATAATATGGTATAATACTGCCTTCGTATAAACAATAAAATTAATCACACTTATTCCCCATCTTCTCAGCTCTGACGCGACGTAATTTTTTTCATTTCAGCTTTTCCGTGAAAATTGTCTCTTTGTTAAAATGGTATAATATTATATACAACAACTTTGTTTGGAGCGCTATTGTTAACATTTACGTGATACATCTATCGTTATATATCGCTTGAGTATCTACTAATAGGTAATTGTAACGTGTATAATTCGTGTTATGTTCGCTTTGTTTATTATAGCATAAAGAAGCTATCTTGTGTTGGTAATATTGCTCGTTGTTAAATGTTCTGTACCAAAATGTTCTAAATATTCTTGGTAAAATTAAAACATTTTTATCATTATTATCGTAATTTTTGGTGCGTGGTCGAGGCAGAGGGCGCAGCAATAGAGACGCACGCACATCAGTAGCGAGATAAAGTAACATAAAGATGATGAAGATGAAATTTTAAAATGATGATGTTTTAATCTTAATTTTGTTTCAACTTACATAGTTAGATGTTACGTTTTTTATGCTATGATTACGCAGTTACTACGCACTAAAGTAGGTCCTCTACATCGATTTATTATAAATTTTTGACGATAGAAACCTTGCCATCGGATATTTTAGGTGTTATTACACCTAAAATAACAATCTGAACTGTGATTAAACAGGGTGATAAATTCAGTCGGAATATTAAAACTTATGTAGAATATAAATGACGGCGATATTTGTGTACTAAAACAAAGTTCCGGAACGAAAGCAATCAAGCAATGGTAAACAGTTATGCAAGCGCGAAGCGAAGGCAATCTTTGTTTTTGCTCGTGAAGGCCGCCGACCGGACCATTCGGTCATGGTACCCAACTGCAAAAGAAAATGGAAATCATACACGTACCAAAAAAGTCGCTCCTGCCGCGAGGTTCGATCGCGTAGATTGATCAATAGAACCCACAGAAAAGTGAAAGCCCTACTCTTATCGAACCACTAGGATTATGACGTCCTACAATAAAAATTATGCTAATCAAGTTCTATCAAAATAATAAAATTACATCAATCAGATAAGCAACAAAAATAAAAAAAACTATATTTTTGTATGAAGTGATTCCACGCTTATGGTATTTCTATGTTTTTAAAGCTTACAAAGTAAGAACAATTATGACCTCCGCCAGGACTCGAACCTGCATACGAGCAGTCTCTATGGGTTTCCGTCCCAACTGCTTTGCCAATAAAAACATAAAAAAAAACTAATCAAGTTCGAATTCAAATTATTTATTTTTATACCAAAGTTCTAAGTTACATTTCATAAATTTAATTTATACATTTTAAAGAGCTCATTGGTACGGGCCCGGGATGTAACCCACGACATCTTGCATCCGTGGTGTGTCAGTACTATTGTTTTCTGTGGCGCGTTTTCCCCCTATGGGCTACTTAACCTTAATTAATTAATTTCTTAATTGGTTACTAACCTTACTTTTACCAATCTTACTTGATTACCAATCTTACTTGATTACCAACCTTACTTGATTACCTACATTAAGGTGTCATGAAAGTGCTTACTTATTACGCAACACTGGCTTTCTCTAGATACCCTTGCGTCACCTACGGAACTTATTTCCTAGATCGTAGGGTGTATCTAGGTTTAGTATTTTGTTAACTTTGTTCTCTGTAAGTGCATCTGGTCGAAGTTGCGCAAGCGAAGGCGAGGTCGTCGCAAGTGAAAGCCAGATCTTGCACAAGTTGCCGGCAATCTGTGTCTGAAGCAGCTACCTGTGTTACCAATGTATTAATTAATTAATTACTATCTTCGATCACATCATCATAAGATCAACTTGTATAGATAGTTCCAGGCGAGATGTGATTATCTGTAAAAAGAACTAGAATAATACAAGTAACTTTAAAAAAAACGATTTCAAATTAACATGGGACCACCTCGGGATATACCCTTTCAAATAAAAATAATTTTCAAAATCGGTCCACAATTGACGGAGAAATCAGTGAAAATATATATTTAAAAAAACATACATACCGTCGTATAACCTCCTCCTTTTTTGAAGTCGATAAAAAATGATATTCATCGCGCGGATAAACTCCTCAAGTATTTACCGTATATTTTCCGCTTATAAACTATCATATCTCCATCCACGTGCTCAAACGTCAATGTAGGTACTTAGATGGTCAGTTTTATAAATGTTGGTGCAGATTATTTAATACTTATTAGACTAGGTAAGTAAAGGCAAACCTTGTAATAGACGCAATTACATAATGATATACTTGTTTAGTATAAAATATATTAATTAAAGTTAATACCTGACATGTAAATAATGACTTTACCAATAAATAACTATGACTATGAGACTATGTGACAATGAGGAAAATTTGTAACCGGGGGGTTCCCAGTTTTTTAAGCAATGTGCGTAATTTTTTTTCATGTTGGTTCACATAGGTATTAGGTAGGTACTTACGTATTCGCTATCTAATTTATGTATATCTCTTCCAAAGTTTCTTGTTTTCCCTAAACATTTTTAACCTAGTTCAAAACGAAGGAATCGAGGTTCTAAATTGGATCTGTATTTTTATATTTTGATTTACGTTGATAGTTCCTACATTTGAGTTTTTTTACTGGGTATGTAGACGAAATTCTCTTGACATTAGTTTAGTAGTCAAATCTGCTGCTGGACGAAGGCCTCTCCTTAATAGGGGAGGAGGGGTTGCCATAATCCCCACGCTTGGCAGGCATCTTGGAGATCGCGGAATGCTCACGGTTTTAGTGTGCAGTTTTAGGGAATACCCAGGTCAGCTCCCAAATTAAGTAATTTCCTTTGCACCTTCAATTATAAAAACAAATTTGTTTGGCTTTTAAAAGTTAATATCATTTGAATTACTGATCCACAAATCCACATTTTGTATTGAATTTTATTGAACTACTTAGACCTACTTATTTACTTAACAAAAGCTAGCATAATTTTTAAATGCGCTATAATATAGTTCTACCAGCTAATCCGTAGAGGCGATCAAATAAAGAACTTGGTATCTCTAACTTCTTTAAGTTTTGCTCAGAAAACGCTACGGTAGCTCCCGTTCAGCTACAGATAAGCCGATCGTGTATTCAGGTGACAACCGGCTGTACATTGTATTCCACTCCACGTTCACTTGTATTCTGTGTGTACTTGATGTCATGACACCTGTGTATATGGCGACTAATATGTAATTACCGCGTGAATCATTAGAGTTTTACATTCTGCGCGATAGTCACGCTTGAAGGCGCCAACTTGATGTGTACACATTTGCTAACTTATAAGTAGGTATAGACAACATCGGGACTGTATCGAGATATGCCTGCCTCGCGTTTGGTTTAGTTTGGTCTATAATGTACAACATGTTATTTGCCGACACGATAATGTACGGCATAATAATGCACAGCATGATAATTGGTGTACATGCACATCAAATATCATGCTGTAAAATGTCGTACAATACTGGCCGTCCATTATCGGCTCGTGTCTATAAATTACGGCCCTATATTGTACAGCCAATAATCCGAAAACATTTCTTAAATTGACATAAAAAACATATAACCTGAACCTAACTGCTATACAAATAAGGAATTCGTGTACTTGGACATCAAATATCAGTCTGTACAATATCGGGGTGTGTATTGTTGAGCCGAGTCGATAATGTACGGTATGATATTGCACGGCACGATATTGCACAGCATGATATTCGATGTACATGTACACCAATTATCATGCTGTGCATTATTATGCCGTACAATATCATGCCGTACATTATCTGTATCGTGCATTATTGCCTCCCGGTTTAGGCACAACGCGATTAAGGTACGCACCGAGCAAACGGTAGAAAGCATTATGAGCCGCCCTGGCGTTATAGGAAAATTGCCAATTCTGTCTAGACATTAAGACATGTCACCGCCAAAACTAATAACTGTTCTCAGTCTATCGCTGGGGGACTTCACACCACAGAAAATGGAAGGCCCTACCTCTTCTCTCTTCAGTGCTTACAACGTCGCCACTCTTGCGATACGCAGAGCTTTACTAAATTAAAAACAATTGACTTACAATAATTCGTGTTGATGACGGCGTACCTCAGAAGAAGAAGATAAGAAGATAGACAATAGCAAAGATAATATAATACTATACTAGTATAATAGCAAAGTACGCAACTACGCGTACGTTACTACGTACCACCAAGTACTACTCCTGTAGCGAGTGATTTGTGCACAAGATCACGTGCAGTTTCAGTTCTACCTAGTCATTGTCTATACTTATGTTTAAACACTCTTTCGTTTCCCTCACGCCACGCAGTTACAAACAGAGTTGTTATTTTTTTGCAGACCGCCTTCACCATGAGCCACGACCACCATGACCACGGCCCCAGCGACGACCCGTGCGCCGACCACCATCACAGCCACTCCATGACGGTCAGTACCTACTTACAATGTCATACAACATTCATAAACCTACACGGAATGCTTGTATATGTAAATGACATAAGTATAAAGCTGTTGCTGTTTTAGCATAATCAGCCTGTAAATAAATAATTGCTGGATTTCGGTCTACCTTCGAACGATGATTGGGCGTAGCGCTCGTGGCGTAGCTTGTCTAAGTGATTCTAAACGATCACCGATGTTAAGAAACGGACGGTCTGGTCAATCTTCGGATGGGTGACCGTGAGTGGCATTTATTTCTGAGAGCTACCGTGGGTCGGATGACACGTTAAATTGTTGGTCCCGGTTGTTTGTTCTAGTTTCTATAACAGCAACCGTCAGCCATGTCAGAGGCCTTCGGGCGGCACATTAACTCTGACACTAGGGCTGGCCACTAGCCACTAGCCTATACAAACTTACTTTTTTATTTATTAGATATCTGGTTCCCATAGTATAAGCTTTGCTTGATCTGGGGCTACATGGTGCTGTGTAAAAATGTCCACCCAATTCTATATATTTTTTATTTACCGCGTAAACAAATCAAAGATCGCTAGCGATATTGACGCTATATTGTGCTTGCGTGCCGCAGGTCGCATCGTAACTGTAGCCGCGCAGAGCGCGTTTGGTTAGGACGTCGCAGTTCGTGGGTTCATATTCCATCAATGACCTTAAACTGTTTCTGAAGAAAAACAATAACCAAACTGTTGCTGAGAAAACCATAGCATAGTGGTAGCATACTTTGCAGTACTCGGTTGAATATAGCTACCACAGAAGTTGAAAATCTGCCGACAAGCACCTAACAGTGTGTTTCGACAAAATCACTTGAGAGCCAGTTTATATTCCGGACTAAACCCATCTTCAGTCACACCGTAAGCTAACATCAAGAGAGCTATGGTCAAGCCATACGTAGCCTGTTAACCACAAAAAGGAGAAAATATAGCGCAAATAAAAATATAAAAGAATTCAAAAAAATATTTGGGGAATTGTTGTGTTTTTACAACTATCAATGTAACTGTTCGATTTTTTATTAATACTCCAAGACTAGCTTATTCCAAATAAATTCTTAGTAAATACAATTTACATGTCAAGTAATTAATAGTCTATTAAAATCTAAAAAGATTATGTCAAACTATATCCCCTTAGGCTGGCAGCGTTCTCCCGCTGTATTGCGAGGGAAATTGCACGAGATACTCCCCAGACCGCGGGTCTCGCCCCCTATCACGCAAATGCCGTCCTAGATCCGCCACAAACGTCTTGGCTTCTGAACACCACGGCCCCGCCACCTCCAGCAATCGGCACGAACTCATACGCTGATTCCAAGACACTGTTAGATATAATTTTTGTTAGTGGAAGTATTCAAAGGATTCTGGTAGAGCACGTGTCCTGACGCAAGTGTTTCGAAAGTCGTAACAGTAAATTGTTGACGGCTTATCGACGCCAATCGAAGCAAACCGCAGGCTGTCGGCCGCGGGCGCGATAACAACAGTTCCCATAGATAGCGACGATTTCTACTGCGGTCAGGTCAAAAAGGTCGTAGGTAACAAATAAAGTACTAAGTATCGTACAAACATTTGACCTCGAAACTGATCAAAAACCTTTTACAGCGATATTGTACTTAACTATTTTATTTTATTTTATTGCAATCTAGTGATGAGACGAGCAAGACGTCCGCCTGGTGGTAAGCATCACGCCTGCAACTAATAGTAGCAGTGCCAGAAATGTGAACATGCGATCACTATCCTGCACTGCGCTCGTCACCCTGAGATATTTGATTTTAAATTTCTTCATACCCAGTAATTTTTGTCACTTTGATCAAAATGATGAAAGAAACATACACATGCATGTGTTATTTTCAAATTTTCTTAAATTACAAATATGTACATAATACCTATACAAACTTGCAGAGAGCGTGAGAAATCAATGCCCTACGGAATTTCGGCGAATCGACCACACTGGCGAATGTTGGCTCTAAACAATAGCGCCGTGGTATTATAACAATGAAATATTCATACATTACCATTCGTTATTCGCTGGTTTTCCTCGTATGTAACAAACCTAATCTATATGAACATACCAGGTCACTAATCACTGCAAACGTGCTGGTTTACAGTTTTTGTATCGTATTTGAAAATCGAGGTTCTAGTTAAAATAGGTGACGTAACAATTTTGCTATTTGTGCAAATTGTGCAGTTTTCTTAAAAATAGAGTAATGTATATTTATATACTAAAACTAAAGGTCGCCCGCGACTTCGCCCGCGTACGGCAGAAATTCGGCCCGTTCCCAAATTCACCACTTTAAATCATCCCGAGCAATTTTTTCAGCCTACTCAACTCTACCAACTCTACCGACTCTACCAACTCCCCCGCCCCCCCAATTTCGCCCCTTTGAAAGACCTACCCAAATATCGATTTTCATCACTATAACTTCAAAAACAAAGAACTTTCCATACAACATTCCACCCCCCCTATATCATATAAAAAAAAACAGTTTTCTATTTGTCAAAACGTAAATGCTATTTATGTGTAGGTAACACTGTGGCACACACTAAGCAGACATTAATGGAGCTCATCTCTGACTTCCAGTTCCACTCGTGCGTGTGCACGGAGATCCTGTTCAACGGGTGGGTGACCACGAACGCGCTGGAACTGTTCGGCTCGTGCGTGGCCATCTTCCTGGCCGGGGTGCTGTACGAGGGACTCAAGTACTACCGCGAGGCGCTGCACGCGCGCGCGCCTGCCGCGCCCGGCGACTCGCGCGTCAACATCACCAAGACGGAGTGCGGGCCCAACGGGCCCTGCGGGGGGACTGCCGTCGTCAAGTCAGTACCAGCTGCATTATCCTACTCATATTACAAGACACCTAATTAAAAAAAAAACACGACTGCCCTGACAAAAAACGAAATAAAAAGAAAAACAATTTTGTTACGTCATTGAGTTTTGTTCACATTTGACAATGTGACGAAACAGCCATAACTTGGTGTTATACATACATTTTTTCCAAAAAAATATAAGAATTTATATATGTTTTTTTCCTTTGTCACTCGGGATGATGTAACGATACGATAAATCCAAATCTATTCAGGCATTTAGAAGTTATGGTGGAATTATGAAACTCACAAACATTCTAAATACTAAATACTGCAAACACTGAAAACTATTACTCTCCTTTTTTTGGGAAGTCGTGCAATAAATGCGAAAGCTTGTCTGAATGTGTGTATCTTTGATACCTCTTCACGCCAAAACGGCTGAACAGATTTGGTTAATACTAGGAATGGAGGTAGCTTATTTCCTGGAATAAAAATTATGCTACTTTTTATCATCATCATCACCGTTTTTCTTCATCACGCGGTTCACCGAAGGGGTTTGGCAAAGCATCGAACACAGATGATGTTGACGTTCGTTTTGCACGTACCCTTTACCAGTCTTGAACTCTATTCTTTACCGATCCACTGTTACATGTTACATATACCTATCAATCAAGTTTTTATGGCAGTCGACATTTTATAGCTCCGACACAAACGAATTTATTACGCTAAGTTAATAACGAGTAACAGTGAATGTTTACGTATATTGTTCATTCAAAAACGCTCAATGACGTGATAGATAAATAACACAAATACGAGTACAGGATACTGTTACCATAGCAACAAATATTTAGTACTCTACTCTTAGGTGTTGCGAATTAGCGGCCATTGTCACACATTTCATGTTACTGGTAGGTATGCCAGGCCATTGAAACTATTCTAATAGTTATTTCGTCTAACGACCCAAGCAAAGAATTCGACTGAGTCCGTTGCAGTTGCTATGTAAAATTAAGAGGCACAGAAAATAAATTGCTAATGTTAGGTTACCACCAAGTATTCACCAGTCTCAGGACTATGAAGACATAGGTAATGGTCGCGAGTTCACAGTTCGAAGAGAACAATGTATAGTAGCCATCTTCAAGAAAGTTCTAGCTTAGTAAACCAATTAGAAATGTTCTTCATAGTTAGGTAGTAAGTAGTCTACGTTGATAGGTACCATTACTTGGTAGGTCTCGTTTTCAAGAGGTCGTAGTAACCAAAGCAGTCTCTATTATATTAGTATTCAACAGCCAAGGTGAACACCACTGTCTATCCTTTAACTGTAGCTAGCGAAATTACAGCACTATTATCGCAATCATCTCCAGCCAAAAGTCGTCCACTGCCGCCTGGCCATAATCCACCCGCTTGGCAGGCGGCTTGGGAAAAATCTTGCCGTTACATCAACAGCCGGTAGACGCCCACAATACAATACAATTCTTTATTCATAACGCCTAGTTATAAGTCGTTGGTATCAATTAAATTTTACAATAATTTAATTTAATTCATTAAAATAACAATAATATAAGCTATGTTATAAGTAATAACATTGCATTTTTAGGACATATCCAGGTCCAAAATCATGCCCTCGAATGTCTCAAAATAATGAGCGCCAAAGCAGCATTGCCCCGGACATTATTATTACCTACTCGAAGGTCTGGGTACCCCTGCTATTAGTCATAGGCAGGCGTTATTTTTCACATCAGGGGCACGTCTCGCTCGTCTCATTGTTTTTTATCTTCTAAGTATTTGTAGTGGAAGGATTCTATTCCATTCTATAGCTCGGGGAAGTACCACACCTTTGCCAGTTATTCAAACGCCAAGCAGTAGTGTGCAACCATTACTGTGTTTCGGTTTGAAGGGCAATATTACCAGAGATTTTACTCAGAAATTACGCAGGATTATGTTCGCAAGTTCATAATTCTAGCACTGCTACTGTTATGGGAAGGTGTGGTGCTTACCACCAGGCGATGGCCTAGCTCGCCTCGTTCCATTGCATTAAAAACTTATTTTGTTCCCTAATTCAAGGTTCTAAAATATAATTATCTCTAATTTCCAGATATTCAATGCTGTCATCAGGGCACATCATACAGACGTGCCTGCACGTGATACAGTCGACGGCTTCCTACATGCTGATGCTGATCTTCATGACGTACAACGTGTGGCTGTGCCTGGCGCTGGTGGCTGGCCTCGGGCTCGGGTACTTCTTCTTCGGCTGGAAGAAGAACACGGTGGTGGACCTCACGGAGCACTGTCAGTGAGGGGAAGCTGGAACCCGAGGCTAGAACGTTGGGCTGTTATGTGTCCGTACCAGGAGTGACGCCACGTTATTCAAGGCCTTATCTGTTTCATTGTTACAGCTAAGGTTATTAGTAGTAGTGCCTGGATTGATCTATCTTGCTATGAGAGCGTTTTAGACAAAATATAAACTTTTTACTGTCCACACAAGAAATGAATTTTTTTTACAATAGAATCAAGAATCTTAGAAACTAGTGCCACACGTGGCGATTTTTATGCGTTAAAAGATTTAAAATTGATCTCTTGCAGACTACAATGATTTGCAACCGTTTTGTGGCACGTCGGCCTCATATTTCTTTTAAGGCCGGCCGCACATTATTCGGACAGGCGCTGAACCGACCGTCACACACCACGCACAGTAACAGGTGCCAGCGAGACGGTCGTCACGAGACGTTTCTTACGGTGTGCAGGACCTAGTACAAAATGTATTGTAAAAAATGTATGCACGGAGTGCCTTCCGGCGCGACCTTCCAGTTTTTCTATCAGGCATTTCTTATAATGTGCCTTTCTTATAATTTTCGGCCTTAGTGGCTTTTAAAATCAGTAGCCAAATCTTTTTCAAAGAGCCTTTGATACTGCAATATTGATGTTCAAAGTTAGACACGAAAGGAAGTTAGCCAATCTGTTACCATAAATCTCTCGATCACCTCTAGGACGAAGCACATAACAGCCCAGTGTGTTAAGCATTGATATTGATTTACGTTGGAACGTAATAGATTTCATGCGTTTAAATTTTAATTTTAACTAATTAAATTGTGTAATTCCGCATGTAAATGATATTGTTATATCATTTACATGCGGGAATACGAAATAAACACCCACTACACCAAAATTTTGTGAGTGCTTCATTTATGGGTGAATTATTTCATGTCAGTTACAACTAATGCCATAGTGCTGGATTAGGCGGAATAGGCTTAAACCTGAGCAAAATGTGCAATAGGTTGCAATAGTTTTTGACTAAGATTTAGGGCTATGCCCAACATTCTAGAGATACATAAAGGTAGCTCTACAAATGTCAAGCAATAAACATAAGCTCAAACAATGCAATAATTTGTTCATATGATATTATTGGGTATTCGATGTGCTACGTTTTTGGTTTTGAACTATTTATTATTATTTTTTCCATGTACGTGGCAATACCTGCAAAGTTTTTACGTAAAGTTACTACGAATTTTATATTATTTTCATCTTGCCAATAAAGTCTATGCACTAACTATTAGTTTAGTCTTCTATGTTATATTCTGTGCCTTAGTTTATCTACTTTGTATAAGATCCTTTAACATTCCATATTTTGTTAGCACTAAGCGGATAAAAGACGTAAAATAGATATAGTAAGTACTTATATTATGTATATAATTTTGTATACATTATATTATAATAGGTAGTTATTTTATTAAGCCTACCTATAAATTTATATCTATTTATTGCGATAATTATTGTTTTAACATTTTGAATTTATTAATATTATAATTACTTACAAAAAACATATTGTTGACTTTTCTCTAGTGCATTTATATACACTCCATTTTGCTGTAAATAGTTCTACATGTCATGCAGAAGCAGAAATGCACTAGAGATGGAGTTAATTATGTTTGCTCGACGTGTTTCTTAGCGTTTGACAACAGAACTATGACTGTGATTTATTACCCTAATTATATATTGATTATATTATAAGTACATATTCTAAAAAAATATAATCAAAACATATGAATTAATCTATATGTATACGCATTATTTTCTTAATCAAGCTTTGTTTCTAAATTCATTTTTTAAACCTCTTAAAGCTTTTAAAGCTCTTTCTTTGACAATAATTAGAATAAAGCATATCACCTTCAGTACTGTACAAAAATAATCAAATTATTGTGTGATATTATTCCTGATTGTCTTTAATCTATGATAATATGTACTATGTATGTAATGTAACTTCATTCATAAAAACTAAATATTTTTATCAAGTCAAATATGTTTATTTCAGTTTGCTGAATTAAGCAATTTATTCTAAGACTATTTGTTTACACAACAGACACTGTTAAGCATCATAAAATTTGTTCAAAATTAAATTAGAATTGATGCGAGAAATGGGTGTTGAAAATTTTTGGTCGCGACAATTTGCTAGTGCAGGATTCTGCGACATTGCGTTCCATACCATGTGGTACTATGCCACACAGTGAGGCACACCTCCTTGCATTGGTAGAGTTTTGCTAGGTACAATGGTTATAGGCAGGCGTTATCACTTACCATTTCGTCTTGTTGGTTTATTCCACTTTTTTTCACCTGGGTGAAATCACCTAGGTGAACAAAGGATACCTAGATGTTATGAAACGTAGACTCAATCGAGTAAACATTTACACAAGAGACTTGAATATTCAATTAAAATTCAATTTGTTTATATAACATGAGAGAGATATCTCTACAGATCTAAAGTGTATATACAGATCTAATATCTGTCTATTTTCATGAACACTATCCGCTGGTTATAATTATCCTCGAAGACAAACGCCATAGATTGTATTAATATAGCACTGTTGGCTCCTTCAAGACAAAAAGTGAGACGCGAGGGCAAATTATAGATTTTAAGCCTAGCCACGCGCACGGGAGTCGTGCCACGGCCACAATACACCGCCAGCAAGTTGCGGACTCCAGATTTCATACATTTCATATGAACTCGCCACACAAATGGTAGATGTCGCTGTCACACTCTGCTACTCAGAAGCCGCTTCTAGCTCCAGGCGGTGTTTTGTGGCTGTGGCGCGTGTTCCTTGTTCTAGTACACATGAAGTTGTCATCTGACTGTCACATTAGAACAGGCATTCATTATATCCGTGAAATATCACTGGTTTGATCCCACTTTCGCTGCAGTCACATTACACAGCTGCCCTAGTCGGGTAGAACCATGTGCGTTGATCCGCATTGATGGAACTGTGACCACCATCTACCTCATGTTTGGACGAAGGTATTCAGGGGGAATGATAATGAGATTTAGAACTAATTATAATACATACTTACCACAAAAGTGGCATTTGTTACATTTGCTATCAAATTGTCGTGAACATTTGTCTGCAAATATGCTTTGTCAGCATAGAGGAGTTCCTACCTCTAACTCTATGTTGGTCAGCATATTTGCAGATATGTTTTGTCCTCAGCTATATGTTGTAGATAATTATTTATTTAATAAATATTCTACATAAGAGCTGTCATATTTCTTCATATTTTAAAGACAATCCTTTGTTAATTAGTATTAAAGTTAGTGTGTTAGTCTATTTAAGGATTTAATTACTTATACATAATAAAGTACTAGTAGATATAATAAATAACTCGTGATTATGAATTTTGCTTTTACGATTATAGTCCTGTTATTATTATTCGTAGTAAGATCCTATCCTACCTTTATCTAATTGTCAATTTTGCTAAAAAGATGTACGTAGCTAACTATAATTTATAGTGCTTCCTGTTAGAAATTAGATACAGTTCGAGCTACGGAGATCAGTAGACCGAAAGCTTGCTGCCTAATAAAACGTTAAAGAGAGGTAATGTACATTTTTGGAATCACTTGTGTCACAGAGAGTCACAGAGAGAGATGTCAGATTTATAAACTCTAACTTTATTGTACACATCAAAATAAATGATTACAGGCATGATGATCACAACAGAAACATGAACTTAGTACTAGTTTAACAATTGGCAGCCTTATCGCTAAAACCGATATCTTCCAGGCACCCTTATTAAAAATTCGAAAAATAATAAGACGGGGAAGGTTAAAAAAAAGTAGGTAAGTAAATTAAACATAAATACAATATAAACTTACAATTTGAAGATAATACTAAATACTTATAACACAAAAAAAAACTATAGGTAAGCAGAAACGGAAACAACTTTCTTTATTTAATATGGACTTATTATTATTTATTATTAATAGGCTTGCGTTTGACTGCCAACTCGTCTGATGTTAAACGAAGATGCAGTCTACGATGGAGCACGCTTGCCTAGAAGAAACCGATACTTGACCACCGGGACTTGGGGTTAAGTACTGTTTTCTAAGAATCACGTAGATAGATAAAACGGTTGTTGACAAAGGCTAGGTTTGTGTGCCATCATTATTCATAATGTAGTAGTTATTCTAATGTCCGATATAATAATACTGTATTGAGTGGCCGTGGTAGCCTACTCAGGTAGAAATCATGAGATCGCGGGTTCACCCCAGGCCCCACGAATGAGCTCTTTAGAGTTGATGTTCAAATACTTATACCACTGGCTTTTCGGTGAAAGATAACATCGTGAGGATGCTGCACACGTCCGGAGAAGAATAATAATGACGTAAGTGAATCCACCAACCGCCAACAGGGCCATTGCGGTGCCAGCAGTGGACTATTAACAGGCTGATTAATTGATTATGCTTAATATACTGTGCCTTAGCATCTAGTTATTTATAACACAAATTACACAAAAGTATAAAGTTAGCCTGAGCTATTTATAATATTAAGTGCTTTGTGTTTTTTACACTAGTTTTGTTGCAATGCAGTGAAAAGTTTTTCAGGCGCTAAAATTAGGAAGTTAGAATAGGTATGTATGACAAATAAAAATATGCACTATGTGTCCTGACTTATTATTTTTGCTTAGATAAATTATTTAAGAAACAGCAGCGCTTTCTAATTTTATGAACTCTACCACCACAAAAGTTTTGAGCTCTACCGCCTCCGCAAAAACTCTACAATACTGCGTTCAAAAACGCAGCACATAATGAGCCCTGTGATTTTTTTACAATAAAATTGTGATGAAGTGCAAAAGGTGAAATGTTTTTTAGTAACTGCATGCTTTTGTGTGCTTAAAGAAATAAAAGACTAAAATTAATTATAATCTGTGTTTATCAAAGTTCATTCGAAAATAAAAAATTGTGTACAAGAGACGAAATAGGATGACACAACGACCTCGACAGTTTCCGAACGGAACCAATGGCTGTCAGTCAAATAAAATGTGACGGGAGTTCCATGTTTTGCCTTTTGTATTTTACTTGTTGATTTTTATTGTATAAATTGTGTGAGAACTTAGTGATTTATAGTGCCACCGTGTGTGTGACAGCTATGTTATAGTGGTACCAGTCGAGATTCCCCGGAGAACCCTGCGCTCGCTGGCTGAGGCGCCGTCTGATCAGGTAACGGTATTATTTATATCTGACGACGTCGATGCTCCTCATGTGGTGTCTTTATTGATTCATATTACTCCTACTGACATTCCTGAACCCGGTACTAGCCTCGTGAAGATAATTCGACGTCCTAATTAATTAGATATTGCCAGATTTGCAAGATCCGTTTGGCGAAGATTGTACTCCCGGATCTAAGCGAGTAGCGTGACGACGCCGATATAAGAGTCTTATTTGCTCTATTTACGGCTCAATGTACCAAATAATTACAAATTTCTAACTTGTTACCTAGTTTCTTAGTCCAATCACAAAACTTCTTAAGTAAGAATTCTAAAATCTTAATAATTTTAATATGTAGCTAGGTAATTATTAGTTACATCACCCTAAGTAATTAAACCTCATAGAGAATTAATTAGGTATTCTCTGTCTGAAATACCCGATTACCTACTCACCAATTAGATTAACTTTCTAGCACTTGCTAATCAATAGTAAAATCCATGTAAATAAAACAGCACATAACTTATAATTCGTTTCAAATATTTATACATAGCTACAATAGTTATTCTAAATGTTCATGTATGGGTGCCTGGGTTCTATAGAAGTTCTCATAGACGTGGTCCCAGAAGCTCATCCGCTGGTTGGTGGCCGTGGAGCTCATAGTGATGCCACCGTCTAGCAAAAGTACCGATGCAGTACGTACGTTGAGCCTGCCATCTGAATCCTCTTGTACCGGCTGCCAAATGATGGGCAGCAAGGATGTAATGATTGGCGTTGGGTCTCTGAAATAGACAATCATTCATTTCAGTCTATATTTAAAACACAATGATCCTGATCCTAAGTCCTCTTACGATGGAGTATAATGTCCTGGAAGGAACAGTCAATTTAGCTAGTGCAAAATCTTTGTTATTATTTTTGAAAACTACAGACAGAATAACCATAATCATACCTGCATAATAAATAGGCTACATAGGCTACCTATAATATAACCTACCTATAATAATATGGCATACCATTTTTAAGCATTGTGCTCAAGTTGCTTTTGTGTGCACAATACACATCAACAACTTATTACTTTACTAATAAATATTAACAAAACAAATTAAAACATAAAGATTTTGGATATTAAATACAATTGTTACTGTCAGTGATCATCGGATAGTGAGCAGATTAATGGCATACCTATTTAAAATCTATAACTTACCCCAGTTTTATAAAATTGCTCAATAATGTGGTCAGTATTTCTGTTACTCTTTCATCTTCCTCTAGCTCTTCCTTAGCATATACATAGTCAATAACCTTTTCGTAATCCGTGTTCTCTGCATGGTTTCTGGTCATTCTTTTATATCCAAACTTGAGTATGAATAGAGGGAGAAAACTCTGCTCGGCATATAGTATGGCAGATTTTATGATGGGATATTCGAATAGAACATCATGGAAATATTCAACATAACTTTGCTCCACACTATTTTTTATATCGTCAAAGTAAAATTCTTTTACAAACTGCCCTATTTTTATCTTTGTCTTCTCATCATTAAACTTTAAATTGTTTGGTATTAATTCTTCGAAGTGAAGTGGTAGGTGGTTAAATTGTTCAATGTTCGACATTACCAAGGACATGCCATCTTGATTTGAGTAAAGCATTAGAGTAGGCACCTGTTGAAAGCTTCCCTTCTTCAATACCTCTATCGGGTCCCAGACTAGCAAACTGTGACCATAGTCAGAATTTTCAGGGCATGGCAGGAATATTTCTGTCACTCTTGATAGATTTTTAGCTGGAATGTTACGAAAAAATTCTAGCAACTCGTTGGCATCTTGAACTCCTTCGTATCCCAAGGTCGCAGCAGCATTCATAGCCAAATCGACTGGTTCGTAGTTCATCGAAGACGGTGACAAGGCTGATCCAGATTCCAGCACCACTTTATGGAACAAACCCTCGGTTAGGCCAGACAAAAGCAGTAGATGAACGGCAATAGCTCCAGACCCTACTCCATACACGGTGACATTTGTAGGGTCTCCACCAAAGCTTGCTATGTTTCTTTGCACCCAGTATAGTGCTGCCACTTGGTCCTTCAAGCCAGCGTTGCCGGAAGCCTCCGGTGTACCGAGGCAGAGAAACCCGAGGATACCGAGCCGATAGTTGAATGTTACAATGACCACGCCTTGACTTAGGAGATGTGCTGGAGGTTGGTAGGCGCCTCGTCTGCAAGCAGACAATTCTTTGATAAATAGGGTAGATGACTGATGTTTAAATCGTTGAAACCAATAGCTTTGATGAAGAATTTAAGTAAATATAATATGTTTATTGAAAACATTATTTAAATCGGTTATTTATGTTCTGTTATATGAGCGTTTAAAGTTTTTGTTAGAGACAACTCTGTCCCTTTCCCGCAAAACAAAAAATGACGTCACGCCTTACTTGTCAGAATATAATTTATATGGCGTACTGAGAAGTGAGGAGTGAGATGAGGATTATCTGAACACATTTTAATTGCATTTATGCCTAATGAGACAGTTTATATTTTGTTTGAACTGCACCATTTGATACTAAAGGTCATTTCATATCAAATTGACATATTTCTCATGACTCATGGCCAAATTCATCAATAGGGTCACCTGAATGTCATATAAATACTTTTTTAAACTGTCTGTGAAATAAGAAAACCAAAATAATTCTAACTTTACGTCATCCCTGTCTATAATCACTATTGACTCAATCTTTTCGGTAAAACCAAGTTATATGTCTCGCCTAAATTTGCGATTCGAGTCTAGTCGCTTTCCTGATATACATTTGCGAGTTATTAGGCCCATTGGGTACCATTGTGACCCAATTAGCCTTACATATATAACATAAGTACATACTTATGCCATTTTGTACTGCCCCTCTTCCGATTCGGCTATGGAATATATTTACCGCCTTTTTACCAATTTTGCTAAATAGTTAATACTCCGTGTAAGGCGTGAGTCATTCTATGGTTGATGCAGAACTATATAATATATATTTACGCAGTTCATTTTAAAAGTAGAGCTATTCCATTGATTTTAGTGTCTACGCAATGTTTTGTGATATGTTGTTCATATACGAGCATGAGCATGAGAAACTTGTTTTTTTTTAATGCAATGGGTTGACGAGACGAGCTAGACGTTCGCCTAGTGGTAAGCATCACGCCTGCCCATAACAGTAGCAGTGCGAGAATTGTGAACTTGCGAACAGAACTACGCCGCACTGCACTGTGTGTGCACTGTGCCCATGTCAAATCTCTTCATGCCCAGTAATTTCTTTGACTACATTGATTGATTGACTTTGATTCGTTCAAACCGAAACATAGCAATGCTATCACACTACTGCTTGGTGGCCAAATGACTGGCAAAGGTGTGGTAGGTGGCGGACTCTGCAATAGAGTCCTACCACTACAAAGAAATAACCTTCATTTAATGTATTGTTGTTACCCGTTCTGGAAGTGTCCGTCGTGCACGAAGACGAGCACGGGCAGCGCGGAGTCGTTCCCGGGCGTGAACACGTTGAGCACGAGGCAGTTCTCGTCGCCGGCGCCGTCCTGCGGGCAGCGCACGCGGTGCGTCGCCTCGAACACGCCGTCCCACGCCGGGGGCGGCTCGGGCGCCTGGGAAGGTTTACGTGCATAATACAATCAATTCTGGAGGGTTTAGGTGACAAACTGTCTTTTCCACTGCAATCTATAAAAGATACTACAATATTTTAATGTTCAATAAACGCCTTTAAAATTGTCTGTAATGTCCCATTTGCTAACAGTCCCGTTCGTGATATGTCCCATTCTCAATCTCGCTCTTGTTAGTAAATTCGTGTTCTCAATCAGTCAAACATGTTTCAATGTTCATTAATATCTGGGCGTTTTCAAGTCGCGAGTGAATCAGTTTTTTAGGTAAGCGTGCTCCATCGTAGATTGCATCTTCACTTATCATTATGTAGATGGCAGGCTACGCAAGCGTATTACTGATGAAGCCCATTCTTACAATGTCCCGTGTACACCGGGATCTCTTTTTAGTAACGTGCATGGGACATTTTGAGATAAGCTCGCTTTGAGACTAACCCCCCGCAGGACACTTGTGTAAATCACCACAGTCAGGTTCTCGGGATTTTCCAAAGAAGGTGCATTGTAAGTGACTGGGATTTTCCAGTCGTTCTCTTTTAGCACCATTATGATCATCTACATATCTACTATCTACGTATTAAGATTATCAACCCACGGTATAGGTCTGTAATTACCATTGTATCTCGATTCAATTTCATCAAAATTTTCCTTTTACTGGATTCGATAATGTCTTCCCCTAGCACTGGCTTCGGCGCTTGAGACAACTGTATGCTCATTTGGGCATACAGGCGTAAAATCACAATCGTTGCAATTTGTTTGGGGTAAGCGAGTCTGTAAATGGACGGGTTAAAAATTTCGGCAGCTGTGTGTTCTGTGTAGGGACCGTAGAGAAAATTTGTATAAACGATACCTAAGGACCGAAATATCCTACTCGTGTCACCATTGTGTATCCCGATTTTTACATATTTTAAACATATATGATACTAGTAGCATTTGCATGCTTTCTGCGATGTCCAAGCCGCCTGCCAAGGTATTATGGCAACCCCTCCCTATTAAGGGAGAGGCCTTCGTCCAGCTGTGGACGTCTTCCGGCTGTTGATGTGTGATATTAGTAGTTCGCAGCGAACCGTGACCTTGCTACCCCCATATGCAATGACCAATTTGACTCATATTCTAACTTGATAATTGTATTTGCCGAACTACTTGCTTACGAAATTTCATAAAGATCGTATTAATGGTTCGCAAGTTATCGTCGAACAAATATAAATATACAAACGCCGATTTGCCGGTGTAGGTATTCCGTCCTGATACTAAGGTCTGATCCCACACTATTTATTTTTAGTGTAAATATCCGGTCTGATCCCTATCCTAATTGTCGATTCCGGTCGGATCCCAGTCATAGTTTTAGGGCCTTGATTAAATAACAGCTACTCCTGATGTATCCGTACGTTAGCAAAAAAGTTATGTTATTAATAAAACCAGTAGTAAATAAACTAATACCACTGGTATTAGTTTTTGGTATTAGAAAGGAATATATCGATGTCCCAACCGCCGCGCTGCGCCGCTTCCTTAAGAGTGCGACTAATGCCAGAAAAATATCAGATTTCACCCGCGCGTCTTGCATTAGTTAAGAGTCGAAAATCGCATGATACAATTGATGATCATGATGGATTTGAGCAATTTAGGTGGGATTTTATTTAATTATTCAAAATGTAGGCATGAAATCAAAAAAATAAACGGTTACTGTGCTAACACATTAGTTTGGTTATGTAACACGTAAAAAAAAATGTGGTGCTGTCGCTGATAATTTAGAGCATTTGAATTAAAACAGTTTCTTTTTTTTCCAAAATTCTATTCGGTTACTCGGCTTCTTTAGGTTTTTCCCCTACCTGTAGTATTTTTTTTAATCGTTACGTTATTTATCATTAAACTATGTGTTTAAAAATAAACCTTTTACTTACTTTTGGCATTAGTCGCCCCCTTAAACCCCTTCGCTTCTTTCTCTGTCGGCTCTGCTTCTTCCTATATCTCTTTGTTAACTTTTCACGACTTAACGGCTGGACTGATTTAGTCAAAATCTAGTATACCGACAGCGCGCATCACCAGATCGGAAAAGGATACATTTCCATTTAAAAATAAAGGAAAAAACCATTTAAAACTCTCGGTTGTTCATTACAGCTCTATGATTATATAGACAACCTGCAAGATATTTACCGTGATGTTTAAACTATGAAAACTGTAGGACGCAACTAGTTTAGGATGAAGTGTGTTAGAATGAAACTATTTCCTTACGGCGGAGGTTTTTTGTAGAAGTTTAAAGTTTAGAATCAGAATAAATAAGCTAAGCTTTATAGGTTCAATTATTAATATTGAAGTCCACAGTGGTTGATAATATTCTAGTTACAATTAATTTCAAGTATTTATTTAGTTTCACCTGTCCCCCCGTGTCTGTCTGTCTGTAACCAAATCTTGCAAGGTAATTTTAGACCACTTACTAAACGAATGTGCGATTGAGATGAAATTTGATGTACAGTTATCCAACTGTTGCTGATGTATCTCTAGCGTATTTACGCTGGTTCTAAAAAAAATAACAAACGCAAGCACGTTGGATTAAAATGAACTTCCGCAAAGTAACGCCTGATTCAATCACAAGGTAAATTCAACAATCTGGTACTACTGAGCAGATCTGATGATGAGTCAGGAGGTGGATAGTGGAACTCCTCAACGGTGAACAGCACAGACACGACAGCTTGTATAATTGTGATAGTCCGCCCTACACACCATCATGTCACGGCTGCTACACCCAGGGCTATATTTTTTGCTTGTAAGTTTTTTAATAATATTACCTAAAAGATTATTTAAAAAAAAAACATTTTAAAATAATTATACTTGTTTTGTATGTTGGCTACATTGCTCATTATTCCCTTTGAGATTTTCCCGAAATCCCCGTTTATATGAAGTTCCTGCGACAAATTAGGCTTCGTCCGAATTGGCTAACGATTGTACGATGCGATTTCGTCGCTCGACGACATTAAAATACACAAATATCTTTAGTGTCCTATTGGGGGATACTTTTTTTTAAAACGTGTTTGGATAATATCTCATTGAAGCTCGCAACCTCAGAAGAGATTTCCATAGCGCGACGAAATCGCATCGCTTGCTCGTACGACCGTTAGCCAATTAGGCCGCCCCCTTATTGTACTTGTACCTGTAAGATAAATTTCGACGCACTGCGCAAAAGTGTAGAAGCGACCTAGTTAGGCTTCCAGTCCCGCTCTACAAAATGTGGGGATGATAATAATCGCGCATCTCTGGCGTCGGGTGCTGCCTCCGGTGACAGTGACGGATCGCGAAGGAGGGGTGGGGGGGTGCTACTCGGTCCAAACTCGACGGCCCCACAATTCATGCCAAAAGCTATAATGCAAACCAATCATATAAGAGTCCATTTTGCTAATCGCTGCGTCCTAGTGTTGTTTTACCCGCAGTAGAAACAGTCCGTTTAGTTTATAACCGACTACAAAAAGGGTGAGGCTCTCGATTCGAGGGAGTAATTTTTTGTAAACATAAATGTTTGTTACCTCAGAACTCCATCATTTATAAGCCGATTTGTTTATTTATTTATTATTTGAATGGATTAAAGGATATACTCTCAGATTGGCCTCATTGAAATTTCATCAAAATCTGTTTAATACTCGTAGTAAATAAGTAACTGGAAAAAATATGTCGTCCAAGTATACGAAATTGAAGTCTCGCGTCGAGTCTCGTTGTCTATGGACTCTACACGATTACGCGGAGAGGTGCAACTGTAAATGTATCAAGTGTAGAGTCTGTTATTCAGTTATTCAACCGTCAAGCTGTAGTGCGCAAGCATTGCTGTGTTCGATTTGAGGGGTAACGTTTCCAGATAAATTACTGGGCATGAAGAGATTTGTCATCTTATATCTCAGGGTGACGAGCGCAGTGCAGTGCGGCGCGGGAATTATTCACAATATTCTGGCACTGCTAGTGTTATGGGCAGGCGTGATGCTTGCCACCCGGTGAACTTCTCGCTTGTCGTGACACTCCATTGCATTAAAAAAAAAGCAATAAGTATAGACAAGGATGAGGCAAATTATTATCTTTTCTATGACATTGGTAATAGTATCTGCATTTATGCATAATAGGCTAGATGACTGATGTTTAAATCGTTGAAACCAATAACTTTGATGAAGAATTTAAGTGAATATAGTATGGTAATTGAAAACATTATTTAAATCGGTTAATAATGTTCTGATATATGAGCGTTTAAAGTTTTTGTTAGAGACAACTCTGTCCCTTTCCCACAAAACAAAAAATGACGTCACGTCTTACTTGTCAGAATAGAATTTATATGGCGTCCTGACAAGTGACGTCACGATTTGCTGTTTCGCCTCTCTGTCTAGCATGATATTAAAATGCTTATAAGTTGCTTATTTTTGATCAGATTTTAATTTTCTTTTCATTAATCAGCTATATTTATGGGCCACATTTGAATAGGACAATAAAAAAACCAGTCACCTAGCCTGTTGCCTAATTACCAAATCTGTTCTATAAATAGTTTTCGGTAGAAAAACTTGTCAAATACCTCTTCAAATCTATTTATCTTGAGTATAGTTTATCAGCAACTGAATATATCGATGCAATGTGTGAGATGTCGGCGTCAACAAGATGATGACACCAATAACTTGTGTCGGCATGGTTTCGTGAAGGTAACGGCACAGATAGAATACTAGTTGTTATAGTAGAGACTGAAGGCTCGGAGTACTTTCACTCGCCGTGCAAATGCGGTGACACACGCGGAGTCGACGAACTGATTGCCATTTGCGCTGGGAAGTGGGTATTTCCCTCTATCTTGCTGCAGACAGATGACATCCGCTTACAGGGCCCATCCCGGTCGTCTAAGGCTGTTGTGCGGGACTGTGTTCTATTCTAGCTATAGAGTAAACGCGATAACCTAACTGGCAGTACGTACTAGAATTATATTCTGCGCAAAAGCTAGTTCAGTTGAAGTGTAAGAATTAAATCTATGACTTTCACCACGCATTGTGACTTTAACCACGTTACCTCAACCGATGGAGCCCTTACACTTTTTATTGCAATTTATCTCATATCTAGCTTGTTTGTACAGCTGTTTATTTTCCATGTAAAACAATATAACCAAACTTCGTACATCATTATTTTGCAATATTATGCATTTACTGAGGTATTCGCTTACACTGCCTATATCTAGACTACCTACTTAAGTAAGTTTATTAGGTGCAGAGATCAGTCCTAATGTCGTAGTTGTATGCTGCCCTGAGGCTTCTGACATTGTTTGACGGTTGCTGTTATAAATTAAAACAGCCTGGACCGATAATTCAACGTGTCATCTGACACACGGTAGTGAGCTGTAAATGCTTATCGCGGTTACCCATCCGAAATCGTCTTGCTTCACTTTGATATTTTTTAGAACACGCAGTCAATGTAGGTGCACCACATGTGTTACTTTACTGTGTCTACTACCTATGTGTACTAGGAATGTTAGAATTACACAAGGTAATAGAGCCGTATCGTACCACTCACATAGCTAATTAGTTAACTGATCGAGTTCGATAGCCGGCGAGTGTTGTTCGCGCCGCCCTCAGACAATATTTACTCTATCTAACATTTGTATACTCGTAGTAGTTTAACGAGTTCTTCGAGCGACCCCAATAACACCGTCGCTGGATAACTATCTCTGCAAATGGGATTGCTGTCTATCAAACGCTGACCTTAAACCTTTGGCTGGGCGTGGGCGCGCTCGCGTACGGTAGACCCAAGAAGGCGTAGTGCGGCGGCCGGGGGGCGTAGTACCCGCGTGCGGCGCCCTGTGTGCTCCGGACTTGCAGGAAGGGACGCGTAATCAGGCGCGATCGGCCGCCCCACGCGCCCGCCAGTGCAACGCAGCACAGTAGCCACGCGCGGGAATCCACCGCCGCACGAGGCGACACCATCCTACCCACTCCGCACGACTATCCGCACCGCGTCTCCGACGTTTCGGAAATCTACATCAAAACATTCCCTAACTTAACGTAAACATTTGACAGGAATACGTGAGTCAGGTCGTGTTTGCTCAAATTGTTTATTAATCGGTATAACACTTGCAATAATAGTAAAGTACATGGCTCTAATTAGGTTTGTGTTCCATTAGCGAGGAGTAGTGGGTCGTCGAGGGGGCCTTTTACTGGCTGTTGAAACTCAATTTGTTGTTTGCTATCAAGCTTATTAACGCGGCTGCGAAGGCGAGATAGTGTCCGCTCTGTCTCAAGCCAGAGTTGTTCTCTATGAAGTGCTGCTCGTAAAGGCTGGTCCACAGACGCAGTCGCTCCACGTGGACGCCCTTCTTCAGCTTCGGCTCGGAGTTGATCAGCAGCCACTCTTCTTCCTCGTCTTCGGTTTTTTTCAGCTCGTTCCATTCGACGTTTGCTGCTGTTGGTTTTCTGAAAATTACAGTACAAGATCACATATGCATAGCTCCTTTAGAGTACCTACTCAACAATTAAGAAAATTAAAAACAAAACTCTTACCCGCTATTGATAAAACTGACCCACAAATCTACCATCAGCTCGATCATCCGTTTCTCGGGCGAGTCCTCATCCACGCTGGTTCCGTCCTTATGGAAGAGATATCCGGCGAGGTCTCCGCGAACCGCCCCCGACACCGGCTTGTGCAAGGCCGCCAGCTCTCGATTCAAATCGCCCACGAACGCGAACTCATACAGGTAGACCGTAGCCCCGGCGGACAGCAGAGGCCTGGCCAGCCTGATACCAGGACTCAAGTACGAAGCATCGGTATACCACAGAGATAACTCCTCAATGTCACTCACTGTGATATTATCATCTCCAAAATATTGCTTTCGCAATTTCAACGCGAATTCATTCCTCTCGTCGTCATTTTTGAAGACCAAATCCTCGGGTAGTAATAGATCGAAATGTTCGTTTATTTGTCCGGCAAATTCTGCTGTTATTTCCGTAGCCTCGTGCGTGCCTGCGTAGCTTGCGGACCCAATCATGAAAGTATTATCGATCTCCTTATTTTGAAGAGTTTTCCACGGAGTGTTATCTATAAACGGTTCTTTTTCGTACTCTATGCACGGCTTAAATCTCATGCCTTTTGCCGCTCTCAATATAGTTTCTAAGTCTGCCTCTGCGAATGTGTTGTTGAAGATAACGCCGTCGGAATGCTCGGCTCTTATTTTCTCAGCCAACTTGTATGCTGTGCTTGCCGGATTCCTGTCCAGGGCCCAGTGCGATAGCGCAGATCCGCTCTCTGTGATTACCTTGTTGATGTAGTATTTGCTTCGGGAGCATATGGCCAGGTAGCCTGCGTACGCGCCGGCCGCGCTATCCCCGCTCACGACTATGTTGGATGGGTTCCCGCCGAACAAATGTATATTATCTTTGATCCATTCCAACGCTAGGGACAAGTCCTTCAGTCCGGCATTCCCCAGCGCCGTTTCATTTTGCAAGCACAAGAATCCCATAGGGCCAATTCTGTAGTTAGGTAAAACGAGGATGACGCCTTTTGGCACCAAGTAATCTGGGCCGTATATTAACGGATCTGCGCTCTTGCAGTTAGCATAGCCATCGTAAACATGAAACAGAACACTGGCGTTGTCTGCGTCTTTTGGTGTGAAAATACTTAGTGTCAAGCACTTAGAGTCGCCTATGTATTCGTCGTTTTTAAACTGAGGACAGACCTTGGCGTGCTCTGTGGCCTCGTGAATATCTAGCCAGGACTGCGCTGTCACAGGCGTCTGCAAAGACAATTAAGAAATTAAAGTATTTTAATGAATATATCTAAAAATATAGTAAACTGTAACAAAACGACACGTACCTCGAAAGGTTTATTGAATTTTCCGTACGGTATGTCATAAAATGCCATAATCTCTGCGTTGATTGACCAACGGTATCCTTTCACGGGTCCGTGTGTAGTTTGCACCACTTGGTCTTCGATGGTTATTTCGTCTGCTGCGCTATCTGTGCCACTGGCTCCGTCGCCTTCAGCAGATACACCGACAGGAGGCTGGACATCAGGACTTTCTTCACTTGCTGGTTTTTCTATTGATGCCACTTCACCATTTCCAGGATGTTCATTCGACTCTGGTTCTATACTTTCTACATTTTCCATCGTCTCTTCAGAGGTCCGCGTTTCTGGACTGGAATGGTTTTCTGGCATGTCTTCGTGACTCTTAGACGTATCGTTGGATTTCGAAAATTCATTCAATTCGTCACTGTTTTGCGATTGCTCGTGCGTTCTACTTTCACTCGTTTCTCTAGTCTGGAGGCTGGATACTGGCTTTGCATCGGATACATTCGGTACCACCAAGTTAATCCCGCTACTACTCTCGTTTTCAGCGGAACTGGCGCTTACAACTCTGTCATCAGTTAGAGGAAGTTCGTTCTTATAATCAGGGCTACGAGAACTGTTTTCATGTCCCACATAATCTTCAAGCGAGCTTTTGCGATCTTCGTGATAGTAAGACGTATTCTCACGTTGGACGACGATGATGTTATCTATAGTATGAAACTGTGCGCTCGTGACCGTTATTAGAGCGGCAGCCAGACTTATCAACTTCCACATGGCTCGTTCAAGCTCCTGGAAAAAATATTCATATTCATAATCAACAAATTCAATGCAATGTTCTTTAGCAAATAATAAATTATATAAAAAAGTATTCGTTAGCCACGTCATGTTCATATTCTTTCAAAGTTTTAATAACGCTTGCGCAAATGTTGTGTCCCATGTGGCAAATACAATCATATACGGTGCGTTTATACGAGCATCTCTCAAGCTGATAGTCATCGGCGTCTCTCTATGGATATATAACACAGTTGCGGTTTATTTGCATCCCGTGGTTTTACCTGATCCCCTGTTTAACAGGTTTCTAACGTTTGCCGGGTAATTTGTTTTATTTTATTGAGAAAGTTGTAGACCAAAGGCTATCTTATATTAAGAGAACAATTAACACAGTATAACAAACATAACAATATGTCTATCTTTATGACACACGCGCATTTCCTCGCCAAATTTCAACAACATCTTATTACCTATTATCGATGTGCTCAAAAAGTATACCTGTAGTGGAACCTGTTGCTGTTTTAAGCATATATTTAAGTCCTTCAGTAATAAGTCGTCAAAAATGTTATATCTCTGCTCTACATATAAGAACACCTTATATGTAGAGCAGAGATCCCTTCTTCGATTCTTCGATTGATAATGAGATTGGTCAGGAGCTCACAACTCCACATAAAGGAAACACTCACCTGTGCCCGGCATGTGGCGTCGCGGACAAAGCTCCACACTCTATGGGATTGGGATTGCAAGGTATCGATCGCGGACCATCGTAAGCAAAAGTTGTTCTATTATTGAAGTATTGTAGTGGGTCGACAAAAAACTGCAAAGTTCTCAAGTGTATGGAATTTGGCCTTTGGATTTACACCACGTTGATCAAGGTAGTAAGTACAAGTCTTACTAGGTTTTCCTCAAGAATAAAGGATATTTAGGGCTAATGTGATATCAGGAGATTGTGTTGTTTAACGTGTTGTTCCACAGTTGAGCAAAGGTGTCTGTCTGGCCTGGCCAAAGGTATTCTAATTTACAATCGAAATATTGAGACTAAATTAGGATCATCAGCTCCTTCTTTTGCATCCGTCACCAACGCTGGGAGGTCGTTGTGAACCATAATGGTAGATGCTAAATACCCAATTTACAAAATTGCATGTGGGTCTTAAAAGGCCTAATTCTACAAATGCTACATTATCAAAATTGTAAAAAAAAAGAAATAAAACAAAACGTTTAGTTTAACTATTTGGTGTCCGTAGCCTGATAGGGAAGGGATCCATGGCATGATTGATTGCATTGGTATTGATTGATTGTGATTGGTAACAACCAATCTGACCACGTATATATCTCGATCCAGCGCAATGGGTTCCTTTTCCTCTCGGTCTCTTGCTCTTGCATTTTCCCAGTTATGAGAAGTTTAATTCTGTAGTGAAAATTGACGCAATCCGCAGCTTCGAGTTAAGCCCAAGAGCGTCATTTTGTGAAACTTATCGATATATGTGGTTTCATGAGAAGGTGATTATTTTATTTTATTCGATATATACATATCTTTCAGTTGTTCTGTCTGGATGTGAAAGAGAGCGTTTTATGCGATGGATTGGAGAGACGAGCGAGACTTTCACCTGGCGGTAAGCATCACGCTTGCTCACAACAGTAGCAGTGCTAGAATTGTAAACTTGCGAACAAAATCCTGCGCCGCACTGCACTGCGCTCGTCACCCTGAGAAATCTCTTTGTGCTCAGTAATTTCTCGAGTAACATTGCTCTTCAAACCGAAACACAGTAATGCTTGCGCACTACTGCTTGGCAGTTGAATAACTGGCGAAGATGTGGTGTTTTCCCAGGCGGCTCTGCAATAGAATCCTACCAGCCTACCTCTACAAAAGTTACGTAAAGTATAGCTACAATTTACTGTGAAATAGCGAGTATAAATTCGCAAGCGAAATATATTTATGTGTGTGATCTATGACCTACAATACCTACATGTAGGTTAGATGTTTCATAGACCTAGTGTGACCAAACCTACCAATAAAAAAATATGGCTATAACAGCTAGATACAACGTTGCTCGCGACTGTACTCCAAAAGCTCTGCTATCTTTGGCGCGAATCCATCACTCATATCGCCCACTCGTGCCGATAACCAGCCATCCCGTTTATTGCTTCACATACCGGCAGAACTTACGTACTAGCTGCAGCGTAACCTGTGGCCCTGCTATCTGCCGTACGGCTCTATGTTCCATTTGCATAGTGTATACAGTAGTCAAGCACTGAGCTCTGGTTCGTATTGATACGTGTGCGAACTCAGCAAAGCGCTTTGATAACAGCTCGCTTGCAGTTCTTTTGGGGTGTTTCTATAGATCTTTATGTCCCTCGTCTCGTCTTGTCGTCGTCTTTGTGTTTACGATGAAGATGCCATATAATATCGCTACTCATACAAGCCGACAGAAAACAAATGACGAAGAAAATTATATGTTTTAATCATATGGCGAGCGATATTTTATCTTTACATGAAATATTATAGCATCTTCATCGTGTGTGACGGCTCTAGATTTAAGGACACCAATTTATAAAACCTACGGCAGTTAAATTTAGAACATGATGTATGTTTAACATTTTATCATGCACCTGAAATGATTTGAGCAGTTGGTTTAAAAAAGTTAGAGACGATCTCCTTTTGGGCCTGTGTTTTTGACCAGTGAAATTCTTGTAGACATTCATATTTCGTCAACATAATAAGTCTGTAATTGGTTTAATTTTGTTTCCAGGTAAAATTCTGCATGATGTGGTGAGTCTACTGCGGTCTCCCCGGGACAGGCCCGGATTTAAATAAAGCCACGTTAATGGGAAAGTTAATTGGTCTGACAGTTTGACGAGCCGCTGACCCGGCCAATGTACACACTAGGCGAGGGCCAGCGTTGACAGAAGCGCCATGGACGGAATAAGTGGGAGGGGTGTGGGACCTCCAGCCCCTTAGTCTACAAGAAAACAGTTTTGCTGTTTTGTTTCTGATCCGTACGGCTAGGGAATGGAACAAACCGACTTCCTTGTTTCCTGAGCGATTTCCGTATGATTCTAGATCATTCAAAGTCAAAATATAGATATATTCTAAGTCGTAGTGGTTCATCTTCTACCACATCGTCGCTGACTAGTCAAGGGAGATAGCATAGTTCCCGGAATAATATTTACCCCACCCATCAGCCAAAAAACGTCCACTGCTGGACGCAGGTCTCCTTCTTAAAGGGAATTGTTGCCATAATCCCCACGCTTATAGCAGGCGGCTTGGGGAAGTTTCACCACCATTAACGGAGAGTACCCTGCTGCCCGTCCTACGGTAGTTCTTGTTGCAGTTTTAGGACATACCCAAATCCTTAAAGTCGTTTACAGTTCCGTCTTATGGCGTAAAGTCAGGGGCGTGAACTAGTTTATCATGTGTGATAGCTGGATTTCGTCGCCAGACATACCTATCACATTCCCAACTAAGCTAGACTTTTAATACATGCCACTTGATTCGCATTGTAGTGGTAGGACTCTACTGCAGAGTCCGCCTGGGGAAGTACCACACCTTTGCCAGTTATTCAATCGCCAGGCAGTAGTGTGAAAGCATTACTGTGTTCCGGTTTGAAGGGCAATGTTACCAGAGAAATTACTGGGTATGAAGAGATTTAACATCTAATATCTCAGGGTGACGAGCGCAGTGCAGTGCGATTGTGTTCGCAAGTTCTCAATTCTGACACTGCTACTGTTAGTGGCAAGCGTGACGCTGACCACCAGGCGAACGTCTTGCTTGTCTCGTCACTTGATAGAATTAAAAAAACTTGATTCGCATATTTTTTACAGTGGGTAGCGCTGCCCGAGTGGGTGTTTCCCGATAATTATAATCTGGGTGTCTTCAAGTCGCGAGTGAGTCGGTTTCTTCTAGGCAAGCGTGCTCTATCGTAGGCTGCATCTTCGTTTAACATCAGACGAGATGGCAGTCAAAGGCAAGACTATAAATAGTTTAAAAAAAATGATATTTTATAAGTATGTACTAAATTTACTTTACAATATATTTTAATACAGACTCTTCGGTCAATCTTGAGTTCTGGCCTGAATGCCACGTGTGTTGCGGCACCATTGTACGAGCGTGCGTTATAGTTAATTGCTATATCGGTGTGACACGGCGCTGCCCTTACTCTTGCTATTTTAAATCCATCAGGCGCTATTATTTTTTAGTCATGTTATTCTATTTATGGTAATTAGCAGACGTTTTCTCGTGATGGTAAGGGACATCGCCTGCCCATGACTATTAAGATGAATTTTATGGGAGCGAGTCATCTGTACATAATAATATACCAAAAACTTTACACGACAGCTTAGAAACGCTCGAAATCCCACCCACAGCCTACAGACTGCTCCAAAAAACGACGATCCTAAACACGTGTAGGAAAGTAAGAATTTTTTTATCTCTAGAATAAGCACTTGGCTTCGGCCCGTGCCAGATTTACCTCCCTCGTAGGAGAGAAACATAAAATGTTAAAATAAATAATAATAATATATCTTTATTTCGGACTCAGCAATCCATAAAATTTCCATAACACACATTTCGACACATTTTCATTTTCATTTTCATTTTTCACATTTTGACATTTCGTCAAATAATTTTAATTAATTAATTTAAAATTATATATAGTATTATGTATACATTGTATATGTTATTTGTGGTAAAAAAAACAAAGTTCAGGGCATCTCAAGCAATACCGCTCATTACTTAGAGACGTTCGATGGCGAGACTCCATTAGCCCTGTAATCTCGCTGCAAACCGGACTAGAGTAATGCTTGCACACTACTGCTTGGCAGCAGAATATAAGGCGATCTCGTCCAAAGGAGACCACGTAGTAATACAAAGTGTAAAGAAAACGAAGCGTAATCAATTTATTAACAAACAAGACGTGACTTCACATAACCTGACCTAATAAAAATGAAATGACCTTTAAAGTAATTACTTAGTTAAAATAACTTCCCTTCCCCTTTCTTGATTTGACAGTAGATTGAGTTGATTTGAGGTGTTAGACAGTATTTATTTATAAGCGCACCGAGGGTTCCGTACCACTAAACAACTTGTTTTTACCAAAAAAAAGACCGACAACCGATCGCTTTCACGCAACACGCCACCACTCGTAATGACAGCTAACTTTACTAACCAATCACAATCGGTATGGATACAATCCTTTTGTTTATTTTTTTGTGTAGTAGCCTAAGGAGTCTTTGTAGTTTGTTGTATCACAATCTAGTATTGGCCGACAAAAATTAGTATAACATTGACTTTAAATAATTTTAATATTATTTATCATTGCTTAACAAAGTTAACGCTTATATAATAATAATTATTATAACTATTTAGCACAATACTCTTTACGAGTATTACACGTTATATAAGGCTCTAAAATACAATAATAAACCCAACTCTAGCACACGCTTACCAACAAATTATCACATACATAATTAGTGTGATTTCTCGTATGGTTTGTGGTCCCCGAGTGTGGCTGACTCTTCTCGAACGATGTCTTGTTCTATATCTTGTTCTGCAGCTCAGCAGCAACATTTCTGAAACAACATCAGAGCATATTTTGCAGGATCGTCGTAGGCCACTAGCGCCTTTGGTAGCAGATGGGCCTCTGCCTCACCTCACAAGTATCCGATCTATTTCTTGGAGTTAATGCCCCTTACCTAAACAGCTTTAAGACGCGCTTGTAGCGAGGTACGTCCAGGCATAAACGATAGGCGCGAGCGAGAGAGAGGAGCTAAATCCTCCAAAGCGCGAGCGCTTGAATTGCTTTTAGCAGGTCTTTCATTGTTTTGAAAAATATAAAAAGAAATACTGTAATCTTAAAAATCTAAAAACTAATTAATGCTATATTCTATCTCATCATCATCGTCATATATTTGAGAGCACGGCTCTTGTCGGTGGAGTGATTTTCATCTTTATCTCCGGACGGTTCTTTGACCTCCTTGTATGACATGACTTTGGCCCTCTCCAATATTCTATCTTCATCAGCCTGTTAGACGTCCACTACTGGACGAGAGCCTCTCCCATAATAGGGAGTGGGGATTATGGCAACACCTCCTGCGTCCAGCAGTGGGCGTTTTATGGCTGATGACGATGCGCGAGTTTATACGTAGGAGAAATTGTTGAGTGTCGTCACCTGACTTCCCGATCTATCCCCTCGAAGTAGCGCAGCCAGTCGGCCTCATCTCTGTCCACCTCCTTCATGCGGAACCCCGGCCCGGAGATGTCCTGGTATCGCAGCGTGCCTCCCGTCACTGGGGGCCACTGCGCCTCGTCCTCCGAGCACGTCGGCTTGCTGGAAGGGACAAGCTTGCTAAATCAATCTTCTACTATTGCTGCGCCCGACAGGGTCCATATGAAACTTCTTTTTGACAATATCTGTGTACACTATGGAAGCAATAAATATCTATATCAATAAATCTGAATCATTGGATATTTTTATTCAAACGTGATTTCTAATTTTTTACCGACGCGTCTTAACTTTTTACATGACTGCCCAAAAAAGAGTATAATGTTTTCAGGGTTCATGTATGTATGTATGTGAGTTTCTTTATTCCACCGTTACTTCTAAATTCTAAATGCTTGGACAAGTTTGGATGTATGAGGTATCATTAGAATCCTTATATCATCCCGAGTGACACGGGCTATATTTTTTTAATAATTTTTGGCAATTCAGGTGTGTTTTTTACTTTTTTAAATTATGGCTTGTTTCTGCACTTTGCTATGATGAATCAGTAAATTAACGTCTGCTCGGCGGTTCGCGGTTGCAAACGGTAACAAATCATCTAAATATCTTAAATTTGCTACAAAAAATCTTGACCAACATTTCATGTTTGGCATCAAATAAGAGGTCCCAATGAGTACCTATATCTTTGTGCTACAAAGTTATGAGGGACCTATAGGTAGGTACAATCATTGATATTAATAAGTAACTACTACGTATACAAGGCTTAAAATAACCACTATTTAAAAATACGTTAATTATGTATAAAATTCTAATCCATGATTGTATACATTGTCAACTGAAGACCTTTTACAGGCTGCTTTTATGCATTGAACCAAACAAATTCTGTTCTACGACTTTCGCATATTCACAAAAAAAATTGCTGTTGCGTACACTTTGACCTAGATCGATGAACTTTTTGTTTGCAAAAAGTCTTCAGTGCTTAAGAGTTGACCCTGTTGCTCGTATAGTAAACGTTACATTGGAGCGTGGTCGTGTACTTACTCGCAGTTCGCAAAGTTAGTCACGATCGTCACCCACCACTGCTTCATGCAATCGTCGTCGTTGTGCGGAGGGAAGGAGACGTAGTCCCCGAGCAGGGAGTCGGTGCGAAAGATGTAAGTGAGGTCTTCCACGTGCGCTGCGCCTTTGTACGTCGTCCATAGGGCCCGCTTCAAGATACTCTGTTCGCTCTCATACGAGTACCTGTATAAATACGCCGGTGCTCCCCCCAGTCCCCTCCACTCGGCAATCTTTAAAAGAGGATATTTGAAGAACATGTAGCTGTAGCAGCTGACAAAGTTGTCCAAGCTATAGTCTCCGTGGAAACATCTCTCGACTGTTCTATTTGCCAAATTCTCAATATCATTGGGATATCGATAAGCGATCCGCAACGGTACGATTATTTTCGGATCGTTCTCTATACGTTGCGCCAATTTCAACACGTATGCCACCCATTTGAAGACTTCTGCCTCGCTGTCTGTGTACCCAAACATCATCGGGAATTGCGTGCCGAATCCTTCTTCTATGAGCTTTAATGGGTTGGCGCTTAAGATCGTCTCAACTCCAGGGTAGATCCCTTCTTCTACTGGAACGAATGAGGTCAGCCCGTACTCGTACTGGATTATACTGTTGGCGTACATAATGTCCTCGAGAGGTAGTATAGTGAGGGCTTCGTGAATGTAGTCAGGGTCTGAGGAGTTGATGCCCAGGTGCTGTATAAAGTCGGTGGCGATTTGCTTCGCGAACTGAGGGTTGGTCGCGAAATAGATGGGGATCGCGTGGCCGCTCATTATGAATATCCTGAAACAAGTACTAGATACGTCACCGACCCAAAAAGTCACTAATCAAATGAAAGAGCTCAATAATGATGCCTGACTGTAAGCCTGGAGATGATCTAGTCGATCTATCAGGTGATTTTAGAATGCCTTTGTTTATGATAAACATAATTATTAGTGTCCGGTGACCACTGCATCTAGCAGAACAAAACGTTTAATACGAGATCGAAAAATTAGGAATACAGTTAAATTCAGTTTCTTGTTATATTTTTTTAGCTTTTTACCTATGAAACAGTCCCTCGGCAGCTTTAGACAGCGACAGTAGGTGCACCATGCTGGCGCCGGCGCTCTGCCCCATGAGAGTGATGCTGTCGGGGTCTCCGCCGAAGGCGCGCGCGTTGCGCCGTATCCAGCGCAGTCCGCACAGGACGTCGCGGAGGCCCTGGTTACCGGGGACCTTGGCCGTGCCCAGAGACAAGAAACCGAATACGTTGATCCTTTAAACATAGTAAATCCATAACAATGTTTATAAAATCTGCAGTTGACATTAACCAAATAAATAATAAATATTTACTAAACAATTCTTGTTCGTTTTTTACAGGTTTAGTTCTAATCAGTTAGCATCCTTTTAAGGGCATATTCTGTACATCAAAACAAACAACTTTTACTACGAGCCAACATTGAAATCGCGAAAAAATTATCATCTGTTCCATACAAAAAGTTCATCGACCTAGGGCAAAATGTATGGAACAGCTGGTTTTTTATTGCGATTTCAATGTTGGCCCATAGTAAAAGTTGTTTGTTTTGATGTACAGAATATGCTCTTAAAAGGATGCTAACTGATTAGAACTAGCCCTGTATAATCGCGTTAAGGTCGCGTTTGACCATCACCAACTTACCTGTAGGTAAGTGTATGAAAGTGATGTGCGCGGATTTTTGTTATGCGACCCGCCCCGCTGCAGCGTTTAGAAGATATCTATCCACCCTGATCTTGAAAAGACCTACCGTCTTGTATAAAAATAGTTAAAATATTATTCATCACTGGACACTTGCAGCTTGCAGCAGTCTCACACGTCCAAGGTTCTGTCCCCGGATGTCTGCCCTCGTCAATACTATAGTAAAGCTACTTCCCATCATACCTGTAGTTGATTGAGACGACAATCACGCTCTCGGTGGTCATCAGATAGTCCGGCCCGTGCAGGTCCGTCAGCCCGGAGCCGCTCTGGAACCCGCCTCCGTGGACCATCACTACGATCGGCAGACCTTTGTGTTCTTTGCATGCATTCTGTGAGGGAAGTAGTGTTGTAGTAAGTAATGGGATAGATTTTGGTACTCACAGTTCAGAGTTTATTTATTTATTCAGTGAACATACAAAACAGAATGTAATAACATTAGACTTAATTTCTATGCACATATTGCAGATCTGTATCATATTCCAAAACTATGTATCTCTAGGTGCATTAAAATATCGGAATTAAATAGTCACAAGGGGAAATTACTATTTGTGATTAAAATTAAAAATGAAGTACAAGTTAGTCAAATTAAGAAATAAAATTGAAATTGAATAGAAACGAAACCGGCGAATTATAAACTTAATGCTAATGAATGTACCAACGCTATCACTAATCGTAAACTTTTGTTGTACACAAGTCTAGTTCTAGTAATTTTGTAGTAAGTTTGATTTAAAAACCAAACTACTGAACCGATTTTGATAAAAATGTTTATGGGACCACCTCTGAA
Organism: Erannis defoliaria; assembly: GCA_905404285.2. Lineage (NCBI taxonomy): Eukaryota > Metazoa > Arthropoda > Insecta > Lepidoptera > Geometridae > Erannis > Erannis defoliaria. The sequence goes on along the minus strand of FR990085.1, from coordinate 16,991,424 downwards.
GTATTACCTACTAAACAAAAAAATAATCATCATAATCAGTTCATAATTGGCGGAGTAGTTGCGTAACATACATACAAAAAAATTGTCGAATTGAGAACCTCCTTTTTTCCGTTTTGTCCGTTGAAAATACATAAGCATCAAACATCAAGAGATAGCTACAGTTAAACACTTACAAATACACACAACTTACTTGAGCTAACTCGCAAGGTTTGCAAGTTGAAGTGGCGCAGGGCAGGCCACATCGCTCGAAGAACTTACAACCGATGGGGAAGAAAGGTTCTCGTCGTGGCGACCGCGAACCGTAGGCGCGGCCTCCCACTATATATACACCACTACTTTATTTAAGTTAGCTTAATTTTAACACGCGATTTATACCTATACATACATCGTAAATACGCTGTCAGTACACCTCTATATGCCATAGTGCTTCAGTTATAACAAGTTTATAATTACAAATATCCTGCCACAAATTATGAACACCGTTTTATGATAGTACAATCAAAATACTACGTCACCGATTTTCAATGAACGCGCTCATTCCTTCTCTTACGTTTATAACCCATTTCACTCACACCGCCTCACGCTCCTCTTCACGCCGCAACGATTGATGTGTCAAATCATAATGGAGTAGCGTGGGTGGTAGCTTTGTAGGCATTTTATTACAAATGCCGCGAAATCACTATCAGGTATTGATAATAATGATGAACCGACCTTATTGGGTTCCAGAAATCACTATTTTCCACGCACAGTACTGGCTGATGCCAAACTGGCGAGCAGCGTCGTTGGTGCTTCTCCGAGGGTCTTCCTCGAAGACATTTTGGGACAATGCGGGTCTCCCCCGTCCCCAGGCATGAGACGGGGTGTGAAAAGACCCGTGGTCCAGCAACCGCTGATACGCACTCACAATCGTTATTCGGGTCGGTTGACGAGAGTCCGGGTACAGCTCACGATACATTTGCACGGCTGCAGTGGCATTTTCGTTACACGTAAAATATGCACGTAACATTAAAGTGTATTCAGGAGCACAGTATTGATACGCCATTATCAAAATAGCGCATCGACGACACGGCGCGAAAGGTCGCTGCAACCGGTGTTACCTTGACCGCAATTAGCACGCGACTAAGACACTACGTTGGTGTCGCGGCGGGTTCCTTTAAATCGCTCGCTCGCCTTGCGGCGCCTTTGATTACAGCCGCCCGCCGCCGCGTCGGCGCAGAATTGAACGAAGAGAGGGACGCACTGCTTTATGAATGACTTCAATCAGCTGACTCAGGCAGCATAGTAATAGAGTAAATTGCGTAAATGGTTGTGTTGCATATTTAGTGTCCAATAATTACCAAATTTTCGAGACATATTTGTTACCTCATATTTTCAGTTTTTTTCTTCAGGAATGTGTTCAGTATCGGAAATAGATAACGCTGTTAAAATTAAGCTTAAAAAAAGTAGTGGTGTATATATATAGGTGGACCGACGACATTATAAAAGTCGCGGGCAACCGGTGGATGCAAATGGCAGGTTGTCGTACAGTGTGGCGGTCTAAGGGAGTGGCTTTCATTCAGCAGTGGACGTCTCCGGGCTGATGATGATGATGACTTGAGCTAACAGGAGATGATTTATGTAGCGTCCAAAGTACACCTGCGGCCTGCGCTCGTAGCTAAAGAAGCCACAGATGCAGTAGAATTATTCGCAGAAGTAAAGCGACGAGGGAGGCGACAGTGTAGTTAGTATGAGCTTACCTCATCGGCAGGGAAGTGCGAGTAGGGCACGTGGAGGTTCAGGTAGATGCAGTCCTCGCTCTGGCCGCGCGGCTGGCGCGTTATGCGCCCGTACACCATATCCTTCTGAGGGCACGCCGGGCCGTCCTCCGTCGCGTCCAGCAGGTAGCTCCACGGGTCTACTGGCTCCAGCTCCTGGAACATCGTTAAGAAACAAACATTTATACTTTATTCGCCCCCTTTAACCATCAGTTCGCTAGTTGGTAGGAGGGCAACTGTTCGGAGAGCCCACAGAAATGCAGACCTACAAGATACTTCTATTCACTCTGACATTTAATGGATTTGGGTTAGTTTATCCAAGGAAAATCCACAATGTAAGAGCGGAAGCCGGCCCACTTTCTACTTACCCTGAAAGATAAATACGTTGAAAGTTACCTAGGTCAGAAACGGTATTTTCTTTATTCCTTTCTAATTTATAATAATAATAAAGTTGCGCAGTATAATGGTACTTCATGGCTAGCAAAATGAAATGTTAGGGCTATAGATCAGCAACAAGCAAGTCTGTATCAAATCTAGAAAGTACGTCTTGTTATGTGAATTATCATCATCTTTCTCCCCAGCGGCGCATCCTATCAGCCCTTGTCTCTACACACACGCGTACATACATGCTACTAAATTACTAATAGAAGGTGATTGACTTCTCTAAGCCCGTTTTTGATAAAGGACCAACACATCATCTCTAACCAGTAGGCGAGCAGGTGGTAATGAGTATATGTTAGGGTTAGTTACCGCGAACCGCCGAGGGCCCAGCGGCGGTTTCCCATAGGGCAGCCCTAGGAAGCTGACGTACCAGTGCGTGCGCTCAGCGACACGCACGCGGCCGCACGCAGCGCCCGCGTCCGTGTACATGCGTACCTCGCATGCCTCCGGCGGCACGCTGCGGTATCCGCCCGACGAGCTAACTGAAACCACACGTGTAATTAAACATAAGCTTTCGCGATTTTCAACCGACTTCAAAAAAGGATGTTCTCAATCCGACTGTATGTTTTTTTTGTATTTATGTTACGTGATTACTTCGCCAATAATTATGAATTGATTTTGATGATTCTTTTTTTGTTTGGTAGGTGATCGATATTATTACTTTACTTTTTAATAAACCTAATTAGTCCTTTCAGTGAGTTATTTTATGTTGGTTACTTGATATTTATATTCCTAGGTTCCCTGGGTGGGGCAGACGCGTCCACAGTGGTTTTCACACAGTATTTGACCTTCATGCTTTACTTCGGGCATGTCCTGCTAATGTTGTTGCTAGAGGGTTCCAGTCCAATGCCTGCTTAAGGATATGGCTTTCCATTATCACTTATAATACATAAGTGGAAATTTCTTCACATGAGACTTTTCAGTTAGGCCTTAGTCACTTAGTAGAGGGCTGGTGATGATGGTAATCTGGGTATGATTCAATTCACTAGTAAATCGTTTTCTTCTAGGCAAGCGTGCTCCATCGTAGTTCGCATCTTCGCTTAACATCAGGTGAGTTAGCGGACAAACGCAAGCGCATAATATAAATAAAACTTGTATTCGAATAATTCTATAGTATGAATACTCCCTGTAAAAAAAAACTAATATTCGAATATGTAAAATCTTGGAAGTGTGCTATGTTGGTCACACTCGAGGCGGTATTTCTATTACTATAAAATGCTCTGTCCTGACTCATTGAGTGACAAACAACGCACAGCCCAAACCGCTGATCGTACAGACTTGAAATTTGGAGGGTGTATTCGTCTCTATGCGAAGGGGTGTACTAAGAAAGGTATTTTCGAAAATCGACACCTAAGGGGGAAACGTTTGTATAAAAGTCCTTTGTTTTTGGACTTTTAGTCACGAAAATTTTGGATTTGGATAGTTCGATTAAAATAAAAATTGCTGTGAAAAAATTGGGGGTGGAATGTTGTATGGAAAGTTTTTTGTTTTTGAAATTATATTTGGGTAGTTCATTCGTATTCGTATTGAGAGGTACAAACTTAACCGGGATATAATAGAACACAAGTGCTGTAACATAGCGTACGTATGTTTAATTGCTTGGATCATAAGCCTAAAGCCGATTTCATAAGATCCACGTGACGAGAAAGTGTGATGAAAAGAATATTATATTGTCTGACACGCTCTATAGTTAGAGAGCCAACTACCAAAAATGTTGTCTCATAGTATTGTGGCTAAAACCGTATCCAATCATCAGATTTTATTATCCAGAACCCGGAAATATCCATATCAGACATTTTCCGCGTATCGTCTGACCTGACCGAATTTTAAAAAATATCAACTAATCTTACCGAACTGTATCATAGTATTCTGCCTGATTTTTGGAATGTAGCTGAATGATAGATTTAAGCTATCGGTAACACGTTTTTCAGAAGCTAGGAGCGTAGCGCGTATATCTGGATACTAATAGATATTTTTTTTACAAAAAATATATTATAGCAAACCGTCTGAAAATCTTTTCCAAGTACATTTTGATTAGTTGATGCGTACAAATATTTTTTTATAAGAAATGTTGAGCACATAATATTTATCCCTACTAGGGACATAGGGGAGGATTAGGGGCGTAGGGAGTCCCTATGTACCTGTAAAAATATTAGGTCCTGTAAAAACGTACGGCTGTTACAGTTACCACAGGAGTTTACACAGACCGTAGGAGCTCTTCTCAGAAACAGTTACCGCGATACGGTTTCCTCGACGCTGGTAACCCAAAACCATCTTACCGGTTGAAATTGCGATGTTTCCTGATATCAACCACTTCACGAAACATTTAAGAATAGTAATCGTCCACCAGCTAAAACTCCTCTCCACTAAAATCTTCGTTGTGGGTAAAGCTAGAAGTCTAAAATTGCCAATTTTTACATTGCATGTTTTTGATGGGATTCAGAATATTATCTTTATATAGGTAAGTCTGCCGGGGTCTAAACGCCCTTTTTTCTATTCGTGGTGTAATGGTAGCGGCCGCCTCAACCTAGGCTAGCCTGGAGAGCTGTGAATGTGATGCATCGTACACAACGAAATGGGAGCCATATAAAATAGCGGGGCGTCCAGTATTAGAAACCTTAAAGGTCAGTCAAGCGTCAAGGTGCTGGCCAACTTGGTAGAGGTCATTGTTACTCTGGGACGGATATACTGATAAGCAAGAGACATGTAATGCTTTGCTGTAGGTCTGATGAAGTAAACGGCTGAAAGGAAAAACATTTATTTATTGTATAATTATAAAACAAACAAAAGATAAATAAGTATATTTTTATTAATGTACTTACATATTTAATTTAAAAAAATCAACGATAACGAAACTGAAAGTAATAAAAGATAAGAAGTGCCACGCCAAGCGTGTGCCGTAACATGCTTGTGGTAGGGTTCTGTAGTCATGCCAGATACATTTAAGTATTTTTTTGTTACAAATCCCATTCCAAACTATTTAAAGTCTTCAACTACACAACATAGAGAACACACACCACGTGTTCGTGGTTCAGCGTGTTCTGTAGCGTGGTTGTTGATCTCTGCCGAGTATGTAACGTACAAACAAAATGGGTGTCTTCACTATTTTCTATCATATACATAAGCCTACTACTACTTACCGCTTATCTAAATATTAATTTTATTGTTTATATAGGTTTTATGTTTATTTAAATAAATTTGTTTTAATTTTTTCATTTCATTTCATCAAACCTATAGTAAATAGAGGAGCGTGCCTCCGTGGAGGTGCGTGCGTGCATGGGGAGGTGCGTCATAGACCGCACCGTAGCTAATAATCAGGCAGGGTATGGTCAAACGCAATCTAATTCTGAAAAAAAATAGAAACATAACCAGCAACAAAAAACATATTTTTGTTTACATTAATTACTAATATTCAAAATGAGCTGAAAATAAAAAAGGAAAGGAGTAAGTTCGCGCAAATACTCGTCCTATTCTTATTTTAATCACATGCTTATTATAAAGACATATCTAATGAACGCTCTAACATCGAAATTGGTCAAGCCGTTTATAGAACAAAATTTGCCAAAATATGCTTCGATTTTTTTCCTTGTTATAATAATTAGCAAAAAATAAAGCCTATGGGTGGTAAAAATATGTGGGTAACGGAACCCTAAAACATTGTAACGAGCTATGATTCAATTTAGTTATACTTAATCTTAAACAAATACCATGAGAAAATATAAAATACACCTTTAATTATACATTCATTTAACGCTATCATAAAAGCTGAATTTTTTAGGCACTTCTACAGATAGGAATTTTACATGTTGAATAATTTAGAACTATGATCCAGTAGTCAACATGGTCAAACAGTGGGTTTTGAATACCTATTCAAATAAATAAAAACACTGTCACGACCAGCCAGAAGACGTCCACTGCTGGACGAATGCCTCCCCCTTAATAAAGGTGTTGCCATAATCCACACGCTTGTCAGGCGTCCTGGGGATCGCTGACCACCGTTAATTGAGAGGACGCTACTGCCCGTCCTCTGGTGGTTCTGGATGCAGATTTAAGATATACCCAGGTCCCATTATACTAAGAATTAATCAAAAATAATAAATTTAAAAACCATAAGTTAGAGTTACATATAATCGAATATAACCCGCCACTCACTGTTTCTGGCGCAAAGGCACAGAATAAAGAATAGTACTGGTACAGAAAGTTCACTCCGCAAAGGAATTGAAATAAATAAGGACTCTATCTACTAGGCAATAAAGTAGCAATTCAACTCGCACAGCGCTGGATACCGCTCGCTATATTCACCTACATATACCGCTCTCTTTCTATCACGTGTGCTTAGTTACGTGCGACGAGGCTAGCGTGCGGGCGGCCACTGACCTCTGCCTTGCATTGTCCCGTCGGAGCGGAGCGCCGGCCATCATACCTAAACTGCGGAGTGACACCCCCTTGGCAAAGGTGCCCACAATACTGGCAGCATTAGATTGCCATTAGCCGCCTGCCAAGCGTGGGGATTATGGCAATTCCTCCCTATTAAAGAGGAGGCCCTCGTCCAGCAGTGGACGTCTTTTGGCTGTTGATGATGATGATAAATGGGCAATTTTAGAAGACTTCCACTCGTCCGATCAACCTGCTATTTTAAAGCTTGATTCGATAGTTATGGTACGGTTAAACTGATATGATGATGGACCAGGAAGATGGATGGTCGAACTACGAGGCAGATGGTAGCACCGTGTCGAGTTCAAGCTCGGTTATCAAGATCACTATTTCACGCAAGCATCACGCCTGCCCATAACAGTAGCAGTGACTGAATTGTGAACTCGCGAATAAAATCCTTCGGCTAATAAAAATTCTTCCTAATAAAATTTATTATAATTATTAATGTGATAAGAAAAATTGTACAATGCTTGGAACACTTATATTCAGAATAAGTTTGAGTTTGACCATCACCATGACGACTGTAAAAAAATTGCAGACTATAAGGTGCACTCTGAAAACTGAACCCTTCGTTCATCATCGAAGCAGAACACAAGAGTATTTAGTCATCACCTCTAATCCCGATTATATTCCAACGCAGACTGATGCCAAAAAGGAAAAAAAATACTTACGGCAAATCAAAAGCACCAGCACCGGGACAAACATTGCTAAACAGCGCAGCGTTGTGCATTGTTTGCGTGTAACCACGCTCGTGGCGGGTATATATAACCCGGTCACAATATCTGTGCACCTGACTCGTGACGTCATATCGGCGGTCTGGGTACGGTGTGAAAAAAAGTTTTTTCGAGAAACGTGGAAGTAAAAAAAAAATACTAACCTTTTCAAATCAATTTATTATTGAGGAAGGGTTTGTTATTAAAAACAATAATAACAAAAATAAAAATAAAGCGAGGTGCACAGATATTGTGACCGGGTTTATACCTCTCCACAGCTAGCCTGTTGTGCGCTGGTATGCTTGGATCTCTTCCACGCTATCAAGTACGCAGCACCAAGCAGTCATTAGTAAACGATGATTAATTTAGACAATTACTTTGACAGTTTTACTTGGTTCTTGTTATGGAACAAGGATATTGTGAAATTAATGTCTGAGCGTTTTCTATACAGTGTGTCCGTATATCGACTGTATACAAACCTAATTAAAGGGGCGGTAGTTTGCTCTATATGAAGATTCAAGTTTTCCACATGAGGATTCTAAACCCAACGCCCTTTGAATGGCAGCCATTTTTGCGTTCAATTAAACTTTTTTGAAGGGTGCATACTAAAAGTAGGTACTGTAACTATGGAATTTGAAGTCCAATTATCGTGAAAAGGGATCCAATAGCTGGAAAGTATGAACAATAGGTTTGATTACTCAAAAAATAGCAATGAATACTGTTTGAAATGGACCTGGGTATGTCCTTAAACTGCAACCAGACCCACCGGAGGACGGGCAGCAACGTCCTCTTGGTTAACGGTGGTTAGCATTCTGCGATCCCCAAGCCGCCTGCCAAGCGTGGGGATTATGGCAACACCCATCTATAAAAGGGCTTCGTCCAGCAGTGGACGTTTTATGGCTGACGACGACTGTTTGAAATACATTCCGAAAGATGCATAAGCATAATCAACCTTTTTTAATTGTCCACTGCTGGACTTAGGCTTACCCTCGACGGGCGAATGGGCCATATTCACCGCGCTGACCCACGTGCGGGTTGGTGAATTCACATACGCCTTTGAATTTCCTGCACCGAGAAGCCAGTGGTATGAGTATCCGTACGTAAACTCCAAAGAGCTCATTACTACGGGCCCGGGGGTTCGAACCCGTGACCTCACGATTGCAAGTGTAGCGGTCTTCCGACTAGCCTACCACGGCAACTACCGTAACAACAACGGCCGAAAGATGAATCTTACGTGAAAATTCACATAGTTTTTTTAATTTTTCAAGGCTATTACAAAAAAACCCATGAGAACATATTATTTTATCCATTACTCTAATAGATGGTATGTTTACCTAAATCATGATACCAAAACTCGAATCTACCGCAATTGGTTTAAGAGTTATGAATGTTTTAACAATGACTTGAGCAGGTAGTGAGTTTATAACGATTTGCTAACACGTAGGTATTTAGAATGATACACAAATAACAAGTATTCATTACTTATTCGTTTAATTACTGTTACACGCGCTCAAAACACAAATTTAAAGTTGATTACAGTTTAACATGCCGCATGGATCAGCCTTAATTCCTGCTGTAGTATTGCGGATGCGCTCTTACAGCTCTTTTAGGGGGAGTTGGGGTGAAGTGGTAGAGTTGGTAGAGATTTGGGGGGCGAATTTCATCCGTACGCGGGCGACCTCTAGTCAATATTGTATATAAAAGGCTCTGTCCTGACTGATTGACTGACTGACTGACTAACAGACAACGCACAGCCCAAACGGCTGGTCGTACAGTCTTGAAATTTAGAGGGTGTATTCGTCTCGATGTGCAGGGGTGTACTAAGAAAGGATTTTCTAAGTTCGACCCCTCAGGGGGGGGGAATGTTTGTATGAAATCCTTTGTTTTTTTACTTTTAGTCACGAAAACTTGGATTTGGATAGTTCATTTAAAATAAAAATGCTGTTTTCAATATTTTTTTGACAGGGATGATTTAAGGGAGAAAGGGGGGGAGGGTGGAATGTTGTAAAGTTCTAGGGAAGTTCTTAGGGATTCGAGTTTTCGTCAGTTGGGCCATAGGTTTCTTCGAACGGATCGATCAGCATGTGGAAGGGAATCAAAAGTACCTACGGCACAACCAGGTGAGAATACTAGTTGTGCAATGGATCCGGAAGGCATTCATTTGCCTCATGAAAATAATTATTAAATGTGAACATTTAATCAATCAATCTTATTCGAGTATTTGTTTTTTACTGTACATTTTTTAGAGTTCAGTTTTTACCGCCCAAGTAGTTATTGAACAATCGCGTAGTATTGCTGCCCGAAACTACAATATACCATACTTACACTCTTTAAATGTGCAATCCTTTTCGACGAGCTCTTCCATACCCTAGTAAAAAGCGCAAAATTGCTTATTTAGGTAACTAATATATATATTCAACGTAGGTTCATTCACGTAGGTACGTTATATTTACGGAGCAGTAAAAAAAAATACCAACTGATGACCCCGTCGCACCGTCTCGTCAAGTCGGAGAGCTAAGTGTATATGTTGGGGTCTACAACCGCGTACCAGCTTACATTCGAGATGCTCCTTCCACCGCGTGCTTCAAAACCAAGCTGAGAGCACGGTTACTAGAGAAGTAAGAAGAGTGATTGAAGCTTATTTTAAAATTAGTGATTTTAAGGCATTATTATAATTGTTTTATTTTATTAAAGTTGTGTAACATTGGTTTATCAATAATTTGAATTTGAATAAGCTACTTTGCTATCATAATATAGTAAAGTCTTATTGCGAGTAAGTTCTGTTTAAATCTTTACAACAGCTCGAAAAATGCATTTACGAAGCCTGTGTACAGTTTATACATCGTTCGAAAGTTGAACATTAGGCACCATACAACTAGGCGTGCGGTAATATACGCCTAGTTGTATAGCGCCGTGCGTAAACTTTACGGTATATTTTTAATTTCCATAAAAATATATAAGAGTTTCACTGAGGAGCTTCACATTACGAGATTAAAATAATAAGCTAAAAGATCGAAGCGCTTTTGCTCAATACGTACGTTTGTTTCACTTTAATACTATAGAGAAAATGAAACGATAGATATAGTTCTAATTTTCACCACGCCCACGTGGCGCCATTTGCATATTAGAAACATCAAAGATTTTACTTCTTCTTTCCTCCTTATGGCGTTGCACTTTGTGCATTTGCCAATGACAAGTATTCAGTTGCGACTTACTGACTGATATTTATAAACAAAATAATAAAATTTGTTTAATTATTACTGTTTTCTAGCAAATGTGTTGTAAAGTTTTGTATGACACTCGTGCGGATTGGTTTTTACAAAATGTAAGGATATGCTTCCTTACGGGTACCTATTGACTTACTATTTTATAGGTAATTCCTGTGTTTAGCTTCCTAATAGCTGAACATGCTTGAATAACACACTTTTATGTATTACTTTTCTTTATTTGGATAATGTTTCTCACATCTCGTTTTTGAGGCATGTTGTTCGTCTTAGAATAGGCCCTTGTGGAAAGTTAGATGCCTTCTTTTACCTTGTATGTTTAGGGCAAGCTGTTATAATTTTCCTTCTTTCGTGTTCACACGATTTCTCCTGCTAGGAACCAATGTTTTCCTGGTTTGTCGGCATACCATACGGGCGTTCTTTGGATCCGTATGCTGAATCTTTCATGCTCTTCTAGTGCCGGGATCGACGCTTTCGGATTAATTTTGGAAATAATAAATTTTCCTGGTACCTCTTCGATCTGCATGAAACTTACATCGATCGGAGAGCGAATTTTTGTGATTCTTCTGGTGTAGTTAGATTGTGAAATAACTTATTGGTTTTGCTTGAATATTGGTTTAAAATTAGGTAAACAAAGCGCTGTCAATCTTGACAGTTGTAAAATTTGACCGTCTGTAGTCTCCATGTAGTTTCGTGAGTAGAGGTTTGCCTGGAAATCTCGACTACATGGAGTATTTTTGGGTAAGGTCTTTTATATTATTAATAGGACCTCTCCGCTCTGTGAACAAAATTTCAGGCTGCAGAGAATTTTAGAAATGGCTCTAGAATACTTTCAAAATCCGTATATAAGGGAGACTTCCATCCCTGGTGGAGGATTCTGTTTTTGGATTCTGATTCTACAACTAATACTGAGATCAATGATACTTATGCCCTAGGGGTTATCGTGATTAAATTTAACCCAGTCTTAATTTTTGGACGAGTTGGTCCGATTTGATCTCTTACTAGGCAAACCTTAGGCCCTTCATTGTTCCTTTTCTTTTCTCACCACAAATTATTTCAGATTCCCTAGACGGTTGCCAGCTCCAGTTCTTGGGGAACTCTGCCCCAAGACCCGTATTCCTGCTTCGGGGAGCTGAAATTCCGAGCAACCCTGGTGTCCTATGTCGTGCCTACTTCTGGTTGCGAGAATTACAAGTAAATCTGGTGTCCCATGGTTGTGTCTGCATCTGGTACAGAAGCTCTCCAGTGAACGTGTCGGCTTCAGGAAGCTTCAAGCAATTCTCTACTGCGGAAGTCTTCATGGTGGCTAGATTTCTCTAATAAAATATTCTTCTTTTGTCTTTCAATATTAGGGATCCGTAAGGTTACCACTTCCATATAGGAAATTATCAGTTTAGGCAAATTCTTTAAAACACTAGGTAGCACATCTATTTTATTTGTAAATCTTGGTAGGAAAATTATCTTTAACAATAAGAGAGAGATTAAAATTCTTATAACCTATAACATTTTTTTTATTTTAAAACTGCACTTCATTACAAAACGAGTAGACAATACCATAGTCACGAGTTATAGTAACTTACTGCACTAGTATCATAAATAACTATTATTTTAATTTTATCATTATACCTTTTTATTTTATCATCAGCCACTACCATTGTCATTACCATTGACCAACGTATATAAATAGTAGTAGTTTCATCAGTCTTTAAGGTTGATGTGTCTTCGCATTTGTTCCCCCACAGTTCTGAAAAATTAATTGCTACTCATTACCATTGTCACACTACAGATCCTAGCATGAAAGATTATGCACAAATGAGAATCCTTGAATGAATCCCGAAAAAATACCACTTGTAACCACTTCGAAAAGGTAATAAATATCTCATCTTAGTGAGCTGTGGTAAAATTTCAAAACTTAAGCCGTGCCAAGAAGCGCCCTGACTGACAGCCGGTATTATCATCGTCATTTTCAGCTCGTGTTCGTTTTTGCCTCTTGTATACCACTAATGACATTCCTTTGCCATCCTGTTCAGGTTCAACCTGCAGTCGATTTTGTCTACACATATTCGACCTGAAGACGAGTCGTAAACGTATATTAGCCAAAGTAATTTATCGTGGTTTATTACTCTCAGGGACAATCCACACGTACCACAACCACCACGCGTTGTGGCGCATATTTTGTATTCAAAAGAATAGTAGAATATGCACGTACCACATTTTGACGTCGTTATCGACCGCGTGGGTGATTCCGACCACATCGCAACCACAACGCAATCACCAGCTACACAGTGAAGTAGCCGCCGGCCACATCGCAGATACAACGTTGCGTCGTGATGTGTGGTTGTGGTACTTGTGGGTTGACCCTTACCTATATAAGGTATATAATTATATACTACCGAAAAATATTAAAAGATACAAATGATTTTCAATTAGCTTAATACAAAGTAATGTATGTAAATTAATTAACGCAGCTCCCAGCTCCAAGCGCTCTTCAGTCTTAAAAGGTCGGCAATATATTGGTGGTACCCTGGTAACTGGTATTGCAGATTTACATAGTATTGCTTTCCTCAGGCAACCCGCCCGATAGTTTGCCACCTATGACATGAATAAGCCGTCGGAACATTTCTTAGCTATTCTATATATAAAGGGTATACTTTCAAATGACAATCACCTCAGCTGAGCGTCGATCCGATCATAGAACTGCATGAGGTCCTGCTGGTAAGCAGTCAGGTTGCTCATCTGGTAGACCTTCGGCACTGAGATGTTCTGGTACTCCAAGCGACCCGGAGCCACCGGAGGCCATTGCAGCTGATCTTTGGTACATGTGGGGTTGCTAGAAAAATATAAGAATACTAGCTGACCCGCCCCGGCTTCGCACGGGGGCAAAAACCAAATTGTAACCCACTTCAAAAAAAGGGAGGTTACCAATTCGACACTATTATGTCATATTACTGAAATTGCAATATATTCACGTATTTTTAAACTAAAGATAGACTGTAAATAGAGATGATAAAATTGATCGTAATGTTTTTTATTAGAGTAACAATTATAAATCATCAACATCACCAAATGGTAAAGATGTTTAACTATTAATGGAATCTGAATACCACTTGAGTGAATTCCTATGCTTATAATGTGTAGTTGTGTATTGTGTATGCCAGGAAGCAACACATTGTCCGAAAGTGGCCGAATATTATGATTTCTATATTTATTCAATTAACTATTTCCTGTTAAGGTTTACGAACAATAATTTGATTTATACTCGTATGGGCGCTAAGTCGCCAAGCTGCGTCGATGTGGCGTCAAGTCTTAGCAATGGTGCCAACTAATAAAGAACGATAGTGGGTAGGATGCTAGAAGGTTCGCATCATTGGAAAGTACAAACAGTTCGGAACTACTGCTCAAACGGACAAGGCTTTATACTACTTGTAGTACATTACAACACTTGTGTTACCATTATGTTTTTTTTAAAGTGAAAGGAAAGTAAACGACAATCTATTAAATGTAGCAGCTTATATCTGAATATATAATATTGAGTGAAGTGAAATGTCTTTATAAATATGTGGAATAAAAAAAAACTGTTTTTTTACTATCTTCCCAACCTCTCATTCCCGCCTGACTGTATTATGATTAGTACTTATAGCTACTTGAAATCGCACTGTTTGTTGGTGTTAACTGGTAGTTCTTCCAGTCGCTATAAGCGCTATTGTCTGTTTTTTATTCGCTACTTATTTATCTTTTTGCTACCAGTCTCTACCAATAGAGTAATATTACGAGTACTGCTTTATCGAGAATCCATCACGCCAGTTCGCCCATCAATACAAACCGACGATTGAAAATGAGAAGAAAACTTTTTTCTTACTCGCTGAACCGACGGAGGGTGGTCTGAACAGACCAAATCCACCCGTCTTTTAAATACTTATATAGATGTCGGATTGCGCACAGACACGGTAACTTACCCGCATTGCATAAAGTTGGCAAAAAGCTTCGGCAGCCATTCCTTCATGAGATCATCGCTGTTTTTGGGCGGATAAGCCACGTAGTTCTGCAGTAAGGAATTGACGCGGAATAGGTAGGTCAAGTCCTCGACGTGCGCCACTCCGCTGTAGTTGCACCAGTTCGCCTCTTTGATGATGTTCCTCTCACTCTCGTACGCAAACTGGTAAATGTACATTGGAGCGCCCCAAAGCGACCGCCATTCGGCCATCTGCAGGGAAGGGTGCACGTAGTACATATCCGAGTAGTAAACCAGCACCTCTTCTAAAGTAGTTTTCTCTCTAAAGTATCTCTTCTTGATATCGTTCGCCAAACGCTGCTGCTCTTTTGGGGAAGCATGCGCGCGCAATCGTCCAGCCAAGAGAACTGACGCGTCGGTCTCCACTTTCTTCACTACGTCTAAGCTGAGAAGCTGAAGTCGGAAGTAATTGAACTCGGCGTTAGTGAACCCGACAATAAGCGGGTACTCCTTTCCTCGACCTTTAGCCATCAGCGATAACGGATCGTCATCAATGACTCTCGTCACATTAAAAAATTCCGATTCCACGACTGGTACCAGATAAAGATGCAAGAGATCTGCCTTCGATTGTAAGATGCTCAATGCGTACATTAAGTTAACGAGCGGTTCCTTCGTCAGGCGTTCGTGAATTTCGTCAGGGTCTGTAATGTGGACCCCCAGGGCTGCGAGGAACTTGTCCGCGACAGACTTGGCGTGCGCTTTTGACGGGTTGAAGTAGTTTGGGATCGCAGTGCCGCTCATCAGAATTAACCTGAAATCATTGCATCGGTAATGTTATCTAGTATGTTATGTTAAATGACGAGTCCTCAACCTCCTTCATCGATCAGAAGCTTTACTTGTGTATGAGTCCTCGGGCCGGGAGAGATAAAGACACAAGGTGAGCGAGGGTGGCGCCGGTGCTGTGCCCCAGCAGAGTGACGTCATCAGGGTTTCCTCCGAAGGAGCGTGCGTTTCTGCGCACCCACCGGAGCAAGAAGATGATGTCCCTTAGCGCTTGATTGCCCGGAATCTTCGCTGTGTTCAGGGAGAGGTACCCGAAAATGTTGATCCTAGAGCAATTAAAAATTTACAAAAACAGCAGTATGTAAGCATAAAGTCTAAGTGAAGTGGGGGAAATACACAAAGCGATCTCTTCCACCATTGAAAAGCCATGTTCTGGACAAAATTTAAAAACTAGGCTACCTGTAATTAAAACTAATGACGATAACCCTGTTCCGTAGCATATATTCCGGTCCGTGCATGTCTGTAAGCCCAGATCCGGCTTGGAAACCGCCTCCGTGAATCATGACTAAGACAGGCATGAGGGCGTCTGCCGACCCGTTCCCGACAGACAGGGCCGCCATGGGCGTGTGGAGGTTCAGGTAAAGGCAGTCCTCGCTTTGGCCCTTTATTTGCAGGGGAAGACGGCTGTAGATGAAATCTTTCTGGGGACATGCTGCGCTATCTTCTGTGGCGTCGTACAAATGCTCCCAAGGCTCTGCCGGCTCCAACTCCTACAATTTGAAGCATAATAGAAAACATTAATTTGTTCAGTGAAGGAATTAAATATTGCCGTTTCACAAAAATGATGGATTTTCGGGTCAGCCCAAGCGCTTAAATATGTCTAAACTAAATTTGAAACCCGAATGTGTGTTTAAACCCTAAGAATGATAATCGAAGGGTACGCGTGTTCATTCTGATTTCCATTTATTACTGTGCTATATTTAATTTTCTCTCTTCTGTGGTGTAAAGTCACTTAATAATAATTTGTCGCCAAGCAGTTAACATCGAGTACCTACCGCTTCCTTTGCCTCATCCAAAAGCCATTGCCAATATAGTCTATGTGTAATAACCATCTTTGAAAACACGTCACACGATGCCAGGTGCTTGTAATCAATGAATCACCTAACCAGTCAACCAAGGAATGGAAGTGATGTACCTTAAACCGTCGCAGCCCAGTCGGCGGCCTCGCATACGGTACCCCGCGGAAGCTGGCATACGGCGTGCCATCCTCAGCGGCGCGCACGTGGCCGCACACCCATCCCGACTCGGTGAGCGCGCGCGCCTCGCACGCTGCCGGCGCGCATATACCCTGTGCGCTCCCGAACCACACTGAAACTAACTTTTATATATGTAAAAGGTGAACTCAGCATCATCATAATCAGCCGATCGTAATCCGCTGATGGACTTAGGCACCAAGGCACGCCATTGAACTACCAGCACATTGAATTGCAATGATATTGAATAGTAATCGGAACATTTTTGTTTTATTTATACGGGAATACTCACGTTTAATTAAATCGGATACTCCAACTATAGTTTGTGCTAAGCAGGACGCAGCTGCACGCGCGTCGGGCTCTGTTTTCACTCTTTGAAAAAGGTCACCGGATGTGATCGAAACTATAGTTGGAGTATCCGATTTAATTAAACGTGAGTATTCCCGTATAAATAAAACAAAAATGTGTCAAAACCACGTCAGTTTTCATAATAAAATAGTAATCGGAACCTTACCGTCAAATAGGATCACAAATACACCGAACTTTATCCCTGTAACAATTCCGGTCCCCATTTCTCCTATGCAGCTGCGCACAGGCATAGACGAGTCAATAAAGGCTAAGAGCTTAATGCAAAGGTCTTCAGGTCTTCAGACAACAATGGCTTCATTACGACATGAATTAAATATGCCGACCTATGATCTCTTGATAACGATATTCGTTTTTTTATTGAGTGAACATACTATGTAGTTCTTGCATTGTATAACAATGGAAAAAAGTTTACTTGTCTTTTTTGTCATTATGTACCTATAGTTGAAATGTGTTCAATGTGTTAACTAAGCAATTATTTATTTTGTTTTATTTTTAAATAGATATAATATTCAATGTAAATTCATATACAATGTCCGTGGTGGTTCTCTTTGGAACTTCTAGTAACAATATCCACATTCCAAATACAAATCACTTTTCGTTCCTAGGGCAAAAGCGAGCTCTTTTTGAATAAATGTATAAAAAAATGGTATAAAAACCATTCCCCCCTTTTAAAAAAAATGTTTTATTCACTGAAAACGGTGAATAAAAAGCACTTTTTCACTCCTCTTGCTCAAAAAGTCCGTCATTATAGAGCACGAGAGTGGGGCTAAAATAGCATATATGCTAAGGTAAAATTATGCTTTAGCGCCCAAATTTTTTTTTTTGTTTTTTTCTCTTACACCAACGAGCATACAAAAACGAAAAAGTTTTTATTCATAAGAGTAGAATAAATAAAAACTCGACTTCATTTTGTTTAATAAAAAAAAACATTTAATTTTTGAAAATAGAACTAAAAGCGGCGATCTCCTTGGTAGAATGCTTGCATTGCGTTGCGGCTGCAGAAGAAATTAAAAAAGGAGGCATTGGCAAGAAATCTTTAGAATCAGGAGGCCCTGCCTGAGAAATCGCTAGTAGGGGCCCGGGACTGAAAACACGACCTCACGATTGTGAAGCGCGTCTTCTCCAATGGGCTAGCACCAGTCCTGGATTTTAGTATTTACTTACTCTACGTTTAGAATTTTTTCTAGTTATAATTGAATTGAGTGACTGTAATTTATTTTACAATAGTGAAAATGTCATTGTCTAGTGAGAATGAAGACCCTAATTTGCAGATGGGAGAGAAAGATATAGTTTTCAATCTGTTGCCGTCAAAGTTACAAAGGATTTATTTTGGTATTTTGATTATTTTCTCGCAATCGTAGTAAAAAGTAGAGACACACGGCGCTAAAAACCCATTATAACTTTTTACTCCCTCGCTAAGGCTCGGTCGTAAAACTACTTCGCATATAATGGGTTATTTTAGCCCCTTGTATAACAATCTACTATTAATAATCAAAATTTTAAAAGATTAGACGATGCGGCTAGTTTTAAATTAGTAGATAACAAAATGAGTGATGGCGATATCAAAGGCGCCGCACGTGTCTTGTTCTCGAGCGACACCATTGCCCCCCACACATTAGATACGTTTCAGTCACTTCGTGACAAACATTCACCTGCGGCGGCAAACCTCCACCTCCCTGAGCCACCACAACCTGATGACGTAGCCATTGAAGTCCAGGCTCAGGAGATTGCAACGGCTGTGGCGTCTTTTCAGAGTGGCTCAGCTGGCAGCCTTGATGTAGGCCACACCTCAACATCTAAAAGATCTTCTATATTTTAGCTCTGGTGAGGTGGGTGAGACCCTCTTAGAAAGACCTTACAGCTTTGGTAAATCTTATGTTGTCGGGACGAGTTAATAGTGACGTTATCGAAATTTTGTACGGCGCTAATTTATGCGCACTTATCAAAAAAGATAGTGGCATCAGGCCTATTGCGGTCGGCACCACATACCGTCGCCTCGCGGCCAAGCCAGGCTGTCGGAAAAAGGTTGCTCTTTTGAGCAGCCTTTTCCAACCAATACAGCTTGGTTTTGGTTCGCGAGGTGTGAGTGAGGCTGCTGTTCATTCTCCCCGGACTTTTTTTGGATCAAAATTATGGAGAGTTGCTACTAAACTATCTATTTATTTATTTAGTTTATTGGTACACAAAACAGAATACAGTCAATAATAAATTTAGAAAATTTCTTTATACAATTTCGATCCAAACTATATTCCTAAAAATGTATACACAGCTTATTACTTGACAACATGCAGTAAATAGTCAGTTTCAAGTGGAAAAAGAGGAAGGGGTAATTAAGTTAAATTTTATCTTATCTTGATACAGTTACAGGTTACAGATTCCTCACTTACTACAACTATCTTCAACGTACCCCGTAAACACAATCTTTCAGACGTCTTTTTTAAATTTATACAACTTTTGGTTGAAGATATCAATGGAGCTATAATGATCTTTAGATATTTCATTGTATTGGCGACACATTCTAACTACTGGGTTGTAGAAGGAAGTATTATTGTTATATACACCTAATACAAAGGTTTTCGCAAACCCTTCGCGCATTCTGGGCTTAATATTTATATTAATACTTGACAGAAGAGAAGGAGAGTCAATTGCAGAATGAATGATTTTGTGCAAGCAAACTAGATCAGAGTTTAATCGTCGGGTTTTAAGAGTTTGTAATTTGAATTTTGCCAATCTATCTTTATAAGATTTGAGTTTTCGTTTCAAGCCCTGTCGATAACTTAATATACTAAGGCACTTACTTTGTACACGCTCTATACGTTTCGTATGTACGTCATAAAAGGGAGACCAAATGACGGAATTATATTCAAGTATACTACGTATCATTGTCGAATAAAGAGTTAGGAAACTGTATGGATTTTTGAAATCTTTAGTAATACGAGAGATAAATCCCAAGAGTTTGTTACTTCTATTAACAACATAGTCATAGTGCTCTCGAAACGTAAACTTCTCGTCTAGCATAATTCCGAGATCTCTAATCACCGCCTTCCTCTCCAGACAATGACAATTGAGACTATAATCATACATTATTTTATTAATTTTTGTGGTAAATGATATAATAAAACATTTTTTCACGTTCAAAAACATATGATTGTCCCGACACCATCTATCCAGTGTACAAATATCCGATTGAAGTGCCTCACAGTCCCTTATACTATAAACCTTAGTAAAAAGTTTGAGGTCGTCAGCGTACAATAGACAAGAACTGCTAAGCAAATCAACAAGATCGTTGATGAAGGCGATGAATAGTAATGGCCCAAGATGGGAGCCTTGGGGAACTCCTGAGGTAATTAGAGCAGGTGAGGATAAAAAGCCTTTAACAGAGACTAGTTGGCTGCGCCTGGTAAGATATGACTCAAGCCAACGCAGCAATGTGCCGTGAATTCCAAAGTACGATGCTAATTTTTGACTCAGTATTTTATGGCTCACTTTGTCAAATGCCTTCTCAAAATCAGTATATATACAGTCCACTTGGGTGTTTTTAGCAAAGGCGCAGCATATGTAATTTTTATACTCAAGCAAATTAGAGGTGGTGGAGCGATTACGAACAAAACCGTGTTGTTTAGGGGATATTAGAGGGTGAATGTGGTGGTAAAGGGTATCGTATACTAAAGATTCGAACAATTTTCCCAAGCAAGATAGTATGCTGATTGGGCGATAGTTTTTACAATGGGATTTATCACCTGACTTTAAAATAGGAACTATATGAGCTGTTTTCCATATGGATGGAAAAATACCTGACTTGATAGATGAATTAAATAAGATGTGAAGAGGCAAAGACAGCTCCTTTGAACATTTTTTTATTACCAGAGGTGGAATCCCATCTGGACCAGCTCCCTTATTGGAATCCAACCCAGAGATTTTACTAAGAATGTCTTCTTGTGTAATAACTAAGTCACTTAGAACATTAGTATTTTTATTAGAAGGATAAAAAGAGCTGGACACCAAGGTAGGAGGTTCAAATACTGAGCTGAAGTAGTCAGAAAAGAGTTCACAGACTTCTCGCTGATCCGACGACACGACACCACCATGCGTCATCGTTTGAGGGATAGAAGATGACCCCTTTTTGTTATTCACGTAAGTCCAAAAGTGTTTCATATTATTTTTATTTAACGATGATTCAACTGAATCAGTAAAGGCTTTGTAATCGCGATCCATAAGTTTTTTGCACCTGAAGCGTAGCATGGAAAACGTATCGTAATCTCGGGGGTTATTAAACGTACGAAAACGGCTATGAAACTTAGATTTTTCTTTGAGAGATCGAATCAAAGAGAATGAAAACCATGACGGATACTTATTACGATTAGTTTTCGTTACGGGAGTATGGGTTACTAGTATTTTATTAAACTCTTTGTAAAACTCGGCAGTTTGGACTTCGATGTCAGGAGAATATAAGATTTCATTCCATTTAACCATATCGAGATCTTTATTAATTTTTGTGAAATCACTTTTCCAGAAATTTTGTCGCTTTATAATATTATATTTAAAGGGTTTTGTTAAATCTTTCACAATATCCAGCTCAACAACAAGAGCAGGGTGATGTCGGTCCAGTTTACTAATTGGCTCCGTACCATAGACCTGCACCGTTAACAAAGTTGAAAGAACCAGGTCTAAAAATCTACCATATCTATTTGGTATGCTATTATGTTGATTTAATTTGCACAAAGTTATATTTTCTAATAATAGTTCAGCTCTAACACCTTGAGGGCTATTAGGGATCATTACATGTGGATTATCAGACTTATTCCAGCTAATGTGCGTGTTAAAGTCGCCAATGCAAAGAAATTCTTCATTATCATGCGCTCGTACGATATTTTGACATTTAGTATAGAATTCGTCCATGCTATCCGATGATAAATATGATGGCAGGTAGCATAGACAAATATTAACTGTTTTTACAGATTTATCAGCAGGTACAATGCTTATCCAGACATCTTCAAAGATAGATTCCCATGATGTTTGACGGACGAAGCCAATATCTTTCTTAATTGCCATTAAGACACCGCCACCTTCAAATTTAGGCAGCTTAGTCGTATATCTGTCACGTCGTTCTACGATATATCGTTCGTCAAACACCTCAGAATCAAAGATACCATCATTGAAATTAGTTTCCGTCAAACAAATTATATCATAATTACTGTTGAGAACACTGAGAAAAACTTCGTCAGTTTTGGTTCTGATCCTGTTAACATTTTGGTAGTAAATTAACATAATAATAAACAGAGAAATTGCAGAACATATTCAGCAAAAAAATATTTAAAAAATAAATTTGATACAAAAAATATATATATATACCTAACCAAAAAATTAATTTAATTTGATCAATGTGTCCGAGTTTTTTACTAAGATACAACTAGCGCCATCGTCCTTGCGCAGGTAAACACGACCGTACTTCACCCACACGTACTTGTACGCCTTTTCTTTGGCCGCCTTCCTCGCGGCGGCGTGAAGTGCCTTACATTCGGGTGAGAGATGCTCCCCAACATATATCTTTTGTTTCTCGCAAGTAAGGCCTAGGTGAGTCGTGTTTAAAGTGTCATTTTTGTGGGTCTTGTTATAGCGGTAGCAAGCAGATAACAAATTGTCTCTTAGGCATAACAATTCATAGTAAAAGACCGCTCACAACACAAATGAAAAATATTAGCAGCAAAAACAATGCACCGACACAGATGCGAACCCGGGCACAACGTTCACGTGTCGTTATACCGCGCCGTTAGACCAAAGCGGCTCTTTGCAATGTGTTGAAAATCTTGACCAAATTTATTGTAGACTCGATAATTAAACACAACGTCACGAATGTCAGTGTAGTTTTATGATATGTATGAAGGTAGTTGCACATAAATATTGAACAAACAGAAAAGCATAACATAATTTACAACAAATTATGGCCACACACTAAGTTATTTTCACTTTTTGATTCCTGCATTCAAATAACAACAACAGTCCAGATATTTTGATATAACTTAATCACAGTATTCATCAATTTTTACCACTTTTTGGATTTAATTTTGGAGACAATTGACACAGTGACTGCTTTAGTCGAGTTATTTTTTTTGATGAATGATTATCTCAAAAATGATTTTCTAAATGGCGATTTCTTTTTGCATTTTCAAAAAGCCGCTGCTATCTTGTGTCACGTCCGGAATCGTCAGTCTTTTGAATGGGAGGTTCTTTCACTTCATATCATCTCTGAATATCCGACGCGCTCGATTTTTTTTCTCCATTCCGTATTCCCCCTAAAAAAAGGGAAAAATTTGTAACTAATCCACTGGTATGGAAGATATTTAGGAGCGGGGTGAATTTTTAGTACGCGGACGGAGTCGCAGGTGACCTCGAGTTCTCAATAACACTAAACATATTCAAAAGGTGATTGTTCAATCTGTTTGAAATGCATCCTTCGCGGGTTTCTGGGTCTGTAGACTATAGCGAGGGGGTACGTGGGTCTCCTGAGGCTGAGCTGCGCGGTAACGTTGTTCATGAAATCATCACCGGCATTAGTCCCCTCTGCCAACATCCCCTGTTGCGACACCGCTCTCCTGAAACAATTTTGATACAGTCAAAACGAGTAGGTATAAGGTAAGGTCTCATTTGAATTTTAAATCTGTATAATCAACTGGCTTCTTAAATTCGATGGAACTCGGTACTAAAGCATAAAATTGTATCCTCCTCTGCCAGAAGACGTCTGCTTCTGGACGAAAGCCTCCCTCTTAATAGGGAAGAGGTGTGCCATAATCCCCACGCCTGGCAGGCGGCTTGGGGATCCCAGAAATGTCACCACCGTTAACCGAAAGGACGCCGCTGCCCGTCTTCCGGTGGTACTGTATTCCGTTTTAGGACATATCCAGGTCCAAATTGTAATCTCGAATTATCCTAATTAATTATGTTATTGACCTAAAACTTTAGGCTATTAGTTAGTTTGTAAGCAAAATGGGCACCTGCTTTCGCTCTCGACATACTCGTTGAACTTGATCATATCCCATTGCTTCGGTGTAGGACCAGTGATATAGTACACCTGAGGATCCTCTATCAGGTGGTAGTTAAATGTATCTTGCTGCACTGCTGGCCACTTAGATAGCCTGGTCTTCGAGGCAGAGCAAGTTGGATTACTGAAAACCAAAATAACTCATCAAAATATAATTTCATAAGTAAAAAAGTAAGTAAGGGTCGGTTTTTTGATCCGTGGTCAAAATCGACATAACCATGTGTTAAACTGACTATAGTTAGTTACATTTTAGTCCACTGGTCATGCTAACTATGAATAAAAAAACCGAATTATTGGGATTTTAACAATTTGTTACCGTTTTTAACTATTAGTTGGCTTAATAAGGCTTAAAGTCTACGGATCATAAAACCGGCCCTAAGTCAGTCGTCAAAATATTTTCGTATCTAAACTCATTCGTGCTAAAATTTATTGAGATCGGCGAAGGTACATGATTAAAAGTCACTAATGTCGCTATTGGGTTAAGCAAAGTAAACTATAGACTTTAGAGAATAACATAATTACCTGCATCTCATGAAGTTCGTCACGAACTTCGTCATCCAGTCCTTTATTTGCTCATCTTTTAAAGGCAACTGGCCTATACCGATATCTTCGATGAAAGCGTTAGGTTTGAAAAACCTTACAAAATCTTCAGTGTGACCGGTCCCATTATGCTTTAGCCAAGCAGATTCCTGTATGAAATTTAACTGACTTTTGTAAGCAAACTGGTACATAAAGACTGGAGCTCCTTCCATGGATGCTCTTAAATTCGCCAGTTGAAAGGCAGGGTATTCGAACAAAGTCTCGCTACAGCTTCTCTCATATTCATCATACGTGAACGTTCCTTTAAAATATTTCCGTATCGCTTGTCGTGCAAGTTGCAGGGATATGTTTGGTGGTGTCCGAAACACAATTCTGGGGCTCAATAGAAAGGTTGGGTTATTTTCTATTCGGGTTTTAAAATCGAAATATTCTAATCTCGGTCTAAAAAATGCACATTCTGCTGTATTAATGCCGATAATTAAAGGGTACTGGTTTCCTCGTCCTCTCTTGATCAGTTCTGTTGGATCGTCGTCCAGGACTCTCGTGACTCCTGTAAATTGGGTTTCTTCCACGGGGACGAACGATACTATACCAGTCATGTATTGCACCTGACTATTAGCCAGCAGTATCTTATCCAGTGATATGTTGACGAGCTGGTTGTGGATATCGGTGGGATCTGTGGAGTTGATGCCCAGCTCAGAAAGAAACATGGCTGCTAAGATCTTCGAGTAAAGTGGAGACGTGGTGTAGAAACCTGGGTTAGCAGTTCCACTTGATAGGATTACTCTGAAATGAAAATCTGTGAAATTATTACAAGCATATTGAACAAAGGACATCCTCGCTCAAGCCGCGACTCAAACATCTCTAGTAATATTTTAGTAACAAACCTGTGAAAAAGTCCACCCGTCGCCTTCGACAGCGACAGTAGGTGCGCGCAACTGGCGCCGGCGCTCTGGCCCGCGAGGGTGACGTTGTCGGGGTCTCCGCCGAAGGCGCGCGCGTTGCGGCGCACCCAGCGCAGCAGCGTCACTTGGTCGCGCAGCCCCTGGTTCCCGGGAACCAGGGAACTGTTCAGGTACAGAAACCCGAACACGTTGATTCTGTGTAATAAATAGCACTGATTTAAATTACATAATGTATTTAGCTAAAAACTTTCTTGATTTCCATTACAACTCTTCAAATCGATCTATGAAAGTTGGTTATGGTAATTACTATAGATTTTATTAATGTGTTTGTGAAAATCTCTATCTATGATTCTATCTTTCATTGAACGGCTAAACCGATCTTCGCGAAACTTGGTTGAAAGGCGTGCATCATGAATTCGTATTTTTAAGAAATTGTTTATAGCAGGTACAACTGCGAGGTACAGTCCATAAATAAATGAATAAATATGTGAATAATATGATTATAATAATGAATACAATTGAATTATTAATGAAAATAAAGAAAACGTTAGTAAATTATCACAATAATAGGTACCTAATTAATAATATTTCAATACCTTTGAAATCGGTTGCCATGAACCATAACACAAATACAATGATTTAACGCGTGTCGATAACCTTCTGGAAACGACTCTCAACGACCAACTTCCTTCAATATTGACCTGTAATTAAACGTGATGACAATCACTCCCCGGCTGACGAGGTACTCCGGTCCGTTCAGATCGTCGTCTCCCGAACCTGCCCTAAACGCACCTCCATGGATGTATACCAGTATCGGGAAACCTTTCTCTTCTGTGTGAATGAAATCGAATTCGTCGTGTCTGTCAGGGTGAGGAGAATAATTCCTTCTCTCGCTATGGTCTTGTTCCGTTTCGCCAATTGGCACGTGTACGTTGGCATATATGCAAGTCTCGCTCATCCCTTGAAGGGGTTTCACGAGGCGACCATAAACCTCGTCGTGCTGAGGGCACACGGGCCGTTCTACTGTTGTATCAAGGTAGTGGTTCCAAGGGGTTGCCGGTCGCAATTCCTGAAAACATGATTAGAATCTAATTTATTTCAACTTTATTTAGGTCCTTTTTGTAAATTAAATCACACCAATTAAATCACTGATCTAATCCACCACCACCACTCATCTAATGGTTTCAGCAAAACCTTTATGTCAGTGTCAAATGATATGTGAACTTGTCCACGACTTGTGTTTCATGATATCCAGATAAAAATACTGGGTATGAAGAGATTTGACATCTGATATCTCAGGGTAAAGAGCACAGTGCAGTGCGGCGCAAGATTTTGAACGCAAGTTCACAATTCTCGCACTGCTACTGCAATGTTATGGGCTAGCGTAATACTTATTACCACAACGCGAAAGTCTCTTACGTCTAGTCACTCCATTGCATTAAAAAAAATGCCCGCAGTGAAACCTACTGGAGCTATGGTGTGAAGCTCTGTTTAAGTAGTTTCTATCTAACCTGGAATCTGAGTCGGCCCACAGGCTGCCTGGCGTACGGTATACCTCGGAAGCTGGCGTACTCGACACCATCGTCTGCCACGCACCGCTTGCCACAGATCCACCCTGATTCGATGCGCGCGCGCACCTCGCACCGCATCTCTGCCTTGGAGGACACTAAGCACACTGGAATTGACCACCTAAGCGTTCATTTTGAGAGCCAAAAAATAATAATTACGTATAGGTTTATCATACTATTGTTACCGTAAAGTAGCAGTAAGAAACACACCAGCTTGTAGTAAACCATTTTGTATTAAAAACGTCCGCGTAGTGGTACTGCCAAACTTGATCTCACTTGATTGGTTTTGCAAGAAAATGATCCGATCCGACTTGTTTGCCTAAAATTATGATCTTCCGGTTACTTCCAATCAGTCCCAATTTACATAGTTGGCCATACATACATACGGCTATGATTATACTGAAACTCGTTGATTATTAATTTTTCATCACACTTGCTCGTAAAGTGGATCTTATTGCATCGGTTTTAGGCTCATAATCCAAGCTATTACACACGCGTGCTTTTTACTTTACATTACGGCACTTGTACTATAATAGGTATAATCCGGTAAAGTCAAGTTTGTACGTGACTGCAATTAGACGTATGTATACGAAGGACTCTTAATATAGCCGGGTAATACTTACAGTTTTTTTGTAATACCAACAAAGAGTTCTTATGCCGCTGAAGTAAATGTCAACCTGCGCGCGCATTGCTGGTTTGGGCGCCATTTTCCGCAAATGTTTGTTGATGTTTTCGCTGTGTGGTTGATTATTATCAAAAAAAAATTGTTTTTTCCTCGCAAGTGTGACGAAAACAGTCGTATGGAACTCTTGTGCTATTAGTCATTACGCTCTCGGCTTCCTTATCGCGCTCGCCTTCGGCTCGCGCGCATAATACCGCCTCTAGTGTAATGACCAACATAGCACACTCGTATCATAATGTACTATTTTCACCAGATAATTACTTTTGAACATGATCAGAATAATTTGTTTTGTAGGGGAGACTTACGAGAGTTAAAACAGAGGTATGTTGAAACATCGTCAATTTTTCGGTGTCTATGAACGTTAGAGAGCTGGCAATGCCGCCATTTTTGCTTTCAATTAACGTGCTTCCTGTGTCAGTGCGTTCGGTTTCCTTGCGAAAGAGGCGGCAACACAACGAAACTATTGCCAAAAAACTACCAAAAGTAAGTTATTGCAGTATTTTTTATCAAGCTTTATTTTCATTGCTTACGTGTTTCACTGTATATGATATATGATTTGTTATATTAATTTTCCGAATCAAGCAGTATCATAGTTTTGGAACCTAGGAGAGTTGAAACAGTTTGTTTCAACTCTCCCATGTATGAAGAAAGTGAAGATGAAGAAGAGTGTTTTTGCGAATGCTGTACGAAACTGTACCTAATCCAACAGCAAGTCTGGAATGCAAAGCATGGGCGCACGAAGCTTCCATTGGCGGAGAACTTTCTTGTATTTGCCATAATTGTTTGCCAGAATAGGGTACCAATTTTTTATTTTTTAGTTGGTTCTGCGTTACTTAATTAATATTTATGTTGATTTTCCTAATATATAACAAAGTTTCATAATAAAACTGTGTTTTAATTTAACATCATTGATTACCTTATTTAGTACAAATTTTGAGGCGTTTCAACTTACCTCGATACGAGAAGACTTGAAACATACTGACTAGCTGTGGTTTAATATATTTTTCAAAGATAATATAATGCTGAGAGACTTTTCCAGTAAAAATTCCATTAGTCAATAAAAAAATGTACAAAGCGACATTAGTTTCATGCAAATCTGCCTTTTAGATTTCGAGATATGGGGTAAAACGTGAAAATTGTTTCAACTCTCCTCCTAGATCTCCCCTACAGCACATCAGAAAGCTACGAGCCTTACTAATACAACAAAACGAAATAGATTTTAGTAACATCATTTATTGCAATCTCTAGTTTTCATTTATTCGATTCCTGGTGTAGTAGTATTTCTCGTATATGTCGTCCCACATAGTCATGGATCGCGCATAAGGGAAGTCTACCATATTGAGCTGTGTGCCGATGTCTAGCAGACGAGGGTGGTCGGGGTCCAGTGCGTCCCACCTTATAGGCTCTTTTGACGTTGGGTTCCTGAAATGTTTAACATTTTTAGGTACTTACTGTGGTCAATTCTGAAGGTTTAAGTTGACAGACTAAACTAACTAAAGTATTGCTGTCCTTAGCTAAAATGCCTAGTAAAAAAGTGACAGCAATATTTTAATTAGTTTAAAACTGTCAACTAAAACCGTCAGAATCGACCACTAACTGTATTGTTACTTTAACTTTATGTTTTCTAATATTGGTCCCTAACAAACGAAGCTATAGAATATCAACTAAAGTCAAAAATGTTTACCCTTACTACCGCTGGTTTGTTTTATGATTAAGCAGCCTCATTTCAAGTCCAGTTCGCAATCAACGCTGGATGTATCATTGTCGACCAGACGCCTTCATGGTATGTTAAATGACTAGTTCAAAACATTAAAAAGACACTGACAAGTATTTGACAAAGTTTGTCCAAAGCTTCACCAAATGCATCTGCAAAGCTCCGTCTTCGCCGCTTAATTGTATCCCGCTCAGCAGATACGCCAGCTCATCGGTATGCGCCGCGCCTTTCTTCTGGACCCCGAGCTCTTCCTTGACCCCTCGGTTTCCGGAGTATGAAAACTGATAGTAGTAGACAGGGTGAGAAGGTGATGCATGGAGACGGGCGCTCCGGTGAATGTGGTTCA
The DNA here is from genome assembly GCA_905404285.2 of Erannis defoliaria. NCBI lineage: Eukaryota > Metazoa > Arthropoda > Insecta > Lepidoptera > Geometridae > Erannis > Erannis defoliaria. The sequence goes on along the minus strand of FR990085.1, from coordinate 16,961,707 downwards.
CGAAATAAGCGTCTCTGTAAGAAATTTTATGGTGAAATTCGTCGAATTCCCTAGCTGAAGGTGAAAACTTACTGTAGTAAACAAATTGAGAAGTGTTTTTTTTACCTGTGGTAGTCGAGAACGGCTCTCAAACTTTTATTAGACTTGAAATACATATCTTCCATTTCTCTTGCAACTTGTTTCATTTCTCTGTCGTTTAGAAATTTCAGTTCCTCTGGCAGTAAGAATGCCATCTTTCTAGACATGATCTTCGTGGCTCTTGATTCTTGAAGGATTGACGCGAAGATGTAAGCTTCATCGCTGTTATAGCCAATCATCATGGGGACGTTACTAAACTTTTTACTAGAGAGCAAGTCTAATGGCGCTTCGGAAAACAGTCTCTCTTCGTTTTTCGTAGCCTTTTCTGCACATATTCCGAAAGGGAAATAGTTTATGTCAAACTTGTTGGATTTGTCAACTAGCTCTTCTATTTTCGATTTTAGAAGTATGGCTGAGATGCTTTCATTGTCAGGCAACATTTCTGCCAATCTCATCGCTCGTTCTTTCGCATCGTAGTTGAACGCCCACGGCGCTAGAGCGCTCCCGCTTTGTAATATGACTCCGTGATAGAGGCCGGAGGCCATCGGTGAAAGCATCACAGCTTCTGCCACGGCAGCTTCGAACCCCTGGCCTGCCAACACCACTTTAGCTGCGTCTCCTTTGAATGCCACTATGTTGTCTCTGATCCACCGCAAGGCCAGCACGACGTCTTTGACACCAGCGTTGCCTGGGATCTTATCCTCTCCTAGGCAGAGAAAGCCCTGCGGGCCAATTCTGTAAGAGTAGGGCAGGCTTGTTAATTATGATTTATATCAGGAGACAACATTTACCATATTATTACCACTATTAGATCCAAAGAAAAGCGAAAGGCCTACTCTCTCGTCAGTGATTAGAGCGATGATTTCTTGATGATCAATAAGATAAATTTATGACAGGCTAAATAGTTATGCGAACGCTTACATAACTGCATACAATGACAGCGACATCGTAGTTGAAGTTGGACACCAAGGCTGCAATGCTTAACTCGTGGTAACTAGCCCAGCTGTAGGCAGTAATCTACTACCATACGATGATTTCTTGGTGCTTTCCTTGAGCAACTCAAGATCATTGTTGAGATTTGGATCCACGCTATGCGACGTGCTAAAGTCAGAGCAATGATTGCTGCATTACCTGTGATATATGACGAGGAGCATGACCCCCTGCGGCAGCAGCGCGTGCGGCTGTAGGGAGCCGGCGCCTTCCGCCAGCCAGGCCAGCACGGGCCAGGGCCCCGCGCCCGCCGGCACGTGCGCGTCCAGCTGCAGGCACTGCTCCGCGCGCGCCGTTGGCAAGCACTGTGCCGACCGCGCTTCGCGCACTCCTGTCCACAGTGGGGCCAGTCCTGCTTTCTGCAATACACAGGAACCAATAAGCACACTATTTAGTATTCAGCATATTAAAGGCCTTTAGTATTCTATTGCCTGGCACAGAAACAGACCTCCCCTCGTGGGGCGAATGTGAATTTGAAACAATTAAAGTCAAAATTCAAACTCTTAAGTACGACTGAGCTGTTATTATATAAGCGTGACACCTATCACCATGAGCGACTTGCTTACCTCGTCACTTATTTGGATAATATTACCGTCATAATGTTTGACCAATAATTTTTTGCGACCAAGGAAAAATGGTGTGTAAAAATTCTGTTTTTCTCATTTCCACCTTTCCCAAAAATTTGATCGGTAATCCGAATGGAAAGATAACATCACGGCGCACCCTTGTGGCCGCCCGCTAATTCTATCTCAATAATCCTCCCCGCGTGTGGGCGCTTTATCTCTGATCATATCTTCTACTTCAAGTTTACCTCTTTGCCATGGTAAAGGGTATTGCAGCTTATTTTTAGAATCGCTTTGAGTGTTCGTGTCTAATGTAAACTTGTAAGCCTTTTTGTAGGTTTGTGGCTTTGATTAGTCTGTGATTGGTGCTCTTTTCATTAGATAGTCGCGCAAAGTAGTTCACTTTGAAAAAAACTAACCGATCAGTTTTCTACCAATTACCAATGCCTCAGTTGAAATACAATAATGACGATCCACGCCGCTTGGAAGATATGCAAGCTGGCTTATGGCTACGCAAGTTAGCTTTTAGTGACAAGGCTGCCATTTGTAACACTAGTTAGTTAGCTTATAGGCAATCTGTAGTATACACACTTATACAATTGTAGCAAAATCTATCCAAAGGGTGGAGCATGAAAATGTTTATGCACATATTTTCTTGAGGTCACCGTTTCCGGCGAACTACTAATACTGTAATAGTGCTGCTATAGTAGTTATTTTTTAATCCTTTATGGGTATTTTTTCTTTTTTTGGTTTGAGTAATATAGAGTCTTTATTCTATCCAATGACATACCATGAACCTCCCGTCAGGGCTGGTCACTGAAGCATACGGCACGCCCCTGTAGGACACGTACCCGTCGTGCACCTCCCCCCGGAGCTGGCCCTGCGCCGTGCTGATCACGTGCGGCTCCGCCGGGGGCAGAGACCCAAGGGCGATGACCACCAGTAACCTTCGCATCTTCAACGCAACGTTTACGAAGTAGGACACTCTATTTCATAAAAGTCTTGTTTTTTATTTTTCGAGTTGTTGTCAAAGATTTCGTTTGTTGCGGAGTAAATTGATGTTTTTGTTCTGGGATAAAGTTTAAGGAGGAACCTGGTGAGCGGTTCTCCTTACAAACGTATTCCCCTATTTGCATCCTAGATAATGCCTCAAGAGCATTTTTTTTATAAATTCTATGTTTACCGTAGACAAGTCTCTGTCATTTTCTTTTTTTCAGCAAGTAATTGCTAAAGAAAATATAACCCTCCAAAGAATAATCGAAAATATTTAAAGGGAATGAAAAAAAGGGAATGACAGAGACATGTCAACAGTAGACCTAGACTTTATAAAAAAAAATGCTCTTGAAGCATTATTCAGGAAGAAAATAGGGGAATACGTTTTATGGAGAATCGCTCACCGGATTCCCTCTTAAAAATTATATCCACCGATTTTTGTCCAGCCTGTCGGATTTAACTGTTGAATCGCGTGTTCACATAGGATTTTTAAGCCGGCTTTTGCCTTAAAGCATTTTAATTTAGTTCTAGTTACAGAACACCAAAAATTTTAACTTTAACTTGCTTTGTGGTATTGTGCCATAATCTATATAAAAATTTACGAAATAAAAGTGTACGAACAGTTTGTGCCCTAACCAGGGAATGTCACGCAACGCTTTGTGCACCTGCATTTATGCTGCTCAATGGCAGCTAATTATTTCAACTGGATTGAATATTAATAGAGTAGAACATAGAGCTACCCATGTATACTACTTAATATACGAGGCATGATTTGAAGCCCCTATTCCTCTAGATGTGTAGCATAAATCTTTAACTCAAATTAACATCAACGCCTGTCGATATTTTAACAAGCAGGTCGGAACATATCGGTACAATCGGTAGGCGTTGGTGAAAATTTAATTGCTACGTGGCTGTTGGTCTCACTTGAAGTATGAAATATTATGCCGCCAAGCAGTAATGTGCTAAAATTTTTGTGTTCCGGGTTGAAGGGTAGCTAACCTAACCTACTATAGTTAGCGAAACCACTGGACTACTGAAAGTCACCGTCGGATATATCAACTCAAAGCAATGAGCGCTAATGCAGAGATACCCAGGGAAATGGATTTATTTATCAAATTTCTCTGTTGTCAGGCGTTCTTTGTCAGATGCCTCCGACAGATTTATTAACTCTGACAGTAGGGCTAACCCCTAAAGCATTTTTGTTTAAACAGTTTTGCACATTTTTGGTCATTTAACTAGATTACTGGCGTATAGTGACGTATGTTGTATAGATTTGTACGTTCCGATCCCAGGCTAAACGTGCTTAACCACATCATGAAAAAGGGAAACTGCCTACAGCTATTATGACGCTTAGAAAACATTAATCACTAGAACTAGAAGTTGTGCAGAGCCAGACCCTAACTTATCCCTATGTGTATTTATTTTAATCGTACGTACATTGTGGCGCGGCGACATTACAATTACAACGCTCTCGGCACAATAGATGCGCATTGTGTCGCCGAAAAGTGAAAGTGCACTCACAATACTTCCGACCCTATGTATGTATATGTTCCGACCATTATATATTATCGTAACATCAGCCACATTCGTCACATATTTAAACCCTTACATAATTAGAACCGGTACTTCCTCCTTCCTACCTTTCCTACTTCCTGGTCTACCAACGTGATTATATTAGACAATGAAATAAAAAACTGTCTTAATTAAATTGTGTAATACATCAAAAAAATCTTAACCTATTTAAGTATATTATAAATCAGTCAATTAAACTCGGGCCGCTGTAGCAAGTTCTTTGACAGCTGCAGTAATTTTAGTAAGGTTTGTTTAAAAAGTGGCTAATATCTTTAATCAGTTTGTGCATGAACTGCTTCTGTCAAGGGACTTACTGAAACGACCCAACAGTAGGACGCCCATGCGTTTATTAACATTAATATCTCATTTTAATCTCTCAACATGAATCCGCCACTGTCTCTCCATCCCTTACCGAAATATCAAAATAATAACAGAAATACCAACAACACCAACGACCGCAATACTTTGTAGCTTTGTACTTATTATATTTAATTTAAATTTTAGCCGGCGCCCAGGCATTCGTATAATAAAGACTAGCACAGCGCATATTACTAGGCTTAATAACTTCTGCTTCAAGCAGCTGGAGAGCTTTGAGACTATATCTGCCTCAAGCTATCGAAGAAACGCACCATGTCTCGCTCCGTCTTCGCGAGATCCCTGTGCAGGTACACGGCCGGGTCCTGAATTTCTTGCAGCTGGAGACGCTCAGGCTGCGCCGGTGGCCATGACATCGTGTCCCCACAAACTGGCTCACTGGAATTACATCGTTTTAGATTAGATTAGAAGCAACAGGACTCAAATCCAATAGAAGATCGAAAGGAAAAGTAAGCAAGTCTCTTTTGATAGTACCACCTTCTCAAGAAGCAGTCATACACATTAAAATAACGAACAAGGTTTATTTGTACTATTAAATGAAAAATAAAAATAAAAAAGTAAAATAGTTATCTCTATTTCACCTGCATTGCATGAAGTTTATGAGGAACGTAGTCATCCAGTCTTTCATAAAATCGTCCCTTTCCTTAGGCGGGAACGAGTTGTGGACTCCGAGCATGGAGTTTACTCGAAATAGATACGTCAGATCTTCTATATGAGCCGCGCCTTTATAGTCTATACCGAGGGCATCCTTTAAGACGCTGTAGTCTCCTTCGTAGGAAAACCTGTACAGGAATACGGGAGCCCCGCCCGAGGCAGCTCGAATCTGCGCTAGTTTCAACGCCGGATACTGATAATAGCTATCCGTGCAGAACTTGATGTATTCGTCTGTGTCTGCGGACCCATTGTAATATTTCTGATCAATTTTCTTTGCAATGTCTGGGAGAAACTCCTGCGGCGTGGTAAAGATGATATTGACTGGCACCGTGATGTTAAGGTTATCATTAATCTTCGACCCGATATTGATTTGATCGAACCTTCGTCGAAACACTTCGCATTCGGCGTCTGTGAATCCAATCACGAGCGGGACGTCCTTGCCTCGGCCTCTGGCGACCAAAACTTCCGGATCTTCATCCAAGATCCTGGTCACTCCAGGGAACTCTGACTCGACAGTTGGCACAAATGTCGTCAATCCCAACTGATTAAGCATCAATCGATTGGCGTCGTTTATTTTCTCGACTGGCACCTGGACGAGTTGTCTGTGGATCTCGTCTACGGAGTCTGTGATGTTGATGCCTAGGATCGCCAGGAACATGGTAGACAACTGCTGCGCGTACAGAGGCGAGGAGGAGTAGAATCCCGATATGCCCGTACCGCTCATTATGAAGGCCCTGATATGAATAAAAAATTATGAGTCCTGGCAAAATATTTATTACTAACATGTTTCAAACGAATTGAAAGAAAGAAAGTAGAAATAATTTATTTGATTCTGGGAGGCCAAGAAAGGCTTAAAACAATGCAGTGGCATTACAATATATAACCGCGGTGTTTTTTTTACTAAGATTGAAATCAGAAATCAGTTTTATAAGGAAGAAAAAAAAACGAGTTTGATGTATATCAAATAAGGTTCAATCTCAGGTCCAGAGGCCAGATCCACGATGGATCTAGTGAGATTTTATTTTTCTCATTGGATTTGTTTTCAAATATGTGATATAGTTATAAATATATATCTCTGAACTGAAATAAGTTAAGTCAATCTCTTTATGACAAGACTAGGTATTTTATATTGCAGGCGTAAAGATCAGTGAAGCCGCTCGGGAGTGGCGAGCTCACATTTGCGGCGTGAAGTCCGTATCAGTATTTTTTTTCAGTAAATTCTTATTTCGAATACCACCAGACATTAAAAACATTAATATAAGTTTTATTTATTAAAAGAAGACAAAACAGGAATGTGCGATACGTCATTAGATCTCTCCTCACCTCTTGTACAGGCCTTCTGTGGCTCGAGACAGCGTGAGCAGATGTACGGCGGCAGCTCCGGCGCTCTGGCCCGCGAGGGTGACGTTGTCGGGGTCTCCGCCGAAGGCGCGCGCGTTGCGGCGCACCCAGCGCAGCAGCGTCACTTGGTCGCGCAGCCCCTGGTTCCCGGGGACCAGGGAACTGTTCAGGGATAGGAAACCAAACGCGTTCAACCTGAAAGTAAACACAAAGGTTAAACAAAGTTTACTTGAGACCTTTGAGACTTCTGACACCCGAATACTGAAACGTCACTCAGGTGACCCACTCAACTGAGCGCTACTTAATTTTAAGAGGCCATTAAATTTAACTGGAATTTTCAAACGCCACTCAAGAATTTTAAGACCATGATCAGCTGAGCAGCCTTCAAGTTTTCTATAAATGGCAACATTTACTTAAAAATTACGTTTTCAATTACAATTTTTATTATTTGTTATAGCTATTTCGTTTTACGCAGTAACGTTTAACAAACAAATAATAGAATTTATAGATTAGATATATAAACTGTTTTAAAATTTAATTTGTATTGTTTTGTCTTAAGAGTTATTAGGAATTTACTTAAGAATTATCTCTTACGGTTGAATTTTTACAAGTTGAAAATTGATAATACTGTGTTGGCAATTTGTATTTTTAGCGTATTTTTCAGCGTGATAAAAAACGGAACGTAACTTTTCATTCAATGGAGGCTGTCACGTCACGGTAACGTCAATGTCATTCTTTCTAATCGGCGGCCCTAATTATTAAAGAAAAATCGTTATTATAATTTATAATTACATTTAAAGCAATATTTTAATGTTAAATTACATACTGCGAAACCAGAAAGAAAATTCTTAATTCAACGACATACATTGGAAATGGAACTGCTAAGAATAAAAATTTATAAAATCAGTGCTACAAAGCGCATAGTCTAGCTCGATAGTAGGTAGTATTTTATCTTAATGTAGATTGGTTTGCTATATTAAATAAAAACAAATTTTAATCTGTAAAATATGTATTTTCATTAACCACTAACAGTAAAATTTTCATTTCCTGCATGTGATCCAAATTCATGCACTGAATTCATTTCAGTGGTTTCCAAGAAATCATTCTCTTCCACAAAATCTTGCCTAGACAGAGCAATGTTGTGCAGTACTGTACATGCCACAATAATATTAGGGATATTCAATTTTACCTGGAGACCAATCTGCAGACAAGGAAATCTTTTTAACACTCCGAAGAGCCTCTCTACAGGGTTTTTTGTGCTTATCTGAGCCCGATTGTATGCTTCTTCGGCTGGGGTGGATGGGTTTGAAAGGGGTGTTAGCAAATAGTTACGACACGGATAACCACTATCACCCAACAAAACCATATTTCCATAGTCCCCACGTTCCAGCTGTGTCCATAATGGAGAGTCATTAAAAATGGTGCTGGTATGAACTGAGCCCGGCCATCTTGCTATAATGCTTCTTACCATCAGTCTTGTGTCGCATATCATTTGAACATTCAGGTAGAAGAAGCTTTTTCTATTACGGAATGTTTCTGCTTGCCTTCCACCTAACTACTAGGTAGGCATATCATAGTTATTAGCAACAAACAAGTAGGTAGTCATACCAGGTGAATTGATTTTTATTTGTGTGCAGTCCACAGCACCAATCACTCGAGGAAACCCTGCGATCGCCAAAAAACCATTTGCAATTTGGTGTTGCTTGCTTGTGGTGGGCATTTTTATGTAATTGTTTTTTTAGTTTCGCCAGCTCTGGTGCTACTCGGTGGACAATACGTTGGACAGTTGGTTGCTCAACATGAAAATATATGTCTCCGATGACCCTCTGGTAACTGCCAACAACTTTTTTGTGGCAAAAAAACGCAGTGTGATCAGTAACTGATCAACTAGTTGGATTGCCTGATTTCGCCTTGTGAGAGGCTGGAGGTTCTCTCCAAATAAAGTACATAAGTATAACACCGTTTCTTTGCCGAGCCGGAACCGCATCCTGAATTTTTCTTCATTATACTTTTCAAAGGCGTTTAGGTTCGGTTCATTTCTTAGACTAGCGAAAGCCACTTCTTCATCAGAAAGCGAAGATAAAGATGAAAAAGGCATTTTTCGTCATTCAATATCCAACCTGAGACTGGTCACAAGCACTCTTAGATTTAACGGCCCCTCAAAGCATGTAAGCGGGACTTAAATAGCTGTCAAACGTTAATTAGCGTTTGTGAATACCATTTCTTTAGTTAAGTGGCACTTATAATAATGCCATGTTAAATTTAAAGTCACAATTTAACTAGCGTTTCAGTATACGATTCTCAAGGATAACAGGGTCTCAAATGTTTGACGAGAACTTAAATATTTGATTGGCGTTTCAGTATTCGGGTGTGAGAGCGTTTAAATTCAGTCTAGACATGACTGGCAGCTTAGCAAACTTGCTCAAATAATTATGAAATGGAAAAATATGGGGTGAAAAACGTGGAGTGCTGAAATACTGAAAGTAAAAACAAACTACGAAAGTTAATGTAGATCAGTTCCTAAATATATCTGTCTATAGGTACCTAAGCTTTCTAAACATTAACAAAGAAAAGTAACCCGTTTTAGTACCTATGGTAAGGAATGTTCGAGTCAATTATGTAATAACCGTGAAGGAACGTGTAACCACGACTGTGACGTTGATTTGAAGGATTGGTCGTATGTTTTCTGCAAGACGATAAAAATAGAATTGAATATAGATGCATTAACTTTTATATCTCGAACTTAAACGTTCTCACCAAGTTGTGTGAAGGAAAGCTTTACCTGTAATTGAATGTAATAACGATGACGTTCTTGGTGACGAGATACTCCGGGCCGTGCAGGTCGGAGTCTCCGGAGCCGCCCTGGAAGCCGCCCCCGTGCACGAACACCAGCACGGGGAGGCCGGCGCCCCTCTCCATCCTCTCGCCCTCCTCGAAGGCTGTGGCGAAGGGCGGAGCGAGGCGCCGCCGCCGGTTGTTGTAAGGCAGCGCCTCGAGCGGCACGTGCACGTTGGCGTGGATGCAAGCCTCGCTGGACGCGCGCGGCTGCATGATGCTGCCGTATACGACGTCCTCCTGGTGGCACACCGGCCCCTCCGCCGTGGCGTCCAGGGGGTCGTGCCACGGCTCCACCGGCTCGAGCTCCTGGAACCGAACGTATTAAATTTTCATTGTGCACGCCACACATGTAGAGCAGAATATAATAAGCATTGCTAAAATTTTGTGGTAACTTAAAGCAAGTCCTAAGCAAAAGTTGCGCAAGTTCATAAGAAAGTTGCACCAGGATAAATAATCTCACCTCAAGAGAAGATACTAAACAGAGGTAGGCGAGAAACCTTGATTCTCTGGTGCTTCTTCTTCCAAGTACCTTGAGTCAAGGCTAAACAATCGGCTGTTTGACGCAGGACATGGCTCGGAAGGACTTATTAGTGGATCTCAGCTGTCACATGCTGCTGTTAGGTGCTTGGCGACAGATTTATGATTTGAGTGCGGGAGCTAGTGAGCCTGCCATGATTCGGTTTCTGCATTCTGCGAACCTCAGACCATCTTATGGCAACCCTTCCTTCTTAAGGGCGAGACTTTCGTCTAGCAGTGCACCGGGTTCACCGTCTTTCGGCTGCATGACATGTTCCTCCACCGGCAACTCGAGGCCATTGCTGGGATTTGGAACCACTCAAAACAGAAATTTTGACAGAAGAAAAGGCCAATAGCCCTGATCCCCTAATACTACCAAAATTATTTTGCCTGTGATATCCCAATGCTGAGCAAAGGCCCATATAGTTCTAGACAGAGAAATTGAACGACGGTACGGTTCCTTCCATTTCTCTGTCTAGAGCTATATGGGTGCTTGTCGACGGTCCTCTAGGGTTCTAGATAAGTACTTGAGGAATTTTGCGATGTATCAAGTAGTAACCTTAAATCGAAGCTCTCCGAGCGGCTGCTTGGCGTAGGGCACGGCTCGGAAGCTGGCGTACAGGGCGCCGCCCTCGGCCCAGCGAGTTAGGCCGCACACCCAGCCTGCGTCCGTCTGCGCGCGCACGTCGCACCCGCCGTCGCCGCCGTAGTCTGGGCGTGCCACCACACACACTGCAACACACACCATATGACTTGGTTAAGTGCATGTACGTATTGTACGTGTACGGACTTCGAAAACATAATAAACTGAATCCAAACCCCATAGAGGACGGGCAGCAGCGTCCGCTCGGTTAACCATGGTGAGCATTCTGCGATCCCCAACCCGCCTGTCAAGCTTGGAGATTATGGCAACCCGACTCCCCGGTAAACGTCACTGTATGTGATCGAAAATATAGTCGTATTATCCGATTTAAACGTGATTATTCAGTATAAATAAAATGTGTCAAAACCAAGTCAGTTTTCATAATACTCTGTAGGTGTAATCTCTGTGTATTTGTGTTTTAATATAATTTGATTATCAAAAAATATATATAATTCAATTATCAAACTAATCAATGATTAATTATTAAGATATTAAAAGATAATAACTGTAGATAGATGTACATATAAGTTACGTGGGATTTTAAAAGGCAGCCTCTATTGTTAAAAGTCTAGACCGCGTGTATCTTTCTTGTGACCTCGACCCTGTGTGTTCTTGTTAACCTGGTGTAAAATCCAGTGGCGACAGAGTAGGATTTTTCTCCGATAGTGGCCCGCCCTGATGTTATTTTTTTAAACATTACAAACAAAATTGTGAGTCACCAGCATTACGATAGCATAAATAATGTAGTGTAGCCCTTACGAACTCGCTATGTGAACAGTGCAATACGTCAATTGTCGCCGCCATCCGATGTAGTGCTCTGTTAATATGTCGCTTAATGAGTCCTGAAAGACTTGGAGCCAGAGACAAAAAACGCGCGCGAAACCCCGTTAGCAAACTGCAAACGATTCTTTAAAAAAACCTACGTGTGAAGCATTGTGTTCATTGAGTTCATCACGTGTAAGAAACACGCGAAACCACACAAACTCGTTCGTTGGCCTTCATCGTTTTCATAAATAATTTTTTTGCGAACAGCAGCTCGCGTCCGGGTCCGACAGAACATTCTGAATGGACTTATAAACCCGGGTCTCTAGTAACAGGTTAAACGAGACGTCGGTACATCGACCGATGATTTGCGTCATACGTACTGGACCGGCCGCGCCCTGGGGCCCTGGGGCGCATAGAATAATACGTAGGCAGTAGGCACCAAGTCGGGGTGTCAGTGCGAATCTAACAACATTTGTTCAAGAATGCCTTGAATTAATGCCCTCTTTCTACACGGAGGGCTCGAACCAATAGACGGGATATGATTCGCATAGACTTCGGATGAACGCTGGCTAATGAAGAGAGAACGAGATAAACATACGTTTCCTTCTCTTTTGCTCTCACTCGTGGGCGAGTCCGCATGACTGCATTGAGTTAATGCAACATCATCTATTGCTGCATCGTACAAAACGGGTGTCTTCTAATATAGAATTCGTTCTAGTTAAGCTTGCTCCATCCTAGACCGCACTGTTGCTTATCGTCAGGCAGGGTGCAGTCGACAGCAAACTCAAAGTCAACAGCAGCCATTTTGAATGAAAAAAAAGTTGAAAATCGTAGACCGTTTGTAGCTCGTTTGCTACGACATGACATCCCGTAGCGCCGTAGCTGGCTCTACGACAGAACCTCTACGGTGGAATAATTATTATATGATCTAATAATTATTTTTCTAAACATGTAATACTTAGTGTTCCAAAATTTTATAAAACCGTCAATAGTACGAGCACTTGCGACTCGGACAACGAAGGTTCCGTTCCACCACAAGTACAAAGGAAATCCGCAACAGTATGTAACGAATATTCTATAAAAAAAAACAACCGACTACCTATTACGATTTACGAGATATACGTCGTTAAGGATCAAAAACAAACGAACTAACATATTTGTAGACAAACAGAGACTGATTGCTTAGTCAGAGTACAGTTGAACACTCTTTGGGTAAGGAACCCTAATAATTCGCATTTTAAAAAAAATACAACCGACTTCAACTTCGAATACCTGGATGACAAAAAACGAACGAAGAGTGAAAACGAACATAGTTTTGCGATTAAATTAAAAAACTTGTTAATAAAAAAATGTTATTATTCCTTAATAGACTTTTTAGACGACAAAACTTTATAAATGAATCAAGCAGAAAACAGATCGGTCCGCTCCACACTTAATTGCCATACCCTCATTTGGGTCATTATGTTTATGTTATTATTATTAATTTTACATAATCTATAATGTGCAATAAACGATTTGACTTTGACTTTGACTTTGACATCTTCATATTTTCTAGGAATTTTGATATAAAAACCAAACTACTGAACCGATTTTGATAAAATTTATAAGGGACCACCTCTGAAGGATTAACTACCAAACAAAAAAAGAATCAATATCAAAATCGGTTCTTAATTGGCGGAGTAATCGCGTAACATACATACAAAAAAAACATACAGTCGAATTGAGAACCTTCTTTTTTGAACTCGGTTGAAAAGGAGTTTCAATTTACGTTCGACAAGATGTTCAAGTTTTTAAATTTTTTCTATCGTTTTTATAACCCGGTATTTTTCTGTAGTTACTATGAATGTGCTAGGGTTACTTATTGATGCAAATCTCAGATAAGAGAAACCACGTTTCAGCCTTGGGGAGTACAATTTTTTATGTACGAAGCACATGCCACAACAAGGACGAACGAAACAGTTGCGATAAAAGAGTGGCGCGGGCTAATTTTCTCTGTGGCGCCATCTAGTTCAGTTTTTGGGAACTAAAGAACGGAAGCCAACAAACGGAATAATTATTCAAGTTTTGGCTTGAGAAATGATGATATATTTACAAATTATAAATGTTCTAATTTTTCCCATAACTAGTGTTATATGACCTTGTAATTTGCCAAATTTCGTGATTCTATGTCGACGATAGGTACCCTGTGAATTTTACGAGTCTAAAAAACACTAGAAAAATGGTTGTAATTTTTGATTGCGTTGACTTATAAGCTTGATTTTTTTACAGCTCTAAGTGACCGTGGACTTACGCATTCGATATATATTTCAACTTGATATCTCTACTCGTTTCCGAGAAAAAAGGCGTTGACAGACAGACAGACGGACAACGGAGTGACCCTATAAGGGTTCCTTTTTTCCTTTTGAGCTACGGAACCCTAAAAATGAGTATAAAAACATGTACAACCAATTCTACTATAACAACAAACAGGCTGCGTAACATTTAGAAACATAAAAACGTGTACGTGTGACCATTCCGGTTTGGTCTATGAAGCCAACACTCGCATAAAACTACCGTATTATTAGCAAAATTAGAATAAGTGTTTATTTTTAAACATTAATGAAACATAAAATATGCAATGTTTGAATTAATACCTAGAATAGTTCTCGCTTCAGTGTTTGTGCTTGTTCGTTTATCGCGAAGTGGTTCACATCGTAAGGCTTGATATCAAACCAAATCCCAGTCAGTCACCATAGACAAAAATATCGCGCAGTAATAATAATTGCACCGTACTGACTGTACGGTAAATATTTCATAAAAAAACTAATTCGAAATCGGTTTAGCCCGCTTCAGAAAAGTCATGGAAAAGAAATTTGTTGAACAGTTGTTTGTATTGTTGTTGTAGGTAAAACTGCGTTTATTTTCCAGTATCTTATCACACACGATAGGTATAACAGATTGCAATAGTTAATAAAACGCTTTTTTTTTTAAATAATAACCTACTTCAACTTTGAATACCTGGATGACATTTTCATATTTTCTAGTCATTTTGATTTAAAAACCAATCTACTAAACCGATTTCGATAAAATTTATATGGGACCTCCTCTGAAGTATTATCTAACAAACAAAAGAATAATCATCAAAATCAGTTCATAATTAGCGGAGTAATCGCGTAACATACATACAAAAAGGAAAAAAACATAGTCGAATTGAGAACCTTTTTTTTTTAAGTCGGTTTTTATCGAAATCGATTCAGTAGTTTGGTTTTTAAATCAAAATTACTGAAAAAAAAAGTTGTCATCCAGGTATTCAAAGTTGAAGTCGGTTGTTTTTTTTTATAAAGCGAATTATTATCGCGTTAAGTACAGAGCTATATCTGTCCAAATTTCACTCAAACCCGAGCCGTTACAGCGTGACAAAATAACAAACACAACTCACAAAATTTCACAATTGTAATATCAGTGTGGTTTAAGATGGCACAGCCGGTCGACACACTGTTGTTACTGGTACCTCTCATAAGAGATCGTGAGCCATTCTTCCCTAGAGAATAAACGAGGAGACTCACCGGCCATGAGCGCGAGGGCTCCGGCTCCGGCGACGAGAATCGATCGCGCACACATGTCAATAACAAGCACTCTGGCGTCGCGAGCACGGTCACTGCGCGACTGCGCCGCCGGATGCCCGCCCGCCTATATAAACCGGACCGAGATAAGCTGCCTCCTTGTCATCTGCACGACTCTCCTGGCTGCCTCTATAACATCTATTCTTCGATAGTACAGTCTCGACATAGAAATCATTGCTCGTAACGTAATGCCGTGTTACTCTGTGGAGCTCACCCACCTTATTCTTTTTATGGTCGTAACCGTTTGATCACAGCTTTTACTTGACTTTGATCTTGATTGAAGCTGCCGGATTACACCTTTATGCGTTTAGTGGTAGATTTTCAACTTAAGCTAGCCAAACGAGTACTATAAAGTACTCTACCACTACCACCATTGTTACAACTTCTGCTTAACATTCCTAACAATACAAAAACTAACAGTTAACTGCCTAGATTTTTCTAGGATTTTGGTAGTCAGGTAATGGGAGGTTTTCTGACAGGCCATAAAAAAGGAATTCATAAAAATCCGTTAGATGGCGTTGACGAGACATGGTTCTGAATAGTAGCACTAGGGTAGGGTGGGGCTTGTTGAGCTTAGGGGTAAGTTGGGCAATCGATATATATCAGAAACTGTACACCGCACACCAATGCATCACTTTATGGAGACGTGTCGTGACAAATTACTACTAATTTATTACATTTTTGGCACATGACCAATTATAGAAGATTTTTTCTGAGTGCCCGAGAGATCCCGGAGAGGTAGAGGGACTCACCAGAGCACCTTAGCGTCACCTTTATTTTTGCCTCGCTTGTCGCAATTCGAGTCGAAAAATAATCTCTATCCCTTTCCCACAAAACAAAAAATGACGTCACGCCTTACTTGTCAGAATATAATTTATATGGCGTACAGAGAAGTGACGTCACGATTTGCTGTTTCTTCTCTGTGTCTAGCATGATATTAAAATGCTTATAAGTTGCTTATTTACGATCAGATTTTCATTTATCAGCTATGGACCTGGGTATGTCCTAAAACTGCATCCAGAACCACCGGAGGACGGGCAGCAGCGTCCTCTCAGTTAACAGTGGTGAACATTCTGCAATCCCCAAGCCGCCTGCCAAGCGTGGGGATTATGGCAACACCTCCTTTTAAGGGAGAGGCCATCTTCCAGCATTGGACGTCTTCCGGCTGTTGATGTTGATGTATGTTGTAATCAGCTATATTTATGGGCCACATTTTAATAGGACAATAAAAAAACAGTCATTTAGCCTATTGTATAAATTCGACAGCACTGAAAAAAATTAACGTTAATCTAGATCATATTTCCTATTTGTTTCGAAAACACGTTTGCATATAATTTTATCGATAGAAAAAAATCGTTAAAAAACCTCTAAAAATTAATTTCTATGTGAATTGTTCTTTTTATTTTTGTATGAAGACACATGAATAAAATGAGTAAAGCTTACGAGTAATACTTTAATCTAACTTCCTATTGAACTAGTTATTTTTTCTTACGTAATAACTTTATTACAATTAATTATTTACCAAAAAAAAACTGTACGAAACGTGACGCAAGAGTGCTGGCTTATCTTTTTTATATATGTAATTAGACAAAAACCACAAACGCGCGGGGATCAGCTCTTAACATCAGGGGAGGATGTGGTCAAACGCAAACCTATCAATAAATAAATAAAAACTGCTTCTCACCATCATACTTCCATCTCACCCGCTGAGCTACTTAGCCAGCAGCGCAGAACCTCGCTCCGGTACTTCAAGGAGCCCTGTTGGCTCGGGTAGATGCTGGCGGGGTGCACAATAAACTCTAACCTGGACGTCAGTGCAGGCCTTATTTATCAGTCCACATCAAATAAGACCCACAATAACATTGAATTTCAGTCAGTACCTATGCACTTACATTAACGGAGGAATCTAGCAGTATTATATAAGCGTTATCGCGGTAATTGATATTTAATTATGCAAACATTACGGATTGTTATGTAGATATGTTCAGGAACAGCGCGATATCGAGCCGCTGCATGATGCGCCGATAATCGCTGTATTTCGGGAGAAGCGCGCTCTCTGGCCCCGTGGGCCGTCGCTACGCGGAACTCTACACTTTATCAATTGCCCGGCCAAATGCGAGTCGCACGCGCGCTCTGAAGGTTCCGTACCGCACTTCTACTTGTCACTGTGCACCGGCCTCACTTCGAATATTAGCCAAATCCCACCACAGCAGGCTCACTTCGGGATGATGTATTCCCACTATTTGCATATTTTACTATAAATGGTCTATACCATTAAATTTCTTTTCGGGATGTATGCACGCACGATATTTTCTTTCACGGAAAACCCGGTGGTGCCGATTTTTGAAATCTGTAAGTAAATTTAAAAAAATACATTAGTTCGTGCCCGGGCCCCACAAATATAAAATATTCAAATACAAAATATAAGTATTCAATTCAGAAGAATTTTCTGCTAACTAGGTTACCATGTCTCTTAAGATTTCGTACTATTACACTATGAATACCAACCAAAAATGCGTATACATACCAAAAGTGGCTAAGTACATAACTACGAATCAAAAGATATAAGATATATAAGCCCATCAATAAGAGAGATGACGCGACGGTAGCATATGCTTAGAAATTAGTTATTAAGTTCCGTTGACACCCGGATTAGGTACGGAGAGGCCTTGGTTCAGCAGTGGACGTCTCCGGGCTGATGATGACACCCGGGTACGGAACCCTAAAACTGCATGAAACTGAAGGCAACATAACATCCGCGAACAGTCGTTTCTCTGTGTGACCATTATAATAGGTTCCGCATAAACAATGTTCCTTGTAATCTTAATCTATCTTCTAATTTCTAACAGTCTTATGCATAAACATGTTTGTTATCGTCAACAGGACATATGCAACTTTTTTTGTTGCAAAAAAGTACAGTCAGGTTAAAAGACGCTAGAAGATTTCTTGAATCGCTACAACTACCCTCATGGATGAACCTGCCTCATTTTTAGGATTCCGTACCTAAACTACTACTACTACTAAATTTGTAGGGCTTGTTGCAAATCTAATTTGAGACCCTACGATTCCTACCTCAGGGCAGCTTTAAAAAGAAAAGTCTGAGTAGCGATTGCCTTTTTAATGATTCTTATTATCCATTTTAACACACACGAAGAGGAACAATTCAGGTTTAACAGTTACAGTAACAGTCGGTTGCCGTTTACAGTTTTCTTAGGTCTATGATAAAAATAAGGTTAAGGTAACCTAGGTTCTTAGAGACTAAGGTTACAAAATATTCCTATTTGATGCCAACGTGGTGAGATGGACAAAGACTAACCCGGCTAGCGGACGGGAAGTCGAGGTGCGTAGGCTAACTCCTAACGTGCTCGAACCTTCGCGAATGTTCGTAAGTAAAAGAAAAATGGGCGCCACCTGTCGATCCGTAGAGACAGGAGAAGTTACTTGGGTTATCCACGAGCGCGCGGGAGCGGGCGCTCGTAGCTGGAGTGGGGTGTCGCCGTGACGACACGCGGTCACGGGCGGCACGCGGTGTACGGGCTCGGAGCCGGCGTGCTGCGGCCGGGGCGCGAGTCGCGAAGCGGCGCGAAGCGGCACGAAGCGACGCGGCAGCCCCGAGAGGGAGCCCGTACGCGGTGAATACCGGCCAATTAAAAAAACCCGTTTAAACGGGTGGAAAGGCACGCGTGCGAAGCGAAGGCAGGACGCGGCTCGGTCGGCTCAGGCCGTCGGGAAGGCTGGGGCAACCCCAAAATATCGGAGGGAGGCCCGGGACCACAGCCGTACATTGTGGTCGTGAATTGCGACACAAGCAAGGCATCGCCTACCTGCTTCCGGACCTCGGGCTTGATTTGGCAGGCGATGACTCGCAGGAATGCAGAAATAGGTCGACAAATTCTTGCAGCGAGCTATTTATAGACTTGCAATCCGAGGGTTGTCTGCTCCGCTCAACTTAAACTCCCAATGTTTCACGTAACCCGCGTTCAGTAGAATTGACACACGGCGCGACCGATTTGGAAGAGAGTGGGTCAAAAAATTCTCCCTATCACCGCCGACAACGAGAGGGAAGCGAGAAAATTAGACGGTGATCTTTCCTGTGGGTTTTGTTTTGGGAAAAACTAATTTTCTCCCATTCAATGTTCCCACTTGTAACACTTAGGTCTGTCAAGTGTCAACCCGACAGACTGTCGGTGTCAATCTGACACTGACAGACAGTAAGTGTGAAGTTGGTTGAAAAAATATATGTCGGCCGGTCCCTCACGGCTTTTGGCCGAATCGGCCGTGTCTCCGGTGTTGTAGAAAAACGCGGCATATTCAAAAAGCAGGGCGTAACAGGCTATACAAAAACTCATAAGGAGAAAGGAGTTTTGTACGATACTTAACTTAATTATACCTTTTTTAGGCCAATTTGTTGGCTTCTTCTGCGTACAACTCATAATTTTTACTCTTTAATATGGAGAAATGAGTTTCCACTGGCACCACACTTTGTACATTCTGCTATTGGCATTTTAAAAGTTTTTGATAGTATCAGTAACCAAGGTAAGTCCAAAAATCAAAGCCGTTCACTCAAAAACAGTCACGGTCAAGTCCAAGTCACGGCTTTGTTAAGAGCTTTTACGGACTTTTGAAAACAACAAGATAATATGTCGGCGTTATCACCACACATATTTTATTTTATTTCGCATTTGGCTTAATGAATGAAAGTCTAAATTATTTTAGGGTTTCGTACCCAAAGAGAATCCACGTGTCCCCTATTATTAAGCCGCCTACCGTGTCTGTTTGTCTGTGTCCATCTGTCTTTCCGATCTTTACTGACCTATAATCTCGTGAATTGTAATAGATAGCCGGTTGAAATGTTCACAAAATATTCGTTACTATCGCGGAGTACCTATATATATAGTACATGTGGTGGTACGGAACCACGTTGTCCGAGTCGCAAGATGACTCGTACCTTGACGGCTTTATTTCTTACTCGTCAACATTACAGCCAGAAGACGTCCACAGCGGAGGGGATGCAACAAAGTATAAAAAAATAAGGAAATAGAACCTTATTTGTTTCCAATTAAGAGAAAAAATTCAAGCAAAACAATCATACAAAAATTATATTGATATTATATTTTAAAAAATATAGATGTAACAGACAAATTTACTAAACAAAATAAAAAAATATAGAGCTATTGACTTTTAGATCTGAGGTATCCCAGGAAATAGCAAAAAAAATGTTGACTGACTTGTTAGGTGGGCGAATTTCTTCCGTACGCGGACTGAGTCGCGGGGCGACCTATAGTAGTTAATATTTTTAGAAAGGCAGGTCAAGGAATACAAGAAATTGGTTTGCGTGACTGTATTTTCTAATGAGTTCGGGTAAAATATCATCTCGTGTCCAGTTGGTGAAAACATAAGTTAATAATTTCATCTTACTATCTGGACACGCGTGAAAATCTTAGCGTGTCCAGATGACGAAACAAAAAGTGATACCTATTTCGGGTTTCACCAACTGGACACGCGCGTGTCCAGCCCCTCGTGTCGAGTTGGTGAATAACCCCATCCAGCAGGTACATAGCGATTACAATAAATAAAACAATATTATCTCAATTATTTCAATGTTTACAAACCAAATCAATTTATAAATAACGACCTGTGTGCCAATTATCTTAATAATTGTGATAAGTGTGCTGCTAATTAATAAGTTTCAAGAGTCCAACTTTACTAGAATCTATGTAGTACGGGTGACGGGGTGATGGTCTCTAACTTGTTACACAATAATAATATGCACTAATGTGTAAACACTTTGGATGTCCACCAGCTCTATGGGCCGACGGGTCGAACCTGGACAAGTGGCGTACAGCACCGGGATAAGAGGCGTACAAGAAGAAAGGCCTATGCTCAGCAGTGAAGATGAGCTGAAAATGATGATGATCGATGATGATGATGAACATATTGGTGTCACTTTTCCCATGGGACTACTGGGCCAAAATAGTGTAATGGGACAACACAGTGGGACTATTGGGTCCGAAATATTGGTGTCATTTGTCCCATGGGTCAAAATAGACAGTTGTCCCGTCACGGGACAACACGATTGGACTAGTGGGATAGACCCCTTTTATAGACTTGTTCGATCGCCATTTCGCCTGATGAGGGGAAGTTGCGGGTTACGATAAAGCACGCTCGCCTAGAAGAAACCGATTCACTCAAAACTTGAAAGACCCAGACTGTTTATATCGGAAACCAACCACTCAAACTGCGTACTCCACTGATAAGTCCGCATAATTAAAATTTAATTAAGTGCTTGAATATTCCGGTAAATAGCCCGGTGTGGGACATAGCAAACAGTCCACAGCGGGACGATTGCCTACCCTCGAAGGCCGGTCGAGCCATATCCACCAGTGGCCGGCTGTAAGTCATTTAATTCCTTCTCCAGTCATATGCAGGTTTCCTCACGATGTTATCCAACACCAAAAAGCATGATTTTTCAAATCTGTACGCCGATCTGTTTTCCGAAGATCCTATGGATCCTGGGATCGAACCAACAACCTGTAGAATGTGACGCACGTGTCTAGGCGCTTCAGTTTTCAGTGACCGAGGCCACCGCTAGTACGGCCCGCGTTAGTCACTAGTTGAGCCAGTTCGGAAGAGTGGCGGCGCGGCGGCGGCACGTGTCGGCCCGCGGTCAAGCGCTCATCCTTACACTTTGGTCGCCTGTTCGTCTTCCACGTGCGCCTGCGAGGGCTGTGCGCGAGTAAACAGCTCTGTCACACTAGCTCGTACTGTACGCAGGTCATAGAGGTGTGGAAGCGATTACAAAACGGCGGGTGCGGGCCAGGATTATTTTCATGTCTTCATATGTTTTTTACAATTATATCAATTAGATAGCTAGTAAGCGATGGTCTAGCCGACCGTGGGTCACGTCGATAAATTTCAATTGTTTTTTTTTATTATTTTTTTTCAGAGGTCTTCGGGCGTCACATTAATTCTGACTCTAGGGCTGGCCACTCAGCCTATACGAACTTGCTTGCTTGGTAATAGATTTTATAATTTCTTAGAAATTCGGTTGTAACAAAAGAGTTTCTTTTTATTTTGCATTTGCATTTACCAGGGACCCTCAAAGCACCAAACCAGCATAAATGTGCAGTTACACGGGGCATTTTTTCAGTAACAATTGCCCTGCAACCTGTGCTAGAGGAAATGGAGCAATTTGAAGCAATATCCTTAAATTGTGGCGGTTGTCTCTAATTACTCCATTATATCCCGTATTGCTCAATATCGCCGATGAATTGTCGAATATATCGGCAAGTGTTGCCGGCAATTTGCTTAAAACTGCCTTGTAACAGCGGCTTCAGACATGCAAGTGAATATGAATATGCGTTGAGTCGTCAATATATCTCCGATATTAAGTGTGAAGATGTTTGCGATCGTGTTTCACGAAGGATAATGACCTGGCCCTGCACTGAGAGTGACTGTTGGACGACACGCGCCTGTCGCCTCGGACCAAGGAGCGAGGACGCGAGGGGAATGCGCCCCGCGGTATGCGCACGCGCATTACACAAACAAGTGATAGCTCGCCTTGTTCAGGAAATAGGAAGTACATTTCATTGATAATACGGAAACTTTTATTAAACATCGGGCTGTGTGTCCTGCAATTAGAGCTTGGCGAGGTGAGCTGCTTTCGTGGATTTATAAAAAATACTCTTTTTATGAAATCACGAAAGTAGCTCACTTCAAGTTCCATACATTTTGTCCAGGGTGTATAAAAACTTTCAATGAAACCACTGGTTTTTAAGTGCGATTTCAATAAAAGTAGTTCACTATAATAAGTACAATGCTTCAGCTCAGTATTACCGTTCCGCGCAACCCCGTATTTTTGATAATAGGAACTCTCCCTATGCGAGTCCGATTCTAACTTGACGGGATTTATTTTAAGTCGTCGTTCCGAAAAGCTCTCGTTCGCCATAAAACTGTCCTAATTAGGTAGAATATCGCGAGCTCGTCTAGATATCAGCGGCTTCAAATTGCCCTATAGCGTAGAGGGCACGGAGTGTGCAGGCACAAATTAATATTAAATTATAATTTTATCAAAAATTTCATAATTAATTTTAATTAATGTATTTATATTAATATTTATTATTTATTCATTCATATTATAATTTATTAATATTCATCAAATTAATTAATTGTTTAAATTAAATTATTATACTTCAATACAAAAGTTTGTTGGTGTCTGTGTGTGTGTATGTTTGTTACTCCTTCACGCTAATATGGCTGGGATTTGGATGAAATTCGGTATAGAAGTAGCTTATACCTTGGAATAAAACAAAGGGTACTTTTTATCCCAAGAATCGCTGAAGCCGCGGCGCGCGCATAGTATTATGAGAGTTAGTGCTCGCGTCAGGGCCGGGTTATCGCCAGTTTCCACGTGTCCCTTTGTTTACGCAGGCCCCGGACTTAACTGGATCACCTCATTTTAATGTCGTTCCACTATCGCGCCGGACTGGTTCGTAGATAGCGCCCTCAAATGGACGAGTTACCTAACAGCCCTGCTTACTTGAGGGTCGCGTGTGGGTCGTAAGGTGACCTCATTTGGTCTGCTTTGAAGAAATTCATAGAAATAACAAAAAAAACGGGTTTGCGGTTCGAGCCCAGACACGAATGGCGCGTGACCGAGGCAGACGACATAGGTAGAGAGAGGCCTGTATGTACTTGAATAAAGCCGGCTGCGGATGAGGATGATGAACAAATAATTTATGTTTGTCATCCAATGAGACTCATCATCGGGTGTCTTAAGTGATGACCGCCAGTGCAGATATGGCCTGGACTTTGGTTTAAAAATGCTGATTAACACTGCTATTGCGATAGGCGGCGTTATCTTATGCCGTGAGAAGAGCATTTTCACTTCGAGCACATACTAATAGATGCCAACGGCGATAATCTGACTACATAATATTTCTGCCAATTTTTGCGGCGACGAGGTAAAAGCAGACAGACATTTTCATATAGGTACTTTCGAAGTAATACAATAAACTAGAAATTAAAGAAAACATGTTCCTTTCAAATTGTTTGCATATGAACAACAAACACACACACGCACACCAACACTAAAACAATCTCAAAACACTGGCCAAAACTTCAGAAAACGTGGACGGCATAATAAGCAACTAAAAGCAAACTACCTGGATGACTGATGTTCCCAGTTGTCCTACTAAACCGATTTCGATAAAATTTAAACGGGACCACCTCTAAAGTATCACATACCAAACAAAAAAAGAATCATCAAATTAAATTCATAATTGGGGGAGTAATCGCGTAACATACATACTAAAAAAAACACAGTCGAATTGAGAACCTCCTTTTTTAAAGTCGGTTGTAAAGGAAGAGAGATACGCCTTGGCTTGCTACCTCCAGCGACAAATGCTGGAAGATTGATCGTCCCATTACTTTTTACAAAGTTTGTTGGACATCGGCCTGTATAGCAGTTATAATAATGGATCCTGAGTCAGTCGGAATAACTGTAGGAAAGTAGTACGTAAACACTAAACATACGAGGCGACGACTCCCGGC
The DNA here is from genome assembly GCA_905404285.2 of Erannis defoliaria. Lineage (NCBI taxonomy): Eukaryota > Metazoa > Arthropoda > Insecta > Lepidoptera > Geometridae > Erannis > Erannis defoliaria. The sequence continues at coordinate 16,937,225 of FR990085.1, read as the reverse complement.
CCCGACTCGCACTCCGGACACACAGGTGTGCCCCACGTGCTGTCGGTACATGCCGTACGATGACCTATTTTTATGCAATAGAGTGACCAGGGAGAGACGTTCGCCTGGTGGTAAGCATCAAGCCTGCCCAGTGCCCATAACACTAGCAGTGCCAGAATTGTGAACTTGCAAACGAAGTACCACACTGCACTACGCTCGTCACGCTGAGATATTAGATATCAATTCTTTCATGCCCAGTAATTTCTCTGGTAACATTTCCCTTTGAACCGTCACACAGTAAGGCTTGCACGTTTTGTTTGTGTAGCTTGGCGATTGAATAACTGGCAAACGTGTGGTTCTTCCCCAGACGAACCCCGCAACAAGAGTCCTAGTAAGACTTACGTCGCATGTCTCCATTCCTGTCTGGAACCAGGGCCCCGATTCAACTAACCAAAGCCGAACCACTTCTGATGCGTTTCCGCTACTCTGACAGCAGCCGACTAACGGTCGTGATCCGGCCAAGCATACTTAAAGTTTTATATACGTGCGATGTCGATAAGCAGTTTGTCTATGGTTTCGATGAACTTTAGATACGCTTGGCTGGACCACGATTGTTAGTCGGCCGCAGTCAGACAGAAAAAGTAGCGGTAACGCATGGGAAGCGGTTCGGCTTTGGTTAGCTGAATTGGCCTGCTGATAGTTTGTCGGGAGACGAGTATTAAGGATGGTCGCACATTGATTCGGCACGGCACCCGACAGGCGCTGGACCGACCGAAACACACTGCTCACAAGTGCGAGCGATTTCAAAACTCCGTATAAGCTCATAGTAAAGTCGCCACAACTTTACTAGGGCATGACTTGGACTCGACTATGACTAATTTCGTGTGACTGACTGTGATATCATTACATATTTGACTTGATTTACACATAAATACTTGCAAAAATCATAAACTTGACACTGGCAGAATGCACAACGTGCGATGCCAAGAACTAAGAAAAAAAAAAAAAAAAAAAAGTGCGAGCGAGACGGGAGCCTCGAGAAATTTCTGACAGTGTGCGGGACCTATTACAAAATGTATGCACGGAGCGCCTTCGGGCGCGACCTCACGGTTTTTCTATCGGATTTTCTCGTCGTATGCGGCCGGTCTTAATTAGCTCTCGTAACGTCTCATAGGTAAGATATATTTCTCACGCTTGGTTACGGTTTGGAATGGTTTTGTAGAAAACGTAGTACTATTATTTCTTCTGGTGCTTGGCTAGTCACTTAACTGCTCTAGTAAATTGACCGGGCCCATCTATAGACTAGGGTGAACATGGCAGATATAGACTAGGTTGAACAGGTCCAGAAGGCTTTCCTTCGCTTATTGTATAAGCGCATGTATGGATATTACCCATACATGTATCCAACTAGTTTTCTTTTAGGATGCTTAGGTTTTAACTCGTTGGAAGTTCGGCGAGCTCACAACCAATTGAAGGTTATGTGCAAGATCTTTCATGGAAAGATTAATGCTCCCAATTTGCATAAGGAGTTAGCCCGGCTCCGTGTCCCCGACGGCAGCATCCTTCCACGTCGCGGTGGGCGGACCCCATCAGTTGTTTGCCGTTCCACCCGCTCGCACGGTCGCGCACGGGTACTCTCCCATCCCCCGCTCTTTGACTGCATTCAATAACCTCCTAGCCTGGGCACCCGGTTGGGACTTGTTTGGTGATGAATGGAAGAGTATGCAATTGAAGTGTCTGGAAAACTGTGAGATGATAGCGGGCGAGAAGAAGGATATGGATGATGACGATGAGTGGGAGTTTCTGTGTCAGTGTGACTTTGATTTCTGGTAATTTATTTTGACTAATACATTTAAATACTTATTTTCTTTTAGACATTTGTTAAATTACTGCTAGCTATTATTATAATCTTTTAACATTGAATTTATTATAATTAGGTACCAATATTTGAAGTATTGACTTTATTAATAATAATTATGTAAAATTAATCATTCTTGCATTGTAATTTTAATTTTTTCTTTAATTTAAACGTGACAAATGTGTATCCGCCCATACTATAACTTGTGCCTACCATTTATTAAATAATGTAATTGGTATGTCTACCGTATTAGTTAAATAAAGAAAGTCAATACCCTACCTATGAGTATACTTTAGCTCGCAATAGCCCACTGCTGAGCATAGGCCTGGTAAGTAAAACTGCAACCAGACCCACCGCAGGACGGGCAGCAGCGTCCTCTCCGTTAACGGTGGTGAACATTCAGCGATCCCCAAGCCGCCTGCCAAGCGTGGGGATTATGGCAACACCTTCTTATTAAGGGGGATGCCTTCGTCCAGCAGTGGACGTTTACTGGCTGATGAGTGTGTGCGTGAGCATAGGCCATTCTTCTTGTACGCCGCTTATACCCAGTTCTGTGACGTTTTTAACCAATTTCGACTCGCGGGTTTAACCCTTTTTTGATTAATTTCAAACCCCCTCTATTCGTTCCTGTCGCAAAATAGTTTCTTAGATGACGTCTACTCCATAACTACCGACTTGCCTTTTCAAGTCTTTTCGTTAAAGTTAAATTCTGCCAACCCAACTACGGGATATTTTTTTAACGGGCAACAAACGCCCAAGCCATATATATACATATAATGAAGGTTATATTAAAATAAGAGATTATTAACGATTTTTTATAGTTATTTTAATTTGTGACATACTTAATGAAATTTTACGTGAAACTTTGGTGTTATCAATAAACTATTGTATTGTACGAGTACGTTTCTATATCGTCTTTCTAACGACTCGACTCAATCCGAAGTTTAAAGTATTTAATGTCAAAATGCCAGCTGTTATCGTTGTTATATCGGGGCGATAAAGATTTTAGAAGATCCGTACTTGCACTGCTGGTTAACTACAACATCTTCAGCACGGTCGGGCTAGAGATAAGGTTGCCAGGAAGGTCTACCAAACTGTCAGGACAAAATTTCAACTTGCACTTTTGATATTTCGATATAAAAAGTGGTTGATCAGTTGGAGAAAATGAGGAGAGTGTTGTTTTCAACCGACTTCAAAAAGGAAGGTTCTCAATTCGACTGTATGTTTGTTCCGCGCTTATTCTGCCAATTATGAATTGAATTTAATGATTCTTTTTTTGTTTTGTAGGTCATACTTTAGACGTGATCCCATATACATTTTATCGAAATCTATTCACTAAAAAAAGTCGGGTATTTCTACTTACAGTATGCTCTAATTTCAGTACATTGTTTTAGCACCACAATGTCCTCCAATTCTTTTGTATGTGATCACCATACGTGATGTAATATAGAATGTTGAGGAAACTAAATCATTTCTACTATAGATTAACAAACAATATATAGACTAAATATAAAATTTCCGCCCAAAGCATTGAACCGTGTGTTTTTTTCCTTGTGTATTGTTATCTTCAACCGACTTCATAAAAGGAGGAGGTTCTCAATTCGACTGCTTTTTTTTTAAAATGTATGTTACGCGATTTCTCCGCCAATAATGAACTGATTTTGATGATTCTTTTTTTGTTTGGTAGGTAATACTTCAGAGGTGGTCCCATATACATTTTATCAAAATCGGTTCAGTAGTTTAGTTTTTATATCAAAATTACTAGACAATATGAAGAAGTCATCCAGGTATTCAAAGTTGAAGTCGGTTGTATATTTTTTTAAGGCCTGTTATTAAAGTAGTATGTCGGATTAAAACAAAAATTATACATACTTACTACATACAATAAAGCGAAATAGTTTTTCGATACACGTGTAAGTGTCGTCCGCCCTTGATGACGATACGAGTTGTTATCGAATCGATCGACTCGAGCGACCTGTCCAAATCTCTTCCACGTGTAGCTGGAGGTGACCCCTGCCGGCACGCGTATCGATACTACAGATTACTGTCCTGCAAGCAGTGCAACCTCATGTACTCGATTACTCGTCATTACGTGCAAACTGCTGACTCAACGTAGGCATAAGGTGTCATCTACCTGATTTGGGGGGTAAATGTGGTAGGGAGGGTGGGTATCTCCACCCTGCCGTTATTTCTTGCAGCCGACGCGTGGTTTTTTACGGAACTTAATTGGGCATTGAGACAACCGCAAGAGCTTCTGGCAGGATCGGAGTCCGGTCTATCCCTTCAGCGGCAACTTGAGCAGGTTAGGTCCGAAAAAAAATATATATTATTTTCTTTGTATGATTTAGCTTCAATATCACAAGAACCTGGCATGCAGTTGCTGAATATAAGAGCTAATAATTATCATATTCCATTTTTAATAATTTTATCTGTTGGTTGATTTTTGCTGCGATTTATGTAAATACATATGAAATAAATTATAATATTCTAGCGCGTAGCTGATTTGATTTATTGCAAAATCCAAAATGTCCTCTTGCAAGGCAAGCCTCTTCATTTAAATTTTCAAAAACTTGTCTCAAAAAGATGTTTCGAAAAAGTCCGGGTATGGGACCTCCAACAAAAAAACTAATAAGTGCCGGTCGACTCGCGGCTGATGGTTCCTTACCACCATACAATACGTTGTGCTTGTCAAAAAAAATTGTACGTTGCTTCCTTTCCGAATCCTTAGTGCAAGCCTGACTCGTACATGGCTTGTTTTTACTATTTTTACCATATTATCAAATGAACATACTAAGTGTGATGCTTCATAGATGACCGTTTTTGCGTAAACGAAAAACACTAAAAATGCAAAAAAAAAACAAGTATAGATACGGAGATTCCTTTATACTTAGTTTGATAGGATATCCGACATATTAGCACATACACTGACAAAATAGCAACTGACTACCTATTACATTTCAAATGAACAGCTCCTCAAAGATGAAAAGATGAAAGGACAGATAAACAGATGGCGTAGGCTTAGTAAAGATGATCCAGTCAGATGCCCTTCTGACACGGAACCATAAAATTAGTATGTTTTAACACTTATAAATCCGCGTTTCCAAAGTTACCGACATAGCTCGCAAGGTTTGCAAGTTGAAGTGGCAATGGGAAAGCCACATCGCTCGAAGTACTGACATCCGATGGGGAAGAAAGGTTCTTGAGTGGCGACCGCGAACCGGAAGACGCAGCGTAGGAAGGCCTCCCACTAGGTGGACCGACGACATTGAAAAAGTCGCGGGCAATCGGTGGATGCAAATGGCAGGTTGTCGAACAGTGTGGCGGTCTAAGGGAGAGGCCTTCATTCAGCAGTGGACGTCTCCGGGCTGATGATGATGAAATCCGCGTTTCACCATCAACTCGTTTGTTGATAAAAGAGACGATGAGGTAAAATATGAACCACGCATACTCAGCACATGTTTCTCCTTTGAGGACCTTGAAAAGTTCCTAAATGACATATTCCAGGAAACAAGGAAGCCGACAGGATTATAATAGTTGTTTAAAAGTTTCCGTGTGAGCAGGCCGGTCACGCTCGGCCGCCAAACCTCCACACGTGTAAATCCCACGGCGAGGGACATAAACAAACATGCAGGCACGCGGACGCAGCGCGCGCGCCGCAGGCTAGCAACTGGCGTTATCTGGGGCCAAGAGCAAGGCCGGGAGCCGCGCGGCCCAAACTACACGCGCCCGTGTACCGCAACTGTGTCAAGGACATGCTACCAGGAACTTAGACCGGCGCTACACCGTGACTCATTCACCGGGTCTGGCTAACGTCTCAGTTGTCGACAGTATAGCGATGGAAACAGGCGCTACCCTAGATATTTTTACGCTATCAATTTATCATTGACCTTCGATTGAGTTCGGTGAATGAGTTTTGATAACCGATAGAAGCGAAGGTCTCAGAAGTCAAGGAGGCAAATTCATCCACATCGTCATCATATAAAAAAATAATTACATAATTGCTTTTGAAAGAAAGAAAGAAAGAAAGAAAATAATTTATTCTGCGACATCAGCACACAATAATAGGTAATACAACCATTGATACATTTATAGATTCTTGAGTGATGTCACAAAAAGGGCCTCAACTGAGCATAATGCTGTTTAACAAACAGCGCTGGTCTTCCGTTGAAGCCGAATTAGCGAGATGTTTTGGAAGCATCCGTTTTTTTTCTGTAGCTCATTTAGCCCACTGCAAAGTATGAGTGTCCTCTTTCTTTTGCCAATCTTGTCCAGGTACCTCCACAGAACTTTTGGAAACCCCGATATCACTCTCACGGTTTTTGCGTCCGTTAGACTGTGGCCAATCAAGAGTAAACAAAATCACAAATCACCGAATAGCTCGTTTTACACATACTTTTCACTTGGTCCTTGTGACCCGGATATTTATCCCAGTGATTATTATAATATCAGTTATGTACACCTAATAATAATTCATATTATCGCACAATAGAGAATTGAGAGTGGTTTTGGTCCAAACAGTAAAAATTTTTTGGGGCCGCGAGCGCGCTAACTCCATCCCTATTTAACTGAAAGCAAGAGTGTATAGCGTTATCTTTTTTCGAACTAGTCTCTTAAGTTTTCAATGTAATTCCCTAAATATTGGTGGAGCTACGGCAGCCGACGAAATGCTCGGAGTCGCATTACGCGCATACATTTCACATTCGCGCTAAACCGATTACGAGCATTGAATGTTGTTCCGACGAATATAAATTATCTATCTTATCGCCTTTAAAGTTTTCCATTCATTTAGCAGGCTTCATGTTCAGGCCATGTTACTCGATGTTAAGCCATGGCATCTTTGCGCACGTAATCGAATACTCAAGAAAATAAACAATCAATTTATTCTCAGATACAATTTAAGATCCATGTTACAATTTCATAAGTTACGAATATTCGTAAAAAGTCACATCCGTAGACGACGGTGATTGCTTGCCATCAAGCAATACTTCCGCTTTTTTGCCACGTAAGGCGTAAAAAACAATCACCATTTTAATGATAACTTTATGTGATGGATTAGGATTGGGCAAACTATCACTGGTAGCTTTCAAAAGCTACTAGGCATGCGGCATGCGACTTTTTTCGCGTAGCAGCAAAGTGATTTTTGCGTGCTTCCTCAAATATGGAAGACGCGGTACAGAACCGAAAAATGATTAGGGAAACAATATAATGTGCAGACGACATGAGTTTTCTTATTGGTGCTAAAGTTTCGACCGTGACGCAACCATTCAAATATTAAGATCTTTAAGATGTAACCTTTTTTTTTGGTTTTTTGTGCTAATAATCTATTCTATAGTTCCAGACTAATACAGCTTCTCTCTAATATACTTCGATGGTTAATTCTAGGCTTCTCCACTTGTTTCTTGGTCAGTGGTCAAATCTGATAGGTACCTAAGTATTGTCAAGGCATTCTAGAGGACTAGCCACTTCCAGTATTAGGCAGAAGCTTTATTGCGGTATTTTGTTATATTTGATTAGCTTAGCAGTTTAATTTAGTATTGTTTAATTTATGCCAAGTACTTTTTATGAATAGGTAGTGTTTTACAAATCATTCGAAAGGTGTCACTATTCCCGAACTCTTATGCCCCAACCAACGTACTACAAGCGCACGTTCATCTGATCTCATATGGGAGAATACAATTATTTGCGGCTATTATTGGATTCCGATAATCTCTTGACACTGAACTGCGGTATTTTTGAGAAAGTTTGAGATGCAGTGCAATAAGTAAACAATCAACTATGATAACGTGAGGTCTAGAGGTCTAGGTACTTCCAAAAGGTGTGCAAAATTGAAAATATTTGCAAAAAACCGAGATTTTGACAAAACATCATTCCGGCGCCATATTCAATTGATGTGATTTGTCATTCTCGTTTCGTCAAAAGCCAAAAGACGTCCACGGCTGGATGAAAACCTCCCCCTTAATAGAGAGGGGCTGTCATAATTCCCACGCCTGGCAGGCGGCTTGGGGATCGCAGAATGCCTTTAACCGTTTACCGAGAGGACGCTGCTGCTCCTCCTTCGGTGGTTTTGGATGCAATTTTAGGACATACCCACGACCCACGTCCATTTCATGTTATTTTAACTTAGTTCCGCGTAAATGACACGACAGAAGTGCAGGCTTTTGAAAAATCCATTATTCTCGAATAATCTCTAATATAATCTGTAGTTTCTGATCAAGCGACCTATCTTAATCTCAATAAACAGTTTTATTTTAATGTCACATTGAACTTCTCTCACTCCTACTCTCACTACAGTAGAAACGTTCGAAATAAATGAAAATGTCTTCAAGGTTGCTGTAAGCCAGGTAGTTCTCTTTTTTGGAATCGTCAAGAACTTTAAGAGTATGTACAGTACATACATTATAGATTTTATGAAAATATTATTGACAGTAAGTTCTCTGGACTTTTTAGATGTCCTCTAGTCCGGTTTGAACTGGCGCAATTTTGACGCAGTAGACGTTTAACTTATGACGACTCATAGGTCGTATTATCGTAATTTCACTTTCTCAATTTTCGGTGATAAATAAGGAAAATATTTGCGTCAACAATGTGAAATATATAAATCCGGTTCATTTAGAAAACAAACAGTGTCACGTGGAGGTGGTGTGCCATTTTGTTTTGCATAGCATAATTATGTCACCGGCGTTTAGCAATTAAAACTTATTTGTAGCTAATGGTTGCCCATAAGTACTATAATAATTATAATGCACCGCTGACATTCTAACTCGTTATAGTCATTAGGAAGAGATTTGTTTTATTTCATTTTACTCTTTCTTGTTTTGAGCTTTGTTATTTTGTTTTTATTTTAACCATAAATATGCGATTTTCTATTCTTATTTAAGTATTTTCGTGCTGTTTCAGACATCGCATACTTTCTAATACTATCAACCAACATACCAAGAATTCACTTCAGACGCGCTATAAAATAGGATATACCTCAGGGTAGTGTTGTTGGTCCATTGGCATTTACAACGTGTCATAAATTAAATTTAATTGTTTGTTGACATTAAACGTATTGGTATTAGTAAGTACACATTTACATTTATGTCACAAAATTAAAAGGCCTACCCACGAAGGGTGATTGGGTCATATCCACCATGCTGGCCCAGTTACGGTTTGGTGAATTCACATACGCCATTAAATTCCTTATCTGGTCGTATGTAGGTTATAATCTCTATTCAATATTAGTATCTGACGCTACAGATAAATCTAAAGCCACGTGTGATGTTGTCCCCAGATAGAGGGCGGCGCGGCGGCATGGAAGACGAGGTGACGTTCCTGTTCCAGCTGGGGTTCGCGCGCGACGCCGTGTCGGCGCCCGCGCACCTGCTCACGCTGGCCTACCTCAAAGAGCTCGCCGTCAAGTTCGTGCACGAGAAGGTAACAGTATATTATGTAATCGATCGAGGCGATGTCGCGCACTCCTCCCAGAACTCTGCAAACTTTGTGCCTGTCGAAGTAGTCGGAAATTGATTTCTGTTCACACCAATGTGGTTAAGGTTGCCAACAGGATTGATTCCTGAAAGAATCCTAGGTAGTAGACAAAAATCTTATTTATATTAAGAAAGACACTTCACTTCACTCAATATTATATATTACATATTCAGATATAAGCTGGTACATAATCATTTATTTTACTTTACATAATAACATAATGGTAACACACTTGTAGTATAAAGACTTATCCGTTTGAGCAGTGGATCCGAACTGCCTGGACTTGCCAATCATCCGAACCTTCTGGCCTCCTACCCTCTATTGCCCTGCAGTTGGTATCATTGCTCAGACTTGACGAGTGACGTGTCAACGCGTTACAGTGGCCATATAAATCAATTGACTGTCGGTAAACTTTAAAAGGAAATATTGAATTGAATAAATATAGAAATCATAAAATTCGGCCATCCGACAACGTGCCTCCTGGCATACACAATACACATCAACTACATATTAAAAGCATATAAATCCACTAAAGTGGTATTCAGATTCCATTAATAGTTAAACATCTTTAGCATTTGGACAAATCATAATATTGTAGGGTGTTCTAACCTACATCACATGTACTGTTATTCAAATTCAAATTCTTTATTTACCAAGTTAAGTTACTTAACAGCGTATACCAAAACGCCACTAATAATACATCTCATAATAATAAAATATAATAAGTACTATAGGTACCTATGTATAAAATATAAAAAATGTACAATAAAATATACAAAAATAAAAATTCTTAAAAAAGAATTACAAAACAAAGATAAAATGTAGCAACAACGACAACATTATAACTTTCAAAATGTTGCGTTTTCCTCGCTGTACTTCAAGGAACTCTTGATATACACAGGCCATTTGTCGGCAAATATGTCGAGATGTGGTTGTGAGGAGACAAGCGCATTGAGGTGCCGCTGCGCTCGGCAGATGGGGGACTGTTCTCGCGCTACTGTGCGCGGCGGCACAGGGCAGAATAAAGGCACGCTACCAGTACGGAAACGAACTAGATGGTCGGGTACTGACAGGCGGCTTACCTCGGTCAGTAGTGTGGGGCAGTCCAACACACCATGAAGGATTCTGTACATGGTCAGTAGTAGATCGTGCGTGCGACGTGTTTCCAGTGAATTAAAACCCGTAGCACCTAGTATGTATTTTGATGGATATAGAAAGGGGTAATATCCGTACAACTTTTTATACATAAACCGTAGGAATATCCTTTGAACTTTTTCTAACATAAGAGATTACTTTTTTTCATGGGGGCTCCAAATCACTGAACTTGCTTCAATTTTTGATCTTATCAGCGCGGTGTATACAAGCTTAATGGCGGTGGGATTGGTAAAATCATGACAATTTCTTGTTACAAATCCTAATCGCTTGAAGCACTCTGCCGGTGGGGTTTGCATATGTTCATGAAAGTTAAGTTTTGTTCCACGGTTTGATTCCACTTTCTTTATTCTAATATTGTAGCGCTCGTGGCGAAGCTTGTCTAGGTGATACTAAACGATCACCGATGTTAAGTAACGGACGGTCCGGTCAGTCTTCGGATGGGTGACCGTGAGTGGCATTTATTTCTGAGCGTTACCCTGGGTCGGATGACACGTTAAATTGTTGGTCCCGGTTGTTAGTTCTAGTTTCTATAACAACAACCGTCAGCCATATCAGAGGCCTTCGGGCGGCACATTAACTTTGACACTAGGGCTGGCCACTCAGCCTATTCGAACTGCTATAAAGTGGAATGCGCTGCCCGAGTGGGTGTTTCCCGATAATTATAATCTGGATGTCTACAAGTCGCGAGTGAATCGGTTTCTTATAGGCAAGCGTGCTCCATCGTAAACTGCATCTTCGTTTATCATCAGACGAGATGGCAGTCAAACGCAAGCCTATAAACATATTAAAAAAACAGACCATAAACCATTATCTTTCGCATTATTCAAACAGAGAACGATTCACCGCGACGAATACGACAAACAAAAAACAAAATCGAATACGTCTAAGGCGAACTAAATAATGCAGCGGATTTCCTATCAAGAATACAAGAGATCCAGTTACCACACACCTTCGACTACGAGCGTCTTCACAGTAGCCAAATCGAGGATGCTAAATTGGAAAACTTACGACAAAATCCGAATTAGAATTCAAATCATTCAACGTGCCATACGAGGGCGGCACTGAAAATTTCGGGAATCAAGGAAGTGACACAACATTACTATTTAAAAATATATTTATTGCTTTACGAAGTATTCTCCGCGAAATTTGACACATTTTTCCATACGATGGAACCAATCATTGAAGCAACCATTCCATTCGGAAGTTGGGGTCTCCAAAATGGCCGTTTTGTAGGCGTCCACAGCTTCTTCAGGTGATGAAAATCTCTGTCCACGCAATTTATTCTTTATTTTAGGGAAAGTATAGAAATCATTAGGGCTTAGGTCGGGGCTGTACGGCGGATGGTCCAATAATTCTATGTTTTCTTGCTCTAAAAACTCTTTTGTTCTGTGCGCGGTGTGAGAACTCGCATTGTCGTGATGGAGGATGATGCGGCGGTTGCAGTTCTCTTTACGGAGTTCAGAAACGACCTGTGGCAAACAAATGCTAGCATACCATTCTGCATTAACCGTTCTTTGTCCCTCAAGAGGAATAGTCGTAACATGGCCGGTTTTGGAGACAAACGTGGCCACCATTTTTTTTGCAACACTCCGTGAACGAACAATTTTTGTTGGCTTTAACTCATTTTCGAACACCCAAACTCGTGACTGGTTTTTTGTTTCGGGTTCGTACGCGTATATCCAGGATTCGTCACCTGATACGATGTTGTATACAGCATTTGAGGATCCTGCGTGGAATCTTTCGAGAGTTCTGACGCACCAAGTAACGCGAGCCGCTTTTTGCTCTTCACAGAGCGAATGCGGTATCCATCGGGAAAACAACTTTTTTACACCTAATTTTTCATGCAAGATTATTTGTATTTGACTCATGCCAATGTCTAAAGTTGCCTGAATTTCGCGGTATGTCACATGTCGATCTTCCTCAATCAGCTTACGCACAGCATCAACGTTTTCTTGGGTGACTGCAGTTTTTGGACGACCTTGACGGGGATCATCACTGAGCTTGACACGTCCACGTTGAAATTCAGCAAACCAGCGATAAATTGTGGTTTTGGATGGGGCTTTATCACCAAATGCAGAAATCATCCGGTCAACACACTGTTTTTGTGTTAAACCACTTCGAAAGTCATAATAAATCATCGCTCTTGAATTTTCTCGAGTCAATTCCATTTTCTCAACGACTAAACAAGTTTGACAAAACCTTGTGACAAGACCGAGAATATTTTTTTAAATAAATAAATGGTATTCGATTTTTAAAACCAAGGAGTTTTCAATTAAAAACATTTTAATATGACAGAAACAGTGGAAATATTCCATTCCCGATACTTTTAGTGTAGCCCTCGTATTCAAACAGCGAACTTATCTTCGAAACTTCTACAAAAAAGGCACGCCTACACCTACCACACCACCTGAGTATGTCCTAAAACTGCATCCAGAACCACCGGAGGATGGGCAGCAGCGTCCTCTCAGTTAACGGTGGTAACCATTCTGCGATCCCCAAGCCGCCTGCCAAGCGTGGGGATTATGGCAACACCTCCCTTTAAGGGAGAGGCCTTCGTCCAGCAGTGGACGTCTTCCGGCTGTTGATGATGATACCTACCACGAGAGTTCCGAGAACGAGCGATAACAAGTACGCACTCATTAAGTCACCCTGGTGTAAAACGCAACCCGACGTCTTGTATCGGAGAGGTACTTTTGGCCTAGTATGAACGGCGACGTCACTAAGTACGTAAAAAGCTGCATACCTTGCCAGAAGGTGAAAATACAGAGACACACGATATCTCCGCTTGGCGAATTGGAAAAGTCGAAACGGTTTTCACATTGCCACATACATTTAATCGGACCATTACCAATACCAATCAAACGATTATAAGTAATGCCTGACAATGATTGACCGCGTTACAAAATGGCCGGAAGTCATCACAAAAAAGGAAATTTCCGCAGAAACGGTTGCTAATCAATTTGTTGAGCATTGGATTGTCCGATACGGATGCCCTATAAAGGACACCACAGACCAGGGAAGACAATATTCGAGTCACAACTTTTTAACCAACTAACAAAAAAGCTCGGTATTGAAAAGATACACACAACGGCGTACAACCCTAAGGCAAATGGACAAATCGAGAGAGTACATCGCACGCTGAAAGCGGCCGTCATGGCCCCTGCAGCGATTCCAACCAATGGGCGGGCAGGGGAGCTACCACTGGTCCTACTAAGCTTCAGAGCAGCCGTGAAAAAGGACAGTGGTTACAGCCCAGCTCAAATGACATTTGGCCAAAGCATCCGACTACCAGGAGATTTCTTCGTACCACCATCATCATCATCAAACAGCATCAACGAAACCGAGTATAAACTCACGGAAACTCACGGAAACCTTAGCAGCACTACAACCGAAATCAAGAGTACCGAATAACCACAAGTCAACGTTCATTCACAAAGACCTCCACGAAACGGAATTTGTTTTCGTGAGGCAAGAGGCACGCAGGTCTCTCACGTCCCTTATTCCGCCCCCTTCAAAGTCATAAGCAGAAACTCGAAACATTACACCATCCGCTTAGGTTTTTAGGATGTCGTTATATCGCTTGATAGGCTCAAACCAGCTTACGTTATCGCTAATGAATTGTGATGACTCGTATGTACGAGTCAACCGACGCCTAAACCAATTCAGCCAATTCTTCCGGCGACGGAAGAGCAACCTGATCCAACTTGCAATAAAAGTGGCCTTAACACAAACATTACTTCTCAACAGCCAGCCATTAATATACAGGACCCAGTTGTCACCAGATACGGTCGCGCCGTGAGAAAGACGGTTCGGTTCGACATATGAGCCGAACCGCCCCACCGCACACCGGACCGCACTCATCTCCTGACCTCCGCGACACCAATCACCACCTGACCGCGGAACCACACTCTACCCCGGACACCTACCGACTTACCATCGGTTACAGCTGCACTTCAGGGTACCGCGCAGGCATCCTGCACTCCAGACACTCCTGCACCGCATCATGCTCATCAATTCGTCATGGGTCATCCGGTTTCGAAGACGACCGTAGTGCCACAAAATACCGCGGGCGCTGCACCACAGGCAGCACGAGTAGACAACAGCGACGATCACGACACGCATAAAATGTCTCTGGCTGCCGTCGTCAATCGTCGTCGTCAGCGCTGCGGTCTCCACCGGCATCTTATACGTCGCGTGGAGATACCGCAAAAAGCGGATCAAGGCGGCGGTCGACAAACGCATCAACAGCATCGTCGCGCTGCGGGCGGCGGCAATCCACGCTGCGCCCGCGCCACACCCAAACACAGGAATCATCTAAGATGTTTTTACCTGTAGATGAGTTGTCCCCCCCGCCATATTTACTAGACGAAATCAAGGTAATTGCCGTGATCGCTACCAGTCTTTCACTTCCGAATGTCCGGTAATACGCTGCCGCTAATCGTATGTTTTCTAGCAAAAAGATGGTGATATAATGCCTTTCTGTGTATTTAGACACTGCACAATCTACACAGGCACTGTGAGAGATAGAAAAAAAATCATTGCACGCGTAAGTACTGTATTTTTATAGCAATGGGAAAAAATGAAATTTATTTTATCTGAGGCAACTGTTGTCACTTTGAAATGGATGGCCGAGATAGATAGATCGTCTTGTGTGAGAGAGTGAAAGAGAGTCACACCGGCGCGGCGAGGGCGCTCGCTCTGGCCAATCAACTTGTGTAGCTTATTACGCCGTAAGAGAAATTAGATATTTGTCTCTTTCTAACAACAGGTGTGGCGTATAAAGTCGGTCATATTCTTTCCTTTTCTTCACAAAGTGCATAGTAACATGCGTAAGTATATTTATATAGACAACTTCTAGTCAGTTTTTAAAGCAGTTTTGTTCGACTATAACTACTCTATTTATTTCAACTCACTGGGAATCATAGGCGGTTTTGCAGTTTAAAAACAGTGCAGTGCATTAAATAAAACCCAAACAACAAAAAAACACAGTGTAGTGCGCGGTAACAAACAAAAACAATTGAAAGTAACTTAAATGTACATTGGCAACCAATTTCGAATAACATTTATATTTATTTTGGAACAATTTTAGTGTAACTGTTTTAGTAATCGTACGTTTTAGCCTACTCAGCTCTATCGACTCTACCGACTCGACTGACTCTAGCAACTCTACCGACTCTACCAACTTCCCCCCTTTGAATGAACTACCCAAAAATCAATTTTCATCACTATAACTTCAAAAATAAAGTACTTTCCATACAACATTCCTATCCCCCAAATTAAAAATAGTTTTTTTTTTTTTTGTTAATAACATTTTTTATTTTAAATTAACCTCAGGGTGACGAGCGCAGGATTGTGTTCACACACAATTCTGGCACTGGTACTGTTAGTGGCAGCCGTGACGCTTACCACCAGGCGAAAGTATTGTTCGTCTCGTCACGTTAACGGATAAAAAAAAATAAAAAAAAATCGTATAGGTTTGTATAGGTTCATTAGTAGCCAGCCCCAGTGTCAGGGTTAACGTGCCAGTAGTTTCTCTGGTAACATTGCCCTTCATACGGAACCACATTTATGGCTCCGTATCGAAAGGTTAACAAGTTGAAGTGGTAATGGGCAGGCCACATCGCTCGAAGAACTGACAACCGGAGAGGAAGAAAGGTTCTTGAGTGGCGACCGCGAACCGGAAGACGCAGCGTAGGCGCGGCCTCCCACTAGGTGGACCGACGACATTGTAAAAGTCGCGGGCAACCGGTGGATGCAAATGGCAGGTTGTCGTACAGTGTGGCGGTCTAAGGGGGAGGCCTTCGTTCAGCAGTGGACGTCTCCGGGCTGATCATGATGACTACTGCTTGACGGTTGAAAAACTGGCAAAGGTGTCGTACTTCCCCCAGACGGACTCTACAATGCCTTCAGTGATGTTGATCTTCATACCTAAGAATTTTGTTCACATTATCAGCCAGAAAACGACCACTACTGGAAGAAGGCCTCCCCTTAAAAGGGAGGGGTTGCCATAATCCCCACGCTTGGCAGGCGGCTTGGGGATCGCAGAATGCTCACTGCCTTTAACCGAGAGGACTCTGCTGCCCGTCCTCCGGTGGTTCTGGATGCAATTTTAGGACATACTCAGGTTCAAGAGCATGTCAGAGGCCTATTAATAATGTGATTAGAGCGGGCCACCCAGGTCGTGTGATGTCACATGTCAGTAAGCGTGTGTGTTGTGGCCAGATACCGGACAATGGGCTGAGCCGGCTGGGCGAGCGCATCCTGCTGTTCCGGCACGACTACTGCTCGTCCAACGTGCTGCAGCTCATCAACGCGGCCAGCGACGTCACCGACGAGACCCTCGTCGAGATTGTGCTCACCGCCAGCCGTGAGTTCATACGTTCATCATGAGCCAGTAGACGTCCATTGCCAGACGAACGGCATTAATTGGGGAGGCGGTTGCCTTAATTTCCACGCTTGGCAGGCAGATTGGGGATCGCAGAATGCTCACATGCAGAATGCAGTTTTAGGACATCCCATTTAGTACTTGTACGTTATTCTGCACTTTTTTGATGGGATAACAGGCTTGCGCTCCGTGCATATATCATTGGATGTGGCAAGCCAGGTGTACCCCTCTGCCAATAGGTGTATGTTAGCCGCCCTCATTCTCATTTCTGTTAGCAGTGTTGAGAGTTTGTTTTAGTTTGCGTTCATACGAACAGGAATTTGTTTTATTAGTGTGAAAGTACTTAAAAATGTGTGTCATGCGTTTTTGCCCGTCCCTGATGACGGGAGGTGGTCGGCAAACAGACGAGCGTCACTTGTACGACAAACTATGAAACTATGTATGTGTCTTGGAAGTCAATTCAGCACACTCACTCGCGACTTGAATGCTGGATGCATTTTTTTTAAGTTTAAGCTTTGAAAGACGACTGCCTTATAGCTCAGATGGTAGTATATCTGCCTTGCGCCTTGAGAGCTGTAGGGCGTGGGTTCGATTCCCACCCAACCCAGGACAAACATTTATGTGATGAACATACATGTATATTCGATATAATATGGGTGTTGTATGTATTATTTGGAAAACAAACAATATATTACAAAAAAAAAATTATAGGACACAGAAAAGTATAAGTATGTATTTACAACAACTTAAAAAAAAAGTATTTATTAACTTTGCTTAGTTTGGGGCTAGATGGCGCTGTATGAAATGTCTCCAGTGTTTATTCATTTAAAAGTGTAATCGAGATGTAACTGTTCCAGCGCTGATATGCTCGGGCGGCGCGGAGGCGCCGGCGCCGCGGCCGCACGCGCTGGCCGTGCACTCCTACAAGGCGCCCACCTTCTGCGACTTCTGCGGAGAAATGCTCTTCGGACTCGTGCGCCAGGGGCTCAAGTGTGAAGGTAACACACAAAACACACACACCCAGGTGTAGGTGGTACACGTGTTGTAATAGTAACAAGTACATCCTCGTACTGTGGTGGTAGGACTCTATTGCAGAGTCTGTCTGGGGAAGTACACTCTTGGCAGTTATCCAACCGCCGAACAGTAGTGTGCAAGCACTTTGCTCGTGTTTGAAGGCCAATGCTACCAGAAAAATGAGCAGTGCAGAAAAAAGCGCAGTGCAGTGCGGCTCAGGTTTTTTTTCGCGGGTTCACAATTCTGGCAATGCTACTGTTAAAGGCAGGCGTGATGCTTACCACCAGGAGAACGTCTCGCTCGACTCGTTACTG
Organism: Erannis defoliaria; assembly: GCA_905404285.2. NCBI lineage: Eukaryota > Metazoa > Arthropoda > Insecta > Lepidoptera > Geometridae > Erannis > Erannis defoliaria. The sequence continues at coordinate 16,919,050 of FR990085.1, read as the reverse complement.
CATTGCATAATAAAGCAGTGAGAATTAAGATACTCCCGTACTGGTGATATAAAAAGTCGGTATAAGCAGCTTCCACTACCTGGACTTGGGTATGTCCTTAAACTGCAACCAGACCCACCGGAGGACGGGCAGCCGCGTCCTCTTGGTTAACGGTGGTGACTATTCTGCGATCCCCAAGCCGCCTGCCAAGCGTGGTGATTATGGCAACCCCCCTCTATAAAGGGGGAGGCCTTGGTCCAGCGGTGGACGTTTTATGGCTGACGACGAAGCAGCTTCCACTGTAAGAGATTTACTGATAACAATATACTTATGATTATGTATAGGTACTGAAAAGAGAAAGCGAAATGTTACTACACACTTGACGAGATCTTCAACGACAAAATATTTGAAGTTAAGATATCCACTTGCATATTCCAGGATGCGGGCTGAACTACCACAAGCGGTGCGCGGTTAAGGTGCCGAACAACTGTGTGGGCGGGGCCGGGGGCGGGGGCGCGGGCGGGGTGCGCCGCGCGTCCGCCTCGCCGCGCTCCCCGTCGCGCGCGTCCACGCACTCGGCCGCCTCGCACGACGACTCGCTGGTAAGGCGCCTCGCCGACCTCGTCACTGGCAAGGACAAGTATGAGCACTTCGATCAGAGGAGGGAGTAGCACGGGATATATCCACTAGTAGCTGAGAAAGAACAGGACGGAATACCGGGTGCTCTTTTATATTTAGAAATTCATTATACGCATCATTCTGTATTTTTTTTACTAACATACCAGACCTGAAATCACGAATTCGGTTCTATACATTTCGATGCGCGTCAGTTAATGTATATTTTTTTAGCATCTTTTTTTTGTGGTTAAATGTTTAGGTTCCATAGTGAAAGTAGTTTGTTACAACGAATACTTTGATATTCTAGAATATTTCCACCTTCTAATGAAACACCGGCGCCCTAATAAAGTCCATATAACATGTAAATGGGAGGAAGGAGAAAGATAGAGAATAATTATTAACACGAGGAGGTAGGGTAGGGGTAGTACCTATATGAACGTACATTGAAAGGTTGGTAGAGTATGAGGGATATGTGTAACCAATGTCGGGTCTGCTGTACTCGCGCATATATTAATTAGGGAAATGGAACTCAAACAACTTCGGTTTTAATGATTAACTTTCAATTCTCAAAAGGACAGACAGAGCCTTAACTAATTTGTTCTCCCTAAACTTTAAATTAGTTTCTCGCCTTAAATAAGACGATAACGATATTTTAATCGATACTTGTATTTCATCCTGGCACTTCAAAAACGTTAATAAGCGTAATTCCGAATTCACACCATGCCAGTTTCTTACGCGATAAAAAGTCATCTAATAATGAATTATACTCATATTCATATTCATATTCATATTTATTGGTAAAGTATCATTTTACAAGTCATATAATATTGTTTGTATTAATTTTCTTACAATCTATACCTATCTAGATAATCGATTTCTATCAAATAAAACTTTTAAATAGACTTCCTACTGAATCGAATGCTATGCTAACAGAACCCTGGATTAGAAGAAAGATGCCACTGTACTGGAATAATGTAAATTGAGCCTATATAGTTTTTTTTTATTCGTAGTGAAATATAACATTACAAATCTACTAGGTATACGAGATAGAATAATAAAATTTTGTTAGATCAGAAAAGAAGAGATATATATTTTTGTTAATATCTTATCACATAATAAAGTATTATATGTACAGACTGATTCAAACTTAATGTTGGCTGTGAAGTGCGCTGCAAGCGAGACTTTGCGATTGTACGCACACCGCACGCCTCATTTTTTGCAGCGCACCGTCTCGCGCCTAAGTTCACAGCCGCCATTAAGTTTGAATCAGCCTGTACTTACTTAACTTAATCTCATGTTAAAAATCTCTTGTTATGGTTAAAATTCGAATTTGTTAGATCTGAATTTTATTTTTTGAGAGACGATACGAGTCAATGCGAGTCGCTATATATAAAACTGGAGCATACACAAGGTTACGTCTATCTGCATAACTTGCACGAAAGGGCGTCAATGTATTCATCGTTGTTTTTACTTCAAGCCAACCACAAAACAGCAACAAAATATACTTTTTTAAAGATTTTTTTCGCCGTTTTTTGGTCAGCTTATAGTAAAAGTTGTTCACCATGACCAGTACAACGACCTTCTTTCGGGTTCGCAATACCGTTACGCCTAATCCTGTATTAGGGTAATGGGAATATCTGAAGCGATGCTTAAACTTATCCAAGCCGTAGCAGCTCCAGTAGTGCTTTTCCATTTAATTCGTTACCTATTTAGAATATGCGTGCCCAATGCACTGCACTAATCACCGTGTATTGTGGATACAGAATAAATAATAGTTGAATAAGTAATTACTTTGTAGGAGATGGAGGAATTATAAACAATTAATTAAAATAATAATCTATTAAACTTTAAAAAAAATATACAACCGACTTCAACTTCGAATACCTGGATAACATCTTCATATTTTCTAGTAATTTTGATATAAAAACCAAACTACTGAACCGATTTCGATAAAATTTATATGAGACTAGCTCTGAAGTATTACATACCAAACAAAAAAGAATCATTAAAATCAGTTCATAATTGGCGGAGTAATCGCGTAACATAAATACATAAATAAAAATACAATTATTGAGAACCTCCTTTTTTGAAGTCGGTTAAAAACACGACATCCCTGCCAATAAACGAACTAACATTTGATACTTACCCATAATGAAAAAAACAAAACATATAAATTAATTAATTTATATGTTTAATTTATTACCATATTGTAATAAATTAAGTTTTTTTTCAGCTTTGAAAACGGCGCCATACCGCCATATAGTATTTTTATTTTTTATATCTGTAGTGTAACTCGGAATAATGTAACAATTCTAACAACACCCCCATACATCCAAATCTATTCGGGCATTTAGAAGTTATGGGGAAATAAAGAAACTCCCATACATACACCAACCCTGAAAACATTCACACACTTCATAAAACCATCTGAAAACATTCATACACATCTTTTTTGGTCAGTATATTTGGACAAAAATAACAAACATTTCTAATATTAGCGTGATTCACATAAAGTATCTGAAGTTCAACATTTGCATACAATACGGCAGTTATGAATGGTATAAAGAATACGTCCTCCTATTTGCAAATCGTCTTTAAAAATTATGGAAATATCTTAATTGACTAGGTATCTAGAAACAATTGCAAATTACCATGAACTTCACATTTGACACTTTAGTCACAAGTGGGAAGCGGCTTGTCCCACGGCCACACCCAACAGTGCGCTAGTACTGGCAGATGCTGATTGTTGAATAAAAATAATATTACCACGAACGCAGCTTTCTTTTATTTATTTTTGGTTTTATTTATTCGCATAAACTAAAAGACAAAAAATAGCACACTAGAATGTTAGTCCGAGGATCGGAGGACAATTGCTATTTGATACAATCATTCCTCCCCAGAAATTAGACGCAGCTATTTATAATAAGTTTTAACAGAATTCAGTCATTTCAACAACCGTCAAGCCAAGCCATGGCAGAGGCCTTCAGGCGGCATATTAACTACGACACTAGGTTTGGCCGCTCAGCCAATACAATTTTTGGTTATAGTAGGACATAATGTGACTTATCCTCAGTTACGGGAATATCCTACATTTTATAGATAACTTGTATATTGAAATGAATAAACAGATAGTTATACTAATGTCATATTCGTTAAGTTTAAAAAAACACGGTATGACAGAATCTATTCCAAGGCACGGCTAAGGAATTCCTCAGATGTAAACTGTTTATAGTACTAAATTAAAGGTTTTATCTTAAACAATGAAGACAAACATCTATTGTAATGAGACATCTATTTTAACTTTTATTTTATAACTAATCCGTCCAATTATTGTAGTATTTTAGAGTTATTTATATTTATAAGAAAACAGTTTATTATACAAATGTATTTTACTAGAAAAATATTAATTTTATAGTTAATGTTAATTGTAAAACTAACGGCGCAAAATTGGGTGGTGGGTATAAGTGGTTTGTGTATTATTGAAATAAATTATTTTGTTCTAATTATGAGTTTCATTCAAACACCCATAGTACCCATCATTCAGTTTGAGCTGTGACAGACACACAGAGATTACAGAAAGAGACTTGCAGTAGGACATGTACCGCCATACCATAGTAAGCTATTTTCTCATTATATCTGAATTTCACATTTGCTAGAAGGATAGATAGATAGATAAACTCTTTATTGTACACAAATAGTACATTATGATACAAGTGTGCTATGTTGGTCATTAAATATAAATAAATATTGGGGGACATTTTACACACAGCGCCATCTAGCCCCATACTAAGCAAAGCTTGTATTATGGAAACCAGATAGCTGATAGAATACTTATATATTTTTTTTTTTCGTAAATACATACTTATAATACATACTACACCCATACACAGAACAAACATCTATATTCGTCACATAAATGTTTGCCCTGGGTGGGGATCGAACCCACGCCCTACAGCTCTGAAGGCAGACATGCTACCAACTGAGCTATATTACACTAGAGGCGGTATTATGCGCGCGAGCCGCAGGCGAGCGCGATAAGGAAGCCGAGAGTGTATTGAAACATAGCACAAGAGTTTCATACGACTGTTTTCATCACACTTGCGAGGAAAAAACTTTTTTTTTTTATAATAATCAACCACACAGCGAAAACGTCAACAAACATTTGCGGAAAATGGTGCCCAAATCAGCAATGCGCGCGCAGGTTGACATTTACTTCAGCGGCATAACAACTCTTTGTTGGTATTACAAAAAAACTGTAAGTATTACCCGGCTATATTAAGAGTGCTTCGTATACGTACGTCTAATTGCAGTCACGTACAAACTTGACTTTACCGGGTTATACCTATTATAGCACCATGTGCCGTAATGTAAAGTAAAAAGCACGCGTGCGTAATAGCTTGGATTATGAGCCTAAAACCGATGCAATGAGATCCACTTTACGAGCAAGTGTGATGAAAAATTAATTATTACTAACAACAGGGAAATGAACGTAGAACTAGTATAGCACTGGGATATTTTCACCAAAATGTTTTAAAAAAACGTCGCATATGTTGTACATCAAAACAAACAACTTTTACTATAGGACCAACATTGAAATCGCAAAAAAACAGCTGTCCCATACATTTTGCCCAAGATCGATTAAGTTTTTATATGGAACAGCTGATTTTTTTTTGCGATATCAATGTTGGCCCCATAGTAAACGTTATTTGTTTTGATGTACAGAATATGCCTTTAAAAGGATGCTAACTGATTAGAATACAGGGTGTACAATATTAAATAACTACAAGATATTGTTTTTCACACACTCAACAATAACGTAAACACAATTACATATAATGTAAACTTACTTTTTGAAGATAACAAGAAAGAGTGCTTAAGAGTAGACAAGTTGTTCACTTCTCCATAGAAACGCGGTAGTATTACTACTCTACTATGTAATTTTGTAGGTCCAAGACTGAGTATTATATCGATTAATCTCATTATTATCTAGGATTGTAAATTATTACGAAAGTAAAAAGTTGATAAACATAAAAGTTATGAGCCAGGAAACATCTTGTATTTTAGCTCAATTTTAACGCCACATTGGACGCGAGCGAACCCGATCAGTTAAATAAATAACATAAGGAATACGAAAACTCTAAAATAATTTATCAAGCGGCATAGTTTAGTCCATAAACATTTCAAATAACTTAAGTTGGAATAAATTAACTCAGAGTTTATTCAACCACATTACTGCAGCCAAAGGCCGACAAAAAAAAATGCGCGCTCATTTATCTTGCTTTCTCCCTTTCCCACAGTTTGTTTGATGAAGAGAGCATGCTTTTTAGCCGCGCCCACCGATGAGTTCGAGCCGTCAATTTGTCAATCCTTAAGATTAGTTCACTTTGTCCAAGATAGTCGAGGTAAAAGTAGTTCTCTTTCTGCTCTAACTCTACATTTATGTAGTTTTAAGTTAATGCATAAACGCCTACATGTATTCTGGATTTATGTTATGGTGCACAAACTTGGTCCTTGAGCCTATGTTTATTGGAGTGTACTTCATGGTTAGCGCACCTGGTTTGCACACTGAAGGATGTGAGTACAAACAGCGACAATGATAAAATGAATGGACGGGAAATAAGCGCACGGATTGTGTAATAATGTATATTGAGCGCCAGCTCTCCACTCGTCAGTCATACTCTGTCTTTGAGACATGCGAGCCATACGATACAACAATAAAAATAAATCCAAATGATGCCTTCGTGTGCATTCCTCAAGTGTAAGAACACTACTAATACTCGCAATAAAAATTTGTAGATCACATTCCATAAATAAATACACATTTATCACTGTATTTTGTCACAACTGCAAATAATTTGAATACATATGTTAGGGTAATCGCCATTTTGAGGCGATCATAATGTTACCGAGACGAGACTTCGGGAATCCTTCGTCAATGCTCGTGAATGTTCGAGATTCGAGAGCAATAGACAAATACTTGTGTTCTCTTTTTATCATGCAGTATTCGAAATCTCTATTTTCCGGCAAATGTAATATGCATACTTTTAGCTAGTTATGCTTGATTGTGTTGACTTATTTATTTAGAAACAATTTGCAATCGCTGGGCCCGTCCATTCCATTATCACCGTCGCTGGGTATAAATCCCAAAAATGAGCTTAAACTGCCGAAGAACGAAAACTGTGAGGAAACCATAGCACTTTTGTAGCTACCAGACAATCTGGAGTTGACAATCTGCCGCCAAGTGCCTAATAGTGTGTACTGCCAGCTAAAACTGCTAAAGCTAGGGAAACCTTTCGCATTCCACGCTCTGTGTGTCAACCATTCGACCATAGCGTCACATAGCAGCAGGTGGCAAAATGCACAAGTGCGACGTCGTAATCTTAGGGGCAAAGAAGAAGTACGCTCGCAAATGCGTAGCCAGTTATACCTACACACTACGCTACTAATATCTAATATAATAAAAGGCTCTGTCCTGACTGACTGACTGACAGACAACGCACAGCCCAAACCGCTGTTCGTACAGACAAAAAACTATTTTTTTAAAATTTTGACAGGGATGTTTATTGGGGGTCGGTAGAGTAGGTATAGTCGGTAGAGTTGGTAGAGTTTGCTCGGAATGATTTAAAGTGGAGAATTTTCCGAGCGGTCCGAATTTCTTCCGCACACGGACGAAGTCGCGGGGACCTCTAGTAACAATATAATTGCTTACAATATTTTTCTACATACATCTACGAGGTCAGATAACATAACACTATACTAGCTATAAGTACCTATGTGTAAGTAGTTATTGTGCACTTCAGATCCAGTTCCCTGTCCAGGCTAGGGGTGTTTACCATCTTCGATCACACCATCACTTCTGATCAAGTGAATTGCGGTCAAACACCTAGGTTTTCAAGCATAGATAAAAATCATAGTTATTGTTAATTATACAAATTCTTGTATAAGTACGTCTGTAGCATGGAGGATAGGGAGTTGTGATGAGGAACTTGCGGCCGTACCTGTGGATTTTGTAGACGGATTGTGTGACGTCACACTTATTTGGTCAGTCTGCTAGCGTTCGCCTCGCGTAACAGTCATTCGGGCTTACAAAACACACGTACGACTTTTAGTGTTTTTACTTAGTAAAAGTGAATATAAAATGAGTTGCTGTGTTTCTTCATGTAAAAACTATCGCGGCAAACATTCTGATGACATGAATGGCGTCTCATTTCATTCGTAAGTAATTTTATTTGTATTTTCTAAGGTTCGTTTTAGAAAATATGTAATGTTTTTTGGTGTTTTTAACTAGTTCTAGAGATGGCGCCACTATATTTAACGTTAACCATAAAAAAATACGTTTCAGAGCACTTTTTAAATTACATGAACTATTCTTGCTTAAATTTATTATTTTTATATAATGTGTTTTTGGTTTATTCCGGCTTTTAAACTAGTGGTTCTAGTTAAAACCTTTGTCTGTAGAATTTACGAAAGCGACATCTGACGAGAGAGTAAGTAACCTGATGTTTATAAGAGTTCTCCACTTTTTTCGATAAAGCACTTCTCAAAAACTTATTCTGAATTCCGCTAGATGCTAGCTCCATGTGCGGACTCTAGCGCCCCTCCCGCGAGCCCTACACCTCTCCGCACGATCACGCGTCCTTCTATAGAAAAATCCTTTGATCGCGTCTCTGCTTCTATTACTCTGTGGTCTGTAGGTACAGTCCTCACAAAAAAAACATGAATATTTATTATTTTACGCACAACACGCAATATCTTGTAGTCATAAGTAAATTATCATTGTCATTCAACTAACGCCCCCAATAACTTCAAAACAACTCATAAAAAATTTGCGAAGTATCTTGATTTCTGGCTAGGTTCCGTACCTATGTTACAAGAAAAACACATATCATTCTATTTATAACGGTCCACTGCCAACTGGAACCTGTTCCGAATAACACGAGTCGTCCCGCCATCACCTGGCCTTCCAGGGGGTAAATGTCTGTCTTTAGGCTCGCATTGGATGCCTGAAACAATTTTTTCATTACTCATACTCGAAAAGTAGGTCTGAAGTTCTATCTATCTATCTATCTTTGGTTATGGCCTCTGCGGTATGGCCGCAAGGTCTGAAGTTGCCTGAGGAGCGGGTTGAAAGTAATACATTTCAGCTTTAAGGAGAATCACTTTAACTGACAGTGAAAGTTGACAAATGACAGACACTCAAATTATAAAAAAAAAACTAGGTCTATTTTCACATAAAATTGTATTGAACCATGTTCCAATTTTTTTTCTCCTCAGAGGATTATAGTCCCGCACTTCTCGTGCATTTCCCAGTATCAGTTTCTTTTTAGTTTCCTTGTATTCGTAATGAAAAGCACAATGTTTACCTCGGGGTTAAAGACTTATTTAGTCCCTCGAACTATTAGCGCCCTCGCTAAGCTCGGGCGTCCCTGTAACCCCGTCTCAGGACTAAATAAGTTACTTTTTACCCCTAGGATAACAATGTACTTTTGAGTGTAATGGTTGATGATCAAAGAAGAAGACAAGATCACAATACAATCGTTGCCCTCACTACTCTATGCGTTTATTTATTTGATACACAAAACAGATATTATTATTAGATGCGTTTGGTTTGACCCGCATTACGCGTGATGACTTAAGCGAAAATGCGGTCTATGATGGAGCGTTCTTGCCCAAAAAAAACGATTTATTCGCGACTTGAATACACACAGATTTTATTTATGGGGAAACATCCACTCTGGAAGCGCATTCCACTTTTTCGCATTCGCATAAGGAGACAGCTGGCTTTGCCTGTTGGTAAGCAACGATGTGTTCATACAAGACGCAAGCCGACATCGTGCAGTACACGGAACAAGACCAAGCTGTTCTAGCTGCAGCGCGTGGGCCGTGTGTTGAAATGTGCCTGGGTTGCAGCTGTCGGCGTCCCCCGGCGTGGCGCGGTCGCGCTCGCCGTCGCGCGCGGGCTCGCTGCCGGGCGGCGGCGCGTGGGGTGTCGGCATCCCGCACACGTTCTGCGTGCACTCCTACACGCGGCCCACCGTGTGCCGCCACTGCAAGAAGCTGCTGCGCGGCCTCTTCAAGCAGGGCCTGCAGTGCAAGGACTGCCACTACAACGCGCACCGCAAGTGCCTGCCCTTCGTGCCCAAGGACTGCGGCGGCGAGATCCGGGACCTGCACGGTGAGACGCGACTCGACACACTCTGCTATCTATTATATTATATTACTATATCATTGAGAACACAATTACGAGGGGGTCCGAAAATGTACAAAGACGATATTGTATAATTGATTTTTTCGAATGACGCTCGAATGTCATAATAATTTTGACACCCATTTTTAATTTTCGTCGTATACTAAGGGGGATCCGGACCCCCCCTAACCCCCCTTATACGCCCATAATTGAGAAGAGCCCAAGAATCCTCATTTATTAAACATACGAGGGGCGTTAATTATACAGTGAGAATGAGGTACAAACTCTTTGGAGTCGAAAATGTAAATACTGGTTGGTAAAGCTGGAATATTGATAATATTAAATAAAAGAAAATAATTTGAATATCATTTGTTTTAAAAAAATTGAAGTCTTTTGTTTGTAGTCTGTCGTAGCGTGTTGTCTAAAATAGAAAAAATTGAATTGCGCGCGGTTATTAAGTTATCTGTGCTTGTAAAATTTCACTACGGAACGAACTAATCAAGACTTGCAGGCTACTTTAGGAGCAAATGCACCACCTTCTTCTACAGTTGCTCGTTGGTGTGCCGAATTTAAACGGGGAAGAACATCCACCAAAGATGACCCTCGCCCGGGCCGCCCTAAGGGTAGTGACCGAAGAAATGGTAAAAAAAGTCGAGAATTATGTTTTAGCAGGTCGTCGTGTCACGGCACGTTTTATAGCCGATGAAACAAAGATTTCGACTGGCAGTGTGCATAGCATTATATACGAACGCTTGGGGATGAAAAAAGTATCCGCGCGCTGGGTCCCCAAAATGATTACCGGTGCACAAAAACAAACTAGGCTGAACATTTCTCGAGCTTCATTGGAAATGTTACAACAAGATCCTGATCGTTTTGTCTCGATTCATTAACAATGGATGAAACATGGCTTCACCATTACGATCCTGAAACAAAATTACAATATATGACTTGGAAAATACCATCATCTCCAACTCCTAAGAAATTTAAGGTGAGCCCATGATCTTTCCACCGGAAAGATCATGGGCTCTCTTTTCTGGGATAGTAAAGGGGTGGTCATGATAGTTTTTTAAGATATGGATTTTAAGCTTAGAAAAAGATTTTCCAAGTGTATTACGCTAAAAGGCGACTATATCGAAAAATAAAATAACATTTAATTAAAGTTACCGGCAACATACTCATTCTCAGTTTTTATTGAACGCCCTACGTACTAGGTTTGTCACAACATCAGATGAAAAGTAGACCTCCTAGCCTACCAACACCATCCCCTTGTTGTTGCTAAGAACTTTTAAGAGTTGTACAATACTGCTATTTTACGACAATGTGTATGTGACAGGTGATTTCCAAGACAACATCAGCACGGGGAGCGAGCTGTCGGAGAGCGCGCGGCTGCCGGACGACGAGTCGGACGACGGGCACGACGCCGGGGGCGGCGCCTCGCCCCGCGAGGAGGACGAGGTAACGGCCCCGGGGGCTACACCCTCCGTGCCGTCCCTTCTTGCTTTGATGATCAGACCCATCGCGGGCTGCCCCTAGATTATATGAGCCCGAGACGGGAACTGTGGCACAGGGGAGAGCAGCTGTACCCTGCAGTGGGTTGGGCAGGAGGATAATGAGAGTCCTTACCCAAACTAATTTTTACGTTACCGTAATCTGAAATGTGATGTTCCCGTTCTATCACAATCGAGAGCATTAACTTTATTACATTAATAACTTTGAGCGCTTAAGAGTTGTTTTGAAGGGACCACGTTTAATTTTGTTCTGTAAACACAAAGCTTGACGATTAACGAGATTCTACTGTGTAGGTTTGTGGCAAGAGGTAAAACAAAAAAAAACTACATTTCCGTGTTCCTTGTATCTGCTTTTTTTTTTCACAAATAAACTATTGTCTATTATCTGCACAAGTTGGTATCGAAATAAGGTCTTTGTTGCTACGTATTAAGTCCGTAGTATACAGGGTTAGTTCTAATCAGTTAGCACCCTTTTAAAAGCATTTTCTGTACATCAAAACAAACCACTTTTACTACGGGGTCAACATTGAAATCGCGAAACAATTATCAGTTGTTCCATACATTTTGCCCAAGGTCCATGAACTTTTTGTATGGAACAGCTGAAATTTTTTTCGCGGTTTCTGTGTTGGCCCCATAGTAAAAGTTATTTGTTTTGATGTACAGAATATGCTCTTAAAATGATGCTAACTGATTAGAAGTAACCCTGTACTGGGTCCGGTACACGTGGTGGTGACCGAGCCTGCGGTTCCGGCGGCAGGTGGAGCTGCGGCGGCGCGGGGACGCGCTGAGCGAGGCGGAGGAGCCGCAGCGCGACACGCTGCCCGAGCGCTCCGCCTCGCGCCCCAGCAGGTGACCTGCGCACGCGCGCGGCCGGGCTTGTGGTGGCGGCGCTGCACTCTCTCACTCGACAGCCCTCGCATTCTGAACACAAGGGAAAGGTTTCGATTCGAAAACTAAACTCTTTGTCTCCGTCATCCTGAGTATAGAAAATAAAGACGCCAAGAGTAGTATTCGAATCTATAGCTTTCCAATTGGGTTCGAAATACGCGGGTTGATCTTTCAAAACATAGTTTAGAAGTTTTAGTCCAAATAGAAAACCAGATCAGCCTACTGAGACATCGGCCCCGGAGCACACCCCTTTTGGGATGCCCGGGCAAGTGTTGACCAGCAGGAGTCATCATCATCATCATCATCAGGGAAGCCCCATTCCCGGCGACGGCCTAAGTAGAGGATGGTACCGCCCGGGGTGCCCCAGGACACGTCACTCCTAAACTTAGGGCAAATACCATCCTGTACCGTACTGTAAAAGTCCAGCGACGTAAATTGACGTCAACCAGATTAACCTAATCGACGTAATTTGTAAAGGTCATCTAAGGCCAGCATTTGTTAATCAAAACTTAAATACTGTCTTACTCAACAGTACTCTAGCTTAACCAGTTGTTCCCCTATTGATTTGTACATATCTTTCGTAAGGACACAAGAGGATAAAACATTATTAATGTTGTCCATAATTATTTTCCCCTCCAGTGTAGTCTGAGTTAGTAGAGAAGGATGCGACGTGGTTAGTTGAGATTGACATACGTTGGGACGCAGCGTGTGAATTATACAATGTGTAACAAAAAGGTTCTACAATACTGAAGAGTATGTATGTACTCATGCTTATGAACAACTTTTACTATAGGGCCAACCCTGAAATCGCGAAAAATATATCAGCTGTTCCATATATTTTGTCCAAGGCCAATGAAATTTTTGTATGGAACAGCTGTTTTTTTTCGCGATTTCACTGTTGGTTTGTAAAAGTTGTTCATAATGATGAGTACATACATACCATGTTATTAAAGCTTAAACAGGAAGAAAAATTATGACCTCCGGCAGGACTCGAACCTGCATACGAGCAGTCGCTATGGGTTTCCGTCCCAAACGGGTTATAACAGGTTCGGAAATTTGGCATCTAAGGCAGAGACTTCTGTAGCTTAATTGGCAAAGCAGTTGGGACGGAAACCCATAGCGACTGCTCGTATGCAGGTTCGAGTCCTGGCGGAGGTCATAATTTTTCTTCCTGTTTAAGCTTTAAAAACATATAAATACCATAAGTGTGGAATCACTTAATACAAAAATATTCAAAAAAGTACATACATACCCTTCAGTTGATGAATCTTTTTGTTACACAATGTAGTAACAAACACACTGGAAAGCTTGGGCTTCGGAGCGCAAAGGTTCTTGCTGTTTGGGTTGTTGTTAGTAATTCAGCTTATGGTGGTGGATTTACTAAAAAATATATTTTAAGTTTACTTAATTTTGTTTGACTTTGTGGCACGTATTTTTTCAAACTGCAGCTGCCAACGGGTGCTCTTGTAATAACTGTGTCTACTGGGGAAGTTGAAAAAAATTACAGAAACGACGCTTTAACAGCTGCAACTGTCCCCGTTTAACAGTTGCGAAGGTGCATTCAAAAGATCCAATGCACCGTCTATTTAATCTTACCAATAAATTACTGAAATCGGTGAATCGCAATAAATTCTAATGAAAGTAACATTGAGAACGGCCGTGGCTTTGAAAGCCTATTTTCGTTTTAGCCATCTAGCAAGTTTGCTAGCATTTCTTTCTGTATCGACGTACAAGAAAAAAGCCTACAGATGCTTCGCAGGAGGCGAGTCGAGTTGAAAATGACGATGATGTCTTCTACATGAAACGTTTCTTTGAAAGTTCTTTTGGACTAGTTAACATTGCAGACTAGGCTCCCTAAAACCAATCAGCTTGACTAGCGTCAATGAAGACGCAGGCTGAAGTCCGCGCGCCACCACAGCCCGCCCCCTCGGCCCCCGCAGTCCCCCCGCGCAGTGTGGGCTGATCTGTTGACATTCGCAGCTCGTCGTCGTCCCCCAGCGCGAACATCCCGCTCATGCGCATCGTGCAGAGCGTGAAGCACACCAAGAAGCGAGACGGACAGTGGCTCAAGGAGGGCTGGCTCGTGCACTTCACCAACAAGGATAAGACGGTCAGTGAGTCACAACTCTTTAACTTTATTTTAACTTGGTTGTGTATATTGGGTGTTGTTAAGGGCATTACAGCCTTGGATTTTCAAGTTTTTGTGAAGCGTATGTTGCATTACAAACATTGATTGACATTAATATCTAAACAGTCACAATCTCTAACAGTAAAAAAACGTCCGAGTGCCTTTGTATATATACGTGCATTATATAGTTCACAATAGTTCGAATTTAGACGTATGTCGCTTGTATAGTGTTCAATGTATGCTTGAGCGCTCGTGTCTTATCGTAGTTCAAGTCTTTCAAAAAGTCGACGCACTTTAAGCGTGCGCCGAGTTTTGGCGCGGACACTTTTTTTTGCACGTTTGTGACTTCATCTATATTAGCTCAATGATTACAAAGTACAAACATTTTATCGAAATTTTAGGCGAAAGAGATTGAAAAATAAATAAGTGTTATCGATGAACAAAATCGAATACGTCATAATGAAAACAATTTAGTTTAGGTAATAGTTCTTCAGCGTCAAATTGTTGTGAACATGATCCATTCAGCCGGTCTGTTAGTTGTTTGTCGTACCTGTCAACTCTGCCATTAAGGCTGGACCCTCAGCTTACAAACTTTATTGCTGAGTTACAATGTTTCGTTGTGTTGTTCAGATAAAGCGGCACTACTGGCGGCTGGACAGCAAGTCCATCACGCTGTTCACGTCGGAGCACGGCTCCAAGTACTACAAGGAGATCCCGCTAAACGAAGTGCTCGCAGTGGACACCGCCAGGCAGCCGCACCCCGGTAACTAACGCCTTCATTCACTCCCCTCGAAGGACCAACAATAATCCGGCTCGAAGGACCAACAATGATCCGGCTCGAAGGACCAACAATGTACAGGAAGGTGTGAAGTGTAGCGGTTGTTGCACAGTGTTGTTGTGGAGTAACTGGAGGTGTTACGAGAAACTGCTTGAACTTGTAGTAGTTTATCATTGCTCCTTAACGTCCAAACTGAATTACACTACACTATTTACTCCCCATTAGGATTCACACCTATTGGGGAGTAAATAGTGTCGTTTTTAGCTTTGAATTAATCCTGTTTAGTAAGCACACAGTATACATTAAACACTACTTTTCTTCTTGTCCTAGAATGCCCTACGGAAAGCACAGGTATGAAAATAAAACGCAACCCGAATAAAATTACTATATATACTTACTCGTACTATACTATTAATATACTTCTTCATTTGCATTTTTTTCTTTTTACTGAAGTGTTTTCACATATTACCTCCTAAATATTGTAGGAAGTTTGCTTTGATTGTTCCTATGTAGAGTGTAGAGTGTAGACTATTCATTTGAACTTATGCATCAACCTGGTAGACCGACGATCTGCCAAAGACGGCTGCTAGCAAATGGACGCGTAAAACAGAAAACCATGGCCTGTCGCCTTCTGTACCAAAGTCATTTTGAAAATGGGGTAACTTCTAAATATATCCGTCTGTATCGGGGAACAGTCAGTTTTTTGGAACTGGCAACCCTGATCAAAGTTTGTAATGTTCAACGCACGTACAATTAAAGGAAAGTTGACGTATGTTTGTGTGTGTGTGTGCAGGCACGGATATAATGCACTGCTTCGAGGTCCGCACTGCGAACGTGGACTACCTGGTGGGCGTGGACCCAGCGCTGGGCGGCACCGCGCCCATGCCGCCGCCCGACTCGGGCGTGGGCGCGTACCTGGCGCGCTCCTGGGAGACCGCCATCCGGCACGCGCTCATGCCCGTCACGCACCACTCCGGTACGTACCTTCTGGTCACGCGTCACGTGTCGAGCCTCACTGCGCTGCACATACGTGAGACTCTTGCGCAGAGCCCGCAGGAAGTTCTGCTTTACCACCCATTCTAATGGCGAGCAGAGTACTTACAATACTGTTATGATACTGTCTCCTCCCAAACTATAGGTATATGTCGTCGAATATTATAATTTTAAACTCTTCTTGCCAGGATTCACTGTAATAACAATTCTTTGCAATATTCTATGACCGAGTAACAAAAGAGAGCCCGCCATCTTGCGGCCTCCGCGCAGCGCAATAGTCCCCGTAGTGATGTCCCACGTCGATAGAGCTGGATCGACAGGTGCAATCATTTCGCACAGATAAGGCAAATCGTCCAACAATGCATACAACACCCAGACACACAACAAACGTCCTGAGTGTTAATCGAATATATGGCCTACAGCTCTCAAGGCTGAGATACTCGTCCTACCAATTGAGCTATAAGACAGCCATGGCCATACGTTATAATGAACCCCACGACGTTGAATGCGCCGTGTCTCTATAAACGAGTCCTGAGCGTGTTGTTGTGTGGCAGCGGAAGGCGCCAGCGCGTGCGGCGGCGCGGAGGGCTCGGGCGCGCGCGCCGCGGAGATGGCGCAGGTGTACCAGATCTTCCCGGACGAGGTGCTCGGCTCGGGCCAGTTCGGCATCGTGTACGGCGGCCTGCATCGCCGCACGCACAGGCCCGTCGCCATCAAGGTATGCCCACACTACTTTACTCTGCAGACAACTTCCGAGGACACTCTTCACTTCTCGAGTGACTCACACTATGCAAGCCACTCATAAACCCCTTACAAAGTTACATTAGCGGCTACCAAAGTTGCATGGAGCTTTTAAGCAGCCAAGAAGGCTTATCCAGAGCTCTCTTTCAGAAACTTTATGGCTCTCTTGCGTCGAGTAATATTCACGCGCTAAATTCAGACGTTGATCTTAATTCATTTCTTTTAAGTTTAAAGTAAATTAACATCGGCTAACCGCATACATTTATAAGAGACAATAACGACATTTGAGTTTGTGATGCTGTTTTCAATAAACCCAAAAATCAAGACCAGTTTTGTTTGCACCATGGTTGCACCATTTAATATAATCAGCCAGAAGACGTCCACTGCTGAACGAAGGCTTCGCGCTTAACAGGGAGGGCTTGCCTTAATCCCCACGCGTGGCACGCGGCTTGGGGATCGCAGAATACTCACCACCGTTAACCGAGAGGACGCTGCTGCCTGACTTCCGGTGGTTCTGGATGCAGCTTTAGGACAACCCCAGGGCCACCACCATGTATCGAGTCGGAACTAACAGCTAATCATCACAACCAAAAATTGTACTCTTGAATACAAAATCATGTCCGTATAACCAGGTGATAGACAAGCTCCGGTTCCCGACTAAGGAGGAGGCGCAGCTGAAGAACGAGGTGGCCATCCTGCAGAACCTGTCGCACCCGGGCGTCGTGAACCTGGAGCGCATGTTCGAGACGCCCGAGCGCATCTTCGTCGTCATGGAGAAGCTGCGGGGAGACATGCTCGAGATGATCCTCTCGCACGAGAAGGGCCGCCTCACAGAGAGGATCACAAAGTTTCTGGTGGCACAGGTCAGTTTGCAGAGTCCGTTTGGCACAGTACCACACATTCGCCAGTTATTCAAGCGCCATAGAGTACTGTCCAAGCATTACTGTGTTTCGTTTGAAGGGCAATCCTACCAAAGAAATTACTGGGCATGAAGAGATTTGACATTGAATATTTCAGGGTGACGAGTGTGCAGTGTGGCGCAGGATTTTGTTCGCAAGTTGACAATTCTGGCACTGCTACTGTTATTTCTTTTGTAGTTATAATCATCAATCCAGAATGCCATGACAAGATAATTTTTCACTTCACCTTCACTCGTTCCCTTTACTATTTTACAATTGACCATAGATACTGGGCGGGAAACATTCTGATGGGCTAAAATTGTGGCGCGTCATCTTCGCTGTCTTTCGATTGGCTGATTGTACCAAAGTATAAGTATTGACATAGCAAGGAAATATGATGCTACTTATTACAGATTTCATAAATATATTATAGACTAGCTGATACCCGCTACTTCGTACGCGTAGAGCTCGGCGTTCGGCCTCGCTACTATAACCCGATCCAGGAACACAAAATTTTGCTTTTGCTTGCCGTTTAAACCTTCCCTGGACTACGACAAACATTTCAAAACTAAAATCAGCTAAATCGGCCCAGCCGTTCTCGAGTTTTAGCGAGACAAACGAACAGCAATTGTTTTTTTTATATATATATATATATATAGATATATATGTTAAATACACAGAGAGTCACAGAAAATCATAAAACTAGTCTCAGTCCGTTCTATAAAACAAATTGTATCCGATGAGTCAGGTACGTGAGTCCAGTGCCGCGTGTGCCCCCAGATCCTGGTGGCGCTGAAGCACCTGCACGAGAAGAACATCGTGCACTGCGACCTGAAGCCGGAGAACGTGCTGCTGTCGTCCGACGAGCGCTTCCCGCAGGTCAAGCTCTGCGACTTCGGGTTCGCGCGCATCATCGGCGAGAAGTCCTTCCGCAGATCCGTCGTCGGCACGCCCGCATACCTCGGTGACGCTTCCATTTATATAGATTTCCTCTCGTGTGGCGGTGGATCCAAGTGGCCGGAAGGCCGCCTCCGTCCACTTTGGTGAATCGAAGTGGCATTCTAACAAATGGTTATATCTGGATCTCTTAGATGGTGATATCTTCTCGTCCAAAATCCCGCAGTGTCTGAAGACAAGGGTCTAAGACCAGTGTGTGTTGCCAGTGATGACATATGGAACTGAAACGTGATCTTTAACTGCTTGCCTTTTGGAGAAACTCAGAGTCACGCAACGGGCAATGGAGATAGCTATGCTCGGAGTTACTTTGCGCGATAAAATCCGGTACGAGGATATTCGCCAAAGAACCAGAGTTACCGACATAGCTCGCAAGGCTTGCAAGTTGAAGTGGCTGTGGGCAGGACACATCGCTGGAAGAACTGACAACCGATGGGGAAGAAAGGTTCTTGAGTGGCGACCGCGAACCGAAAAACGCAGCGTAGGCGCGGCCTCCCACTATATATATATATAGGCGGACCGACGACATTGTAAAAGTCGCGGGCAACCGGTGGATGCAAATGGCAGGTTGTCGTACAGTGTGGCGGTCTAAGGGGCCTTCGTTCAGCAGTGGACGTCTCCGGGCTGATGATGAGATGGTGGATTGAAGTGGCATACCAATATTAGGTTTATACTTCGATACTTCAGCTGGCGGATTCAAGAGGAGAAAAAATTAGCTTTTGCTCCAGCTGTGGCTCCTGGCGGTGGGTCTACCCCCAGGTGGGTCAGGAAGGAGGCGATAGGTCTCCGATCTACCGCCGACCCTTCGTGCATGCTTCCAGGTAGATACAACGTAGCTGTCTTCATGCGAGATAATTTGTTGACCGCATCGTCGCTTATTTTCAGGCGGAATGGCGATCGAGTTCACGCCTATTTTCACTAAATACGAGTTAATAATTAAATGGTTTCGATAAAAACCCACTCAGGCAGAGCGATCAAAGCTTCGTTAATTTTATATTTTTATAAATTATTTTTCTCTTGGCGTATTTGTCACGTTCGCTCAACGCCATGACCTTTACTCGTACTTACAATGACATATTATAAGCTCGAATGTCATAAATGCTCAATGTCAGATTTGCTGTGTGTCATATACGGCAATACACGCATGATGTCACACTCCCACACACACACAGTATGGGTTTTGAGTGTGATTGTATGTGCAGCGCCGGAGGTGCTCCGCAACAAGGGGTACAACCGGTCGCTGGACATGTGGTCGGTGGGCGTCATCATCTACGTGTCGCTGTCGGGCACGTTCCCCTTCAACGAGGACGAAGACATCAACGAGCAGATCCAGAACGCCGCCTTCATGTACCCGCCCACGCCCTGGCGCGAGATCTCCGCTGAAGGTACCTCACCCCACCTCACCTCTCCTTCAGAATATATAATCAGTTCAATCAAAACCTACGTATCATTTTAGATATTCGATTTTGTTTCGATGACATGTAAATGACAAGAGGAAATAGGCATATTATAGCTTCTTATTAGACTTCACGTCCTGACCTGGGTATGTCGTAAAACTGCATCCAGAACCGCCGGAGGACGGGCAGCAGCGTCCTCTTAGTTAACGGTGGTAACACTGCGATCCTCAAGCCGCCTGCCAAGCGTGGGGATTATGGCACCCCTCCCTTTTAAGGGTTCGTCCAGCAGTGGACGTGTTCCGGCTGTTGATGATGATTATGATTAGACTTCACCGTCAATTACCATCAGGTTAGTAAAGTTGTGATCAAAAGCCAGCCTATTCTGTAAGATAAAAATAAAAACTTGCAAGCAAACATTGAAAAAAAATAACTCATCGTCATGTGTATCATCCTTCTCGCAGTTCAGGCGACAGATCACTACGTGTGTCGTAGCGCCTGTTACTAAGGTTCATAATACCCCGCGTGTTGTTCCGCAGCGATCGACCTGATCAACAACTTGCTGCAAGTGAAGCAGCGCAAGCGGCTCTCGGTGGACAAGTCGGTGGCGCACGCGTGGCTGCAGACGCGCGAGGCGTGGGAGGACCTGCGTGCGCTCGAGGCCCGCGTGGGCACGCGCTACCTCACGCACAGCAGCGACGACGCGCGCTGGCAGCTCGACCACTGACCGTACGTATACTGCCGGCGGAGCGAAGCGAGCGTGGCGCACGCGTGCTGACAGGCGTGGGAGGCGTGGGAGGACCTGCGTGCGCTCGAGGCCCGCGTTGGCACGTGATCTAAACTAGTAGCAGTTAGCAGGATTTTACCACGTAGGGGTTTTTTTTAAACCGAGAGTCGAGCCGTAAGCCACTCACCACTCACCTGATTATTAACGTCACGTTTCGCCCGTAGAATTCACTCAATCTAGTAAACCTTTGACCGAGCTTTGCTCCAAAATAGGTCAAAACATGCTAAAGCGTAATGTGATCGCTAAAATTGTTATTGTGTTTAGATCGGAGAAACCTCCGGACGAGCGCCGGCGCGCGCCGGCTCGGCACTGCGCGTGGCTGCGGTGGAAGAAGCTGCTCGTCCGCGTGAGGTAGGCGCCGCACGCGCCGCACGCGCCGCACGCGCCGCACGCGCCGTACGCGCCGCACGCGCGCGGTCGAGGACGCAGCTGCGCCTCCTGTCCGAACAAACGCGCCTCGACGTCCCGGGTCGTGACCAATGTTTTTTGAGGATTAAATATTTTTACACGAATGATCCAAAGCCCTACTCCGCGGTTATCAGCTGGTACAGTAATCGCCACGCAAGTTGTCAAAAAGTGGGGATGCATCGAAATAAAAAAATAATTACTTGTCATTAAACTTGCCAAATATACTCCACGGAAGTGCACACCACAGAAAAATGAAGGCATTGCCTCTTCTCTCTTCAGTGGTGTACACGACGTACCTGCGCAGGCTCGCCCCTTCTATGCCGACAATTTGCCAACTTGGTTGGCGGCTACTGTATTATGCATACGGATAAGCTTAAAAAGCACAAAAAACATGACACTACTACGTACAGAAGCTTTTGTCCATTTTCCTCAGTAGCGCTAGCCTCGCCGACTGCACGCGCTCAGCTCTACAATATGATACCATATTTTATTCAAATAAAGTACAAATCTGCTTGCATACATTGTGGATCATGGTTGATATATTGTGGCAGCATCAGCAGTGTTTACACGAGTTTTCTATTGGAGTGGGTCTTATGGGCTGGACTCTGGCGCTGTAATGTATTGTGCTGTCGAACCCTCCGTGAGCACGGGATGTGACCGCGGGGCGAGGCCGCGAGATACTCATGTTTTACCAAAAACAAGACTCAACAAATACCTAGATAGAAAGCTAGATTAGTACCAGTTTGATAGTACAGGCTAACCCAAAAAATATAAGTCCCATCCCCAGTTTTCGACGCGAAAAGTCGCAGATGTATTCTGATAGAGGGCGCACGTTTGGACAGTTGAAATCGATCTGTATTTCGTAGACCTAGTTATAATAAAGCATAAGTAAACATTTGACCAACGAACGATGTTTTGCCATTCAGGTGGAGTGAGGAAAACTATATCTACCTCTTTCTCTTATTAATGTCTCCATGTAATTAATAATTGTCTTTTTAATTTTAAGTTTCCTAACCTTTATTGGTTTGGTTCGTTTTTGTAACTGAGCTTCGTATTCAGCTACGATAGAGAAATTTCAGTTCCCTTTTCGTAATTAATATTTATTGACTAAAAGTTTCTTTCGCGAACAGTTGTTACAGCTAATATATTATAATTATTAGGTCGACGATTTGCAGAATGATTTGATACAGTTTTGGTTGTAATTCGTGAATTTTTACTGAAAAATCGATCGATAGATATCGAATTAAATTTTAACCGAGCGAAGTCATGTTACTATCGTCGTACTGTACAGGTACGATAAGGCTCAGTTCACACGGCATTGTACCGCACGTTTTTTTACACTAGGTTTTATCGAATAAACTGTACACATTGTACATAGAACCGTTCACACGTTCTTCCTCCTGCAAAACCTTACACCGCTAAACACGTGTAATAGAAATTCACCGGACTTTACTTAACCGAATTAACTCTAGTTTAGCACATGGTTGTACAAAAGCCACATACATTTTGCAGGAATGGAATTAATTAAATAGTGTGAACGTCTCGCTGTTTCTACGTTTATGTATCGAATGCTGAATAAGTACGTTTTATTGCCGTGCGAACTTAGCCTTAGACCTTTGATTAATAATAATAATTTATCAAAGCCTTAGACTTATATTTTGGGTAGTACTGTGAATAGCAATGCATTTGAAGTTTTTTGACGGTTGTACGCAGCATTCCTTCAGAAGTTTAATAGGTAATTTATACATAGAACATTCTAATTTATTTAAATATCGCTTAACCTGTAACTGTACATGGATGATAAGTTTTGGCGGGTAGTTATTAATGTTATATTTTAAACATAAATGCAGCTTGATGTTTTTATAGATTTTTAAAAATATTATTTGTTAAATGTGTTTTTAAGATTAATGGAAATCAAATGCCTAAATATTATTCTAGCTATATAATAAGTATTGTTGCAAGTTACGAACTATGAGCGTTGCTTAAAAACGTTGCTTAAGTTTTGCGCAAAACAAAAATTAATTGTACGGATTAACTAATGTCAGTTAAATTTAAGTTGTGTTTTTGAGGAAGGCTCTGCTTATAATTTTAACAATACCACTCACTACTAAAGTTGGTTAGTCCCTAGTTTGTAAGTATTTAAGTATCGTAGCTAGATGATGGAATGACTTTGAGATTAGATAAGTTAACCTGTTGTAAAGCATTCATTTATTACGTTGTTTTTTTTATTTTTTATTTAGAGTAAAAAGGTCACGAAGTGGAAATGAGTTTTGGCGTCCGCGTCAATTGTCTTGTTAGCTGATTTATGTTTGCTTCAAATATTGTAAGTAGGTGCTCTAAATTTTTGTATTAATTCATATCTCTTGGCTTCTACCACAGATTACTCGCTATAGATTCCGATCGATAACAGAAACGAAACGCACCTCCCAAAAAAATTACCTGTTAAAAATCACTAAATATATATTTGCAATAAAAAGCCTCGACCGCCTAACGCTAGGAACGCTATGTGTCTCTCCCTGCAATACGATATACCTACCCGGGGCAGAATCACTCCCACAGCGCTCGGCTCTCGCCGGCTGCGCGCGCGCATCTTAACCACAATGGAATATCAACACTGTTCTACACAAATAGGGTACAAATTAACTTGAACTGAATATGACATGATTGCAGTTATTGCTATAATTGTAGTTCAACTATGTTCGACGCGTTTCCATGGAAGTGACTGTTCTGCAGTAGTACGGTATCTATAGGGGGTAATCTGCGACTACTTTATAATAAAACAATGTGCATTACAGGGCAACGTTGCCTGAATATCTGTCGGCCTAATACACGTCCTAGTTACTAATGTTCGCCAACACACGTAGAGAGGTAAGCGAGACGTATTTTTGATTGGATATTTTGTAAGAGAGGGGATTTTACCAAACGCTTCCAGTATGGACGGTGTGTTGTTAGTTTGCATTGCAAGTTGCGTTGCTTTAACAGATGTAGCGATACTATGAGCGTAGCTATAATGATAGTTGTATGGGCCGAGTGGCCGGACTTAATGTTAGAGCTGATAAGCCGCTCGTTGGTTCTGAAATTGATGGTTACTTTTATAGTACAAAAATACAACTTTTGAACGTGTCATCCGACACGATAGCATTCGGAAATTCATGCCAATGCCACTCGCGGTTACTCATTCCAAGATATTTAATGATATCAATGTGACAACTTATCACGAAATGTAGTGGTTTCTTTTTATAGCTTCTACAGGAACCATAATATCCTCATTTCTTATTAATTACTACAAATATCTTCGATCAAAGAAACAATGTATTTGGCCCGCACCGCGTTCCGCCTGAAACTCTGCCAAATCGCTCCGTTGCAGCAGTTTGTATGGAATTCTGCCACGTTTGGCTGCTGTCCGGCTCGGGACGAACAGTCCAGGGGGTCTAAAATGGCCGCATTAAGCAATTCCCCTAAAAGCAGTTCATCTTATGAATTCTTAGCAGAATGAACTGTAAAAAGTTGCTCTACTCGAGAGCAACTTTTTACTTCTAACGAATCTGCAAGTGGACTTTAAGCAATTCATCTTTCATCGACCATTTTACGACTTTCTATAGAAAACTGTCAAACTAATGAATTCCGTAATATAATAATTTGCAAAATCTTATGAATTAGCGCTTATGTGACCGTTTTACGATTTGCGAAATGAATCATCATAGGATCATTATGCAGAATTGCAAAACGCGACCATTTTAGCGCCCCTGCTCTTTGCATTTTAACCTAAATACTTTACATACTTTAAAACGCCGTTTGAAGTTAAACGACGTTAGATAATACTGCGCATATCATTTCTGTACTACCCAGAAGTTAAATGACGTTGCTTTAACATGATAACGTTTTTAAGTAAGGCTCTTAATCTTAGCTTAGGGTTGCTATTTGTTTGCAAAGCTAAAATACGCCAATATTTAAATTAATTAATTAAATATCGGTGGGCATTTCACACAGCGCTTCTGGCCCCAAACAAAGCAAAGCTTGTTCTAGGGAGCCAGGTAGCTGATAAAATACTTACGTTTTTTAATAAAAACATTCTTATTCATATAATACATAATTAAAACAACCAGTCACAGAACAAACATATGTTGCTTGTATGCTTGTCCTGGGTGGGAATCGAACCCACACCCTACAGCTCTGAAGGCAGACATGCTACCAACTGCCCGTTTCTTTGATCGAATAAAAACATCAGTCCCGTGATTTAAATGGAATACAATGGTAGCTAATTAGTTTATAACATAAACATAGATAAATATAATCGAATTTCCAAATCAGTGAGATGATCGTGCTGTGCCAACATTTTCGATTCATTTACATAATTCACGTTAACATAACATACAACATAACTTTTATAAAGAAATATTCATATGATATATTATAGTATAGTGTTAAATGGCACCTAAATAATATAAGATAACTAATGTGTGATTGTAAGATACGGGACCTATATATATAAAGATGTATACGCCCCAAATCAGTATGGATAGGCGTTTACGTCGATTATGTTGTTTTTTTAAACTGCCACGCAAATCTAGCAAGCAGTAGTGTGCAAACATTACTATGTTCCGGATTGAAGGGTACTGCAGCTACCATACATTTTCGCTATTTCAGGGCCAGCCTCCTAGTAAAAGTTGTTCGCAGTGATGAGTGGACTGAGTGCAGCACTGAAGGGTTATGTCCCTTCAGTGCTGTTTAACCTTTTTGTTATATATTATATTAAGCCGGAAAGGGATGCAAACATTTTTGTTTTATTTAGTATGCGATTTCATTAAACGTGAGTATTCCCGTATAAATAAAACATAAATGTGTCAAAACCACGTCAGTTTTCATAATAAAAAATATTGTTTTAGCAAATTTTGTTTACTAAATGCAACAACAAAATCGCCACTGCTCATGCAGCTGATTTTAGATCTTTGTCCGTAGACAGATAAGGATGTTTTATATACTAAACATCTTCCTAGGTAGACAGAGATAGTAATTGATAAATGATATGCGTATTGCGACCTCCTTTCGAGATTAAACGACGAGCTCAAAACTGTGCAAAGGGCGTGGGATATTTGGCCTAGTTAATACAGGGATGTACCACAAGGCCACCTTCGAATGCGATAGGATGGAATATCCTAAGCCCTCACTTTAGCAGAATATATGCGGACACATGCACGCGAGAACGGAACAAGAAATCTTATCGCCTGTCTCATTTGTTTACAGGAATGGAAAATATCTAGTAGTCTATTGCTATCCCTGTCTACGATTTTGTACGATTCTTGTTGTTGCCTGTTAATAAACATAAAGTTAGATAAGTATTTGTTTTTGGCGTAAGTTCAAAGTTGTTCTATGAATGTTATTTTTGTAAAAGTTTAGATTACGTTTCTTCACAAATTTTAATATTGTCTGTCACAAACTCTGTAGTCATTATTGTAGTAAGTACAGGAGTTAAGTTTGGTTTTCCTTTTACTAAAACCCGCCGGATTATTCTAGCTATTATGAATTTAAAGTCCTTTATTCCCATATCTATATCGCGGTGAAGCTACGGAACGCTGTTAGTTTACCGCCGTTTATCCGTTTAATGAGAGATGATAAATGATTCCTAGTAATAAATAATAATGCAATTCATTCACTCTCCTTTTTAGCATATGGGTATTATTTTTTTTACGTTGAAGGTATGGATCAGGGTCCGTACCGTGAACCGCTTATAGCGGGACCGAATAGGTTCAGCTGCCGACGCTGCGCGACCGCGAACCTTATTGCGAGGCGATAAAATTCACAGTCGCGCAGCGTCGGCAGCTGAGCGTATTCGGTCCCGGAATAAGCGATCATGGCACGGCCCCTGGTAATACCTCGTGTAGAAATAAAATTGTCCGGGATTTTTAAATAACTGTGACAGTTGAGGGTGCTACTCGTTGGGGACAAACACTCTATTCCATCCCTCTTACCCGTTGGGGACAAACCCTCTATTCTATCCCTCTCGCATATGTCGATCTCAGCTCAGCTGAGATGTCAACATTACTTTACTGTGGTGTTGCTACTTAAACTAAAAGGCTATTTAGCACACAGCGCCCTCAAATCCCAGGACATTTCTCTCGCTATATCTACCATTGGAGGTGGCAATGGCATTTCCAATGGTATATGCTCGAAGCGTTCTGCTTAAACTTTATATAGTAGGTACCTAAGCATGTATTCGTACCGCGCCGTTTATAATACACTCCTGTGCGGAACCCTCTCATTCCAAACTCTAGACGTTAACTACTGTGATCCTATTATATTTTTGATTATTTACCATTTTTCTGTCAAGCTTCCATTATCTTTGATCTCTTCACTGTTTTGACATGTTTTTTAAGCATTTTTTTTTCATTTGTGTTTGACTTTTGATTCAGCCCAATCGTTATAATAAGTAATAGTGATTATCGTCCTCGCGCTCCGCTGTTACACTAAAGGTGAGTTTCCTCTGAGGCGGAAACAAGCGGAGCGTAGAGAAGACGTGCAGGGGCCTTATATTTAAATCGTACGGAAAGTTACGCATGCGAGCGGAGCCGACTTTCTAACGATATTGAACCTTATTCCAAACAATACGTTCAAAGTATTGTTTGGATCCGGTCGCATGCGCAACTCTTGCGTACGATTCAAAAATAAGGCCCCAGGAACCGAGCAAACACAAGAAAAGTCATTTTAATTCAACCAATGTGATTGTCGATTCCGCACTGCACTCACAACGGAAACGCACCCTATCCTTTATATACCTGTCCACGTCTGTGGAAGTGAGGTTTTGACATCTCCAGACTTCTTGTTAAAGTTGCGTTTATGCCAATTTTTATTACATCACAAGTAATTAGGTAAGATTGCATTAGGCTGGGACTATGCATGACTATAGCCTCAATAGTTTTATTAGAGAATATCTTAGTTCTAATACGGTTAATATCAGTTATCAGACTTTTTACTTGCATTTTTAAAAGCTGCATAGTTACTACTTTAATATTTAGAGTTTATAATATACTCGTAAGTTATTTTAATTTTAACAGAAACTAATATAAATCAATTGAAATTTAAACCGTTAGGTACATATAATTTGTCAAATTATTCTAAAGTAGTACATGGTACGACCCCTACTATGTTACAATGTACCCTAAATTCTCGGTCTAAAATGTACTAAGCACAACACTAACTTACTCTTGGTGATTATTTAATAGCTTTAACTTTAATCTATAGTATTATTTTATACCTTATTTTTACACCACGTATATATTTCGACGAATAAATGCTAATAGTTTTGGGTAGCTTCTCAAAGTATACTAGTTTGATGAAACAATGATTTAGTGCATAATATTTGGACCAAACCAAGTAGTTAAATATTTATTTTATATTGTTGAATTATCATCTGCGGCAATTAGTATAGGTATCTAATAAAGTGTCAAATATAACAGAATATGAAAAATATAATGTTTTGAAAAGTCGCTTGTACGAAAGGTGTTTGCGTATCAAGATGAGTCAGACTAAATTATAGTCATAGGCTATGGCATAGCTATCAGACGGTTATCACATAGCCATTGTAAGACATGTTAACCATGGCAAGATGAAATATGTAGCTAAAGCGAGGCTAACATAGTCATAGTAATGCTATGACATAGCTATAGGAGGTTTCTGACATAGCTATAGCAGGTCTCTGACATAGCTATAGCCGGTTTCTGACATAGCTATAGCAGGTTTCTGACATAGCTATAGCGGGTTTCTGACATAGCTATAGCCGGTTTCTGACATAGCTATAGCCGGTTTCTGACATAGCTATAGCAGGTTTCTGACATAGCTATAGCAGGTCTCTGACATAGCTATAGCCGGTTTCTGACATAGCTATAGCAGGTCTCTGACATAGCTATAGCCGGTTTCTGACATAGCTATAGCAGGTCTCTGACATAGCTATAGCCGGTTTCTGACATAGCTATAGCCGGTTTCTGACATAGCTATAGCAGGTTTCTGACATAGCCAGTGCAGGTGTATGACATATTCCGTTATGGCTATATATGTCATGATATAACGATCCAGGATACGAAACTCTAGCAATTTTACAACTTTATATGAAAAAAAGTATATGAGGTAATTTCCATTCCCATGAAACCCAGGCCCTCTTTGTACGTTTGACGACAGTAGTAACGTAAGTGGTATAGCATAATAATTATTATTTATATGGAGCTATTCGATAATATTAATTTAAACATAACGGACAACGGTGATTGTGTTTATAACTGTTGATATGTATGCCGGGCGCATGTGTTGCGCTTTTTAACATAGTTTGCTCGAAGGGCCTAGCTGAGATTAGGTGCCTATAGCCAAAGTTTATTTTTTTGTTTGTGACGTGTATCTTTTCGTGTTGTTTCCTCATGACATTGGACTCCATAGAAGCTACAGGATTATATCTAGCAATCCTGTAGCTTCTATTGAGTCCAATGTCTAGCCTAGACCGTGACTGGCCCTACTTGACTTTGACTTGCTTGACAACATTAAGCTTAATAATTTTAGAATACTTGACACCGAGTCTAAATAAAAACACAAATTGTGCTATGCCGTAAACGCCTCAGGTTTTTTTTTAACTAAAAACTCAATGAATTGTAACACGTATAAACAAGGCAGCAGAAGTTAAAATAGCGCAACACAGGCTCCCGAAATGTTGATGTTGTATCATAAGTGGTTAATATTGAGAGAACGATTTACAAATTGTGTTACTATTAATATTATTAAAATAAACGCCGTTTTGAATACTTAGCTTGTTTCTTTTAGTTTGGGCTATGGTGTCACAATAATTGTGAGGTCGTGGGCTCGATCCCGGCCTCGTACCAATGAGTTCATGTGCGGATGTTAAAAACAACTCAAGCCACTGGCAAGGAAAAACATTGTGAAAAATCATGTTATGACCGGAGAAGAAATTCAATGGCATATATCAAACTGCGCGGGTCAGTGGTGGACTAAGAATGTTATTTATACAAAAGTATATTTTTGCGTTAGAACTATCTTGAGGTCACGATCACGGCCCACGAGGCAGCAGTCTCGTTGAGAGCCAGTTACCGTGCGCACGGAGCGGATAATCGTTCCTGAGAATGCGCGCCGAGCCCGGGGCAAACAACCTCACGGCTGAGACCTTTAGGTTTCCATATTCGACGAGTATCTATCTTATTGTGGAGCTTCTACCGTCCTACATCTATTTAACAGTTTGCTGTTCAATAGAACAACAAACTCTGTTGTGGATTGTTTGCTGTTGTAGACAACCTGAAATGTTTGCTGTTTTTGTTTTCAATATTGTCGTTTGTCTTATTGCTTGTGTTTATTAGTAAAATCTTCAAATTACATATTACATAGTGCATAGATTTTTTTACCTGACACCATGCTATAAATAAACATTATATTTGACACTAAGGTAGTTTTTAAACTTCTTATTAATACAAATAACTATGAATTTAATAAATATATTAAAAACTTGTTGAAAAGGTTGCGCTCCCCTGGCATAACAGTCATCCACTTGTGGCGGCACAGCAGCAGACACGTCACACTCCGTGATACACTGCCCCGCGCACACACCATGCTACTCGCGCTAGTGCTGGCCGCGAGTGTCGCGCCCGCTGCGCTAGAGTGGGTCGAGATCTCACAGCAACACTACAGGAAGCCTGCACATAAGATACCACATCCTCCTGCTAGCACATTCTATCCAGCCGATGAAGATAAGGACGACCATGTGCGACACACTTTATATCCCACCGTTAACACAAGACCTACCGATATTCATATTCCTAAAATAACCAGCCAAAATCACAAACGACCAATTTATGAAGAACCAACAATTGAACTGAACATCCCAGATACGACTTACCCGAATCAATCAATTTCAGAACATAATTGGAACGATCACACTGGCAATATTAAGCGAATCGTTGAAAATATGAAAATAAGACCCAACATCACGCCCGAATTTAGCTTGGAGATATATGGTGAAGTAACTGAAAGAGTGGCAGCACTGGGAAGCAGACTAAAAGATCAAGAAGCATTCTCTGCGACTGTTGAACGAGTGCCAAATAAAGGCAGTGTAAGAAGAGTGCAGTTATCGAATACACCTGTAAAATCATCTTCCGTAATAAGCGCAGCGAGTCCTATCAGGCGGAATGATATCAGACGGGAGTCGACTGTCGTGAATGATGATTTTAGTGATGAGTTTGAAATTAAAGCAGATATATTTAAAAACGTTCAAGATAAAGCTAGTACTCCTATAAATCACGTGATGAATATTTTCAGTGGTTCTCAAGGAACAACCATGTGGCAGTACGACAGAATAGGTACGACTAGTGACCCTGTAATGAATTCCCAGAATTATCCACAAGTTCATCGTTTTGATAACAGGAAAATGAGCAATAATATAAGAGACAGGGAAAACATTTTGAATGTTACAAATGTTTCGATTGGTGACGAAAAACGATTTTCCAATAAGCAAAATAATGACGCCGTGAAAGTAAAACCTGATGAGGAAACCAAACAAGAAATTCCAAACGCTGTTCCGAAGAATGACAAAATTAACAAATTAAAGGAAATTGTTTCAGAAGATGTTGCAACCAGCATAGAACCTGAAAATAATGTTCCGAAAGGTCAAAAAGCTAAAATTAATACAAGTTCAGAAGGAGAAAAGAATAGGAATGAAGAAATCAAAGTAAACACAATGGAAAATGTACTGAAATTCGTGAAAGTAGTTGCAGATACGATTTCTAAAAATACAAGGGGTGTTAACGGGAAGGTGAAATACTTGAACCAGTTGAAGGATACGCTACTCAGCAATATCAGTAAGTACCAAGTTCTTTAATGAGAAGACGATCACCATCATCGTAATATGTCTATCATAGTCCACTGCTGAACATAGACACACTCGACTCGATCTTGGCTTTTTGCTTCCAGCCACTGGCATGTGTCTTACGTATATCGTCACTCCATCCGGTCCACGCTACGCCTGGCAATTCGTGGTCTCCACGCGTCTTCTCCACCACAATTACCGGTTCAATGTATAACCAGCTAGCCCACAGCCACTGTGTCAATGATATGATAACTTTACCTACTTACTATAGGTACTTATGCATACAAGAACATACGACAATAATAGTTTTGAAGGCGGTTGCACTCTAGTATATATTGTAGTCTTTGGTTGCACTTGCTTGCAGTGTAATTTTTCCCGTGACGTTATAGAAGAACGAATCGAGGCGACTTGGCCGGACGACGCCGACGCCGACGCCGGCAGGGCGGCGCGGCGCCGCGCGCGCTCGTCGCGGGGACACGTCGAGTTCCCTTCCTCAGAAAGCTCGCTCATGACCATCTCATTCCTCACCTTCGCTGTATTCCTCATCAAACTCGTCCTGGTAAGTTATACTAGACTCCGATAAATGCACCAAACGCACGTGGTTATAGCGGTAAAACTCTCCCATAATCTGTCTTGGGATCTTTTCGATAAGTTCTGTGAAATTCTGTTCCAGCAAGTGATTCAAACGTACAAGAACAAAACTATGATGGTGGCGCCGCTCGTGGTCGCCACCGCAGGACGCGCGCTGCCCAAACTGCGCAAAAATCACTGAACATACACCTCTTCTATTATTATCTATTGTAATTTAATTTTACCAGACTGATAATAAATCAAATTGAATAAATAATTACCTAGTTATCTGAGTTTCAATGTATATTCCCATGAGAGACGACCAAATCCTCCAAGCTCAGAGTACGTCCAATAAGGCTTATACCTATTACCTATAGAGAGTTATCGGGCCTCACTTCAGCACCCCTATTCCGAATGGCGTCGGAAACTTCCGATTCGAATTTCGCTTTCTCCGTCTTTGTCATGATGATGACATGTGAGCTATGGTCAAACGCCTAGCCCATCAATTTAAAATAAATACTATACTGAGGTTAGAGGAAGGTCGAAGTAACTACTATAAGTAATCAAATGATTATTATCGTTTTTATTTTTCTGTGTAGAAAACAGAAGCCAAAACTAAAAGAAAACCTTGACCGTGATACCCAGGTGATACCTAACTAAAGTGAAGTATGAGTCGTGATGAAAGAGAAAATTGATTTACGCACACGAGAGTGGGCATGTGATTTAATGAAGTGGAGCGTGTTGTTTTCAAAACTACAAAGAATGTTGTAGTAAAGTTGCCACGACTTTACTAGGGAATGACTGGACTTAACTGTGACTATGAATAACTTGACTTGACTTGATATTCATCGAACACTTGATAAATATAAACGGCCTTACTTAAAAAAAACTTTTCAACCGTTAGTCACTGCTTAAGATGCTCTGCCATCTTCTCTCTGACGTGAAGTTGCACGTGTTAGAAAAGGACAGAGAAGTTTAAGCAGTGACTAAGAGAATCGAGATTATTTTAGGTAAGGCCGTTAGATACTTGACACTAGCAAATGCACAAAGTACGACGCCATAATCCTCCTATCTAAGGCTGCGTTCCGTAATGCGCTAAAAGTGATAATATCGTGAATCCGACCAAAGTGACAAGTATTACTCGATCAAATCAAAGCCCTTATATTTTGTGACTATTCAATTTGGTCGGACTCGCGATATTATCACTTTTAGCGCATTACGGAACGCAGCATTTGAGGAAAGAAGAAGAAATAAATAGAAAGAAAAATGTTTATTTACTTTTTTTCTACGTTCATGATTTATGATTTTGATAAAATAAAAATTACATTATTAATTATTATCCTTTAACCTTTATCACTTTGCGGTCTGTAAAGTTGTTCATAGTTAGTTTCAATCATGAATATCGATACAGAACAAGTTTTTATAGTGAACACTACTGAACTACGAGTAGATCAACATACACCGACCCCCTTACAGCGTGCTATTGCAATGCCCGTGCTTGGGGTAGCAATGCAGGCCGAAGGTAAGCTATCTGATCTTTCGTACCCCTCCGAGCTCTTTGGGTTGTCAGTAAGCCGCACCCGCATCCATCTACCTGGGGCTAGGTGTTCTCTTTTAGCAGGCACTTACTCTACGCAGGGGTTTGTAGCGCTCGTGGTGGAGCTCATCTACGAAAGAATGACGATTAAAGTCTTTAGCATTGTGGCATTAACAATAAACGATTGCAACATTTGCAGCTTTAGTTCGGGAGATAGGTTATTGTTGTTTATCCAATGACAATAAAATAAAAACTACTTTAAATTGATGATATAGGAGCAAAACTACCTTTTCTTTTCTTGTGTTTCTTCTTTGTGTTACCTAACTCATTCAATTGCACCAGTGCTCAAGTTCTAGCTACTCATGAGTTTTATTTGAGTTGGTAAAGTCTTTTCATTATATATAGTAATCTGAATCCATTAAATAATATTAAGGAGTTGCCATAACTGCTTGGCAGGCGGCTTAGGGGATTGCAAAATCTCACCACCGTTCACTGCTGCCTGTCCTCCGGTGGTTCCGATTGCAGTTTTAGGACATACCCAGGTTGTAATGTCAGGAAAATGTCTTAGATCTTCCATTTATTTTATACAGAGGCACAAAACACTTTATGCCTGCCGCAAGGCATGGAGCCCCCCTCTCGGACACAGATGTGCCGGCTGTGTGCCACTGTCACGGAGATGGTGGTACCCATCTTCGAAGGAGAAGGGCTGCAGAACAATCTCGCAGACAAGATTCACCAGCATCTGCCTATACAGGTAACTATTTTAAACATTGCAATCGAAACTGGCATTTCAGGGTTCATGTATGAAAGACATTATTTATTTTATCAGACTGCCCAAGATTCAATTAGAATTTTTATTATCATTACATTATCTTATCTCTGGGAAGCTTTATCTCTTACCATCACAGGAGTGGTGTGCTTTTGCCATTACTTATTATCCACCAATAAATTCTACTGCTGAAGTCTATGATCTCTGTGAGATCAAGTCTTAAAAGGTAATCAATATTTGGCTGTGGATAGGACAGGGAACCTTTTCTACCTTATATACCTACTCTAGCTTTTTTGATGATTATTAAGTTTTTAG
Organism: Erannis defoliaria; assembly: GCA_905404285.2. NCBI lineage: Eukaryota > Metazoa > Arthropoda > Insecta > Lepidoptera > Geometridae > Erannis > Erannis defoliaria. Next base: position 16,883,745 of record FR990085.1, on the reverse strand, counting down.
TGTTAATAGTGTAACGTTACGATCATAGAGACAAACCTGAAATAGGTTTACAAGACAATACATCACACTGTGAAAGTGAAAGCTCGTTACCTAAATGGCTGAACTGAATTGCTGAAACTAGTATTTTCTGGAATAACATTTAGGCTACTTTTCATCATCACGCGGGTGAAACCGCTGGGCGCAGTTAGCGATGTTATATTAGAACGTAAAAGTTGAAAAAAAACAAAACCTCAATGAATTGTATGTGCAGGTGTCGGAAGAGGACGTGCTGCCGGTAGTGATGTGCTTCCAGTGCACCAGCACGCTGCTGGCGTGGCACGAGCTGGTGGCGTGCTCCGTGCAGGCCGACGCCGCCATGCGGGATCGCTTCAACCTCGGCTTCACGCACCACCAGGTACCAAACATTCAACACTTTGGAACGGTGCGTGCCAAAATCCACCTTCAAAACATTGGAACAAAATAAAAAACCCGCTGTTTGCTGATTGGTTTTTTATGCAATAAACTGACGAAACTAGCGTGACGTCTAGTGGTATAATCCCACCTTCCTATAATAATAGCAGTGCTAGTATTGTGAACTTGCAAACAAAATCCTGCGGCGCACTGCACTGCGCTAATCACCCTGAGATATTAAATGTTAAATCTCTTCATGCCCAGTAATTTTAAGTTGTAACATTATTCTTCTAACCGAAACACAGCAAGGCTTGCACACTACTGCTTGGCGATTGACTAACTGGCAAAGGTGTGGTACTTCCCCAGGCAAACTCTGCAATAGAGTCCTACCAACTACAATTTGCTGTGATATACACAAAATGGTGTTGTATAATATGTCTAAATATAGCAATAGAATGATATCACCTTCGAGTTTCAATGCAGGCTTGATATGTTCACAACGGGTAAGCTGGGGTGAAACACCTAGTCTGGCCATAAAAAGTAAATCGTTTTCTGAAAAAAATACTGTTGGTAAATAATTATTACTCTTGTTTCAGCAACAGCAGCAACCCAATGTGCGATCTAGTCAGAACCAAATGAAAGACGAAAAGTGAGTATCCAATATACATTTAACTAAGGTCGGTTTTTTCTTAAGGGTGGGTCCTATTTTGTGAACAACAGTGGCGGATCTACAACCAATCACAGCCATGGTTTGTCTAATTTAGGATGATAATTTTGACAGCTCTTAGTATGGACGAGGTAGTGTATAATCTGTAATGAACCTATTCGATTATTAGTCTCATAAAACTTCGATTCGATTTCGAATATTCGAAAACAAAACTTAATAATGTATTTATTATTATGACAGTTAAGGGAGGGTTTTATTATGTGTCGTTAAGGGAGGGTTTTATTATGTGTCGTTAAGGGAGGGTTTTAACCTTCCCTTAACGACACACAGGCGCGGATACAGGGGGGGGGGCAATGGGTGCAATTGCCCCCCCCTGACGCCATCATCAAAATTCCTCATAGAGACTTGTTTACAATAATCGTTATTAACTCATTGCTAACTTATATTATGTAGATTAAATATATCGATCAATCAATGTTTTTGACTTGAAATTGCTGTTAAAAAAGCATTGCTAGTGTGTTATTTTCACCTTTTTAAAGACCACTTCGGCATTGCGTTCGCTTGTCAATCCGTGCGCGACTGAAATTCGCCGAGTGCTTGGAATCTATATATGCACTGGTTATCTTTGCCATTTTTGGCAAGGCAATCCAATATATCTATAGTTTTCTGGTAGTTTATTTTGCATTGTGTTTTTTTAAAACAGACATGCTGAATAGTTTCTTTTGCTTGAACACTTACGGAAACCGGAAAACTTTCTGTAATGCCGAGGCCACACATTGGCTATATTTGCCGAATAAAAAGGGACGCATCTATGTAGCCTGTATACGTGCATCCCTTTTTATTCAGCAAAATAGTCAATGTGTGGCCTCGGCATTATAAATATGCTTTTTTGTATTGAAAATTTGAGGCTCGCCATACATTCACTAGGGGCGTTTATTTTTTCTCCATCCAAAAAAAAACAAATGTTGGACCGTTATCCAGTTTCCAGTCAAATCGTTGTCAAGTTCTGAACAAAGCACTGGGATTGTTCAAAGCCAGTGCTGATTAAAGTTGACGATGACTTGACGACAATTTGACTAATTACGGAAACTGGATATGGCACTGTTGGTATTCCAGCCATTGTTCTGAGGACATGGAAGTTTGCTAACCTGCAAATTTTTTTTTTTTTTTTTTTTTATATTAATGGGTTCGCGTTTGACCTTGCCCCGCCGAGGCGTAGACAAGGTCTAAGTTGGAGCACGCTTGCCCAGAAGATACCTACTGTGCCCAAAAAAGGTAGTTATGCCGACCATGCCAACTACAGGCCTATCCCAGACACGTCCACACTCTGCAAGATTATGGGACGTGTCCTCAACAACTGGCTCCTGGCATAACTAGAAGCTAATAACCTCCTCAGAGATTGGCAGTATGGGTTTCACCAAAACCACTCCACTGAAGATCTTCGAGCGTGTGCTATTCGCATCTGGAGTGAGGCCATCGAAAAACACGAGGAAGCGGTTGCCGTTTCCCTCGACGTCTCGAAGGCCTTCGAGAGGGTACGGCATGGCAGCCTAATTAGCAAGCTCTCCTCATATGGCTTGTCCACTGGTTCATTACTTGGATTTCGTATATCCTGATGGACCGATGGATATGAGTGGTCGTTGATGGCCGCTCGACCGAACAAATGGCTTTCAATGCCAATCCAAATTATTATTATTATAATGCCGGTGTTCCTAAGGGGTCATTGCTCTCTACGACTCTTTTCCTGCTGCATATTAACAATCTGCTAAAGCACGGTAGGTACCTTTGGGTACGCACACGACGCGTAGAGAGCTCTACAACAGTGCTGTCGTGTGCGTACCCATACGTATGCGATGCACGAAAAAGTGGGCTAGAAATCCAGTGCGCTTGAATTTGTCCCTTAAGGCAGTCTCAGATTGGGGCGATGCCAACCTGGTCAAGTTCAATGCAGCTAAGCACCCAGGCATGTCTGTTCTCTGCTAAAAAGAGGTCATCCGATCTGGCTCCTACTTTCCGAAATGAGTATCCGTACCGATATCAGAGGGCTTTAACCATTAATTGACTCCAACCCTCAACTTTGGATCCAATATTGAGTCAAAAGCTCAATTGGCTGCTAAAACGCAAAGAGTACAAAAAAAGGTTCTTTCTAAGGTGCGACAGCACTTCACGCCAGAACAGTTGCTCAAATTATATCAAGCACAAGTTCGGTCGTACAAGGATTACTGCACGCACCTCTGGGATGGATCGGTCAAGGCGACCAGCTCGAGGCGTAAGAGTCCATTGAAAAACGCGCCAAGAAAATCATAGGCTAAGGAGTCAATTAAAACAAAGGAGTCCATTAAAAACAAAGGAGTCCATTAAAAACAAAGGAGTCCATTAAAAACAAAGGAGTCATTTGTTCAGGCTACGCTCCAAAGCCTTGAACATCGACGCAAAGTTGCTGTCTATCGGTTTATTATCGGTTACATTTCGTAGAATATGTTTTGGTACTGCATGATCTGATCCCACCCTGTCCGTTCTACTATCGGACGGCCAGGAGCTCCAAAAAGCGGCTTGTTTCATGGTTTATATTTCAAAAATACGCACAAAACGGTTCGATTCCACCCTTATTGTGCGAATTGCTAAACAGTAGACTGCGATTCATTCTTAAAGTCGCGAATGAATCGGTTTCTTCTAGGCAAGCTTGCAAAACCTTAGACTGCATCTTCGCTTAACATCAGACGAGATAGCGGTCTTTGGCATTGCAAGCCAATATTGAAATAAAATAGTATATTACTCACCTAGGGAGCAAAAGTAAAGGATGTCTCAGGCCACATGTATATATCTCCCGAGGCGAAGCCGAGGGTGACAAACATGAGATCTGAGGCCTGTTTACTTGCTCCCGTGGTGTGTATACGATTTTACGTGCTGCTGCGGGGAGGAAGTGGTTCCTTTCGCTCCGCGTAGCGGGACAAAAGTAGCCACTTTAGCCCTGCAGGCGCGTAAAAATACAAGTACTATAATAAAAGTTTATTTGTTTAACGAATGTTCTGGAAAATAGGGGGGGGGGGGGCGATTTTGTGTGGTTTTATCACCACACAAAAATTGCCCCCCCCTCAACGAAATCCTGGATCCGCGCCTGACGACACATGTACTAGTTACAGCTAGTACAATTAGTTAGTACACTCATAGTAGTGTAATAGGCTAGATGACTGGTTTTTGTTTATTGTCCTATTAAAATGTGGCCTATAAATATAGCTGATGAATGAAAAGAAAACGAAAATCTGATCAAAAATAAACAACTTATAAGCATTTTAATATCATGCTAGACAGAGAGGCGAAACAGCAAATCGTGACGTCACTTCTCTGTACGCCATATAAATTATATTCTGACAAGTAAGGCGTGACGTCATTTTTTGTTTTGTGGGAAAGGGACAGAGTGAGTATTCCCGTATAAATAAAACAAAAATGTTACAGTAAGTACTTTATAATTTACTGAAAATGAATTTCTTGAAGTAAAACAATATATTTTAACCAAAAAATTTGTAAAAAGGAACAAAAAAGAAACGTAAATAACTTATTCATTACCTACGAGATATTTTATTGATGGTAAATTATTTAGAATCTAAATATATTATAAACAGATGTTACATTTCAAGGCCTTTCCTATGATATATATTATTTCTAAGCTTAAGCATGTTATTATAATTATGAAAAAGAAGGAAAATTATTCATTTTCCGTAACCTTGGTAATAATTTTACAAAAACCGATTATATAGCTACCTCAATATACCCAACCCAATAGGATTATAGTTACCCAAATGTAATTTTATACAAATCGATCTATTATATTTCAAAACCTATTTTTGAGAGTCTGTGGTTGTTCGTTATGCGTGGCACTTCACTATGTGGGCGGTAACTGCTGTCATTGGTTCGAATCCACCATTGTTGTTTACAACATTGGACACCTACTTGACACCTAAGAAAAAACGGACCATACATATATTCAAATGATCAGATATACAAGTCAAACATTATATGCTTCAGTAGTTACTAACTAAAAACTCAGTCAGGATAATAAAATAAACTAATAGATCTAATCATTTGATTCTATTTAATAATAATATGTATATAAGATATTTTAATGTGCCATAAGTACATATTTCCTTTTCTTTTTGCATATTCCCAAACATTTTTACAGGTCCCAAGTTTTACCTATAATCATAAAAAACGTACTTAACAAGTACTTAGACTCCCTGAGCATGGATTCTTACGTGGAGCTAGTCTGTCAGAAATGTGACAACAAGCCTGCTCTGACGACTTCAAACTTCTCCGAACATTTGATCACAGCGCGCCATACTGACGTACTCATCGAGGACGCTGTACATTCCTTCATAAAGGACTATATCACGTTTGAGGAACCGCTCGTTTCCGATTTAGATTCAGATGACAGATATGATTCTGATGTTACGGAGTCACCAAAAACAGTAGAACAGAAACAGTTGCCTACTTTACTTTGTCCATACTGCGACAGTGCCTTTTCGTCCACATCCCGGCTTATTTACCATCTCGGCAAACATATGGAGATATGCATCGACGCCGGAGTCAATTGCTGCGATGTCATCTACAATACTAAGAAAGATTTCGTTTTACATTTGCAAGAGAAACACGTCGACAGACACGGGACAGCAATTATGTGTAAAAGCTGCAAATTCACCGCGGAATCTGCAGAACAATTGCAAAATCACGTCGGAGAGTGTCACGGCGAAAATAAAATTAAAAAGAACAAAAACGTGAGTGAGAAAAATCAAAAGTGTATTCCGGCCGTGTGCCCGGAATGCAACAAGACTTTCTCCAACAAGTACAACATGTTCGCTCACATGAAGAGTCACGCGGAGACGGCGCGGCACGCGTGCGCCGCGTGCGGGAAGGCGTACAGCACGGCGGGGAACCTGCGCCAACACGTCAAGCTGGTCCACGAGGGACAGCTGGCGCACGTGTGCGGCGCGTGCGGCGAGCGCTTCCCCACGCGCGGGGCTCGCGACGTGCACGCGCGCCTGCACTCCGGCGCCGCGCCCTACCGCTGCCGGCTGTGCGGCGCCGCCTTCCGCGCCGGGAACTCGCTGCTGCGCCACCTGGACGGGCACCTCGACGTGCGCGGGCACGCCTGCGCCGCCTGCGGCAAGACGTTCAGGAAGCGGTCGCACCTGCTGGCGCACGGCCGCACGCACCGCACTCGACCCTGAGCGAGCCCCTTTGTTGCAGGAGCGGCCCGAGGCTCGCGGCCGCCTTCAAACGGGAGAACGGTTTCGATAGCTTTTCCTTCGGAGACGCCGAGGACGTCCCGGAGACGCGCGACACGGACGACTCGGACGATCGGCCGCTCGCGAGTCTCGTCGCCGACAAAGGAGACGCGTTTCTGAAGTTCTACGATGCGCTCGTGCGGTTCCGGAACCACGTGGCCGCCGAGCACGCTCCCCGGTCGTCGGACTCGAGCGAGGGGAGCGCGGTGAAGGCCGACGACGTCGGAGCGGACGCGTACGACGACCTGTCGCACCGGAACCGGCGGCGGTCGAAGCTCGACCCGAGCACGCGGGACGAGGTCGCGCGCTCGCGCGTGCGCACGGAGGACGGGCGCGACGTGTACCAGTGCTCCGCGTGCGGCAAGCGGCTCGGCTCGGCGCACACGCTCCTGTTCCACCGGCGCATCCACACGGGCGAGCGGCCGTGCGTGTGCCACGTGTGCGGCGCGCAGTTCCGTGCGGCGCCGGGCCTGCAGCGCCACCTGCAGGAGACGCACGAGCGGCGGCGGCGCGTCGCGTGCCGCACCTGCCAGCGCACGTTCGCCAACGCGCAGAACCTGAAGCAGCACATGCGGATCCACACGGGCGAGCGGCCGTACGAGTGCGACGAGTGCGGCAAGAGGTTCGCGCAGAGCGGGTCGCTGCACGCGCACCGCGCCGTGCACCGCGCCGCGCGCCCGCACGCGTGCCCGGAGTGCGGCGCCGCCTTCCGGCTGCGCGGCGGCCTCGCGCGCCACCGGCTCCGGCACTCGGGCGAGCGGCCGCACGCGTGCCCGCTCTGTCCGCGCGCCTTCCGCTCCGGGCACGAGGCGCGCGCGCACGCCGCCGCGCACGGGGACGCGCGCCCGCACGCCTGCGCGCTCTGCCCCGCCGCCTTCCGCGTGCGCCGCGCGCTGCGCCACCACCAGCGCCGGCTGCACCCCGCGGAGCCCCCGCTGCCGCCCCATCACCGCCACCTGCCGCCGCAGCCGCCGCTCGGGGAGCTCGCGCCGCCGCCGTATTAGTTGCTCACCCTCGGTATCGACGTGTCGCCGCACCCGCGCCGCCACTCTCGAGAACCGTACCCTCCCGACACCTCGTTATGTTTCTTCAGATCCGATCGGAAATTCAATGTTCCGCCTCGACCGATCTCGATCGTTGTCGTCTTCGCTGCGGCCACCGCTCGTAATAGTTCCTCGATCGACTCCCGGCACCGCTCCGTTCGGTTTCAGACTCGATGTAGAGAATGAGAACGCGGACCAGGCGGCGGTGCTGCGCGAGGAGGAGGTGCCGCGCACCGTGGTGCGGGACGCGCGGGGGCGGGCGGTGGCGCGGTGCGGGGTGTGCGGGCGGGGCGTGGCGCGCGGCGCGTGGCGGCGGCACGCGCGCGCGCACGCGGCCGCGGGCGCGCGGTACCGCTGCCACGCGTGCGGGCGCGCCTTCTCCGACGGCGGCAACCTGGCGCGGCACGCGGCCGCCGTGCACGGCGCGCGCCGCCCGCACGCGTGCCACTGCGCGCGCACCTTCACGCGCGCCGAGCACCTGCGCGAGCACCAGCGCGCGCAGCACGCGGCGTCGAGCGCGCGCGAGTTCCTGTGCGAGGCGTGCGGGCACGCGAGCGCGTCGCGCGCGGCGCTGCGCATGCACCGGCTCACGCACGCGGCGCGCGCGCTGCCGTGCCCGCAGTGCGGCGCGCGGTTCAAGCGCGCCGGCGAGCTGCGCGCGCACTTGTCCGTGCACTCGGGCGAGCGGCCGCACGGCTGCGCGCGCTGCGAGAAGGCCTTCCGCCTGCGCGCCCAGCTCACCAGACACGAGAAAACGCACAGAGACGCGCCGACGGCGACGTGATGCCGCATGTAAGGATCCTCTGTAGAGATATTGGAATGTTCCTACACCATGTTACTCTGCCCTGTTGATCATTATCAACCATTGTCCAGCCGCTGTTGAGCTAAGGTCTCCACTTCAGGGCGTCCTCTTGCTCAGTCCTGTGCCCGTCTCGTGCTCACCCAGCCGCCGCCTACACGTTGTACGTAAAGCGCGGTATCACTTCCCGTTCCGCAGTCACCATTCTGTGCCTGTTGTTCCACCTGCTGACCAAGTGTTTGCCCATCTCCACTTGAGTCATGTAATCTGCCATGTGTTCGACCTTCGTTCTTCGTCGAATCTCTCCCATTTCGAATACTGTCTAGAAGAGATATGCCTATATAATATCTTTGGATCATGTACGTAGTCTTTTTAGTGAGGTTCCACTGTTACTTATCATTAAGCCGGATCTTCCATAATCAAGCCGTGTTCCGAACGCAGCGCGCACATATTGTCTTGTTTCGCATTTCGAGTCACTAATTAATTAACAATTACAAACTACAACTTTTTTTTTTTTATAATACAATGTAAACGATGCAATCCTCCGAGTTGTATCTTTATCAATTTGTCTTTTTGTACAATTTCCTCTGTGCAAAAAAGGCCAGTAGGTAACACGAGCCCAGTCGCCTCCCCGCGGCCGAGGACACAGCGCACATGACACGTGCCTCCTGTGTTGCAGGTGCGAGGAGCCCGCGCAGGTCGCGCAGCCCGCGCAGGTTGCGCAGCCAGCGCGCCGCCCGCACCGACACCCAACACCTGAAGTACACACTGCGCTGGACACCAACACAAAGCAAGTTCTCAAAGTGATCATACCAGTAGTCGGAATACAGCGGACACCAGCCACGATCGCACCGTCTTTTTTGGTAAAAACCTCATCGGTGAAATCATCGCAACTGTCTTCCATGCCATCGGCTGCTAGTTCTGCGAACAAGATTCCTATTGGTCGTTTACAACCGGCAATCGAGCCGCCGCCGTTGCGGGAAGTCGACTCGAAAACTAATGAAATAAATACCATTCCGAATAGTCGTTCAGAATCTAGCGACATAGGGAATGAAGATATCGAACCCGCAGATGAAATCATTCCGCTAGAACATCAGAAACATTCAACAGAACCGGAGACAACAGGCTCCCCGGAGCGAACCGACGACTTCTCCGATCACAGCGACACTGAAAACGAATTCGGCCGTCTACCGGAATCCGTATTCGACGCCATCGAAGACTCGCAGGACGCTCGCTCCAATGACGGCAGCCAAGAAGCGCCGGATACGGAAACGGCCGAAGCGAAAAAGCCAAACCTGCCTCGACCGTGTCCGGTCTGCGAGAAACGGTGCAACTCCCTCTCCGGCTGGTACTACCACGTCAGACGCGCTCACGGCGCGCGCAAGAGCGCGGCCTGCGACACTTGCAGCAGAGCGTTCGCAACGAAAAGCGAGTTGGCCACGCACGCACACGAAAGAGAAGCCGTTCTCGTGTCGCACGTGTCCGAGCGTGTTCGCGTCGCGCGCCGGCAGGTACGTGCACGAGCAGGCGCACGCGGGCCGCCGCGAGCACGCGTGCCCGCACTGCGCGCGCGCCTTCCGTTGGCGCGCGCAGCTGGCGCGGCACGTGGCGCGGCACGCGCGCGCGCGGCGCCATGCGTGCGCGCAGTGCGGGCGCGCCTTCACCGTGGCGTGCGACCTGCTGCGCCACGTGCGCGCGCACAGCCCCGGCTGCCACCGCTGCGACGTCTGCGGCGCGCCCTTCAAACAGAAACGTTACCTCAAAGTGCACATGGAGAACGTCCACTTGGCTCGCACTGCCGCCTCGGATGCGAAGAAATCTTCTAGAAAACATAAAAAACCTGGTTTATCTGCTCCCGAATTAGACCCACCTTTACCGAGTCTGTCTCCGGACGGTGGCAATTGACATTAAAATAGTCTTCACGAACAGCTAATCTATGCCCGGCTACAGGTGTATTGCCAATTTGCACTGGTTGACGAGGAGTACCTCGGGCGAAACGAAAGAGCACTTTTGGCTTTTGCGTTGAGCTGTGTTTCATTTTGCTAAAAAAAATGCTATAAGGCTACAAGATAATATGAAACGGCACAGCTTCACAATTTATCTCTAAATGCTAACTTGAATCGCTTGTACAGTACTACAATACAACTTTATTGTAGATACACCAAAAATACAATCGAATCGTTTAGTACGCAATTAGTTAATGACCTTAGTTAAGTTGATTCTCAGTAAGAGTGATAGAGTGTTTGTATAGTTAGTGATGTAGTCGAGATATCTCGAGCGTTTCCAAGACTGATCTTAGAATAGATAGCGTATGTTAAACATGTGATCCTAGAGCATAAGTGAACTTAAAATCGATTTCTGTACAATATAAACCAATAAAAATTCAGTTCAGTGTTTTATTTGTCATATTGATTCATACCAATCTTCTAGGTAATCATCATAATTAGCCTAAGCTTCCTCCAGGTTCTGTACGAGTCCCCAAATAGAAATTTTGTATTCCATGTCGGACCAGTCCAAACAAAATTTTGATGACAATATTTATCGTTGCCCGTAGAGATGGCTTTTGGCGATAAGGCCACCACTTATGGCACTAATTCCTACGATTCTTGTTTCAAATGTTCTTATTTATTTCTGGTGAGCACAATAAGTTTCTATCTATAACTGTTTTAAAAAAAAGCGCGTAGTGAAACACGCTGTTTCAAATCGGAGTCCATTGAGAAACTCATCAGCAATGACGCCCTTTCAGACTTAGCTCCAAAGCCTTTAAGGATCGACAAGTTGACGGCTCGAACTCATCGGTGGGCGCGGCTAAAAAGCATGCTCTCTTCATCAAACAAACTGTGGGAAAGGGAGAAAGAACGATAAATGAGCGCGCAAAATTTTTTTGTCGACCTTTGGCTGCAGTAATGTGGTTGAATAAACTCTGACTTAATTTATTCCAACTTAAGATATTTGAAATGTTTATGGACTAAACTATGCCGCTTGATAAATTATTTTAGAGTTTTCGTATTCCTTATGTTATTTATTTGAGCTAAAATACAAAATGTATCCTGACTAATAACTTTCATGTTTATTAACTTTTTACTTTCGTAATAATTTATAATCCTAGATAATGAAGATATTAATCGATATAATACTTAGACTTGGACCTACAAAATTACATAGTGGAGTAGTAATACCAAGAAGTGACCAACTTGTCTACTCTTAACATCGACGCCAGTACTTGGTCTATCACTTTATATCAGAGCGCATAGAATCTGCAGAATGTAATCTCCCCGGGGCCGTACTATGACACGTTCAATCCATACTCCTCAGGTCCGGCCGCCGACGCAGCGCGATAAGATCCCCTTTTGTGCCTATCCGTAGTGTATTATGTTTGTGTTTGTGTCCTTTAATTCTATGGTGTCTATAGTGTTTATTGAATTGTACTCTCAGACGGCCTTAAACTCTAAACATCGTTTCATGGTTGATATGCCAAAAACTCGAACGGATCGGTTTGATTCCACTTTCATTGTTCAAACCGCTAAACTGGATTTCGCTTCCCGATAGCCGAAATAATAAAAAAAAGACAAAAAAAACTAGATATATTTCGAATTATTTATTTAAGCCGTATTGGCATAAGTATATAATTTCTGAATTTATTATAGCTATTTATAATACAAATATAGTGTACTGCCTAAATAAATTAAATTATTACAGCATACATAAATCCTAGCATAAAATTATAGTTACAAAATCGTTAACTACATAACAGATATTAAACTACTCAATTATTAACACAACTAAAATTAATTTTTATCATAAGAAAATGCATTTTTATACTCAGATAAAATTACAACTCAAACTGTCTTAATAGTTAAATTTGATCATATAATATAGTTCTAGTCTAGTAGGTATTTAATGTAAGTTAACTTAAGTTAATAAGTATAAATATATATTTTAATTAAGCTTAGATATGTAATAATTCAATGTAATAAGGATTAGGACTTTTTAGGATTAAAATATATAGGATTTTTAGGATTCTTTCGTAATCAATTTCATCGTTTTTTTTTCAGTAAGCTATCAAAATATACTTACGGAATATTTTATTATGAAAACTGTCGTGGTCTTACGGAATATATTTTTTACTTTTTATTTAACAATGGCTCTTGATTTAAACATTTTGGCTGACAAATCTAGTTTGGCTTCCTTAGTTAGGTTCTATCACTTTACTTCGCTTTGACTGTCCGGTCGTATTGGAGGACTCGGGGAGAGACTCTTGGTTGGTTGGGTTTGGGATTTGTTTGAGCCTCTGTGGGAGAATGGTCTTAGATGTTGTGGTTGATAGCTCTTATACAATGTGTAACAAAAAGGTAGGTACAACAATACTGAAGGGTGTGTATGTAATGTACTCAACATTATGAACTTGTTTTCGGTCCTACCGATATACCGAAATGGGCCGATTTTCAAACCAATTTCAAAATAGGATAGAAAGTACCGATTTTTTGTTGGAAAAAGTACAAACCTGTCGAGTTTAGAGGGCAAATCTACCGATTTTGCATTTTCTCATGCTTCCATTCGGCAACGCATCCATGGAGGAAGTTCAGTAACGTAAATAATATCAAAACAGAAACAGACAACACAGAGACATCATACATATTCTATTATCTTTAATGGTATTCTCAAATTCACACCAACAAAAAAATTTTAGATTTAAACTTATGGCGCAAAAGCCTGAATAAAAAGCGCTAAAAACTGATTGTAATAAAAAAAAGAAGTTTTTTTTGTAAGTGGGGAATTGGTTATTTTCTCCCAAAATTGGGGAATATCGTCAAAATTTTCAGGGTATTGATAAAACGGGCTGACGGCTGATAACTAGTACGATAGGACTCGAACCAACCAACCTGTCGTTAGTATGCACACAATAAAAAATATGTACACAAGTATTATTTAAGTAAGTTATCTGCCCATATTACAAGCTTTGCTTAGTTTGGGGCTAGATGGCGCTGTGTGAACTGTCCACCGATAGTTAATTTAATTTTTGAATTATCTACCACATTTTAGTAACACACGAAAATACAGTTCCTGGACACTTTCTACTTTACCTTAAATAAATACACTTTATTTTAGATGTGCGAGTCCCGTGACTCGGGTTAGAGACAATTAATTACTGAGATTTATTTATCACATCACTAGCTGCCCTCCGCGGTTTCACTCAAGGCGGCAATACAGCAATCGTTTGTTTTTTCCGGGGTAAAAAGTAGTCCCATATGTATATATATAAGTTACCCTTATACCCCCTACGGCCTTACTTAAAAAAACTGCTCAACCGTTAGCCACTGCCTAAGATGCTCTGCCATCTTCTCTCTGACGTGAAGTTGCACGTGCTAGAAAAGGACAGAGAAGTTTAAGCAGTGACTAAGGTAGAAAAGTTTTTTTAAGTAAGTTTGCTAATCTATTACAAAAATCACGTCGAAGCGTCGTTCCTTTGCTGCGTGACTATAGGATAAATTAAACTAACAAATCCAAATTAGCATTTATAATAATTATTAATAGGGTTATAAATAACGTTAGAATTAATATAATATTATGTACAAATTGGGCGGTATTTGATATTTTAACAGAAGTATACCTAGCATAATCTTATTATAACATTCTTAGATATTGGCTGCCGCGCGCACAGGGCTGCTCTCTCTTTCGTTCTAACGGATACAAGAGAAAGAGAGACGGCCGTAGTAGAATAGGAAACCTATTCTACTATGAAACCTAATCTAGAATAGGAAACCTATTCTACTACGAAACCTATTCTAGAATAGGAAACCTATTCTACTATGAAACCTATTCTATTACGAAACCTAATCTAGAATAGGAAACCTATTCTACTATGAAACCTATTCTATAATAGGAATTCTACTATGAAACCTATTCTACTATGAAACCTATTCTATTACGAAACCTAATCTAGAATAGGAAACCTATTCTACTATGAAACCTATTCTAGAAAAGGAATTCTACTATGAAACCAATTCTGAATAGGAAACCTATTCTACTATGAATCCTATTCTACTATGGCCGTCTTTTTCTCTCTTGCGTCTGTTGCCTGTTGTTCGTAATCATGATTTTAAATTCTCGTGGCCGGAATGTTAATAATGACATCTAAGTTTCGTGTAAATACACGAAACAGAAGAATAATCTCGTCCTCGTCCGACTTCGATTAACTTCGCTAGTAGAGTAGTGCAGTCGACCCGCATGAAGGTTAGTTAGGTAGGTAGTAGTTAGTGCGCTATGCTGAGGTTGCAGGAGAACGAAAATCGCTACCGGATTACAGTCACTAGAGTGTTATTGCATTCATGAGCAATATCTTAGAGGGTCATTAAACTCTCCATAATGGGCAACTTGTACTAAAGTAAGTAAGTAAGTTCGTATAGGCTGAGTGGCCAGCCCTAGTCAGAGTTAACGTGCCGCCCGAAGGCCTCTGACATGGCTGACGGTTGTTGTTATATAAACTAGAACAAACAACCGGAACCAACAATTTAACGTGTCATCCGACCCACGGTAGCGCTCAGAAATAAATGCCACTCACGGTCACCCATCCGAAGACTGACCGGACCGTCCGTTGCTTAACATCGGTGATCGTTTAGTATCACCGAGACAAGCTACGCCACGAGCGTTAAACTTGTACTATGAAACTAACACTGAAAACGACAAAAAACCGGCTGCTCCACAAAAATTCAATGACGCACGACAAAATGTATCAGCTGTTATTTTTTTCATGATTTCTGCTTTGATTTCATAGTTTGAAGAGTGGTTCATTATGATGAGTTCAATAATACCCTGTATTGTACAGCCAATAATCTGTAAACATTTCTCAAATATACGTATTTAAAAAACTTGAGCCTGCCGTCCTAAAATTCGGGAAGCAAAGTTATGCAGACGTGTTATCGGCTGTACATCATTGCCTCCCGCGGACAGCACGAGTCAGCTTCGCCCCCAACCATGTCACCGCAACAGCTTGACTATTTCTCAGCATTATATATACTTCCATCTAACCCTCCGCGAGTACTCTGCCCGGGGGCCTCCCTCGGTACTCCAAGGGGCTGGCGAGAGATGCACAACACAACCCGACCGGGACGGCACTGCAGGGCTTATATCCGGGGTGTTATAACCAACTCCCTTTACCTAACACCGAAAAACATTAAAGTTTTTGTTTGTAATTAATGGATTCGTGTTTGACCTTGTTTCGCCGAGATGTAGATAAGGTTGAAAATAGAGCACGCTTGTCCACTGGACAACGTCCAGAAGATACCTATTCACTGTTCGTTGAAGGATGATGTCGGGCTCCGGTCCTGGCACCGGAGGGTGCAGCGCTCGGTGCTCCTCTAGTACGTACACAGGTAGCATGGCAGGTGTCCGGCGGAGGCCTAGGCGTCGTGCGGCGGAGGCCTAGCCGTCGCGAGGCGGAGGCGTGGAGCGGCCCTCGTGCGGGGACCCGCTGTCGTTGACCAGCCGCTGCCGCTCGCGGTACATCGACACCTGCGGACCGCGCGCGACATGAAGCTTCACAAGATCACTAATAAAAAAATAAAAACAAAAACACGACTTCCCTGCCGAACTAATTTGTAGCCATTGTGTCTTAAGGTGAAAGGTAAGGCAAAATGAAATTGCGCATTTAGCAGCCGGCACGCCATCTATCCAGTAATGAGTGCATTAGTTTGATTCCATAAGCCATCACCCGCGCGCCATCTAGCCGCAAAGCAGTTTAACAGTTCGACAGTGCACACAGCACACTGCAGCGCACTGCACTGCTGTGTGTGTGTGCTGCGTTTGATTTCACACTGCCACAAACGATACCGTCAGTGTACGATAGGGACGACCGTTATGAATATCGATGGTCACACCTCTGGTCACCCTCACACCCCAGTCGAACTGTCTCGGTGAAGTAGTACCTATATTACTGCCGGCCTTGCTTTAATAAATGTCATCGTTATTTGTAGAGGTTTGTATGAGATCTTAGTAGTAGCAAATTGATGTTTTTTAAGAGTTAATATAAATAAACACCATTAGTAATGGTCCTCTGGTTTTTTTTTCATTCTTTTTCATCTAATTTATCAGTAGCCAGAAACCATACAATGTAGAGAATTGAATAATGAACAACTTTAGTCCCCTATGATCTTTCTCGAAAAGCTATAGTTAAATGTTCGGTAAAGTTGGCCTGCGGCACACAAATTTGTTTCAAACTCCGCTCTGCCTTGGGTCACTGGTGGCTTTTGCGACACATAACTTATAACTCGG
This sequence comes from Erannis defoliaria, assembly GCA_905404285.2. NCBI lineage: Eukaryota > Metazoa > Arthropoda > Insecta > Lepidoptera > Geometridae > Erannis > Erannis defoliaria. Next base: position 16,867,293 of record FR990085.1, on the reverse strand, counting down.
GAATAATTCATCGTACGAAAAAAAAACAAAAGATAAAACGTAGAGAATTTAATAATGAACATGATGATCTTTCTCGAAAAGTTGAAGATGGTCAAGATATTGCAGATCACACATAAAATAAAGATGGCGGCTAAAGCAGGGCTCGAATTTGGTCGCGATTATGAATTTACTTATTTCTCGAATAGCACACGGCCGTTGCTTTTATTGTGAAAGTATCAGCGAGTCGCAAGACTTACCTCAAGGTCATAACAGCGAGCTGATTAAATAAGCTAAATACAAATCTGACAGTTTTGTATCTACTTATTTAGGAAAGACGACATAACATAGACCATTTCGTTATGGTCCACTTTTTAGACCAGCGACCACGATATTGTTTGGAATAATTTTCACAATATCGTATTCAATAATCGGAATAAGGTTCAATATCGTAATTCAGTAATATAGGTACTACTTCACTACTATTGACCATCGTCATGTGGTGTGGTGTTGGTACGTGTGGGTTGACTAAGGTGTGATGCCTTCGTGCAACGTGTCCTGGCTGACGTGTGTCGTGCCGGCGGCGCGTGCGCGGACACTGCACGCACACCAACACGCCGCTGTAGCTCAGTGTGTGTGTGTGTGTGTGTGTGTTGTGACGAACCTGTATGTTCTCGAGCTGGTGGTAGCGCACCACCTTCAGCGTGGAGAACACGGCGAGCCCCACCCACGTCGTGAACGCGGCCCACGTGCCGAACTGACGAACACAATCATATTTACAGTCTACGAGATAACATGTAATTAAATAAAAACAAACCCACTTCAAAATATGGATCCACCTCGAGAGTTATAGCCTTTCAAACAAAAAAACCGGTGACCACAAATATTACAAAAAACACATACAGTCGAACACAGAATCTTCTTCTTTTATGTAGTCGGTTAAAAAGTGGCCTATATGTTAATCTAGCTAGGGTATAAACTATGTCCACTCTAAATTTCACTCAAAACTGTGGATATATCACAGCATGGAGAAGTAACAAACGTAAACACACTCGTTCACAAGATTTCGCATTTATACTACACACAAGTGATGATGATGATGATGTCAGATGATTTTACAAACGGCACAGCTCACCTGCGCAGTTCCCATCTCCACGTGGAACCCTTTGGTTGCTATCTTATCGAGCGTGTCTATCTCTTGGCCGGCGGCGTCCTCGCAGCTGGAAGGAAGATAAGAAAATGACACCCACATCAGTCAAACGACGCCACTGCTGGACGAAGGCCTTTCCCTTAATAAGATAGATAGAAACTCTTTATTGTGCACAACAAAAAAATACAATAGAGAAAGATACACCTTATGAGCTAGTGCCACAATTGGCCGCCTTATCGCTAAAAGCGTTCCAGGCAACCATAAGGAAGAATATACACATGAAAAAAGACGGGAGATGCTACAAACACAAAGGTAAGGTAAGGTATAAGGTTGCCTTAATCTCCCGCTTGACAGGCGGCATGGGGATCGCAGGATACTCACCACCCTTAACAAGGAGGGACGCTGCTGCCCGTCCTCTGCATCAGGTTTTGGGCAACAGGTTGTTTTTCGATATAGAATTGCATTTGACCGCTATCTCGCCTGACGTTAAGCGAAGAAACGGCCTACGATGGAGCCCGCTCGCTGGCCCGTGCCAGCGGCGCCGCTGGCACGGGGCGCAGGAGTGACTAGACTAGGACCAACATTTGGGTCATTCGTGGGCGCAGTTTCATATATATATTTTTCAATACAAATACAAAAATAAACAAGTTGTAAGCAAGTTGTGTTACAAGTTGTTTTTTATACAATCAAGTGACGAGACGAGCAAGGCGTTCGCCTGGTAGTAAGCGTCACACCTGCCACTAACAGTAGCAGTGCCAGAATTGTAAACTTGCGAACACAATCCTGCGCTGCACTGCACTGCGCTCGTCACCCTGAGATATTAGATGTTAAATCTGTTCATACCCAGTAATTTCTCTGGTAACATTGCCCTTCAAACCAGAACACAGTCATGCATGCACACGACTGCTTGGCGGTTGAATAACTGGCAAAGGTGTGGTACTTCCCCAGGCGGGCTCTGCAGTAGAGTCCTACCACTACAACAATCTACAGCAATATAAGCCCGCACCGGGGCGGGCGCACGAAAGGCTCTCTCTTTTCTTTTTACTCTTCTCTCTTTCTTTTTTTGTTCTTAATTTTTTTTTTTTTTCTCAAGTACCAAAACGGTCTCGCGCGTCGAGGATTCTGATTATAAAAACGCAATTACGGTAGCTAGAAGTGGGGAAATATCGAGTTAATAAATAAATATTGGTTGGACATTTTACACAGCGCCATCTAGCCCCAAACTAAGTTAAACTTGTACTGTGGGTACCAGATAGCTGATAGAATACTTAAATACTATTTTCTTTGTAAATACATACTTATATTACATACAACACCCAGAAACAGAATAAACATCTATATTCATTACAAAAATGCTACTCTTGGGTGGGAATGGAACCCACGCTCTACAGGTCTGAAGGCAGACATACTACCAACTAAGCTATAAGGCAGCCTTCTTACTATACTACACTTACTTGTACACTTTATACTTTCTATTAGTGCTATTAAATTTGTATCAAGGTAATAATTGCGTAAAAATATTTATAGATAGATAGAAACACTTTATTGTGCACACCAAAAATAACATTACAATAAAAGAAAGAACCTTAAGAACTAGTGCCACAAGTGGCGGCCTTATCGCTAACAGCGATCTCTTCCAGGCAACCATGGATTTGAAATAAATTAAATCTAAAACAGACGCGAGATACATAACACTTATTAATAAGTACAATAAAATAATACTATTAAATACAAGATACATAACTGAACAATAATAATATATATACTTACATGACAATAAATACTATAAATAAATATGATATATATTTAATACACGTAATCCATGAAAACTGATTTGAACCTAGCAGCATCCAACAAACGGTAATATAGGACATCACCAGTAACTGTTCTAGCACAGCCGACAAACCCTAGCACTGTGTCAGGTAATGCATTTTCACTCTGTTCTTAAAGACATTTAAAGACTGAGATTGTCTGATGGTGACCGGTAGCGAATTCCATAAACGGATGGCTTTCACAGTGAAAGCATCTTCGTAGAAGGTGGTAGAATATTTATCAACCTTTTACTCGGTTAATTTAACAACTCTTGTTCGGAACCCCACAGCAAAGGCTACCCCATCTAGTTTGGGGATGGTCTGCATTCTTTTGTCAGTAATAAAATATTTTATATGATTTGAAATAAAAATGATGTTTGACTGTTACCTGGGAAACCTCTGCATGATGACGTTGCACCAGGTGGTGAAGCCGACGGTGACGATGATGGCAGCGGAGACGGCCAGCCCGCACAGCAGCAAGCAGCCCGCCGCCTCCAGGAACGCGGACAGGAACGAGCTGTCCTGACCCTTGTACATCAGCACCGACAACCTGCAGGACAAATATCACATCACAGCCATCACAACGGATGAACGGATTTGGATGAAACTCGGAATAGAGATACATAACTTAATTCCCAGAATATGGCTACTTTTTACCATCGCCATCATCATCGGGTGAAACCGCGGGGCGCAGCTAGTAATTAATTAAAAAGAATCAAACTAACTTAAACTATATAATAACCTGAGATGTATTAAATTGTTGTTGTTATTTATGTCTAGGTAGATATGATTGGTATGATCAGTGTTGCAATAGTTGGTTAATTTAATTGTATAATTTTTTTTATTTTTTTATTCTCTTATTGGAAAAATAAATGCATGCGGTGCTTCCATCACAAGAAAGCATATTTGGCTTAATGAGATAACATGATTATGGTGTTACAATGAATGTAGTTATCTATGTGAAGCCTAAATTAAAAAAAATAGTTTATTATTTATATAAGACCTCATTTTTTATCAAATTCTGCTGTTCTGCTGCTGTTGTTTACCAGCAGCCAACCAAAATTTTTTCAGTTACATAATTCCCCTGTCTTGTCACAGAATAAATAATAGTATTAAGTACAGAAAGTTCACTCCGCAAAGGAATTTATTTAAATAAATAAGGACTCTATCTACTAGGCAATAAAGTAGCAATTCAACTCGCACAGCGCTGGATACCGCTCGCTATATTCACCTAGATATACCGCTCTCTTTCTATCACGTATGCTTAGTTACGTGCGACGAGGCTAGCGTGCGGGCGGCCACTGACCTCAGCCTTGCATTGTCCTCTCGGAGCGGAGCGCCGGCCGAACATACCTAAACTGTGGAGTGACACCCCCCTGGTCTTGTTTTCCTAAGCTTGCAATTTTACATATTTACTATACACATTTCAGGAGCGTTCAGTCCTTGGATATGGTCAAATCAGACACACAAAACAATTTTTTAAGCAAATCAATATCAACAGCATTGTACCTTTTCTTTTGACAAGGATGAGTATCATTTTAAAAGTTGTTATACAATACAAAATATTCTAGAAGAAAACTATTAAAATAAAAAGGTCCCAACAGATTGTTTAAGGGCTAAAATTACCTGTAAATTTGTACACAGCAGACAATGTTCATAATGACCCCGACCACGATGACATAGTTGCAGTAGACACGAGACGCCCACGTCACTTCCAGCTGGCCATCCTTCTCATTCCAGTACCCTTGGGAGAAGAGAAGACAATGCCCGCTGGAATATAATTTATATCATTATTTTTCTGTAGTGATCTTCATGTACTGTAAAAATATCTTTTGGTGTGTATAATAATGAGTTTATCTATCTATCTGTAGGCTACGTCATTTAATTTTGGTATTACTTACTACGTGTTGGGGGCAGGGGCCCAGTGGACGTGTAAAAGACGTGCCACAAATTAAAAGATAAGCCACAACAACTGATCATTGAAACTGCAGCGGATATCCCTATGTATCCACTATGTACCAGACATTTTAATTTTACTATTAAATACTGGCATCAGGCCTAAGCCGCCAAATCTGAAACTTAATAAGTTATAGCGTGGATCTCTTATTCTTGTTATTTAAATAAGTATATAAATATTGGTATACATTTTAAATACTGCCATATAGCCCCAAATTAAGCAAAGCTTGTGCTCTGATAGATTTAGTTAAGTAATGGATAGACAGAACACTATTCCTAAACATTTATGTATCATCAATCAACATCTTTAAGTACTACTATCACAGTATTTTTAACAAATTGGCTCTATGAAACTGTAACCCGCAGATGGCATTATGATCTTGACTGGTGACTCGTCAAAGAATTGAGTTGACTACAATGCATCTGCAATATGACGAGCGACAATAACAACAATAAAAGTGGGTAAGTGCATAGTAGATTGGAAATATGATTACACAGTAGTTTGTTTTAAACTATCACAGTTGTTTACTAAAATTCTATTATTATTAACGGGATATTTAACGAGATTAAGAGTAAATGAGCTCCCGATATTAATATTACAACATAATCACGATATCCCGTTAATAATAATAATAGAATTTTACGCAGTCGTTACACCTACCTACCACTACGGATAACTACAAAAACATGAAATTGAATGACTAAGGATTAGAATGGGCGGTTTTGAACATTGTTATCACTTACTTGAATTCATGTTGATGCATACTCATAGGAACAATAACGCAGAAAGACAGGATCAGTCCCATCAAATACCCGGCTATCTGGCTCAGTAACAACACATTGGTAAGCGCCATAGCTACCAAATACAGAGAAACACTGGCCAAACAGAAGTAAGTAGGCAAGCCGGGCCAGCACAAGAGTAAAAAAACACCCGATAAAAATGTAGGTAATATTGTTGTATTTTTAGTTGATTTGCAACGCAAAACACAAAACAACAGCTGTGTGACTGTGTGTTGCCAGATGCTCAATAGAGTTTATCGCCATTATCGAATTATAAATAAAAGATATTCGAGAAGATATTAGAGATTATTTGAAGATTATCTATTGTTTTTCCATATATATCTGTTACTGCTAAGGTGTTTCTATTTAGTGCTTAAGTTTTTTATAAAATAAATGTATCTTATCTTATCTTATATATATAGATAAGAAAGGTAAAAAAAAAAGCCATGTCATCTGTACTGGAAGCATTATAACCTTAACCACATACCGCTATATACCTCACGCTTGTGCACATTAAAAACAAATGACTCATCTCGTCTTCAGTCAGATGTTCACTGCTAGACGATTTTAGAATTTTAGAATTCACTTTATTAAATAAAATAACCTGGTTTGGATACGAGTTCGTCAGTTGCATACATATTTCTTCAATGCTTTTTCTTTCTCCAGTAAGTCTCAAGTCCAATCATGCCCTAGTAAAGCCGTGGCAACAAGCTTCTTTCTTCGGAGTTTTAAATGCAACACGAAAATACGTGTGTCACCATACTATATTTAGGTACCAATGGTTGCCATAATCCCCACGCTTGGCAGGTGGTTTGGGGATAGCAGAATGCTCACTACTACCCGAGACGCTGCTGACAAACATAATGTAATAATGGTCTATTAAAACACTTGAAACACATTTTTTTTTAAATAATTCAAAGACAAAATATAAAGAATTTGATATTTTTACAAAATACTCAATTCAGCAATGATTGCCTATCCTGGCAGTACTAAGCTAAAATTACTATTGACAGTAACATTTGGATAAAATTTGACTTTGACTTTTAATATTTTTATTTTCCTCAAAAAGTTGGGGTCGCATATAGTGCATTTGCCAGCCTCTGGTATTTAAATATTAGGAAGTTTCTAATGGCCGATTACATAAAAGGATCGGTCGAAGACTTGAAGGAGTCAGTTGACTATGGTTAGTAAAGCCGTGGTCGAAGAGCACGGACAGCAGATTTGCATAAGCGTAAACAATCTCTGAGCAAATTATCAGTCTCTGATCTACTTTGTATTTGTATGTACACCTAGATACTATAAATAATCAGTGCCAGAAACCCACACGCACCATAGCTGCTGCATCGGAATCAGCAGACGAAGCAAGCTAAGCGGTGTCATCAACATGACAAGAATGATTTAATGTCTCCATCCCTTTTATACAACAGCTCCTTCCCTCCAAGTTAAAATGTCGTTTGTATAGTACCTACCTTTGCAAGCACTGGTGCAGCGTACCAGCAGGGGTAATCACAACTCAATCGGAAAGGTTTCCGTCCGGATCCAGGTTCTCCGTTTCTGTCATTCTGAATGTAAATGACTGAGACGGATACCTCTTGGGGGTTAAGAGGGAATTACACGTAGGTACTTCTTGTATCCTTAGGTACTTAGGTACAAGACAATATTAGATAATTAGAAAATAATACTTCCATCGTGGTACGTTTTAAATACATTTATTAATTAAATTTTATGACACGGCTGCTTATAACAGCGGCCGTGCTCCGGCCAGCCGCTGTTGAGCAGCGGGCTCGTCTCTATGGTTGTTGCGGCGCGGGTGCGACGGGGCGGCCGTGCTCCGGCCAGCCGCTGTTGAGCAGCGGGCTCGTCTCTATGGTTGTTGCGGCGCGGGTGCGACGGGGCGGCCGTGCTCCGGCCAGCCGCTGTTGAGCAGCGGGCTCGTCTCTATGGTTGTTGCGGCGCGGGTGCGACGGGGCGGCCGTGCTCCGGCCAGCCGCTGTTGAGCAGCGGGCTCGTCTCTATGGTTGTTGCGGCGCGGGTGCGACGGGGCGGCCGTGCTCCGGCCAGCCGCTGTTGAGCAGCGGGCTCGTCTCTATGGTTGTTGCGGCGCGGGTGCGACGGGGCGGCCGTGCTCCGGCCAGCCGCTGTTGAGCAGCGGGCTCGTCTCTATGGTTGTTGCGGCGCGGGTGCGACGGGGCGGCCGTGCTCCGGCCAGCCGCTGTTGAGCAGCGGGCTCGTCTCTATGGTTGTTGCGGCGCGGGTGCGACGGGGCGGCCGTGCTCCGGCCAGCCGCTGTTGAGCAGCGGGCTCGTCTCCCCGGCGACGGAGGCGCGCGCCACCGCGTGCAGGTTGCGCAGCTGGTGCTCGTGGAGACACTTCAGCGCGCTCGCCACCGTGCCGCCCACCAGCGTCGCGAACAGCGCCCACGTGCCCAGCTACCGGGTCCGTGTCGATAGAACAACATTACTATTATATACATACAATAGGTATATAGTGGAACCGTTTAATTGCCACTCGCCCGCGCGGACAGGGGCGCGGGGGTACATGTCAAAAGGGATCGAAAGCAGAGCGGGAGGCAGGCGGTACAATGTCAAACTTGTTTTTCTGATTACTTTAGTTTCTCGAGTGCACAATAAAGAGTTTCTATTCTATCCGTGTACACAGGGAGAACAGGATTATGAGGAATAGTAAACCAAGGGTTTTATCCTCATTGTAGGTACTGAACATGAGACATGCTTTTACTACAGGATCACCCCTGATATCGTGAAAAATCAACTACTCTAGGTCTAGGTACATATCCTTTCAAGGTCAGAGGTGCGAGGTCTACTAAGTTTGCGTTCTTCATCTTCGACCGCATCTTCCCTTACCAAGTTTTTGTGAGTTTTTTACGAGGTTTTTTCTACTTGTTTGCCATAGGTGGCTTACAAGCAGACGGGTTGAGTGACTACAGACTGCAGACGGGTTGGGTTGTGCAATCACCGTCACCTGTAGATATCTGCAGTACCAGGAGCACCACCAAGACGTTGCCAACCTTTTAAGACTGTTAACGCAGTGGATTTGGTGGTCAATTGAAGACTTATCTTATTAATAAAAACAGTTTGTCACAATTTAATTTTTTTTAGAAGTGTTTCCACACTTTTGGGTATTTCTGTGTTTTTAATGCAGACGGTAAGAAATAAGGCACAGACTTATGTAGCTTAATTGGCAAAGCAGTCGGGACGGAAACCTGGAGCTTGCTCGTATGCAGGTTCAAGTGCTGCCAAAAGTAATAACTTTGTTACTGTCTTTTTTATTTTAATACAATCAAGTGACGAGACAAGCAAGACGTTCGCCTGGTGGTAAGCGTCACGCCTGCCACTAACAGTAGCAGTGCCAGAATTTTGAACTTTTGAACACAATCCTGCGCCGCATTGCACTGCGTTCGTCTCCCTGAGATATTAGATCTCTTCATACCCAGTAATTTATCTGGACTGTCTATGCATTAAAACATAGAAAATAGTTTGTCACTAGCTTATAAATTCTAGTGATGTTAAACTTATCGCTTACCTGAGTAATATCTATTTCTACGTAGAACCACTCAGTTGATTCGTGAACTTGGGATATTGATTCTCCGGCTAAGTCTTGGCAACTGGGAAAAAAAATTGAATATAATTACGTTAAGTGAAATGGTTTATTAAAATATATTTAAATTAATGTTATGTAATAGCTGCAGTGCCCTGCGCTCTACCCCGCAATCCTAAGGCAAGCGTATTTGCGCGCAAAGTTATTAGTCTATCGGTGTTTTAACGGCTACAATGCTACATTTCGGAAGGCGTACCTCAGATCTACATTATCTACTTCCTTCCTGCTCATTATATATCGGAGGGCCAGAAGCTCGAAAAAGCGGCAAAATATTAGCAACCCTCATCATCATCATCAGCCCGGAGACGTCCACTGCTGAACAAAGGCCTCCCCTTAGACCGCCACACTAAACGACAACCTGCCATTTGCATCCACCGATTGCCCGCGACATTTAAAATGTCGTCGGTCCACCTATATATATATACAGGGTTACAAGTTAAGTCGACTTAGATCCTTTAGGGGGTTTTAGTATACATCATTATTGACTTATTTGACTATGGGACCCCCTATCCAAACCTTGTCGTTTTATTTTGCATTCTAGACCAAGGAATACATTACTACTAATTAATTACTACGGATTTAAAATGTTTTTTTTTGTTTTTTAATGTTGGTATTTTTTTTTGTCGTCAGTAAGGATGTATACTATAACCCTCTAAAGGATCTAGGTCGACTTAACCTGTAACCCGGTATAGTGGGAGGCCGCGCCTACGCTGCGTCTTCCAGTTCTCGGTCGCCACTCAAGAACCTTTCTTCCCCATCGGTTGTCAGTTCTTCGAGCGATGTGTCCTGCCCACAGCCACTTCAACTTGCAAACCTTGCGAGCTATGTCGGTAACTTTGGTTCTTTGGCGAATATCCTCGTTCCGGATTTTATCGCGCAAAGTAACTCCGAGCATAGCTCTCTCCATTGCCCGTTGCGTGACTCTGAGTTTCTCCAAAAGGCCAGCAGTTAAAGACTACGTTTCAGCAACCCTAAGCATAGGGATTATACAACATGGGGATTAGGCAACCTCCCGATTAAGAGGGAGGCCTTCGTCCAGCTGTGGACGTCTTCTGGCTGAAGATGAGATGCTATCTAATTATTTTATTTTGGCAACCAACAGCCTTCATACGGAGAAGGTAAAAACAGTATAATGAGTAAATCTAGGCAAACAAAGGTTACACTAATAGAAAGAGTCGAGCTAACATGCAACATGTATACAAAAAAGATAAAAATAAGTACTTATATGCAATCTAAGTGACTAACAATTTATTGACTATGAATACATAATTTGATTTAGCTATCCTAACACAACGAGCATGTTTGTGACTATCACCTGGGGAACCATTGTGACACGCTGTCGCACCAGGTCATGAAGCCGTACGTGACGATGACGCCCGAGGAGAGCAGCAGCCCGCTCAGCAGCAAGCACCCCACGGCCTCCAGGAATGAGGACAGGAACGAGCTGTCCCGCCCGTCCACCCACAGCGACAAAAACCTGCAAGTTGTAAGCTGTGTCAGCCTTTGATATTCTCTTGCTGGGTAAAGGGCTACCCTCAAAGGGCGATTGAGCGATGCTCCAATACACTGGCTCGTGCGGTTTGACAGATTCTTATAGGTGTCTTCTGCATTGTATTTCTAAATAATAATAAGTTATTCCGGGAAATAAGCTATCTCCATATCGAGTTTCATCCAAATCCGTTCAGCCGTTGTGGCGTGACGAGGTAACAAAATAAGATGAAGATGATAGGCGAGCGCGAGTCACACGAGATGGCAGTCAAATGCAAGCCTATAAATAACTAAAAAAATAAAAATAAAAACACACATACTAAAAACTTTCGTATCAATCAATCAATCTAATAATTGGGGGTTGAGGGTGTTTGAGTTGGTAGAGTCGGTAGAGTTGGGGAGGGGGGCTAAAAAAATTGCTCAGAATGATTCAAAGTGGTGAATTTTGGGAGCGGGCCGATTTCTTCTGTACGCGGACGAAGTCGCGAGCGACCTCTAGTTTATAATATAAGTGTTAGTGGGAAAAGCTATTTCACCAATCTGAGTGTGCTCGGAACAAATCCATTAGAAGTACTGAAAACAGGCGACAGATCAAAAAGTGGGTGAATTCTAAGTGTTCTGGCCGAACCTCTACTGTTTCAGATTCGGTCAGAATGCTTTACAGCTTAACAAATAGACATTAGAGTTAACATTACATTGTAAATAAATATTAGATAAGCATATTGTTACCAGGGCGGCATGATCGCATTAGCGTCAAATATCTTTATTTGTGAAATAGGCTAGATGACTGGTTTATTTTTATTGTCCTATTAAAATGTGGCCCATAAATATAACTGATTAATGAAAACAAAATGAAAATCTGATCAAAAATAAGCAACTTATAAGCATTTTAATATCATGCTAGACAGAGAGGCGAAACAGCAAATCGTGACGTCACTTCTCTGTACGCCATATAAAATCAATTTTGACAAGTAAGGCGTGACGTCATTTTTTGTTTTGTGGGAAAGGGACAGAGTTGTCTCTAACAAAAACTTTAAACGCTCATATATCAGAACATTATTAACCGATTTAAATTATTTCTTCAATAAACATATTATATTTACTTAAATTCTTCATCAAAGCTATTGGTTTCAACAATATAAACATCAGTCATCTACCCTATTGTGCATTTTTTTTTTTTTAAATGTGATGCTTACCTGTATACCTGTAGGCAACATGTTATCATAGTTGCGATCCCAACAAACAACACATAGTGACAGTAGCTGGGCGGGGCCCATGAAACAGACATCATTTTAGCCCCCTCTTCCCATGTTCCTTGTGAAAAGAGAACGCAGTTGCCACTGAAACAGTATAATAGTACAGGCATCAGCAAATAAATAATTGTGGACCACAGAGCTATAATAACCTACTACATATGTATCGTACCTATAGAGATACGTACACACACACATACACTGTGTGAAACACAACACACAAGTTAACAACACAGGTGAAGACAACATAGGTTGTGTGTATGCGCGATGGTGATAATTTGATGTTCGCTTTTCTTTTCAGTTATTTTTATTAGTTATATAAGTTGTAAGACGCAATTTGGTAATACTGTCCATGTTTTTATTTTCAAGAAATACATTTATTTTAATATTCCAGTATTCCCATTAAATAATAAAAAATAAGTTTTGCTCAAACCATGTTGTTTCTTTTGTATCATTTGTAAAAAAAAAACGCTAGGTAGTAACAAGGTAGGTACTTAGGGCCTTAATTTAAAATGTTGCTTACATTAATAAATATTGTTTTATTTATACGGGAATACTCACGTTTAATTAAATCGGATACTCCGACTATATTGTTGCTAAGCAGGACGCAGCTGCACGCGCGTCGGGCTTTGTTTTCACTCTTCGAAAAAGGTCACCGGATGTGGTCGAAACTATAGTCGGAGTATCCGATTTAATTAAACGTGAGTATTCCCTCATAAATAAAACAAAAATGTGTCAAAACCACGTCAGTTTTCGTAATAAAATAGTTTAACTTCTATGCAATACAAATGAAATGAGCAATAGTCACTAACATCATTTAATTTTGACTGGTGTTTTTAATTGAGGCAGTAAATGGAATTGAACGAAATTTGATTAGGAGGCAGCTCATACCTGTATAAAGTTTCTGTAGAATTGCAGTTGAAAACATTAATTCCTAGAAGTGCCTCGCTACTAGTAAATAAAATAGTAGTTTGTGTGTAAATAAGAGCAAGTTTGTGTGTACTTGATCTCATTTAACTCTATCTATAATAGCTGAACAGATTTGGATGAAATTAAGAATGGAAATAGCTTAAGAAGTACCTTACACATAAGCTGCTGTTTATTTAAAAAGAAAAAGACTATTGTGCCACTGCTATCAAGAAACCTAATTTACAGCTTAGGTCAGGTAAGTACAGGATATAAGGAAAACCACTGCTAGTCGAACTAAAATGGACAGCTCTGTACATTTAAACAATCTTCGATACTCACTCAAATTCAACCTGATTTAAACTCATAGGAACCACTATACAAAGAGACAGAACCAGTCCTATCACGTATCCTGCTATCCGAGTCAATAATATCATGTTGTTGACCGCCATAACTTCGAATTAGAGATAAAACTGAACAAGAAATAGTGTAGGCCCGAGCCGGGTCACCATAACAAGGGAGCAACAGGAAAACGACCGGTAAATCCATGATAAAACAATATTTTTAGTAGGCAGAGTCGACGATTCATCACCATCACACAAAATCAAAACAAAAACAGCTGCTTGTGTTGCCTGATGTCTGAAACTATATTATATCTAAATGTCTTCTTCTTTTCTGCCTGAGACGCTCACGTCCGTATATTACATGGTACTCTGTGGTCACATCGTCTCGCAGGCAAAAAATAGACATGTGGGTCGCATCGCATGGTATGAGCGATGCTACAAAGTGACTTGTCATTATTTCAGGTGAACAGTCACCGTGGGATAGAGGTGGTCGGTGCAAACCGTAAACAGTTTCAATACCCAGTTATCAATGCAATACCCAATACCGGGTACTCGGAGTTTCGATAACTGGGTGTTGTGAGAAACTAGGTATTGGCGATAACGCGAACCGTCTCAACGTCATCGTAACGAGCGGGAACCAATACCAGCGCGTGCCGAGTACCGATGGGTGACGGACAATACCGATCGTCGCTTCGCAGCCGATGTGATGCGCCCGAGTTTATACGTAATATTCCGAACGTAATCGTACTCTCCAAGGCCGAAACACGACTAGAGCGCCAAAAGTTAAACTAAAAATGACACTTATTACTGAATCATAAAATGCGTTTTTTGATAAAAGTCAAGGGTCTGAATTTGAATATCATTCAAAAGTACAAGATTATATCACACTTTATTCACTGAATCAGTGCACTTTCCAACAAATTTAATCAGTAATCTTTTTAATTCATAAGCATTTTTATACTTTAAAAAAAGGCGACTCCAACCACTAACTAGTAGGTAGTAAGCAAAGATTATTTAAAGCAAATAAATTATTATTATAAAAAGTTTCAACGAAATCATCAAAAAGACATCAACAAAAAATTTACCACAACCAATCGGTATTTGTACCTTCTTGTGCAACACAGTTATTTTTGTAAAGCGTTTTTTTAATAACAACTGATACCAAATACCTCTGCAGAAACTCAAAAACTACGTTATTAAAGAAACGGCCAATACCTAGTTATTAAAATAAACAGTTTCAGAACACGGTATTGCCATTCAATACCAATACCCGTTTCGGTACTGCAATATACCATACCGACCCACCGCTACCGAGTGGGAGTGATCCTGACTCTAGCTGAGCAAGCTTGGCTGTTCAATAGTTATTAGCCTATTACTCGACGTCCTCGACGATTATTATTCATCAAATCAGTTTCAGTGATCAAATTGCAGTAAGTCAAATTCTGTTTTTCAAATTAGCTTCATTAGCAATTTCTTTCCTCCTGGTAACACTTAAGTGTAAAAGGACTTGTATCCAGTGCCATAAATTAAAAAAAATAAAAAATTGATGTTGACGTGTTATTAATAGTGACGTTGACAGTGATTTTCTAACTAATCTATGACGAAAAAATTGAAACGTCATCCCATTTGTGAAAGAAAATGTAAATGTCAAAAACATGCCAAAAAAAATTAAACGATGGTGATGTGTTTAAATCAGTGAAATCATAAAATAAATTGATTAAATTGCAGTTGATTATGGTGTTGTAATTCTGTTGAGGTTTTGGGGCGTACAACAATGAATTTCAACGCTTCACGAAATGGTGAGTGGCTAGTGGTTAGATGTAAGATGGTGACAAAGTGTTATGGTTATGTCGGTGATTATTTTGTTTATAGTGGGCCAATCTGGGGGCCCGCGGAAGGCAAAGCGCGTGAGTGACGTGGCGGCAATGGGGGCACCGTCTCCCGCGCCTGGGTACAGCGCACCACCAGGCTTCGGCCCGGGCCTGGCGCCCAGTGGCCCACCACCACCCTATTCCGAAGGAATCCAATTGGACAACCAGGACTACGGCTCTCCGGTACCTCCTGCTGCCCCCGCAAGTGAGTACCAACACCAACAGAATACATGACTCAAACAAAGGCAGAAAGACAACAACAGAACAAAAAGTAGTAATATTTAGTTAACAAACAGACCAAAAACACTTTTCCATTCATCATAGTAGAGTCATTGAATGTTCTTTCAAGCTTCACTGATTATATATTAACATAGAGTAAATAAACATCTGGTTGCTGCAAGACTTTTTGTAGTGGTAGGACTCTACTGCAGAGTCAGCCTGGGGCCCAGTCCTACACCTATGCCAGTTACGCAACTGCCAAGCAGTAATGTGCATTACTGTGTTCCGGTTTGAAGAGCAATGTTACCAGAGAGAAATTACTGGGTATGAAGAGATTTAACTTATAATATCTCAGGGTGACGAGCACAGTACAGTGTGCCACAAAAAGACATGATACATGGTTTTTTTTAGATTTTGGCTACATGGCTGGGTTTCCTCAGACGCCAGTGGCATCACCGGCTCAGATTGGCTCCATGCTGCAGCAGCCTATTGTACAGGTTAGTTAAGTATTATGTTTTGAACAAAGATCTTAAAAGTAAGGGCATATTACTGTCATATCCATACATAATGTGCTCTGTGTAAATAAATAAGAATGTGTTCTGTGTTCTGCGCTAGCTGGCTTTAAGTACATATGGATTTAATGACAATTCTACCTATATACATGTTTTTAAACTGAGAATACTCAAAAAGACAATTTAAATAGACGTGTAGGAAACCAAACCACACACGATTAAGTCCCGGTGATAAACATAATTATGTGTTCAAATCGCGAAAGTTTAAAAGTTTCATATACTATACTTATCTTATAATACATAATCCTCATACACCAAACACAGAACAAATGTCTATGTTCTTCACATAAATGTTTGCCCTGGGTGGGGATTGAACCCACGCCCTACAGCTATGAAGACAGACATGCTACCAACTGAGCTATATAAGCATGATAACTGCACACCTAAAATGTATGTAGAGTTTGCATGCAATTAGGTTCAAATGAAATATTTAGGCCAACTGATATTTCGGCTTGTAGTTGAAGTTCAGACATAAGATAATTATTTAATAAAGCTGAATTTCTGGTTCCTATTCCTATCATAGGACTTGCACCGATATCCCCATTTGCCCATGCCAGCCTATCCAAATTACTTTCAAAATAAGGAGGTCAAACAAGGTCCACACTTGTCTACCAAGTATTGTGGTGTCATTGGAGTTATCCTTCTGTAGCCGTAGCCTATTTTAGACTTATAAAAATTAACCGATGATTATTTTGCAACGTCTAGGACATGGCGTTCCAATACACGAACCAGCTGGCAGCGCAGGGGCGCGAGGCGGTGCAGCGCGAGCTCGGCAAGTACGTGCCGGTGTCGCGCCTGCGGTACTACTTCGCAGTCGACACGCGATACGTGCTCCGGAAGCTGCTGCTCATCATGTTCCCTTTCACACATAAGGTGAGCTGGTATTAAAAGTTTTTTTTAATTATTGCCTGCAACCATTGAGCTAATATATAAAGAGTCACAATCTCTAAGTGAAAACAGTCAAAAAACGTCCGAGTGCCGTTGTACATACATAATACCTATATATGCATTATATAGTTCACAATTGTTAGAATTTAGATGTTATATCGCTTATAGTGTTCAATATATGCTTGAGCGCTTGTGACTTATCGTAGTTAAAGTCGTTAAAAAATTCTGTGCACTGCATAGCGTGCGCCGAGTTTTGGTGCAATTTTTTTTTGCACTATTGTTACTCTATAGATATTAGCTCAATGCCTTTAACATCTACTTTAAAGAATCTTTCATTAAGAATATTCTGTACTAGTCGCCCCGCGGCTTTACCCGCGATTGTTGGGATAAATAGTAGTCTATGTTTTATTCCAAAGCATAAGCTACCTCTGTATCAAATTTCATCCAAATCCGTTCAGCTCTTTCAGCGTGGACAATTAACAAACATACACACACGCCCACATACACAAACACCGTTGTTTTTCATTGATTTTGTCCTCCATACATACACAGGTTTCCTCACAATTATTTTCAAAAGCGTTTCAATTAACACAGAATATAAAAAATTGCCGACAATCATGGCTAAATGGTGAGGTTGTTAGGGCTCCCGCAGCTAATTGTGTGTGTTGGTGTGGGTTGCAGGAGTGGATGGTGAAGTACGACCAGGACACGCCCGTGCAGCCTCGGTACGACATCAACGCCCCGGACCTCTACATACCTTCCATGGGATACGTCACTTGCGTACTACTCGCTGGGTTCATACTAGGTCAGTACTGGCGCAGGAAACTTACTTACTTTTTGGTGCAGTGCGCGCGGGATTTTGTTCGCAAGTTTACAATTCGGGCGCTGCTACTGTTATGGACAGGCGTAGTGCTTACCACCAGGCGAACGTCTCGCTCGTGTCGTCGTGCATTTAAAAAAAGTATTTCACATGAGGGGGGCGGGGGTAGCCAACTTGACACAAAGGTCGCCTTGACAGTTTTGGAAGTTTTCATAATTACTTAGCATATTTTAAAAAAAACTGTTCTATGTAATCTTTAATAATAATAATGACATTTTAGGCCAGTTTTTGTAAAAAAAAATGTATTTTTGTATTTGCTACACAATATGGGTCTTGTACCTGAAATAAATGAATTTGAATTTACTTGAAAAGGTCGTCTGATAGAGATCGCACTTAGCGATAAGGCCGCCAATTTTTGCATAGAAGATTTTTTTTGTAGTTTTTGTTCATGTTTTATGATGAATTAAGTAACTAATGTGTTGATCCATCTAATATAGTGATAGACTTTTAATGAGCATAGCATAATCAGCCTTATTAATAGCCCCCTGCTGGACTTATGCCTACCGTCGAAAGGCGATTGGACCACTTTTACTAAAAAGTTACTCATTATTTGTATTAACAGAAATATTACTACATTATTACAAAGCACAGATAAGATAACTAAGTTTGGTAGTAAAGGTCAATTATGCTTTTTGCTTCCGTTTAACAAGACAACTTAAAATTGGGTGTTGTCACAGGTTACATAATACTATTCTATTTCAATTATGTGAGTATTTACTCATTTTATATGGGAGAGAGTCTTCTCATCACATCTGCGATTGTTTCCAGTAATGTTAAAGTCAAATACAGTTTGTCATTTAAAAAAATCTGTATTTTTTAGGTGGTACGAAGTTCACCCGTTAATCTAGTATGAAATAAAAGTAGCGTCGTCTTGTTTCAAGATTCGGCACTACACTTTTTTCATACAACGCGATAGAATACAAACGAAATTTATTTTGTTTTATTTGTACAGGATTACCCACGATTAATTAAAATAAAATATAACTAATTTATTGGTCCCAAAGAATAATATTACAGACACTTATATACTAGTAGTAAGTCGGATACTCAGACTATAATTTCAATCGCATCCGGTAACCCTTTTTTTTCGATGAACGTCGGTCCCTATTTTTACTCTTTACGGTTTTATTTTTGGAAGGCGGAATATCTGACTTAATTAATTAATTGAGTAATCCCGTATAAAAAAAACTGTGCGGGGTGGAAGGTCGGCTCCAGGGGCCTTATTTTTGAATCGTACGCAAAGTTGCGCATGCGAAAAGAGCCGACTTTTAAACGATATTGAACCTTATTCCAAACAATATCGTTCGAAGGTCGGCTCCTTTCGCATGCGCAACGCTTGCGTACGATTCAAAAATAAGGTCCCAAGAGCAGTGTAATAATACACTCTATAAATGATGATTTATTACTAACTTATTCTAGAACATTCTTATACCAGTACAACTCGTTCCCCAGGTCTCCAACACAGATTCTCCCCGGAGCAGATCGGCATGCAGGCGTCGAGCGCCCTCGCGTACATCATCTTCGAGATGATCCTGTACCTGGCCACGCTGTACGTGACCCACACCAGCACGCAGCTGAAGACGCTGGACCTGCTGGCCTACTCGGGGTACAAGTACATCGCCATGATAGCGAGCCTGCTGTCCGGGCTGCTAGCCGGGCGGACGGGATATTACTGCACTCTCGTCTATAGCAGTTGTGCGCTGTCCTACTTTTTGGTGAGTTTAACTAACTAATCCGTCTACGCCACATCACATTTTTGATTGTAACTTACGCTACTCCACATTTTTCATTGATTGTGATGATTGTAACTTACGCTCCTCTACATTTTTCATTGTAATGATTGTAACTTACGGTACTCCATATTTTTCATTGTAACTTACGGCACACACATTTTTGATTGTAACTTACACTACTCCACATTTTTCATTGTAACTTACGGCACACACATTTTTGATTGTAACTTACGCTACTCCACATTTTTGATTGTAACTTACACTACTCCACATTTTTTATTGTAACTTACGCACCTCCACATTTTTTATTGTAACTTACACTACTCCACATTTTTGATTGTAACTTACGCTACTCCACATTTTTGATTGTAACTTACACTACTCCACATTTTTCATTGTAACTTACGCACCTCCACATTTTTGATTGTAACTTACACTACTCCACATTTTTTATTGTAACTTACGCACCTCCACATTTTTGATTGTAACTTACACTACTCCACATTTTTTATTGTAACTTACGCACCTCTACATTTTTTATTGTAACTTACACTACTCCACATTTTTGATTGTAACTTACGCTACTCCACATTTTTGATTGTAACTTACACTACTCCACATTTTTCATTGTAACTTACGCACCTCCACATTTTTGATTGTAACTTACACTACTCCACATTTTTTATTGTAACTTACGCACCTCCACATTTTTGATTGTAACTTACACTACTCCACATTTTTGATTGTAACTTACGCTACTCCACATTTTTGATTGTAACTTACACTACTCCACATTTTTCATTGTAACTTACGGCACACACATTTTTGATTGTAACGTCACACTGTCACACCACGTCACCCCACACATGTGCAAAACACGCGGTGTGCGAAGATGCGTCGATAGATTATATTTGTTAAAATACAATGAGTTTGATGAGTATTATAGTTTAGGAGATACGAGAGAACACATGAACTATTGAACATACATACATAACTGGACTGCTAAAATTATAACCCTCCTTTTTGCGTAGCCGAGTCAAAATAGCTCAAGATATAGTTGGAAAACTAAAACTAAAACCCTGAATATGACGTACGTGTAGACTGCTCAAATCATAACTATGCGTAGTTTGGTAAATCAAATTCAGTTTATTTGTTAGAATTTGTCTTAATTTTAGATCTTAAATGTTATTTTTTTTATTCATGCACCTAATATTCTACCTAAATTAGGTATTAGGTTGTATTGTACAAATAATTTATTTTATAGGCTTTCTAATTCTAGTACTAGTCAAAAGTTAAACATTTCTTTTATCTTTTAAGAAAAAAATGTTATAGTAACATTTGTCCATAAAAAAATTAAACAATTTGCTTTTGAAGCTATTAATATTTAATTCTTTAAAATTATTTGGCAATTTGTTATAAATGCTGATGGCCTTGCAGTATACATTGTTAGTACAGACACATGTACTCTCTGTTCTGGGACAAGCAGTCCATTATTGTTCCTGTTTCCAGGTGAAGACCCTCCGACTCCAGCTGCTGTCCGGGTCCCCGGCGCCGGAGCCGCCGCAGCCCTACGGCTACCCCGAGCCCGGCGCCAACCCCTACACGGACAGCTGGGCCAAGCGCTCCGGCGGCACCAAGCGCAGGCTCTACTTCCTGCTCTTCGTGGCGGTCACGCAGCCGCTGCTCTCCTGGTGGCTCACCTGCCACCTCGTGCCGGCGGACCTGCCCGCGCCTCCCCCGCCCGCCGCCTTCCGATAGCGCGGGGGATACTGGGGTAAAGTTGGCCGTGGTGCGGTTGAGTTGGACATAGAGGTGTACATTTTGTGAGTGTGGTGATACCAAACGCGAAATTCAGTACAGTTACAGTTCTATGATTCATTATCATCAGCGAGAAGACTACTGCTGGACGAAGGCCTCCCCCTTGGAAGGGTTACCATAATCTACACGCTTGGCAGGCGACTTGGGGATAGCAGAACGCTCACCATTAACCGACGGAGACAGCTGATTTTCCTTCGGTGGTTCTGGATGCAGTTTTAATTTATGTTATGAATATAATATTTAAAACTGTTATAAATAGGTTTATATATTTTCCAGTTATATATTTTTTTACAGTCATGATTATTTTGTAGTGTATTATGTTGTGAAATGAGCTTCCGATATTACGGCGCCGTTGCATGCACCATGTTCATAGCAGACTCAATTTAATTGGTTTATTTTCTCATATAATGAGAACCGGTTGATAGGTCTGAAAATATTATCAACAAAGATAAATGATATTTCAACATTTATTTTAGAATTATCAAATTTTGCTTTTAAATACTTTTATATAAATACTATTCGCTCATAGTATAATATGGGTCCAGTGCTGCACATTTTAGTTCCTGTTCCGCGTCGTAGAAAGGCCAATTTTACCCGCTTGTACTCTACTGGACGGTTACAGTACGAGTGTATGCTGTACTTAGTTATATTCTAGCAATTCAATTACAGTTATTTTTTAGAGAAATAAATTGGATTGTTAGACTTATGGGGGACATAATAATGTTGGTCGATTTTACTTAGTACCTGATAAAGATCGATTTTAAGTTTCTAGACGACTTTTCTGTTCTGTGGCTTTATAGCCGAATCAAACTGACTGTAAACTTTGGAAATCATTTTAAAACAGGCCTTTTAATAATGTTAAAGGGGACTTTTTTTTGTACAGTCATGTGACGAGACGAGCAAGACTTTCACCTGATGGTAAGCGTCACGCCTGCCACTAACATTAGCAGTGCTAGAATTGTGAACTTGCGAACACTGTGCTTGCACTGCGCTCGTCACCCGAGATATCAGATGTTAAATCGCTTCATATCCAGTAATTTCTCTGGTAACATTGCCCTTCAAACTGGAACACAGTAATGCTTGCACATTGCTGCTTGGCGGTTGAATAACTGGCAAAGGTGTGGTACTTCCCCAGGCGGACTCTGCAGTAGTAGAACTAAACAAAAAAAAAACATGATCATAATGATCTGTTAAGAACAGTTCTCATGGTGACGAAACACATGACCAGCTCTTCTATGTGAGACCCCTTGTGTTTTCAAGGGATCACATAGACGAGTTGTTCGAGACAAATATTTTTCTGAAAATAACTTATTAAAATAAACACCCAAAGGATTACAAATATAAAAAGTCTGTACTCTTTGCACAAAACTATCGAAAAAACGTAGTACGTAATCAACAAAAAAATATGGAGAATGTAGTTTCAGTTTACGACCGATAGAGGCGCTGTCCCAGTATAAAAAATATATTTATTTTTATTTTACAAAAATTTCTATCGAATACATAAGTACTACTTATTTTTCGATAGTTTCTGTTCAGTTCACTGTAATATAAATATTTGTAAAGTCTTACATAAGTAAATTATCAGTTATCAAGTAAAATGGAACAACACAGCTATCCTCTCAAAGATTGCTTATAATAAATAATTATTAAAGTTCCGAGTGTGTGAGAGAGATACTTTTATATGAATCTATGGCTCGAGAAATACAAGAAAATGTTGTCTATTCAATTAAACACTGTATTATGATATGGCAGTTTCAGTCGTCGTCAGCCATAAAACGTCAACTGATGGACGAAGGCCTCCCCGTTTATAGAGGGGTGTTGCCATAATCCCCACGCTTGGCAGGCAGCTTCGTCGTCGTCGTCAGCCATAAAACGTCCACTGCTGGACGCAGGCCTCTCCCTTTATAGAGGGGTGAGGCAGCTTGGGGATCGCAGAATGGTCACCACCGTTAATCGAGAGGACGCTGCTGCCCGTCCTCCGGTGGGTCTGGTTGCAGTTTAAGGACATACCCAGGTCGAGTGGTTGTAAAAAAGGCAGTTTCAGTGGTTATAAAAAAATATCGATTTTGTAAGTATTTCTATGAAAACTGAGGTTCCAGCATGAATGTTTGCAAGAATTACAATGACAAATTTATGAAAACTGGGGCAGGGCACCGTATCTAACAAACTGCATTTTCTATACATATATTTTCTATACACCCTCAGTACTTGTTGCATAAAAAATATCGATAAAATTGTAATAATGAATCTTTAAAAAAGTATAACAATTTTAGTTCCCGTTTACGCCCAACATGTATTATATTTTTCATCACACTTGCTCGTAAAGTGTATCTTATTGCATCGGTTTTAGGCTCATAATCCATGCTATTACGCAATCGTGCTTTTTACTTTACATTACGGCACTTGTGCTATAATAGGTATAACCCGGTAAAGTCAAGTTTGTACGTGACTGCAATTAGACGTACGTATACGAAGCACTCTTAATATAGCCGGGTAATACTTACAGTTTTTTTGTAATACCAACAAAGAGTTCTTATGCCGCTGAAGTAAATGTCAACCTGCGCGCGCATTGCTGGTTTGGGCGCCATTTTCCGCAAATGTTTGTTGACGTTTTCGCTGTGTGGTTGATTATTATCAAAAAAAATATTGTTTTTTCCTCGCAAGTGTGACGAAAACAGTCGTATGGAACTCTTGTGCTATTAGTCATTACGCTCTCGGCTTCCTTATCGCGCTCGTCTGCGGCTCGCGCGCATAATACCGCCTCTGGTGTAATGACCAACATAGCACACTCGTATCATAATGTACTATTGTTGAATTGTGATAAGTATATGTCGTTTATTTTTTTGTGTGTAAAACCCTGTAATATGGAATGGTGGTATATACTGTTACTGTGTATGTCTGAATTGATTTCTATTATTTAGGTACTTATTTATACCATATTGATTATGTTATTATATTGTATTTAAAACATTATTGCATTTCCTAAAGTCATTGCTGTATGCTCGTAATTTAATTTAAGGGACCAGCCTTAGTGTCAGTGTTTTAGGCCTCGGTAAGGTCTTTGATCCTATATTCGAATGGTAATTGCAGAAATGATGACTATGCTTTTTACTTTTAATAATTCCTTTTTTCCTGAGCTATGCAGAGGCGGATTAAATGTCGACAGCGCTCGGCTAGCACCTCATCGGCGCCCCTTTGGAGTCTTGGCGGCTATAGTGAGAAAATACTGTGAAAATTTCGTTTACCCCAGCGAAAATGATAAAATGAATGGACGGGAAATAAGCGCACGGATTTTGAAGACTATATGTTGAGCGCCGGCTCTCCTCTCGCTTCAGTCATACTCTGCCTTTGCGACATGCGAGCCGTACGATACGACAATACAAACTTCTAATACACATGTACATGTGTTATCTTTTTGTCATGCAGTAATTAGATTCGCTATCTCTATTTTCCGGCAAATGTAATATGCATACTTTTAGCTAGGTATGCTTGATTGTGTTGTCTTGTTAATTTTGAACGATTTGCAAGCGCTGGGGCCGTCCATTACATTATCACCGTCGCTGGTTTCCCCGCTGTATTCGACTATGCCAGTTCGAGATGGGGCATCTAGTCTAAAGTACATTAATATTAGGTCTATTATTTGTACTTACCTACGTTTATTTAAACTTCCGCGCGCTCCCCTTTGTGACCTCGCGCCCTTAGGCACGTGCCTAGTTTGCCTTATGAATAATCCGCCACTGGAGCTATGTACTGTTTCCAAATATTATGTATGATTCTACTGTTGTATACTGTATGCTGCATCTCTAGTGTATTTCCGCTGGATTAAAATGAACTTCCGCAAAGTAATGCCTGATTAAATCACATAAAATGTATAATTTGAATTTTGAATCCTGTGTGTTTGGAATTGGGCGTTTCTTATCGCAAAAAGTACACCGAAATGCATTTTTAATTTTTTTTACCTAAATTGAACGGTGAAACAATCAACCAACTAACATGCCAGAAATCTTGTAATACTTTTATGTAAATAAATTAATATTATGACAGAAATGTTGTATTTTATTTCTTGTTAAGACATCTTTGCAAGACTGTTATGTCCTATACAGTGAGATTACCAGCTTCTTTACAAACGAGATTTAGGGTATTTGGGTCTATCCCAATAGTACCTACCATCGAGTTTTTATGTCGCGTTATGAAAGAAAATACAAGTAGGTATAAAAAGTTGCATTTGCTAGTCTGTAAATTATTTCCGGAAAACTAAAAATAAACTTATGAATAATTTACCTGTTAACGTTTTAACACCCACAATCATCCATCTGTCATCGTTCTGCATCCAGAACCACCGGAGGACGGGCAGCAGCATCCTCTTAGTTAACGGTGGTAACCATTCTGCGATCCCCAAGCCGCCTGCCAAGCGTGGGGATTATGGCAACACAGGCTTTCGTCCAGCAGTGGACGTCTTCCGGCTGTTGATGTGTGTGTGTGTGTGTGTGTGTGTGTGATGTGTAACGTCTTAACAGTGGCGCTTATACTATGAGCATGGGAGAAAGTATATATCTAGGAACATAGTAATAGTAATAACTACCTATGTTTTTTTTTTTTAAATTGTATATTATGTAGGTATTTATAATATAATATAAACCTTAGATTTCTGATTTTATCTATGAATGTATGTGTACATTATTAAAGGTCTCCCATCTGTTATTTTTAGGTCGTAGAAGTATTAGATGAAAAGGCTCCGTCGCAGAATGTCCCTTTCCTAAAATGTCTTCTGCACGCAGAACGTCCCTTTTGCACAATGAAACAAGTACCAAGTACCTACTTACGTTGTAAATCACGATTGCGTCTAAGTAAGAGAAATTTAGTCTTAAGTAGATGCCAAAGAGAATTTAACACTACGTTATAGTAGATGCCTACTCTACTGCAATAATCATAATCTAAGAGTAGGGCCTTTGCTTTTCTGTGATCATAATAAACAAATGGGCATCTTATACGTACCTAATCAATTTTGAGGTAGAAACCATAATATAAAGTAATACTTAGGTACCTACCTAAATGGGAAGTTGCCAAGAGCGCAGTCAAAAAGCTTTGTCCCGCGGCCCGCGACCTAAATCCAGCCCAGCCAATGCGGCCGTGCAAGGGAGATAGATACAAACATGATGTTTGGTCCTTGACCCAGATTCCAAGTCTTAGTTTTACCACAGAATAAATAACACTTGTAATTGTCGAGCTTCCAACTAGGTACTATTGCAACTAGTTAGTACACAGTAATACTAATCTAAAATCTTTGGTACTGATAGTACACAATGTAGTGTACAAGTATTAAAAACAATCTTAATATTATGCTTTGGTAGACTAAAAACATTCAGAGTAAACAATAAGTTTCGAAAACACCGCGTAAATGATCGTGTCTGAAGTTAGTCGCTGTTGATGATTGGTCAACGAACGACCTTGGCGCATTATGTCTGATTAGTGATGGGCGAGTTGTAACTGCTTCTATAGACGATCAAATTTTTCTTGAAATACCTATTAATCTAATATTATTTCATCTAGAACTGAGACCTCATAATTCCTGTAAAATTAACAACCGCTTGACTTTATAGCTCATAATATTGTAACTTAATTGTGTATGAATTGCTTATCTAAAACTATTAATTAAGTATGTTATAAAGATCAACATTAGGTAACCGAATATGCAAGTCATCGCTGAATTAATTCTATTTATTTTTTGGACAATTGTCAAAAGCTGACCAACAGGGGCCGTACCGTGAACTGCTTATAGCGGGACCGAATACGCTCAGCTGCCGACGCTGCGCGACTGTGAATTTTATCGCCTGGCAATAAGGTTCGGGGTCGCGCAGTGTCGGCAGCTGAACCTATTCGGTCCCGCTATAAGCAGTTCACGGTACGGCCCCAGGGGTGTTTACAACTCAATCGGAAAGGTTTCCGTTCGGATCCACAGTATCCGTGTCTGTCATCCTGCCTGAATGTAGATGACTGGGATGGAGAATGTGGATCCGAACGGAAACCTTTCCGATTTTCCTGCAGGGTAGGGTCTGTAACATAATAATAAATATTATGCCCTCAGATCAGATGTGTGCGTATGCATTATTCGATATATTATTGCGAGAAATACCAAACAGCAGGGTTATGACCATAGTGTTAAACACAACCATAGTTTTAACATAATGAGAAATAACGTGTTGGTTTAAAATGTGTAACTCAATGTTTATAATGAGACATCTGTAAGAGTATGATTACATCACAATCTGGGAGACGTTAGCGGTAGGGTGATAAAAATATTAATTTCTAGATCTACTATCATTTAAAATTTTAATTTTAATGGTAGTTTGACTTAGTAACTGAATTCAACTTCAACGCTTGTTGAAGCTACAAGTAAGATTGCACACATATTTTTATGTCATGTGATGCCGCACCAGTAAGTTTATTAAACTATCTTCATAATCCCAGGATACAGCAATTCCGCAATTCGATTGCTATTGGGTGCAGCAACCGAGTGCTGCTAATGTGCTATGGCCTAATTCGATAATCTATAATATATGTTCGATTTTAATTGTTTCTATTTTTTCTATCGATTGTCTACTGCGGTTTATCGCGCATCACTAAAGCAATCAGCTGTTTGCTGTCAAAACGCAGTGCTGCCAACATTACAGCACTGAATTTGCGACGTCTGTGGCTATGTTCGCATTGGCCATGCGCCACAAACAGCCGCAGTATCGACAAACGTTCACAAAACGTTTAGACGTAACAGTCAAAGTGACACTTTGTCTTCTTATTTTAGTAATTTAGTCTAATAAAATTCGCAAATTATTTGGTTCTAGTTTTTATGTGTTAAGTGTAATATTATGTTGTTTTAATAATGCAAAGTGCCGCCTCAGTACACGCTTTCTGAAGCAATTACGTAATGGGAATTATGCTAGACAAGTTTAAAGTTTTGCCCTGAATTTCAACATGGCCGCTGACACAGGAATGGATACTTGCCCCAGTCCGGAAATTACGGACTCCAGAAAACGACCTCTAGACGGCGATTCAGAAAATGGTGACGTGAAAAGATCACACTTCAGCTCGGGTGAGTGGCGCACTATTTACTTACTGTACTATACATAGGTACATTATAATATAACGTAGTTGGCAAGGCGAGCATAACATTGACACAGCGAACTTGCGACCGAATCGGCAGTGCTCAGCTGGATTCCAACAAGATTCTTATCAGACTGCCGCTGTTATCAATACGACCTATTTACGCAGATAGTAAGGTCATAACGAGTCGAATCACTCGAAAATTGTGGTGCTATCTTTGAAGAGCTTTAGTGCCTCTTTATTGCTGCAACTCAAGACTAATTACATTGATAAGTCGAAAAAATTATTATCAAAGCAATTTGCCGAGCTGATAAGCTGTGCGGCCGTATGGAAATGTTCTCCCTGCTGGACTGTTATATTTTATGCAATGTTAAAAGATAGTGGTTGTTTTTTAGTGCAAGACTTGGTGACTGCGTTGCCTCTGGCCAACGGCCATGGCTCTATAACGTCTCATTTCGGTGAGTCAGTCCGTCAAACGCATCTGATACTCATCAGCTTTGTGGTTGTTGCGGTGCGCATGCCTCACGCGCGCTCCTCCTGCCTCCACTCCTGCTGACGCTCACTATCACTCCGCAGCCATACTTACAGTCACCGCCTGGTAGACCCTCACCGTTGACCCATCTGCCTCCGCTACAAATATTACACCACCTATAATATTTTATGAGCTTGAAACTATACAAATTTCGCCAAATAAAATATTCAATATCAATCAAGAAATCAAGTGGCCTTTCTGCTTCTCAGTCAGAGGTCAAAACCAGCTGATTTATAAATTGGTCATGACATTATCGAATGCTAGAAAATTACCAAATCAAATACGCTTCTATGATTTTATTCATTATTTTATTTTATTTATTTACAAAATCCACTGCTCTTAAAAATAATACAATGAGACCTATAATGAAACTGACGGCCAATAACGGATTTACATTTTATGAATATTTACATTTGCAATATATTTAATGTTATTATGAGTTCCAGAATTAGTTTGTCATTAACATAATCAAGGCCATAGCGGAAACCAATAACTGCAAATTGATAATTTACAAAATACAAAGAAAAATTTTTTGTTACTACTTATCAAGAATTTGCTTATTTGATCCTCTCTAATGAGGGTAACATTTAAATATAGTCGTTATGGTACAACTAATTAGCAAAATCATTAAATGCAAAGCATGCTGTTCATGCATTGTTACTTAGTTTGATGTAGTTAAGGATTGTAGCGTAATCATGTTATGGTAAAACTCCTATTTATAAATGACAAGACTTGGTGGCCAAACAAAGATATATTTATGATTTAAAAAAAGAAATACTTTGATTTAGAGCATCAGCGGAGTGAGAAGGTAGCGGAGAGTCGGCCGTGGAACGTCCATCCACACAGTATGCCTCGATGTCGTGAGACATGCCTTCGTAGCCTCATCGATACTCCATGGCTTAGTTGTTGCATAGTTGGTGTGACATCACTTTATGTACAATATCTTCTACCCATTTATTATTCGGTGTATCTTCGCCTCTTCTTGACCAATTGATGCTTTATCTCGCTTTAATTTTATTTTACAGTCATTAAATTAACTAACCGAAACGGAATAACCATTATTTTTTATTTTGCATAATCGATACCATCAAATTTCTGAACACAAGTAATATTCGATAGATTGGCACCATCATCATTTATGTAAAAACTATTTGTAAGTTCGGAAACAATTACCTGACGTACTTCTAACAAGTTTTTAGTAACTATGTGAAGGTCTGAGCTCATGTAGATGGCAGGCAAGGTCATTGCCGGTTGGAGCCGTGCATTAGACCGGTGTGAAGGGAATTAGACTTAGTTGTTGTTGTAGTAGAGTTGTTTTTGTATCTGGTTTTGTCTCGTCGTTTCGAAGGTCGCAGGAGGCGATTTGTCTCGTCGGAGCTGTTTGCTGCAAGTGTTTACATTGCGTAATTGACTGTCGGTCGGACTCCGGTATCTAGCTACTTTATTAGGCGTGTGGAGGACTATCTGTAGAGATATCTTATATCTTATTTACCTACCCATCTATTGTCGTTAACTGGTACAACAAGCGCACACAATCCACGTCCTTTTTTTATGGTGGATTTCAGATACTGGTTCTTTCTAGACTCCGAGAAAACTCAAAACTTTACTAAATTATACTTTCAGTGGCAGGAAAAGTATGGACAAGGTTTAGCTTGATAGGCGTTCCCAACAGAACATTATAATCTTCTTACGAGAAGAACGAAAGGTCCACACAAGGCGCACAGTAGCGCTCCAGGTTAGCAGAGAAACTAACCAGTATCGTGGCAAGGCGCGGCAGATTTAAAATTGGTTCTCAAAAAGTTACTGATGACCTGATCTGACTGGTATCTTATTCCGTTACTGATTTAGTCGTTCTTTGGAAGCTTTGTCGGAGATCTTCGGGCGGCACATTACACTGTGACGCTCTATGGCTGCCCACTCAGCCTACGAGCTTACTAGAATTTGACTTACGAAGTTACTTTTAGTGCCGAAGAAGGAGATCTTAAAATATCGGTAGATTCAACTAAACCTTACTTAACCTAAACAAGCTTTGCAACTTGCAACACTGTTTCCCAAACGAATGTCGTGGCAGCATAAAATTGCGATCCGCCGGCGTAATTTTTATAATTTAAGCTTAGAGAATAAAGGCAAGTTTGCGTCTAAAATTATCTATTATTTATTTCTTATATTAAAACTACTAAAACTTGAAACTACACAATATGTTTAATTATGATCAACCATTTCAAAGTACCTACCTATTACTAAAACACGAAGAGCCTTCGAAGTTCGTGCCGATAAGAGTATACCTTGGCAACGCTGTACAACAGTAGGGGCTAATTTGGCCCACTACCAGAGATTAACAGCCTTACCTAAAATAATCTCGATTCTCTTAGTCACTGCTTAAACTTCTCTGTCCTTTTCTAGCACGTGCAACTTCACGTCAGAGAGAAGATGGCAGAGCATCTTAAGCAGTGACTAACGGTTGAATAGTTTTTATAAGTAAGGCCGTAAATAATATGCGGTAGCAAGCAAACACTAGGAAGGGTAAAACATTGCTATGATATCAAATTTTACAACGTTTTAACTAAAAAAAAAAACACACTGGAATAGGACAATGCAAATCAATAGACAAATTACCTCAAAGTAAACAAAAAAGCCGCGGGAATCATTTATATGCCTCTTACTAGAATTCAATACATTAACACTGACTAGGGCTGGCCGCTCAGCCTATACGAACTTGTACGGCAACGGGAGAGTCCTCTCGTCAAAGTTATAACAGAAATATTATTCCTTTTGGCCAAAAGGGTAGAAATTTGGTTCGTTCTACTCAAAAACATTTCCCAGACAAAATACTCCGACAATTTCAATTGGAAACCCTTCCCGTAAACTTTTTAAAAACAATGAAAATTCCCTTTTCCGGTGTCTAACTCAAAAGTTTTACTTTCACAGTTGTCCTGTTTACGCAGTTTTATGCTGCAAAGTTTTTTAATAAATCTAGTAAACAAATTTTTCGTCCTCTACCTTTTATCCAAACTCTACATTCTTGCGGCCTTTGTAATCAAAGAAGGTTCTCTTTAAGCGTAACTTTATTTTGTTTAGCAAACTTGGGAACGAAACCTTGCAAGGCCCTATTTGTTCGGGCCTTTTTGGAAGCCTTCATATTAAAGCCAAAAAGCCCCTTTGTCCACTTTGAATACGTTGTAGTTTAGGTAAATGCTCGTTAACCGTTTGGGGGTCTGTGTCCACAGTAATTAGGAATCAGGGTTAACTGATGTTTTGAAGGTTTTCCCACGAGGAGCACGTCTAACCTAATACCATTAACAGAAGTATGGGGTTTGACCACGGCGGACCAACGAAGTCAAACGGGACGGAAATTTAAGTCTGTCTTTTGTTTTCGTTGATCAGATCGCTGCCTCCTATGGTTAAAGCGAACTAAGAGTTTTGGCGGGAACACGGAAAAATCATGTCGTTGCATTCTATTATTTTCTTAAACTTGTGTTTTTTAGCGAATTAATGATTTAAAATGGTGGTGTTTTATTCACTGAGTGTTGAATTACATGCAAGAGTCTGGGCAAGTGATATAATGTGGTGAAACGTATCTTATAGTGTTGTTTTCAAAACTCCGTAGAAGCTCATAGTAAAGTCGCCACAACTTTACTAGGGCATGACTTGGACTCGACTATTACTAATTTCGTGTGACTGACTGTGATTCAAGCCATATATTAGACTTGATTTGAATAACAAAACTTGAAAATTCATAAACTTGACACTGGCAGAATGCACAACGTGCGATGCCAATAACTAAGAAAAAAAAGCGAACTAAACCTGCTGGTTTAAAATTGAATGGTAAAATAACTAGGAAAGGTAAAGGCTGCCGTGATATATTTACGAGTTGATAATGATGATCCATAATAATTCAACACGACAGGCAGACAGACAGACACGGCGCGTTAACTTAGTAATTTGGGTCCAATATTAATATAAAAACTACAGTATGTTTTGTCATCGGCTAGCTAGCTAGTCACAGGCTAATATTAAAGGTAAGTCTGTACACTGTACAGCTGGTAGGTACTTCATATCGTTTCTCGATTTACCCCTATCCTCCAAAATGATTGGAAAAATGAAAAAGCTTTTACATTATTGCCTACGCCGGAAATTGGAATAGGTATATAAGTTCTTCAGTCTAGTTACTTCGTTGTAATACTTGCTTTTTCCTGTCATAGATAACTCGCTCCCAAATCCTACTATTCTAAAGTCTGGTTTCACCATCTTCTATCACTTTTACCTAAACGATTATAGTCAAGTGGGGGAATTGGTAGAGTCGGTAGAGTTTTGCTGGGGCTCGGGATGATTTAAAGTGGTGAATTTTGGGAGCGGGCCGAATTTATTCCGTACGCGGACGAAGTCGCGGGCGACCTCTAATAGGCGTGTGGCCTAATGTTTAATTTATGACAAATAACAGGCTTAGTGATGAATATAACTAAATACATTACACATACTGAAAAAATAAATGGTATTGGCTGATAAATCTCTGAGATATGAGCGTTTAAAGTTTTAGGTGGGGATAGAGAGGGGATGCTCTACCCCTTTCTCGCAAAGCACGTGTTAGTATAGCATTTGTATGCCGCGCCTGAGGCTTGACGTCATAGCTCAGTATAGCGCGCTCTCTGTCTAGCTTGAAATTAAAATACTTAGAACTTATTAATTTTTGAATTATTTTAAATTTTGTTTTCGTTAATAGGCTCTATCGATGATCAGCTTTTTAAATAGGTCTATTCCTTATATTGTAGAATCGGCCCTTAGAATTATTGATAAACGTTATATCATTCTGTAATTTACTGATACGCGCTCTACCTGTTTGATAAGCCAATCTTATCAGTGCATTATACTTTATTTAGTTTCTTACTTAGCGATACGACCTTATTTATTTTCAACAGATGATAACGTATGGATTGGATCAATCTGGGAATTCTAGTAGGTAATGCTAGAAAAAGTTATAAAAGACGGCCACAAAAAATAAATTTTAAAATTATTATGTGTAGATTATACTCTGAACGAACACAATCTGGGCTTTATTGTATCCCGAAAAATATACGGTCCCACAGCCAGTACAGTCTAGCAAGTTCTCCCGTTTTGATCCGCACGTAAACAAAGCAGGATACGGATACCTTGCTTACCCATAAAAAGCTTAAAAAACGCAAACAACTTTATAGAGACTGGTGTCCTAGGTAAAATGGCGGGTAAAACCATAAATCGCGGATAGTTCCTACTCTAACAAAAATAATAAAGACGAATAACGTTTTCACTGTACGAGGTCCATGAGAATATCTGATGTAGAGACCATCTGTATCAGAAATATGAAATCCCAAAAGGACAGATACATTTTATTACAAAGATCTAAAGGCAGTTTGACCGTCGTATATCCTAATGTAACGCTGAGTCGTCCTCAAATATGAGCATTGAACACGTACCTATCCTTTCTCATTGTTACCTAGTATCCTTGGAGCGTGGCGAAATGCCCGCGAGGATTCCCTACGTGTAAATATTTGAGTAAATATCCCTAGGATTATACCCGCAGTAGCTCTTCGATGTTTTATACAAAAGTATCCAATGCCGTCGACTTTCTCGACAGGAAACGGATTCTTTTGTAAGTGGGAGGAAGTTTTGGCACTGGACCGGTAGAAGCCTTTTCTTTTCTGAACCATTCGAAAGTGAATTGTGTCAGCAGTTTCCGAGTTTGGTAGACAGAACAAAACAATCGTTGGTGTAAAAGAAAGAATGCAAGTGTTTGAATATAGACACAACCCTTTTGTATCACCTGTACAAACATTTGTTTTGATCTTGCTAACGCGAAGCAGCTCTTTTTGAATAGCGTTATGCAAGATAAGTAAATTGGCAATCATGTTGAGTGAGCTCTGTTATTGTAAAGCAAATTGCCATTCTCCTTTTCGAGCCGGGTGACTCTCTAGTTTGCTCAGCCAAGAAAGAGTTACCGTAAAGGCTACTTGGAACAAGAAAGTCCTTATTGCCAAAGAGTTCTTAGATTAGATAGCCGCTTTTGTATTTGACGGCTTAGACGTGTACGTGTACGTGATTTTGTATTATAGATGCGATCGTAGATATATAATAAGCTTCTACAATAGTGAAAGTTGCAAATGTAGGCTTGCCTTTACTAGGAGCTAAAATGAAGCTCGGTTTCTGTCGAACCGACATCTTTTATCCGTACACATCATTATGTCAATGTCCGTACATGAATGCGAGAAGAAGATACTGTATTTTTGAAGTTCTTTCAATAAGAGAATTGGTTGCGCCATGCTCCGCGAAAATTACGGAAACGAAGCGCGCCAGGGTGGTATTGTTTGGAAATGATCATCTGATAATATTCCACCCTTTTTGCTGCTTCGGCCACCCTCGTCCCATCCTGTTATTGGCAGTTTTTGGACCGCGTAATCTGTAATATTGTACCTTTCTAAGCTACCACTGAGCTTGCAAGTTAAAAGGATTTATTGAGGTCCTGGCATTGGCTTATTTAGTCATGAGCGGCGATATATGTTCACGTATTCATCATCTCTTATATATTATGTGTTTAAGTAATTTTGTACAGGTTGAATAACAGGTTGGTCCCCAATATCGTAGTTGATATGACGAGCGAAGGCTTCTGATATGATTTAACGGTTGATGCTACACAAAGAAACCGGAACATACAACTTAACGTGCCATGATGTCATCTGATACACTATTGCGCTCTTATAATTGCCACTCGCGGTCTCTCCCGTCTGTAAACGTCGTTGAACCTCTTAATATCATCACTGACAGCTAAAGTGAAATAAAGTTAAGTAGTATAAAACGAAATAAGGAAAAGCTCCCCTCGAGTATCGTAAACAAAATGGCCGGCTACGAATTTAGAGTTGATAAATTTCCCTAATAAAGATTTAAATCCGCGCAGTTTCGAAGTGTAATTCAGGATTTATCAGGTTCTGGAATCGCGAACAAATCCGTGGAATTACAGTTATTAGAGCGGTGCTGTCGACGATTACAGTTGCTGAAGACTTCTCGACTTTGAGTATATCAAGGTTAGGGGTGGCAGTGGTGTCAATTGTACTGTACACTCCAAACTAAACTGACCTGAGAGGTTCAATATTTTTGCACATATTCTGAACTCAACATGTGAGAAAACTGATGCCAACAATTTAGTAAAGTTATTAGGTATAGAAGCTCGGAAAAAAAAACATTACCACATCGTATTATGATTTATTTTCCATTACTTCATGGTTTAGATTCACACAAGTCTAATGTAAAGTCACAATTATTTTCAGATATCATATTCCTTCTGTTTGTTAACCTTATAAGATAACAACTAATCTTGATACGATTACGAAATAGGCATTACAAGGAAGATACTCATACTCATACTTTTTTGAAACACTAACAATTTTGAAAACAGAGTTACAGGTTACAGGTAAAAGCGTAACTCGTAGAGCTAGCACAGGGATTACCAAATTACCAAATACATAATTATTCGAAGTAACCCTGGTCGGACTTAGCTAACGGGAGTTCCCAGTCTTCCATTAGAGTTCCCTCGTGCAAACCCGTTCTCGTTATAACTTAGCGTAATTTAATACTGTTTCCACAACTCGCCCTCAGCTTCTTACTACTTCTGAATTAACTTACTCGACTCTCCTAAGAGGCCCCTTCTCAGTCCGTATAAATATAAGATTTTGTAAAAATGTACAACTGTTCAAAGTACTTAACACAGCATTAAAGGCAATACATACAGATAGCCATGGCAGCATTAAGATACCGTTCGACATTAAGAAATCCCTTGAGTGCGGAGCCGTAAAGAACTGTTATCATAGAAAAGGGGAGGGGTCTACACACGTCATCAACCATAAAACGTCCACTGCTGGACGAAGGCCTCCCCATTAATAGAGGGGTGTTGCCATAATCCCCACGCTTGGCAGGCGGCTTGAGGATCGCAGAATGCTCACCACCGTTAACCAAGAGGACGCTGCTGCCCGTCCTCCGGTGGGTCTGGTTGCAGTTTAAGGACAT
Organism: Erannis defoliaria; assembly: GCA_905404285.2. Classification (NCBI taxonomy): domain Eukaryota; kingdom Metazoa; phylum Arthropoda; class Insecta; order Lepidoptera; family Geometridae; genus Erannis; species Erannis defoliaria. Next base: position 16,830,372 of record FR990085.1, on the reverse strand, counting down.
ACCCAGGTCCGGGGTCTACATCGAATAAATAACACTAAAGTAAATACCGAGGACAAATCTACAGTAAACAGGTTTCTTCTATCTTATCTATATCTATCTATCTTAGACCACACCATCGTAACGTCAGGCAGGATGTGATTATTTATGCACACATTCTGAATAAAAAATTAATAAAAAAACAATTTTCTGTATCAAAAAAGTAAGTAACATTCCTTATACTCATGCTACTACTTAGTCATTGTTGTCCATAATCAGAGCCAAACAAACGACAACCTTGAGATCCATATCGACGACCTGCCCCAACGTAAGTCAGCATTTTCTGTAACTCAGCCAAAAACAACGCTAGCAATTTCAGTCGTAATCTAAATATCGCGCACATCGAAATACCCCGAATGACAAAACAAACATTTAGTTACAACATCTGTTAACACTTGAAACAATGAAAGTCATTAAAAACTTTACAGCCGATTCGATGGCACCAGTGTTCTGTTCGCGGATAGCGATTATATTGGACTTAGTGCGTGTTGTAGTTAGAGCAGACATTTCAATGAGCGATGGTCACATTCTACTGATAGGGAAAACGTGATCGTATAAACTCCATTTTGTTCCACTTTTCTGGGACACTGTATGCAGTACCAGGTTTTTTGCGGATTGACAAATTTGTTATATCGCCGTCGACAATCAGTTTTTTAATCAGATACTGTCTTGTTTGGCATATGTTGTCGACTGCGAAATGTAAAATTTGTCGATCGATAAATTAATTGCTAAGCACTAAGCTAAGTAATACTTATTCTACAGTCGAAAAATGGCAGAAAGTTAGAATTTTTGCTCGTTCTGTTTGTTTTCATATAAAGAATTTGATCATGAAAACTTAATACCAAGGCATGGCCTTGGTATTAAGTACCTATAGATTTTCTTTTTACTCGAACGCCCAGAAAGATGGTTTCTGATGCACGCATTGGTCTGTTTCTACATAATATTATAAGATGTGGCTGTCTAAAGTCTAAGACATTGGCAAATTTTGAATTACCAAGGCTTTTTTAGATTCGAATTAGTTTCTGAAAACTTATTTTCTTTAATCTTAAATCTGATGTCAATATTAGTTGCAATGGTAAACCTATTTTTGCAATATAGATACGCATTGCCAAAGGAATTGTCACAATAGATGCGCGTGCGCAATAGCCGACGGTTGAATTACAATTAAGCACGTCCATTTTGATTTGTTCTTGATCTAAAGGCTGCGCTATACTAAAAGCTGACCAGACGCAGCATGGTAAAGCGTAAATAATTATGTAGATAAATCAAAGATGAACCACGACTCCGTAAAGGACGTGTTTGACTACATGCACGAACCGGTCCGGTGGATTATTTAGGCGGCTTCATAAAATTTTCTATACATATAGAAAGCTTTGCCGGCGGCAACCGGCAAGCAACTGAGTAAAGCGCATGTACCATAGCAAGCGCGGAACTGCCGCGCCGGTTTGGTTATTGAAATCATTTCTTTGCGGCAGCCGGGGCGGCTGAACCGCCGCTGTGCTACCGAGCCGGCGCGGCGACTTAGTAGTTTTGTAGACATCGGGCCACTATTGTATCACTAGACGTAAAGTCAGCGATACCTCTCCATCAGTGTGGCGGAGCCTTGATTCCGCCTAAGAGACTCTGACTTTGTTTAACCTCTATAATTTGTGTACAAGAGACGTCTTATTAACTTAAAGATAAAACGATTCCGAGATAAAAAGAGCGATACGAGTTACACATGCAATAAAACGGAATATTGAGCAACGTTAACATAGATGTTTATTAATTTCATAATATAGAATTATATTATAGAAGTAGAATGATACAGCGAATCGACGTGACCAGCTATATCGAATGTAATAAATATCAAAACGATAGAGAGGGCCATTCAGGTTATTTATTAGTTTCCGGGATACAGTAACCTTGCAAATAATGGTTTGTAGGCAAACAGGACCCTTTCCTTTATGAAATGTGATGTGATTTCACGTCATACGAACTCGAAGAGTTTACGGGTCGCGTAGCGGGCAAAATTGATTTCTATTATGTTACTACACGCTGCTGTAAAATGTTGCCCGGGGATGAACGGACAACTTTACGCAAGAGGAAAGTAGGTCTGCCGCGGAATTTGGGGTAGAAATACATTTCGGAAGAGTCAGAATTCCATGGTTTGGTGATGCTTGAAGGGTTGGTGAGCCTAAAAAAATACATATTGCTTTTACAGTTCGACAGGTTTTAAGCTGTTGAGCGCTGCTGGTGTTGTAGAACAGTTTGAGTTGAACAGCATAGTTCTTCTGAAGGATTTCTTAAGCCTTACACGCTATACATTTTTTTTATTCGTATAATGGTCTATTCTGTACGTACAGGTTTTTACCGCCACTTGCCACCAAACTGGGAAACCCGTGTCTTGATAAAGTAAGTTCGTATAGGCTGAGTGGCCAGCCTTAGTGTCAGAGTTAATGTGCCGCCCGAAGTGATAGATGATTGGTTACTGTAGACCGTTGGTTTTCAGAAAACGAGTGTTTTTTATATCACCATTTAAAAATCTCGAGATCTGACATTGAATGAGACGAATAAGGCGCTCTCCTGATGGTAAGAGATAAAGGATGCCCATGACCATTGGCGGCGGGACCCAGAACTGTAAATAACAAAATAAGTCCAGAGACTAGATAGGCGTTCATTATATATGTAAACAACGATAACATCGCTAGCTCTCAGCGCAAGCTAATAAAGTTATTTAAATTCGCGAGACGTATTCACCTATTCAAGTCCGCTGAGGCACAACACTTTCGATTTTTATGAACGTTTGTAGTTTCAGCCGACCGCTTCTTTCTTACGTAAGGATGATACTCGATGACATTTTGTCGAGGATTTTCGCAACATTCGAGTTTGTCAACAAACGTAGGTACCTATATTTAGATATTTAGAGTTCCGTACGCGCAGGTTGTCAGCAGGACCTTATTACTAAGTCTGACGCCCGCGATTGTTTTGTTGTTGTTTGCCCTACCTTTTAAGTAACCCGTGAAACCTTGGAATTGCAGCCGGTTGGCGAATATCATAACAAATTACACTTATGTAATATTACTAAACTAGAGGTCGCCCGCGACTTCGTCAGCGTACGGAAAAAAAACGGCCCGCTCCCAAAATTCACCATGTTTTTGTTCTTCAGGAATTAGAGTTAAATTCAGAATGTAGGCAGTTTACAACCTGATTCAATACAAATAGGTTACCTATCGCCCGGAAAAATACATGGTTCCGGAAGGATGAACATGATGAGGATGAATTTAATTGTAGTAATTTTATTAATAAAGAATCATGTTTGTTTGGTCAAATTCTTATTTCAGATGTTCTATTATTAAAAATCAAAATGTTCTATATTTTATAAAGGAAGAGCAGGAACTCTTAATACAGGATTTTTCGCTTAAAAAGATTTCCTGATCAATTGTTACTGTATTTGTATCAAGTTTTTACTGAACAAACATTTATTATTATTTTTATGAGGACGGATTACGGATTAAACCGTATAAAATTTTTACGAATTACGCACGTACGTCGGTACGGAATTCTTAGTTCGTGAGTCCGACTCGCGTTTGGCCCATTTTTTTTTTAAGATTTTTATTTTTTTAACTGGTGTTAGGAAATATTCTTGTTCTTTGTTGCTATTGCTTCAAATTAAACATAGGTTGCGAAAGAATCGAACACGAAATGTCATACGAGAGCCACGAAGATGTCTTAAGTACTTTAGAGTCATAAAGGTATTACAAGTTTGCAGTGAGGTCTACCGCAGTTGCAGCACTGCTATCGGGACATTGGTGTTATCGGGACACCTCACGTTATTACGTTACAATTACATTGAGAAACGCGTGGTTATATTTACTAATATTGTTTGCCAACAAACCGGCAAGTTTTTATATGATACTACTACTAATGCTCGCGGCCTTCGGCTTCGCAGGTTTACAGTTCGGTTACCTAGTCTCGACCTTCATGATTTGCCTCATATCATATTTAAAACATTGAAGGTGAATTTAAAAAAGTGCTCACCCACGTTATTAAGAAATCCGGTGCCAAATTTCATTCTTCTAGATAGACCCAGCTTAGACATGTTTTATTGTCAGTGTATATTAGAAGTTGCGAAAATTGCTATACAAATCACTCGCTCACTCGGTATTCAATTAATAAAAATGATTGATATAGAATTTAATAAAGTATATCATCGTCTAGACAGCACAAAGTCAATCGAGCAATAGAAACCATTGTAAACACTAAGAGCACTATTTATTTTTATTGGAAGCTAGTTTTGGCCTCGTTTCACCTGAAGACCTCGATAAGGCCACAAACGAATGATACGAAGCTCTGCCAAATTGCAACCCAGTTGCCATGTGGAAAATAATCTGGTTCAAAGAGATTTTATTTTATTTTTATTAAAATGAAGACCTATAAAAATTTGAATTGTTGTGGAGATATATTTTTGTCACCATCATGTGCGAACAGTCTTTCTTGATAAATTGACTTTTGTAACATTGAATCGCAAAACCCGGAAGTTTTTATAATGCCAGTTGAATAGATCAATAGTAATGACGCAGCGCTTACATTATTGAAATCAGGGTCACACTACGGGCTCACTAATCGATTATTAAAGAAAAGTACTGCAACATCGATTCTTGGCGTTCGAGCCAGATGCACCGCGCCTCGCGTGCCTGCCCTCGTGCCGCACGAGTTATGCATTCTGTTTGACTGATAAATTTCTGCAATCACGAACACCTAAACCCTTGCTGATGTTATCAAAGTCATTGCGCTATCTTCTGACATCAGATAGCTCCAAACATATGTATATGTTAAAAAAAAGATAAATGGCGTGCCAGTAAAACATACGTGGAATGCAGCTAGGATCGATACCCTGGCATTGAAACTGTCCAAGTCCAGGCAAGCACCTTTGATATTGTTTGGCCTTTTATCCAGTTTAATCGTGGGATAGTTTCCCGCAACATATTGGATTTTAAGATACGGGTGCTTAAACGTACCTAGTTTGGGGAGAAGAGCCATAAATAAACTGACTGTACCTACTTTTTGTGGAAATAATTTTTGAATTTTAGAATCATTCTGTGTAATACCCAGTACGACGTCTTTGACAACAAATGTGCTAATTATGATAACGCCCATAACGTTATACATGCCCACTATTTGGCTTATCGTTCTATAAACAGTCATGATTAGGAAAACGACCTAATTTCAAAATACACATAATGATTATATACTGCTCTGCGTGAGCGAAATAAATTGACTTCACGCTACAATTAGATCATAAATTAGAACGAGAAACAGTTTATTTGACATTGTATTGAGCTGTTTTTCATATTAAATATTTTGGTATTTCGAATAACTAAGTTTATTAAAATAGTGAACGTCGGAACGTCTGTCAAATATTCGAAGGTTAACAAAGCGTTTCTCGGGGCGATACTGGACGGCTGACATTCTCGAAATTCTGACAAACCTGCGAACCGAAAGAGATGTTTCGCTCATCAATCACCTTTGCGGCGTTGAGGACCAAATGGTAGAGAGAGACGAGTAGCTAGGATTACCAGGGCATAATGTGGGGTGAAGAGGTCCTCGAGAATAATCTGACAGTAAAATCGTGTGCTTTGAATAGGCGAGCGCGAGCATGCATGAAGAGACTTGATGAAGCTCGAGTGGCAGATGAGAGACGTACTCAGAGCCGGTTCAACCTTGTGCCTTTTATCGATGTCTTAACAAAGCTAATATAAGGGACATTACGGCAATATTACAGTAAACTAGAAGTCGATACGAAACAGCTGAAACAATAAATTCCGCTGTTGCGCTCTCAATCAGTACATTTGTTTAATGTATTTTAAACTCTGATATATTGCTCCGAGAATTTGTTCAATTTGCTGAAACAAATTAAACGCGCCTTACAACCTTTACCAATTGCTCAACCAGTTGATTCTATATTAATTCCCGTTTCGTCTCAGTCGGGTTTCAAATCTTAAAATCTTTGTATCTCTACATTTGAGTGTCGTAACTGCAAATTGTTTTCCGTGAGGAGCGACAGTAACTTTATTGTGGGTGTTATGGTATTAGTGTGCTTCATACATTGGTATATTGCAATGCGCAAGTTTATTTGTGACAGATGACGTTTAATATCCTACCTCAGTCGATTGTCTTCCTCTTGAATCTCTTGATACATCTGTTGCATTTCGTATTCATCACCTTAGCGTAACCTAGTTTTTTCCTAAGCCGTAATGTGCTACTCTAGTTCCCATGTGACCTCTTTTCGCGTCAGTTCTAGTAATAAGTATACCGCATCAACATTGGCAGCTGTTTCCGCCCGCAGAGCCTCCGTGTTGCGTCATTTCCTTCAATCTGATGCTATGTCATTTTCAGTGTATTGTAGAGAGCACGCCTATTTTTCCTAGGTCTATATTAGTACTACAAAATGTGACGGAGTTTCCTGCAATTTTTATCCAAACTAGTCTTATCAGATATTCTGCATAGAGATTATTTCCCTAATTAGAGCAATATGGAATATCCTGTTGACACGTTTCATGGCACCAGCTGCTTCTAAGCCTGTCAGTGACGGTTCAGAACATATTGCGTGACGTATATTAATAGCCCATGAAATAAGTAGGTCGTGAATTTCACGTACAAAAACAACATGGCTGTGTGCACGTCCGTATTATGGGCGTATCGTTAGAGATAACCTTTACCCTCTCTAGACAGCCGACGAATGATCACTCGTCGACTGATTTGTGATACCTACAAACAAAATATTATCCACGGAATGCGGCGAGAGCTTTCAAAAATCATTTGCGAGTTTCGCAAATTGTTTGCGAAAAAGAGCATTTACAACTTCAAAGGGAGTTTAAAGTCGTTTGTTTCGAGAAAACGAAGCGTTGAAGTAACATGCTGCCACTCCAGACAAAATGAGGAAAGGCGCTACGAGGATGACAGTGATCAGATACGCGCTGACGTGCTGACACGTGCTTGAATAATTAATTACGTAATCAAGGAGCTGTTAATAGTGTAAACATACATTATTGTCGCTAAGATACGTGTCAACACGTTTATCACCGAGCCGTTGCTATCTTTCACCTTATCTACTTAAAATATACCTACATCTAGGTTTTTTCTTTGAAAATCAAAGCCGCTAGATGACACGCGTTTGTGCTTCACATAAATGCATGAGCTTAATGTGACAGTGTGTTTAGGTCCATTTGTATCGCAGTAAAATTTTATCACAGGGTTTTACATAAAGTCCTTAGGTACTTAAGCTTCGATGGCCATTGTAATAAAACGCTATGTCATCGGCTTTTATGAGTGGAGTTTAACCACGGACCAGAAGTCTGTTGTGTTAGCGTTTTTATGTGCAGTAAGAAGAGCTGGTCCGCACTAGTGAGTGATGGGTGATCCATCTCCGCTGGCACGCCTGTAATCATCGGGAGGAGTGTTCAGGTCCAACATAAGACCTCGGAGATTGATTAACTCCCAATCGACATAATAAGAAATATATGTAGCAGTTATAGAGGAGTTAAATACGACCTCGTAATCAATCATGTAAAAAAATCACATGAAATGGTCCTTTGAGCCAAGATTTCATCTGCTACAATTACCAGCAACGAATTACAAATTGTTTATTTATAGAAAGATATTAACCAAATACGGTAGTCTCATGCGCAATAACTAGTTTGAATTATTCATAACAATTGGATAATTAATTCATTAAATTCCGAATCTTATGCCTTTACGTCGGGGCACCTATTGAGTTGGCAGTGCAGCTTTAAAATATGATACTTCAATTCAATTTGAGCCCCGGTAAATATTACTTAGAGCGGGCAAGGTTACAGTGATCAGTATCACACCGAGTCGCACTTATCTCGCTCGACCATTTATTGCGTGCCACGAACGCTCTGACACTATGTCTTGTTAATGCTAAACGACGTTTCAATATGGATTGTCTTGCATACAAGTGATGTTAGTTTGTTAGTTTAGATTAATGAAATGTAGGTTAATTAAACAATCTAAACTTGAACAGCTCCGCAACTTCTAATGATACTGATCTGAATCCTTTGACGTCAGGGTCATCGCGTCGGGAAGAAATAAATCGTCAGTAGATCCTAAAAGTTAATAATCACGGGAAACAGATGTCTAACCTAAGAAATACAATTGTTAAAACCTTCACAAACCTAGGTTTAAGTAAACCGGCACAAAGTGGCTGTTAACGACGCTTAGGTTCCAAATGGGGCTGTCAGTGTCACCCCGCAGTAATATTTCACAGTGGACCCCGATTGTAATCGTGGGCGAGATTAGGCGAGCCGTTCCATTGTAGGAAAGATAAAGCCGCTTTTTTCACTCTTTTTATTTTATTGTCGAAAAGAACAGTCTGCAAAGCCAACTTGGGAAGTGGGACAAGCTGAATCAATTTCAAACACGCTTAAAACTGAAAGTACTTTTTACGTAGTTGAAAATTAACTCTTAAGAGTCACAGAAATCGGTGTATTCCGTTAGACAATAGCGCATTTACGACCGTTGCCCAGGGTATCACATCGGAGCCACCTGCCGCTGATTGTTGTTACATTGAGCTTACGTCAACGCCGTGTTTCTGCCAAGTTCAATGGAGCAGAAACACAAAGGGCAAGTGTATTGGTGTCACCGGCTCTCGAGGTGTCACGGCGCGGAGGCAGACGGCAGGTGAGCCGCGCGTTCCGTTTGAATTGAGGTCGCTTGGAGCCCGGAGCCGCCGTCGGACGCCACCAGTGCTCGTCTCAATTGAAACACATTGCCAGTGGGCGGAACTCCTCTATGTTGTCAAGATCATTGTGTTTCATATCGCCTCTGATTAATGGTCGTTTTTTATCGAGGTCGAATTAGTTTGTCCATTGTAGTTCTTTTCGCTTTGATACGTTTGCCGATAAATATTGAACTCTCGAGCGGTTTGTTTAGAATTCACCCGCTACGAAGCAGGTCATAGAGAATTTATAGACTCGGTATTTGAAAGGATAGAATAGTCCAGTAGACTTAGGTTCAAGGTAGTTTCTTCGTTATTCACAAGCTCTCCTCGTCGACTTCTCCATCCGTGCTTAGCGTATCAAATGTCTAATTAAATGCATCTCTGAACTAAGAACACATAAATAAAGCTGTATTCATGTGTTTAAAGACGATCACAGACGATTTAACACGTGTACAACATGAATTTATAATGCTCTGTGCCAACACGATGCGAAACACGAACTGCTAATGCGGCTCGAACGAATGTCGGCACTAATGTATGGAAGTTAATTGAAGTTGGCCATGTTGATGGGAGCGTACCTTCATCGCGACCGACACCAGCTCAAGTTCCGAAGGTGTGGACATAATTATGTACATTACATAACTGCACTCCACTGACTCGTGTCGAAGCTCTTCCAGAGCCGGTAAACAAAGGCTTTTATACAAGACAGCCTTTGTTTCTCGGCCTCTCATTCTAATGATCACCTTTGGGACATTGTGGTGACGTACTTTGAATTACATTTTCGTGCATAGAACGCCTCAAAAATGTATACGGTCGAAGTACCGTGACGCAAACTCTATTCCCCGAACAAAAGGAATCTGATCCTGTGTAATCTCTCGGCCCGTTTTGTCTTTATGTTTCCTGTAATAATGGCAGCCACACAAAACGCGGCTTATCCCCGTATCCCGCCCTTTAAATCGGCTATGTAATTACCGGTAAATATTGCGAGCTCATCTTCTCTGGAATGCCCTTAATCGAGCAGAGATTAATCACGCAGTATGTACCCTGAGGAAGGGTTCGGGATTTGGTCTAATTCGTATTGATGTATTACCCGATGAAACATATTGCCAATCACGAACGCTGTGTACCAGCTTGGTTTATTGTTTCTATAGATTTCCCATTAGACCGAACCATTTCTAGACTTCAATCTAATTTAAACTCCCTCGACGAATACCCTTCAAAATCAAACATCGGAGAAAAGCTTTTGTTTAGATTTTTATGTTACTTGATTAAAACTGCCCAGCTGAATCGACATAGAAAAGTCATTTTCTTTTTCATACTATTAATTATAATATTTCTTTGTTTTTATTCCCATTGGCCTACCTTCTTTACAAAATCTGCTCTAATTGCCATAAAAACGGCATTCATACTTTCGATCTCGCCTATCACTTAGCAAAACATGGTCATCAATCAGCAGTACTACTATCCACCGGACGTTCATTTCAGTCCATAGTTGTATCATAAAAACGTTTGCAAGCTCATAACACGCGGCACTCTGCTACTTCTTTCGCTTGACTCACTTGCACGTCGTTCCGCAGCCGTGGAGCCGACGTACCACTTCAAGGTGCTGGTGCCGTCCATGGTGGCGGGAGCCATTATCGGCAAGGGAGGCGAGACAATCGCCCAGCTGCAGAAGGATACCGGCGCGAGGGTCAAGATGTCCAAATCGCACGACTTCTATCCAGGTGAGTTATGTTCGATATTACTAGTAGAATACATTAAATTCTCCAGGTCTTATCGCCTTATCGTCTTGTCACTATGTAGAATAAAGAATATTAGCTGAATATAGAAACATCAAGCACATGAGTGAAAAACTTTGTTGTGTATAATGTATTTTTATAAAATGCTACGAAAACTTTGCCACTGTATATTTTATAGAACAAGTATAACAATGGAGTCCATAATAAATGTCTTATTTAAGTAGTTACGATCGCCCAGTCCTCGTCATCCTGTCACTTCTCCCAATGGTTCGAAAGGCTACAAGACAAGAACGAAGAGAAATTATGAGTATAAGAAATTATTTCATGCCTATTTCTGCTGTGAGTTATATATCCACGATTCTGATAAGATAAAAATTACGGTGGATTTTTCGCACAGCGCCATCATCCCCAAACTTGGTAAAGAATATCGTCACTACCGGATCGGACTAGCAGTTTTGTTAGAAATGCCTAACAAACACCATGGGAAGGGAAATAGTCACAAAGGTATTTTTGTAACATCAGTGACACGATGTGAAGTGTAATTGACGTTTGTGATGATACTAGTTATTAACCCTGTACACAGTAAACACGAATAGTTCTGAATAACGCCGTATATAATACAGCGAGGAAACAATACGCAGAACTAATTAACCAACCTTGAAATAATAATTGAAACTGCCACTTGATAGTAGTATTAATGTTACGGAAGATTCCCTACGTGCTTATAAATATGATGTGTACGTGTTTATAGATATCATAAATATGACCTGCGTGCTGGTGTACTGAATATGTAATGGTGTAATGAATAGGGAATAGGAAATTATGCTTGTTACGAATAGGCTAGATGACTGGTTTTTTTTTATTGTCCTATTAAAATGTGGCCCATAAATATAGCCGATTAATAAAAAGAAAACGAAAATCTGATCAAAATTTAGAGAGCTGTTTTTTTTTTCTGAGCAACTTTTAAGCTTTTTAATATCATGCTAGACAGAGAGGCGAAACAGCAAATCGTGCCGTCACTTCTCTGTACGCCATATAAATTATATTCTGACAAGTAAGGTGTGACGTCATTTTTTGTTTTGTGGGAAAGGGACATAGTTCTCTCTAACAAAAACTTTAAACGCTCATATATCAGACCGATTTAAATTATTTTTTCAATAAACATACTATGTTTAGTTAAATGCTTCATCAAAGCTATTGGTTTCAATGATATAAACATCAGTCATCTACCCCATTAAGAGAAACTCCTATTACACGTCATCTCGCTCCGCGCACAGTAGAAAAAATCGTTTTACGGTATTTATCAATGTGAATTCACTAGATGTCTCTGAGATATAAAATAATAAATACAAATACAAATAGTTTATTGATAACACCACAGTTACACGTCAAATTTCATTAAGTATGTCAGAAAAAATAATCACTTAATAAAATGAAGTGATTTAAATACTAATATGGTTTCTGCTATGTATTATTGCAGGATAAAGTATCCGAGAATCTATTTTAATATTGATGATTATCCCTATCATGACCAATATGCGATAGATTATTCCATCAGCATGAACAACGGGTTAGTGACCAATTTAAATGACGCGACGTATAAATTGACATAACTAGCGTGCTACAACAAAATGGTGCGGAATGATGAAATCATTCATGGCAACTGTTCAATTATTGCCGTCCGATAGCGGTAGTGATGTACACTACCGAGATTTATCGACATATCGACAAATCATAGTACAATACTATTTAAAGTTATCGATACATCCCATCGCATGCCAAACTAGATAGGGATGGGATGCCTATCACGTTAGTTTATCGACATCGCGCGAGTGGTCTATCGCAAAGGAGCGGTAGGCTGTAAATGACAACCGGTCGAGCCATAAAGTTAAATTCACGGCTGAAACCAGTGGATTGTAAATTCTCGACGTTACCGCAAAACAACCTATCAGCTATTACTTGGAACTTGGAACAGATTGGATTAGGAACAAAACCGAAAAATGATTAGTTCTGGGCAATGATTTCTATGTATGTACTATGCATGTCGATGGTTCTAGGTATGACCAAATTTTAATTATCTCTCACAAGAAAAACTTTATAACTTATTAACTAACTATATAATAACTAACTTTTCATCACACTTGCTCGTAAAGTGGATCTTATTACATCGGTTTTAGGCTCATAATCCAAGCTATTACACACGCGTGCTTTTTACTTTACATTACGGCACATGGTGCTATAATAGGTATAACCCGGTAAAGTCAAGTTTGTACGTGACTGCAATTAGACGTATGTATACGAAGGACTCTTAATATATCCGGGTAATACTTACAGTTTTTTTGTAATACCAACAAAGAGTTCTTATGCCGCTGAAGTAAATGTCAACCTGCGCGCGCATTGCTGGTTTGGGCGCCATTTTCCGCAAATGTTTGTTGATGTTTTCGCTGTGTGGTTGATTATTATCAAAAAAAAAAATATTTTTTCCTCGCAAGTGTGACGAAAACAGTCGTATGGAACTCTTGTGCTATTAGTCATTACGCTCTCGGCTTCCTTATCGCGCTCGCCTGCGGCTCGCGCGCATAATACCGCCTCTAGTGTAATGACCAACATAGCACACTCGTATCATAATGTACTATTATAACTTTATAACTTTATTGGACGTTCCAATTGAACTTACATATTTTTCAGTTTCTTCCTAGTTAAATGTCCCCTACATATAACAGTGTTAGTACGCATTATTGTTTTCTAGGTTCGGAGCCCAAGTGGCGGTAATAAACTAAAGGGTAAATGCGAATGACAGCCCGTGACCCGAGATCGTAAAGTTTCGTTAGACCCGCCAACAAAACTTGACGTTAGGCCCCATCGCAAATTATTTCATTCGACTTCGAGTTAAATAAGAACTTTGGCTATAGACAATATAAATATTGTTAGCTGCCGAGAACTTTAATATTTCAACGTCTTTAGACTGATCCGAGGATCAACTTTGGACATATATTTCGCAACAGGAATATCAATAAGATATCATTACTGTAGCTGGTAGGCATCCGAGACGTTTAGAGACGAACTTGAAAATGTGGGACGAGTCGTAGCCTATAGGCCAGCATTTATACCACAGAGCTAAAATGTCTATACTATACAAGGTATATACCTACATATAAGTCCGTAAATGTCAGCTGCAGCTAAACCTTGTATGTATAATACTTTTCTCATACCTATAACGAAATTTTGACAATAATAGAGTAGATGACTGATGTTTAAATCGTTGAAACCAATAGCTTTGATGAAGAATTTAAGTAAATATAGTACGTTTATTAAAAAAAAAAAAAAAACGATTAATAATATTCTGATATATGAGCGTTTAAAGTTTTTGTTAGAGACAACTCTGTCCCATTCCCACAAAACAAAAAATGACGTCACGCCTTACTTGTCAGAATAGAATTTATATGGCGTATAGAGAAGTGACGTCACGATTTGCTGTTTCGCCTCTCTGTCTAGCATGATATTAAAATACTTATAAGTTGCTTATTTTTGATCAGATTTTCATTTTCTTTTCATTAATCAGCTATAATTATTATGGGCCACATTTTAATAAGACAATAAAAAAAACCAGTCATCTAGCCTATTGTCACAGTCCATTTATATGATCATATCACAGGACACCAGTCATAACCATCTAAAAATGTTTTTGTCTGTAATTCTGAAATCACCTCGATACATTTGCTTTCTTTTACAAGTTCAAAACATAATCAAAGTCATATAAATTATGTATCAATTGAACAATAATTATAATTTAAATTACTATCACCTACTGGTCTCTAAATGCATGTTTATCTATTTAAAAAACGTCCGATTAAACGGCTAGTGCTGTTTATGTAATATAACGCCTTACGCTACGTCCTGATTATTAATTAACCATGTGGCCATTTGTGACACTATCCAGTAAAGTTTCAGCTATTGATGGTGCACACTGTACTATTTATCGATGTTTCACGACTCGTCAAACATTGTGAACGTCGTGTAAGACAAGGGTACTGTCAATTTACAGCCACCGTGTGACTTGCCACGTGGTTGTCTACCGGTACTGTGACCTCAAGGGGTAGCTGTAAATGACCGGTGGGGCAGTAAACTGGAGTAAACGCCTACTCCCGAAAACAAACGGTGACGGAAGTCGGCCCCGACGTCGAAAGCCATAAAAACGAAACGATTCTTGAAATGAGCTGCTTCAAAAGCTCACCTGCTATAAAATGATAGTAAAGCTGATTAACGCTCATGCGACTTTAACTAATTTTACTGACCCAAGTTTTTCTTTCTACGCCGCAGAAACGGTCGACTTGATTTATGAAATGGTGAGTTTTCGCTCGTGTTTTTCCGCGTGGCTTATTACTTTACACACGGCAGTTTTGTAAGTCGTCTTTTGAGCTGTATGACCGTAAAAACTACTTAATGGTAAAACTTTAGCGTTTCCTGTTGGAATAAAAAGATCCGTTTAGTTACGACTTTATGTAACTAAATATTTTCGTGAAGCCGCCGCCGGCGTATTAGCAGCTGTGCTAAACAGTCGCGCTGAGCTGTTTTCTTTTAAATTAGAGTAATATTTTATCTAGAGGTGGTCGGTGCAAACCGTAAACAGTTTCAATACCCAGTTATCAATGCAATACCCAATACCGGGTACTCGGAGTTTCGATAACTGGGTATTGTGAGAAACTAGGTATTGGCGAAACGCGAACCGTCTCAACGTCATCGTAACGAGCGGGAACCAATACCTGCGCGTGCCGAGTACTGACGGGTGACGGACAATACCGATCGTCGCTTCGCAGCCGACGTGATGCGCCCGAGTTTATCCGTAATATTCCGAACGTAATCGTACTCTCCAAGGCCGAGAGGCGACTAGAGCGCTAAAAGTAAAACTAAAAATGAAAATTATTATAACATTTATTACTGAAACATTAAATGCGTTTTTTGAAAAAAGGCAAGGGTATGAATTTGAATATAATTCAAAAGTACAAGATTATATCACACTTTATTCACTAAATCAGTGCACTTTCCAACAAATTTAACCAGTTTTTTTTTTAATTTATAAGCATTTTTATACTTAAAAAAAGGCGACTCCAACCACTAACTAGTAGGTAGTAAGCAAAGATTATTTAGAGCAAATAAATTATTATTATAAAAAGTTTAAAAGGAATCATCAAAAAGACATCAACAAAAATTTTACAAAACCAATCGGTATTTGTACCTTCTTGTGCAACACAGTTATTTTTGTAAAGCGTTTTTTTAATAACAACTGAAACCAAATACCTCTGCAGAAACTCAAAAACTACGTTATTAATGAAACGGCCAATACCTAGTTATTAAAATAAACAGTTTCTGAACACGGTATTGCCATTCAATACCAATACCCGTTTCGGTACTGCAATATACCATACCGACCCACCGCTAATTTATCCCCTGCAAAAAAACATAAGAATTCCTTGACTGTGTTCATTATCCGGCCGCAAGAAAGGCATTCCCCCGGGTTCACGAATATTTACATTCGCAAACAAGAGGTTCGCCGCTTTTTGTATTTCCCCCGCTGTCGCATTGTCTCTTTACGTCGAGCATCCCGGGCATGAGCTTGTGTACCTATTATCCCGGGAACGGGGACACGAACGTTGGAATAGCAGAACAACGCCCCCGAACCACTGAACTGAACTCGAAACTCATGCCGATGCGTAAAGACCACGGCTTTGTTGCTTCAGTATTCGGTATAATTAGCTGCGCCTTTTTAATCAGTAGGTACGAAATTTGAATTGTTAATGTTGCTATCGTGAAGTAAAGTAACCGAAACCAGTAGATTTTAATGCCTTAGCTTGTGTAAAAAAATACTTGAGTATTTTCTTTCTTATTTTTCTTCTGTTGTCGAAAAAATATCGTGTTTTAACACATGTCAGTTCACGTGTCCGGCTAGAGCTTATGAAGAACTAGCTGGACTGGAATCAATAAGCAATCATGACTATATAAACGAGAATTTTGTTTTCCAATAGAGAGGTCAAGCTAGAGATAAGTAGGTCAGTTGATCAGATGGAAATACGAGTAAGCAGTTGCTTACGTCATCTATATTTCCTGTCATTCGTTTAAATATTTGCTTTTTCGTAAAGCGAAGTCGTGTATCATCGAACGTTGTATATAAAGTCCTGTACAACGAGAGTGGTTTATGAAGTCGTGAACTGTCCGGGTTAAGCATTCACCTCACCAGGTCATTTAGGAAGAAAGGTTGGGCTGGTAGGTCATCGTCATCACCTTTGCGCATTGATTTGACGCATTGCGGGCTCGATAGTTCAACCTAATGATGCTCGACAAGTTTCGGGGCCGTGGCCGATACAATCTAGCCGCTACCGGCGTCGCTTACATCATGTAACTCCAACTTGCGAGACTTAGGCGTGTCAAGGTCCCTGGACTAACGATCTTTCATTTGCACAACCAGATACACGCGACTCGTAGGCAAATGGTGTTCTCGCACTATTTTCACAAATTAAATGACGGCAAATTAGGAATGCCGTCTTTATGTTTAAATTTCAATGTTTTGTTTCTACGTATAAAAGTCTCTTAAAATTACCAGCATAGTTTTTACAAAGGTAAAGAAGAACAATTATTTATTAACTCCTTTACATCAAGATACCTACATATAATAGGAAATTCATCTAGTTACACTAAAGCTGGACACAGCTGCATAAATATATTTTCTTGCGTGAAAGCTTTTTAGGACACATGAATAAATCAATTTAGTTAGAGCATGCGGTTCATTCATTCAAATGAATATAAAAGCGAGAACGTATTATAGTCTCGATCGATATTCTTCACAAACAGATTCATTTCGTACCATCTGTTTCAAAGGAATATCATGAATGCGATTGTGTCTGTTACCTTTCATTCATTCTTTCAAATTATATTTTTCATTGAACGCTTTTATTTACTTTCAATAATTTTCCAATCCAATAGATAAACTATAGATCGTCACTTTAGTTTTCATTGCGGTGATATTATAATAATTTTGTGTTGACCTTATTTGGATCTCTACTGCTACTTAATGGGCAAGGAAAGGAAATCGAGGGAGGTAGAGTTTCAATTAAGGTGCCGCGGTGAAAACCACCATTAACTTGGCAAAAAAATAGGAATGACACGCGCCTCGGCTCATCATGTGACATTAATTATTCTGTCCGGGTGTAATTCCCGTGCCAAATTGAGGATGGCGTTTTGAAATAAAAATTTGGGTTACCGACACAGGCACGGGGCGCCCCGAAATACCGCACCGTCGTTTGATGATATTGACTTTGACGGACGATTAACAGCTGGAGAGAGAACCGTTTCTCCCGCGGTTATAATTAACACCTCTGTGGTTATATCAGAACAAACTAATTTGATCGACTCATCGGCCTTTGACTCTTCAAGTCCTGGTCTGAACCAGGCGTGACTAAATTCATATTTTTAGCAGAAAAAAAACTTTGAGCTTTTTTAGACTTCATGATTATTGCTAAGATTGCGAGTAACAATTGTATCTATAAATAAGACATGTTTATCATTGGCACTATTGACATAGATAGTTAACATTAATAGGCAGCCGACTTCAACGGATCGACAAACAGTGTCAGTATTTAGTAGCAATTACATTGCTGTGACAATGGAGCTCATACTTCCACGTTTAATGGGGGCATAAAATAAGAGAATTCGGAGTCCTAAAAGGGTGCGAATTGTGGACATTACATTATCTTTAAAAGAATACACGCCAGGAAGACATGGTGGAGCCTTTGTAGTTTAGAAACAGTTATTCTTAACCCGTACATAGTCGCTACATAACGAATATGATGATGCAATTTTAGTACCCAAAGTTGCAGTTATCTAACAAATAATATTACAAGTATATTGAATAATTTTAAACCTTAAGAACACTACTGGAAAGGTCCTGTCGCCTTGTAATGTTTTTCTTCACGTAAGTGTAATATATTAAAATGTAATACTTCCACATCTTTCTCACTCTTTAGATCAGTATCGTGCAGTCTGCAGTCACGCGCACGTGCTTTGTTCCTTGCTAAATGTTCCACGTCGCAACTATTAGCTTCATTAGAACAATAACGAGTTGCCGACTCACATTTATGTTTCACAATTATATTTGTACAACAAATTATTTGATTCAACAAGTTGTTCAGCTGTAACTGTTTTGTTTATTTCTTACAAAGAGTCCTCAGTGTAAGCTCAGTGTAGGTTACATGTAACTTTACTCTCACTTTCATAATAAATGTTGTGGTTATGAATGCTAATGTTTTATTCGTAAATTTTTTAGACGGCGAAAGTAGACATTTTATCTCCTAAAACTACCATATTAATGATCATTACGTTACGACTACGCTATGATATCTAGAACAATAATTGAAGATATTCTCATCTGGAATTGCCTTCATACTCATCCGAAAGTGAAAGCAAAAACAAATTGCCAGTCATTTGTTAACTGACTCAAATTATAGCTAACATCCTTGACCTGGCCAACCAAAAAAGCGTTTGTATGTGTGAGATGGCCTAAAAAACGGCTTATGCTAAGCACGCTCGCTTTGACTGAGATCCGGCCTATCTGTTTAATGAAGCTCAGTCACACTAATCACCGTGAATATTGCTACTCGACCAGCTACTGGCTAGTTAAAAAATATTTTTGCAAACAATGGAAATATTGAGCCGTAAACACCGATCAGAAACACGTCAGGCGTCTTAGAGATAATATTTTTCCGATAGATGTCGACAATGTCGTCTGCTATAAAAGCAATTGAAGGATATCTCGGTGTCATTTCATGGCGACTGTCAAAGGAATTGAAAAGATGGTTATGAATAAAAAGCTGGAATTCCTGTGAGATCTTACCTGATTGATGGGTTCGGTAACAAGTCGCAGATGCCACGAATAACAAGTTGAGTAACGTTCTTTGAAGTATAAGTACTTATCTACGAAAAATTCCTCGCTCCAAACCCAATTTACTATGTTCTCAAATATGATATGACGAAAAGCTCTCTTTCGATCAGTAACAATCATAATTTTTACTCTCCCGAAGAAAGTATTTTTCATGCTAATTTGTCATTTGTCAAGGGAAATGAATAATAACTCGAATCCTCTGTTTACTTTTCACAATATCATAAAAATATTTTTAACTTATTCGTTGAAAAATGTTGGCAGAAGCGCCAAAAAAAAAACATGGAATGCTTAAATGTCAACTTCCCCGGCAGTTGTTTACAGTGCTATAAGCTGAAATAGTAAACAATAGATGTAGAAATAGTAATCTGCGGTCATTAAATCGATTTGACATTTAGTGCGATGACGCGGCACGGTGTTCGCAACGTGAGTGTTTGAACCTATCGATACACACGCGTCGTTGGTTGCGTCACATCACTAGCGTTAGCTAGGGTTTCTCTTGCCTAGTTTCTAGTGTTAATGAGTGTATGGTTCTATGTCACTTGTGTGTACAGTCGGCCGTGTTAATTATTGCTTTTGTGTTCTTTGCCAGTTGGTATTCAAAAGAAGCTATTTTGTAAATAGGATTACATCCGATAGAAAAACTCGAGAGTAGAAACTCCGGGAATATTGCGGGCTGTAGTTAAATGCGGACCACCGAGCTTCAACGTATTCATATCACGAGCCCGCATAAAAGAGAGAATTTTTCGCTCACCGAACGTACATTTACCACAATTTCGGAATTCATAAAAATCTAGGCCAGTAGGTGCGGGAAAATATGACAAATTGGCAATTGGCAACCCTACAGTACGCCACGCGATGATTGCCGTACCTTGAGTGCGGTTTGTTAATGACTTTATTGTTATTTCAGAACATTATTCCGTCACTAATCACTGAGAATAGCGTGTTCTAATTTTAAAAATAAACTGAGAAAGTCAGGATGAAGTCAACAAAGAAGATATAAATATCCTTATCAATCTGAACATCCACTACTCTTACACAGTATTTTATGTACTAACTAGAGGTCCCCCGCGACTTCATCCGCGTACGGAAGAAATTCGGTCCGCTCCCAAAATTCTCCACTTTTTGTTACACCCCTCAAAGAGGAAACCGAGCTATTATTTTGGCGGTGTAGCAGTGAGTGTGGTGAGACGAATTGAGTTGGATTGTTCTAGGAATTAATAGTTCCTAGAACACCAACGATATCATATTATATCCCTATGTTTTATTGCTATGTTAACATCTTGCTTATTAAGATATCGTAGAGACTCGTATATTCAGATGGAAGAGACCCGTCTTCTCTGCACTACAAAAGAAATTTGGTAAAAAGCTCGTTTTCACAACACAAACTAAAAATCACGACTCGACTTTTTCGAAAAACTGCTTTAATTACTGCAAATTTACTTTTTGCAACGCAGTACTCCTTAATTTTTAATGTGGAACACAGCATAAAAATATTATCTTAATCTTTATGCAATACGTGCTTGAAAAATGAAATCAAGTCAAGCATTTCATGTTAGTTTTACATGCCCTGCTTCGCGTATCTCAAGCGTGCGCTGACATGGGATTCGCATTAATTAGAACAGGCGCTGAAAACAGACGAGGAGATGACGGGGAGCTGCCAGACCGGCTGAATATTAAATTTACTAATCAGCGAAGAGAGAGCTTATCTTACTTGCTAGATGCTCTTCTACCTCGTATACCATCAGTTACGCATTAACTAAACCAAGCTAAATTTTAAGTTATAGCAACCACATTAATATTTGAGTCACACGAATTGCAACGATTGAACGACGCAACGACTTCAAATTAATATGGGACCACCGACGCGCGTACTCTCGACGCAAAATAAAAAAGTTTTTTGTAAATCGGTCCTCAATTGACGGAGAAATCAGTGAAATTAGATTTAAAAAAATATATGCTGTCGAACTTAGAACCTCCTCCTTTTTTGAGGTCTGTTAAAAAGGCGGTCAGAGTCAATATATTATGTAGTATGATCTTTCGGCACCGTTCAGAACAGTTCAGAATTTAAAACCGCTTGTCGTAGAGTATACGTGCTCTAGAGCGAGACCACGAATCGACCGATGCGTAAAAACTGTGCTAACGACTCGCTGAAAGGCGATGCAGTTATTGATATACATTCGTAAGAAACGATAAGCCTAAGATCATATCAAGTGGTGTGTCTTGGGAGAGTTCACAGATAGAATTGCCCAGCGGACTCACATAAGATCTTTATGGTGATTGATGACGAATATTTTAAAACGTCGCTCCATATTCAAAAGTTTAAACGAGCAAACGAATAAAGCGAAATATTCGTTGATGAATAATCGATCGATTTACAATTCCCATCTAACGGAAAGCGGCAGCGGCTCAGAGGCGGTACACGACGGGAACGTTACAATCCAATTACGATACGTTTTGCAATTTGGGGAGTTACAAACGTAAGTACTTGTGACGTCTCTTTGAACGCAGAGTCTATGCCTGTGGAATATGCTAAGAGAAATAAGTATGATGAAGTTATGACTGTATAACCATTTAATTATAAGGAATAACTGATAATTTATTTTCGTATGGTAAATTCGGAATGAGGAGGAGGATGGAGGCCTCCCACTAGGTGGACCGACGACATTGTAAAAGTCGTGGGCAACCGGTGGATGCAAATAGCAGGTTGTCGTACAGTGTGGCGGTCTAAGGGGGAGGCCTTCGTTCAGCAGTGGACGTCTACGGGCTGATGATGAAATTCGGAATTCGGGTAGGCTAGTCAACGCGATGCCTGACCAAACCGCAGTATGCTGGGACAGTGTCGCTAGTATGCTGGGTACGCTGCCGAGTAGTAGTGGAATCGAATAGCTCTATAAGTACATAGTAGGTCAAGTTTAATGTTGCACATTTTATTTTATGTATGTAGGTATATGTTGTAAGTTAATTCTAGCTAAATGTATCTGGTCACCTACCCATGATAACAACAATAACAAGCCAGTAGTGCCAATGACACGTTTTTTTTATAGAACATTAGCGTATATTATATAATAATAATAACCTATTCACGCGTACAAGTACAAACAAACACTGAAGAAATAGAATAGCTAGACATACTATTTCTTCAGATTTTGTACGATATACTCTAATAAAATTTTCCTTTGTGTTAAAACCTTTTCTTGTATGGTAGGTAGTCTTCTGATAACGGCGGTAAAAACGAGACATTTTTGTTATTTTGGAATCCGAAATCATGAAAAAAAAATTGCTCTAGAGGCATTATATATATACCTAGGACGAAAATAGCGGAATACGTTTGTATGGAATTTCGCAGGCCGCGTTCCCCCTTAACGTTATAAGAGACCAAAATCACATAATATTAAATTTAAAATAAAACGACTTCTATATCAACCGCTGTCATCGCGCGCGCGACGCGCAGCGGCCCGCAGTGCTAAGCAGGACGCAGCTGCATGCGCGTCGGGCTCTGTTTTCACTCTTTGAAAAAGGTCACCGGATGTGATCGAAACTATAGTCGGAGTATCCGATTTAATTAAACGTGAGTATTCCCGTATGAATAAAACAAAAATGACTTCTATATCGATTACCTGGATTTATTTTCCATTTATTTTGATTGAAAAATCAAACTATGAAACCAATTTCGATAAAATTAATATGGGACCACCTCTGAAGTATGACCTACCAAACAAAAAAATAATCATCAAAATCAATTCATAATAATTGGCGGAGAAATCGCGTAACAAACAAAAAAATAACCTCCATTTTGAAGTCAGTTGAAAAGTGTAATTGATATTTAATCTTGTCACGCTTAATTTTGTGCATTCTTTGCTAATGCTAAAATTACCTAATTTGTTAAGGATAATGCCAAGACAGATGACTTGTATCTAAAATTGTATCTTCGGATACAATTGTGTTGTTTTACGATTTGGTGGCGACCTCATCAGTTAGCATGTAAACTGTAAATGAACGGAGTGGTGATCAAACGCAAGTAGTTCTGCGCCTACGCCTATTTATAACGGCGCTATTTACGTGTTTCTTGTTTTATACCTCGATCACAATTATTTACGTCTACTTTATTTTTTTTTTGGACGTCATTGACCTGGAATTAGAAGCTGGGAGTCGGAAAATTCGTGGCTAGTCCCCTAAAATCTGGTCATTGCTAAATTAATCTAGAGTTGGTGAATAAAACCCCTACTTATCACAGCTGATACTATTGGGCAGTCTTACAATGCCTCTCTCAAGAAAAAAATTAAATAAGAACCTTGAGAATTGTGTGGGTCCTATTCAAAGGTTCTACAGGTTAGTGCCTATTTTTATATATTCTAAGCCACCGGTGTTTACTGAGCTCTCTGTCTTGTCGGATTGAAAACTTCAAAGACCTTTTGCGCGACTCTAGATTTCAATTCGCGCGAAATAAAGTAGCGTTTAGGAAAATATGTCGGTAGGTACTTAAGTCTACCATTTTCAAATATTCCATTTTCATTTTCATTTTCATTGCGGTTGTAGTAGCTATTCCCGTGAACTTTGATGTTTGGCAGTTTCTATATGTATGTTTTTTTGTTAAAGAAAAACCTAACCGAATTTTCTGTTATAAAATAATCAACGCATAGAATTTCAGCCCGAGTTATAGATAGCGCGCTTTCAAGCGCGAAGATGTTTTTCAGTTGTTTTTATTTTACAGAAGTGATTAATGTTGGACATAGATTCATTGAATAATATTGGTCTTAGTACAGGAACCGTGAACAGTTGATAAATCTACGAAAAGGGACATTACAAGCTGGACACGAGAAATGATAATGTTATATTTTTTTTCTAGTAGCAGTTTCAGAATAATTAATTGTTTCAGATGTATTAACATATTAAAGTTTGACATTTTAAATAGCAATAGTAGATAGAAAAAGCGCGCGTAATGTTTCATTCGCAAATTATCCCACGCCTGCAAGAAGGTCATACGACTCAAAAAGTTTCAATCCCAAAATATCCCATGCTCAAAAGTCACCGCGTATTTTTTTGTTTAAATACATGGTTTACATTTTCAAAGGAATTGTCATACACCTTGTACAGAATTAGCAGGAATGGCGACAAGTGCTACGAAAATAATATGTGCACTCAGCCGTAATTGCACGTTAACTGTACGAAATATCCAAATCATTAGCAAGTTAATTAGCACTGTTAATTCTCAAAGCTAACAGTCTGCGAACATTCCTTGTCTGAAAGGCATTCCAACAAAAACGATACGATGGTGGTTTTAGGAAGGGTATTAGAGTATTTCTTTCCTCTTTTTCAAAATATTCCGGATCTTTATAAAAAAACATTTCCTAGTATGCTGAATGTCGTTCTGTTTTTTATTTATTTAAATTTTTAGTACATTTCACATTTTATTTAACCTTGCTATGCTGGAGAGTTTATCCCTCTTTGATTTTCTTCCACACATCCATCAGATTTCTTGTTCATAATTCATATTATTTCTCTTCTTTATTAATCTTCTTTAGAGCTTTTTAGTAGAATCACGCTTGTTCCGCCAATTTCATTAGTTTCCAATATTCTTTCGAAATTTATATTGATAAACTAAACCATCTACCCAAGCATTTGTATACATCATGTATGTACTCGTACGAGACCTGATATCCGAGGAAGCATGGATGCAATCTTCCAATGATGCTTCAAGGCTCCTTGCATCATCGGCTAGGAGTGATGTCACGCTACGAAAATAAAAGTGAATAATATGCCCGAGCACCTAGAAGTTTTTGCTCCGGGCTCGGAAATGGCAAAGTATCAACTAGGTGACCTATCCCTTCAAAGTCAATTCACAAAAACTTAAATTTTATTGCCACTTCATAGGTCATAGGTGGAGTTTATTGGCAAATTCGAGGGTTGTCTTCGTTGTTATCGATATCGATAAATTACTACAAACTGGAAAGTGCTCTCCGTATTTCACGTGCCATGGATTATATTTTACACGTGTTGTGTAGAACATTATGAAAGATCCGTCCTTTTTGATTCTGAGGTCCATAGCATTTTTATCGAAGTTTTTGGTTTTTATTGATACCCTTGGACTTATATTATTTTTATATCTAGATTCGAATCGTTTTGATAACGCTATTATATCTTCCAATTCAAGAATGAGTTTGGAATCCGGAAACCAGTCTTTAATGTTCGTGCAATTATTTGGTCCATTACGTTCGGCTGTTATTCTTGGTCATTAACTTAATTGACTTAAAATCAGCCCGTGATTTACGCGATAACATTAAAGAACCAACATACAAGTTTTATAATTTTAGAGTTTGGGCCAATTGATGGAATAGACCGTTAACACTTATAATCACCAGTGGCATTTTAAAGAAATGGGCTACAAATAAGCTATTGAGCCCATTACAATTAAAAAAACAGTAGCTCAGACTTCTTTGGGTAGCCTAAAATTCCTAAAAACCAACAAAATTGCCAAAATATTTTGTCTTTAGAGCTGGCTACTGAGTCAATACCGCATATGCTTCAACAAAATCTGTTGTGGAAACGACAAGCAATTTTTATATTACACTAGCTTTTCTTTTTGCCTTTCGAAAAGTTTCTTTAGCTTGTAGAAGTGGGCCTACTCCCAGAAGAATACATACACAAACAAATTTATCTATAGAGACAAAAATAATATTGTTACAAAGGGGTTGTAATGTTGTCGTTCCATAAAGTCCTGTACTAGTCTAGGATAGTGTGTCTGAAGCCAGAGGTCAGTCTTGTGGTTTTTATAGAACAAGATTGTTTTAAAATTAATATACTTCATAACAAACTGTGTGTGTACAAGATAATAGTATGAACAAATACTTGTTGAAATGATGTTGAAAACTGGGCGTCTTTTTTCAGCACAACAGCCTCGCCCTCGTCTCTCAATCAACTCAATCTGTAGGTAAATACGAGTAGGTACAGGGATGCTAATGAATACAAATTAAAGACGACATGACGCAAACAAAAAGCAATTACGCATGTTTCCCAACATTCGAATAACATTTCATTTATGAAAATGTAGGTAAAGTCGGTAACAAAAACAAAATTAAATGAAAAGCCCTCAATGTTATGCCTCTTGTTAAATTTTTTAACAAATCTGCGGACGAGCTTACCGTAGGGCGTAAACCTGTTGATACAACGTACACACGTGCCCGGATTGTGAATATATCACGTGTAGTTGGGAAATCGCTTTAAATGAAATGCCCTCAAAACCAGTAAACGGCCCTACCGTTTAATGGTTTTGAGGGCATTTCATTTCATTTCAGGAGGGCAACTGATAGTATAAAGGCTTTATTAATAAGACTTTATAATGGGCCAGTCTCATCTCAGTACAGGAATAGGACCATATACCATAACATTACAGGATTCGTCGTCGGTCACTCTTAACACTAATATTGCTAGTTTTGTTCACCATGAACTGTGACCTCGCGATATCTAGATTTTGACAACCCCATGTCCATTTTGGCTCATATTTGAACTTAAAAGTTGTATTTGCAACTTTCATACAAAATTCCATGAAGATCGGATCTACGGTTCGCAAGTTATCGCCAAACAGATATCATACATGCAAACATAAATTTGTTTACACTCGGAAACCTTCGCTTCGCATCAATAATGCGAAAGTAACTCTCTCTGTCTGCTTTTAGTTTCCGCTTTTTGTAGTTTGTATGACGAGTAGTTTACATCGCGAAGACGGACATAGATAATACCTATTTTTCCCATTGGAATACGTGGAAAACTGCAATTTCATGGGTCTAATTGCGGGTCGTAGTTGTAACTATTGTTTTATACAGCCACAACGGAAATGCACTGCATAATGAGTCACACATGTCAGTCAGAAGACGTCCACTACTGGAATATGACCTCCCCCTGACATGATGCCCACGCTTGGCAGGCGACTTGGGGATCGCAGAATGTTCATCACCGTTAACCGAGGGGATGTTGCTGCCCGTCCTCCGGTGGTTCCGGGTGCAGTTTTAGGACATACCCAAGTCCAATGAATGATGGTTGAGGAGGATGGATATAATGAGTCACACGACTCACTAAAAAGTAATTTGAAACGTGTTCTAGACAAAAATAAACGAAAAAAATTACTAAAAAGAGACATCCCAAAAATCTATTAGTAATACCACTGTATGTTTCAGGCGCCAAATAACAATAAAAACAAATCGGTCCTAGGAAACTAAATACCTTTTTGAGGAATTTATATATCTTACAGTTACAAAAATATAATTATCGTGAACTAGGTACCTACCGCTGCGCTCGCGGTTTTACCAGCATGGGGATAAAAATATAAGACCAGGTTAAAAATTTAATTTTTCACTTCAACGTAGTTTCATTTTCAAATCAACATATTTAAATGATTGAATATAGATTTGTCGCGTGTAAGTCAATAAATGGCTCATAACAATATGATAACTCTTTGTTGTTCACATTCACACCGAAAGTTACAAAAAGCGTATTCCTATTACCTTTCTGCCTTGTAATCCTCAAACAGTCTATAGCATTCCAATCAAAACTTTACCAATCCACTGAATCGTTTCATTCGCCTACGTGTCGATTACAGTACAGACACGCAACCATTATGAAATATTAGGTCTATGTATGAAATAGAAACTTCACTGAAACCGTTACAAGTTCCAAGTTCCAGTTTTTCGATTGCGTTAGAACATAAGCTAACAATCGTGCATGTTGTAAGTATTTATCGCATTGTGATAGAGATGACATTCTGTGAAAAAGTTACCCACACCTAGTATTATACAACGTGTTACAAAAAGGTGTGGTAATACTGAAGGGTGTATATATTTGTGTACTCTACTCATCATTATGAACAACTTTTACTTTGGGGATAAACTTGAAATTGCTGTCCATACAAAAAGTTTATTGACCTTGGACAAAATGTATGGAACAGCTGGTTTTTTTTTCGTGATATCAAGATTGGCCACATAGTAAAATTTCATAGGGCGCATAGCAAGGTTCGCCATTGACGGACACGTCAAGGAGGACGATATGATATAAAAGTTCAAATTATCCTTCAGTATTACACCTTTTTGTAACACGTTGTATATTATCTGTGCCCACACCACACCTATCCAGCAGTCACGGTGAATTGTAATCTCTAGCTCGGTGGTTAGCGCGTCTGACTCGTAAACCGAAAACAAAAATGATACATTCGTTCGGGTTCGAATCGAAAAAATGTTCTTCAGCCAAAGGTTCTTCTTTCAGGTAAAAGAAAATATCGTGAGGTAACCATTGTTATACTATAGAGTACTTTCTAGCTACCATCTTACAGTTCAAAATCTATCGGTAAGCAGTAAGCACTTAACGGTTTGCTCTGGCAGCTTGACTACAAGTTTTCATTCATCCAAAGAGCAAGCAATTTGTAAGTTTGTTTGCCGATAACTTAGCATTGTTGATCCCAAATTCGTGAAATGTAGGCAAAAGTAGTTGATCACAACCCAATTGAACATGTGCAAAATCGGTTAAGCGGATGTGAAAAATTAGGGGTCGGAGGGCCAGAGCTCGAAGCGAAAAACTAGTCGGAAATGGAACCCACTTCTGCTTTTCCCGCCAGTCGAGCGCCATCGAGACCGGCTCAAGAAGCCAGTAAAAGACTTAAGATCTAAAAGTATCCAACGCGTGAGAGCTCTTGTCAACGGCTGTCATTTGCAAAATGCGCTTTTAAAACTCTGCCTCTGCTGGCCTTGACCTAAAAATAACGCTCATTCGTCATTAGAAGTAAAGCACAATTTACATCGGGCTATTTTTGTCGCCTATTGTTTAGTCTACGGCGTCCGTTCGACACGCCATCGCCAGCCTTGCCTTATGAGGAAATCTCACTTCACAGTCTGTTGTCGTATTGTTCTCCTTACTTGTGTTGTTATCGGATTGTATTGAAACTATTGAAAGTTACACTTCACCCTTGAAACAAGTAGCGATAACTACGCACCATGTCACGCGACCGTCACATTTCAATGTCCACTTCTGAAGTTTGTTTAGCGTTTGTATTACCACTTCGATAACAAGTTTGTTATGCCGTCCTTGATTGTAATTGTAACCATGTTATGATATTCTTAGGCCGTGCACTCATTAGTTAACAAACGTCTTTATCATGTGGTTCCATCGCGCGTCTTCGCGCAACGTCGTCACACAATTAACACTATTTCGTCCAAACTATGAATCGATTCTACACAAATGCAGCATTTCGCAAAATGTCGCTCGATATGTCGAGCCTTGTCGCGCGAAATCTCTGCCCACAAGGATCACAATACAAGCGATTTTTTCTCAAATTAATGTTAATGTGTCTCAAAGTAATGTGCGCCCTGAAATCAACTAGAACAACTACACGACCACAAAAACAACTAGTGCCCTACTACCATCGTTTATAGCATCTTGATAAGTATGCTTCAAAAGATTGTGTTAGGTCTATAGAGGGTTATCAAAAATGTTACGTTAACTTGCTCGCTCTACTGTGAAACAGTTTCGCAGAAAATGATAAATTAATATTAAAGCAGTTCTATTCATACATTGCCTTGCCACCAATATATTACAAAATATGTGAATTTTTGACTCCTATGTAAGCAATGCCTTCGACACGTGTCTCCCTTTTGAAAACATGTCCAACGACGGCCAGGGCTGCATTCTAGGCAGCTGATTTGGCAACGGACTGACTACGTCACTGTGACGTCACAGTGCTGCAGCAATACTGCGTCAGTCATGTCAGGGGTTTGCCGGAACTGGAAAATGAAAAACCAACATTTATTAACATGATGAAGAGTGTTTCACTCGGCCAGATTTGTGGTGCATTCATTCTTACTACCCTTTATCTGCTCTGCTCAAAGCATCAGTGCTGAAATTAAAATAGACTGCCACCTGTGACTGACACCTATCCTTGTTTTATGCAAGTCTGACACCAAGACCAATGAAATGGCTTAAGACCGGAACATGTACATTATGTCTATTGTTGTACTCCTTTTGCGATTGCTACAATCGCACTGCGTCAGATACGTCGACTTTATAACTGAAACAGTAAAGCTGGGAAGACAGATACTTTACCAGCTGAGCGCCCACAGTCTGTAAACCGCCTCGCTGTAATGTTGCGTCAAGGAGAAATTAGTTAACAGTTTCACACGTTTCATTAACTGAACCAGTATATCTAGACCTTTGGAACAAAATCAGTGAAGTTGAAATTGTAATTATGTTGAATCCGTACTGCAGCGTCTCAAAGATGGAACCGAAGCCGACCTTTCACTCGCTAGACTCGTCAGCAAAGTTCCATGCAACTATGACGCAAGGCGTACTGCAGTACCTAGGCGCGGAAGAAAATAATTGAGGTTTTACTGCGCACAATTGTAGCACAAGATTGAGCTGACCCACTATTGCAGAGCTTTGAAGTGCTCTACAAACCAAGTTTGAAATGAGCTTAAAAGTTTGTAAACATGAAATATATTAAGGGAGTCGTAAGGCCGAGAATGGATGCCAGACATATTTTGGCAGCTATATCGAGTGCTATAGAGGGGCAGATATTTAATCGTGTAAACGAGTAGATGCAGCGAGAGTTATTCGGGCTAATTAGAACCGTGAAGCTCTAACTTGGCTTCAGTCCACGTGGAGCATGAAGCTCGAAATGACGTCATAGTGACGTAACGATGCATGCAGCGACACGCTCCGTTGCGTCACGACACTAACACGGTCACATAATAAATAATGGTACAGAGCACACGACACAATGTGTTCTCACAGTGAAGTTACACGAATATTCCTCCAATTTGTATGCGCACGCGGTTGCCGTCGAAGTCGAAATGCCCGCATGTTTCATTTGTAATTCCGCACAACTGGCTCGTCGCATGAAATATTCTGGTAAACAATTCGCAAAAGGCCCCCACATTCAAAACGCTGAGGTTTCACCTCATTTATAGTTAATCAAACAATTTATCATTCATTCCGAACCTTGAATAGCTCGAGAGGTAATGTTTTCCTCGTTTATATTACAAGTCTCAAAAGTCATTGTATACGATTGAATCGATAAGCTTTTTGTGATACAGCACTGCATTATTTCATTTGGATTGGAATGTTTCTTGTATCACGACCCTTATGAATATGAAATCGAATCTCGTTTACTTATGTCTCGATTTGGTATCGATAGGTGCACGTGTGTAGGACTGACATACCTGAGACGTCATTACAAGAAACTGGTTTATTTAACGCGACTTTACCACACTTACCACATTACGGCTAAATGTAATATTCATTGATTTCTATTTAAAGTTGTAGTAATTTACCCATTAGTAAAAGTCAACTCTTCTTTACTCGTTTCATCTATAACTATAAAAGGCTTTGTCCTGACTGACTGACTGACTGACTGACATATAGACAACGTACAGCCCAAACCGCTAAACGTAGAGACTTGAAATTTGGAGGGTATGTTTTTGGAGAGGTGTAAACGCCCACTAAGAAAGGATTTTTCGAAAATCAACCCCGAAGGGGGTTAAATGGGGTGTTAAAGTTTGTATGAAACTTTTTTTCTCTGTTTCGATTGATACAAAACTTGGTATACAAATTCTACTATAAAAATAAGAAGATACGGGTGTCACAGTTTTTTCAAAATCAGCTCCCATTAGTATAAAAAAAATATATAAGTTTTAGTGATAGTACGTTTGTTTCTCCTTAACTTTGTAACGGCTGTACATATTAAAATGAAATTTGGTAAAGGGGTTGGGGATAGATGTGGGGATGGGGGTGGGGGTGGGGGTGGCGATGATACTGGGAACGGAGACGGGACTGAGATAGGCATGTTCATATTAAGATTACAATTGGTATCGGGATGGGGATGGGGTGGGGATTTGGTGGGGATGGGATGTGGATGTGGATGAGGCTGGGAACGGGGATGGGCGTGTTAATATTAAGATGAAAGTTGAAATCGGGATGGGGGTGGGGATGGGATGGGGTTCGGGATGGGGATGAGGGAGGGAACGGGGATGAGGACGGGATGGGCGTGTTCATATTAAAATGACATTTGGTATCGGGATGGGGATGGGGAAGGGGCCGCTTATAGGGATGAGGCTGGGAATGGGGACGGGGATGGGCGTATTTATTGGTCGGCTGAACAGATGGAGCTGCATTTTTGGATAGGTAGCTATAGCATAAGGTTCGGAAACGGACATAGGCTATTTTTTTGTAGGTCCACGCAGACGACTGTTGGATGGACATAATTATTATAGATACTGTACAGTCTAAGCTGCTAAATTATTTATTAATCTATAACTATAAAAGGCTTTGTCCTGACTGACTGACTGACTGACTGACATATAGACAACGTACAGCCCAAACCGCTAAACGTAGAGACTTGAAATTTGGAGGGTATGTTTTTGGAGAGGTGTAAACGCCCACTAAGAAAGGATTTTTCGAAAATCAACCCCGAAGGGGGTTAAATGGGGTGTTAAAGTTTGTATGAAACATTTTATTCTCTGTTTCGATTGATACAAAACTTGGTATACAAATTCTACTCTAAAAATAAGAAGATACGGGTGGCACAGTTTTTTCAAAATCAGCTCCCGTTAGTATAAAAAAAAATATAAGTTTTAGTGATAGTACGTTTGTTTCTCCTTAACTTTGTAACGGCTGTACAATGTACATATTAAAATGAAATTTGGTAAAGGGGTTGGGGATAGATGTGGGGATGGGGGTGGGGGTGGGGGTGGCGATGATACTGGGAACGGAGACGGGACTGAGATAGGCATGTTCATATTAAAATTACAATTGGTATCGGGATGGGGATGGGGTGGGGATGGGGATGGGGTGGAGATTTGGTGGGGACAGGTGGGGATGGGATGTGGATGTGGATGAGGCTGGGAACGGGGATGGGCGTGTCCATATTAAGATGAAAGTTGAAATCGGGATGGGGTGGGGATGGGATGGGGTGAGGATGGGGATGAGGGAGGGAACGGGGATGGGGACGGGGATGGGCGTGTTCATATTAAAATGACATTTGGTATCGGGATGGGGATGGGGATGGGCGTGTTCATATTAAAATGACATTTAGTATCGGGATGGGGATGGGGAAGGGGCCGCTTATAGGGATGAGTCTGGGAATGGGGACGGGGATGGGCGTATTTATTGGTCGGCTGAACAGATGGAGCTGCATTTTTGGATAGGTAGTTATAGCATAAGGTTCGGAAACGGACATAGGCTATTTTTTCGTAGGTCCACGCAGACGACTGTTTGACGGACATAATTATTATAGATACTGTACAGCCTAAGCTGCTAAATTAATTTTTAATATTAAATTTGGTCATCCTCAAGCAAACTTAACGACTTGCAAGCGGTTTGGAAAAAATGCAATAATATACGTATTTTAGTGATTCAATTGAGTTGGGCCCCGATTTAACCGAATTCCAGTATTCAACATTACTACGCGGGCAAAGCCGCGGGCAAAAGCTAGTTAGGTATAAGGAAAACTTTGGCTTTTAAATATGTTCTTACTTTAGTTAGCTCCTGCGTTCGCATTAACTTGAACGCTGATAATAAAGTTTATCGCAGCTCTTTTATAAAAACAGGTTCGCTTAAACTAAATTGCTAAACTGCTTGCATAATGGAAGTAGGAGTAGGTAAAGCAGAACTGGATAAATAAAGCTGCGGACGACACTCCAGGAGGAACTGCTAAGTAGGTTATCTCTAATTGGGTTACCCGTGACTCTTCTAACTCCGTATTAGCGCGTCTCGCATAATTCGAGCTCCACATAACAATAGCATGCATAATTGGATAATGGTAGTAATCTTTCCCGCAGCCTTGCGTCCAACGCCTACCATAACCGACATCATTTCCATAGTCACACTCATCTATAGACTCTTCAACAGAGACATCACTTCTCTAAACTGTCGGGTAGCACGCCAACACGAACATACGAACCAATTCAGGCGGCAGATTTAATCGCGACGATGACTCTTAGCCTATTTCTAAGCACGGTTTTGGCCCACTGTTCTCAATTATCAGCATTGGACTAATACCAAACGGTAATGACCTATTTTCGCGCAGTTCTAGTCTTTATACCGTTGGCACCAAGTATTACATTCGCGGTGCAGCTGTGCGGCTTCGTCAAGGTCAAGGGAGTTGCTCAATAGGACCGGTTGTATGTGAGTGTCGCGGTTGCATAATTTCACCCGGTTCCACTCCATTCGCTCGAAGATGTCAAACTCGTTCCACAGACATGTCTCGATCTATGGATAAAGCAATGTAAGAATTAATTGCGGAGAATTCCTTGTTTTTACTCTCGTTCGATTAAAGCGAGTTTATTACATTGTTCGCTGGGCCGAGAGTCCGAGATGGAGACAAAGATGGCATGAATAATTCAGATCCCATAAATGTACGCGGTGAAGCGAGGGATTCGAGGTGACGTTACTAGGGAAATGCTATCTGACTTTATAGTTAAATGCCGCGCAGATAAGGAAAACCAAGCACTTTACAAGCAGAATAATTTAAAACTTAGTCGATGACTAATCGAGTGATCTAGAGGTGATCTTTGATTTGATCAAGATTGTGAAGTTTCTGACATGAATTTGAATTATATCTTAACGACAATTAATTTTAATTAACGTATTCAGTCGAAACCTGGCAAAATGGAATTCCTGAAAGTGGTTCAATGTGTCCATTCGTTAGCTTCAGAGTAGTGGCCAACACATTACCGAGAGGAAGTTACACAAATAACTTGCCCAAGTATATTGTTAAACCGGAAGCCGAACAAAACGAAAAGTTCCTTTTAAGTATTAGCAACTTAGGAACAATTGTGCTTAGAACTTTGTGATTAATGTTTTGTTAAAAACTTGGTATTCCGTCTTTTGACAAAGCATCGAGAAGACCTAGCGTAGCAACATCACCAAGACCAAGACTTACGCAAAATATGAACAAAATCATTTTTTTATTAATCATTTTTCTAAAACTGGAAGCAGAATATGCTCATAGATATGACAATAACAGCATTGAGGCAAAGTTAAAATTTGCCAGGCTTGGAGATGCATAAGGCAGGATGTGAATAATGATAGTTTTATAGCCAGTTAATCTGATATACCTGTGCCATTTACACGTAGTATCGATCAATATTACTTCTTATTTTTAGTTCCCGGGGAAAACCAGCGCCAAAATATCTATTTCTGGATGATTTCTGGCAAGGACTTCCAAACGGCGCGAAATAGCTCTACCTATATATCAAATCCTTCGGACGAGGCAAATGACTCGCGGCGCGTAAATAAGGCTCAATTAATTAAGCGAAGCGAACGAAATGAGCCCGTTTAAGTCTGTAGCAATCTCGCTAAATCTCGTCTCACGACAGTATTGAAATTGAACCATGATAACTCGACAATACCGATAAGTACTGATCGAAGAGAAAATTTACTCAGATGTGGATATATTCGTTTCTCAGTCTACAAGACATTCTGCAATGCGTACAGTTAAATGCTTCATCGTCTACAAATGTTCAAATCCGCAGAGTCGGCGAACCTTATCCGCTGCTACATTTGGGCGGTATCGATCGAAGCCTGCAGGCGCCTATACGCGCTTTCAGCAAATGAATAGGGCATCGACACGCATTACACCGATACGGAGCTTCATTGTGATTTTATCGAGCTTCGGCTACAAATTTAACACTGCACAGGCACGTAAGGTCACCGGGCGATTGATGGCTCCACTGACACGTCGAAGCTCCGCGCCTATGAACCTGTGACATAACAGATTCGTCTCTTGAATTATGGCAAAATTATGGCGAGCGTGCACTCTCCAGCTGTAAATTCCACTAGACTCGACGTCTGGGAACGGGACGCGATATTCACTTTGTTTTATGGAGAGTATGCTCGTTCCCGGTGGATGTTTGCTGTGGAATTTATGCTCAATGTTTCTCATTTTTGTTATGAAATTCTTATTTACAGTTTGCTCTGTTTTGCTTTTCTTGTGCATTTTAATGCTTTCATTTATTTTCCAGTCTTGGCTTAAGCTACTTTATTAGCTGTGGTGATATTTGACCTAAACCTCTTGCGGCAGAGATGTTTATCGTGTCGTAGAGTCGTGACATAGCGCTTCGGAAGCTAGGGCCTGATTACAAAGTTATACGAGTTTGATAAGTGTCAGCAGTACTCCCCTCTCAGGGATCCTAGTTCTCTATATTCTTACATACTCTGACTACTCTTCTATGTACTTATCTGCAGCTTTAAAATGTTTTATCATCGACATATTTAATTTGTGATGTAGATTTTCAATTACTAATTCACAGTCGACTAGGAAGTCTAGGAACGTTTGAATATCATCAGTCTTACTCTCTAGACTACTTTTCATACGTAAGCTACTTTTCATTCCCAAAAAACCAACAGTTCATGTGGGATTGTCACCGCATTTAATACACAATATTTTCAATACACCAGATTCCACAATAATTATCCATTACATCTGAGCTCAGCTTAACCCACACCATCATCCTTATAAGTTATCATTTAATTCTATTATCTGAAGACGTTGTGTATAATCCAATGTTTCGTTGTCCGCAGGCACGACGGAGCGCGCTTGTCTGATTACGGGCTCCGTGGAAGGCATCATGGTGGTGCTGGACTTCATCATGGACAAGATCAAGGAAAAGCCAGAACTGGTAAAGCCGTTTCCAGAGGGCGTCGACACCAAGATGCCTCAAGACAGGGACAAGCAGGTAAGAGAATGTCTTTCTAGCAAGTCCAATGGGCTCTGGACTACTCCTTACTACAATCTCTTATAGCATTCTCATTTGAATCTTATTTGAATAACACTTGTTTGCTCTGGCAGTCTCAGTGAACCTCTTTGTTTCGGTTTGAAAAGCTATGTTACCAGATAAATTACTGGACATGAAGAGATAATGTGTAACATCTTTGAATCCACATGGTTGCATCACTTCAATTCACACATCAGCCAGAAGATGTCTACTGCTGGCCGAAGGCCTCCCCCTTAATAGGGTTGCCATAATCCCCACGCTTGGCAGGCGGCTGGGAGATCGCAGAATGCTCACCACCGTTAACCGAGAGGACGCTGCTGCCCGTTCTCCCGTGCACTTCAATTCAGGCGAGCAATATAGATACCTTCTTGGTCAAATCTTTGAAAACGGACCTATTTACAATTAATGAAATTATGATAAACGGAATAAGAAGAATAAGAATATATTTATTGCCAAAACACGAGGAACAACACTAAAATAAAACATAACAGTCGTAAAATAAGTGGTTATGTCATTTAAAGGGTGGCCTAGGGTCTGAGTTCATACCCTACATCCAAAGAAAGCTGTGAAACGGCTCTATATCTTACTGCGGGCAATACTAGAGAGTTCATGAGTCTTCCACCACAGCACCGCCCACCAACAATCGAGTTGGTTTATAGCTGGTGGTTATACGCGGACGTAAATCCCATGAAAAAAATTGTTAGTCAGTTGGCATTTCCATAGAATATGCGATAATATGGCGGACTACCTAACAAAAATATGAAACCACGACCTTGCTCTAAGGTATGGTAAAACGAACTTTTGGTTAGTACTTGTGCTTGCACGGAACCCTCGTTGCGCGAGTCCGACTCTCACTTGACGGCTATTATTTTTAATATGAAGCGTTATTTATTTCCTACGCAAAAAACTCGTAAGTCAGAAAAAAAACGGAAATACAAAGTGTTTGTGAAACTAAGGCACGTGAACCAACTGCATAGGCATTATGCACGTATTCTGTCATCTAGCAGTTGCCACAGTTGGCACGTAGTACCTAATAGAGTGATAGCCAGCGTGTTATCTAGGCCCACGCGCCGCCGCTATCATTCTCTCGATAACTTAGAACAGTGTTCATTGATTCTGGACACTCACTACATATCTCATTATGATTATGATTACCATGACGTAACAATTACGGGCTTTGCTTAAAACCTCGCTCATAGATAAATGATGTTCGTCAATATTGCGCATATCATTTTTGTATTCCGCAGACAGAAGTTAAATGACGTTTGTCAATGTATGCAGCGTTTTTAAGTAGGACTCGTAAGTGCTGTTTTCTATAGAATATCTAAAAGTTGGATTATCTTCCGTATTCTAGCTAGATTCAATCGGAAAGGTTTCCACTCGGAAACTACACTCTCTGTCTCCGTCGCTCTTATTGCAGAAGACGGAGATGATGACAGTGTAGGAGTGGAATACGAGAGCTTCTGTGTTTCATGAGATATTATCCTCCTATTACAGCACAAAATTTGTAAATAGTTTCATACAGCACCCGTCGGACACAGCACTTGAAGAAGTGGATGAAAAGGTGGGTGGAAGGAGTCTTAGCTTTTTTGTTTTAATGATGCCAAGTTTTGCCAGAATAGCTTTGAAATTCTAACCTTATTAGGGTGAAGCATCGGCCCATATTACGTAGTACAATTATTTCTTCTGTGCCAAAGTCGACCTGCCCTCTGCTACCAAAAGACGCCACGTATCTGTGCCACGGCCTGCAGCCCGCGTAGATTCCTCTCCAGTTCTCCACACCCTCCAGTATAGTATCGGTACCGGGACCATCGGACCAATAGAACGTTGATGCTGCTCGATTCTCTCCCATTCCTTCCCCAGGCACGTAAGGGTTTGTAATTTAATCACGCCTATCTCAGCCAAGAGTTATTGTGAGTGTCCCTAAAATTCTAAGTACGTTTTTTAAGCCTGTACCTGTACCCAAGTTAGAAATAGAACTACACGTGATATGGAGTCCTAATTCTGTAATTCCTAAATAATGAATAGCAAAGTATATTTGGCATTCCGTGAGTAGTGTGGAGTGGTGGAGTTAGATAAGCCGTTATCGACAATTCGTGACCTCGATACACAATTGTTAATTTCCTAGTGTTTAATTTAATTGTATCTTGGTTTTAATAAGTAGTTTTCATATCTTTTCGGTTAGTTTTAGTTTCGGTGCAAGTCCGTCTGTGGAAATAGCACCCCTATGCCAGTTATACAAACATCGAGCGGTAGTGATGTAACACTAAATAATGCATGCAAAACTGGCTTAGACTCAGTGAACAGACTATTGCATATACCACATTTACGCATGTAAACTTACCTTACAGGCCCCCAGACATTGCCACTTTATTTACCCACAAAAAGAACAAAAAACTCTATTACGGACATAGTAAAACAATTCCCCCTGCTATTCCCCGTTCCACAACAATAACAATAACTAAACACCCAGTGAAGTTTGCTCAAGGGGAGACGCAATGGAACGTCCGCCTACAGGAATGGGAACATACGAAATCGGTTTGGCCAGCTCGGGGATTTTGTAGTGTTGATTTCCATGCAAATCGCGCGCCACCCCTAGCCCCTACTCGCCGCCTACTCCGGCAGGGCTGCCAGTAACAAAAGTTATCCAGAAGTGGTAGAAAAGTACTTAGGCTACTTATCTAACGGCCAGTAGGCGTTGGTTTGACCCAAATCGACAAATAATAGAGTTGTAGGGCTTCTGAAATAGTGGACGTTCTTTCGAGTAGTGGTCATTATTTTTCTTTTGTGGAGTATTTTATAGCTTACCTTTCAGCGGTGCTTCGAGATGAGTGTAATGATTTTGTAATGTTTCAAGTAAGAGTTTTGGCGTCGTAAAATAAACATTTCACGTATTTGTTTCTCAAGCTTGTGGTTTTTGGAGTATTCATTTGTAATTTTTAATATTACCTAATAACTTTCCGATTAGATATTAAAGTATCGTTTGGTAAACAATTTATTTTCGATAAGTTCCCAAAACTACATAGTAGTCTCGTGTAGTATCCAGTCTTCAGTCTTCACCACTTTACTGGGTCATGACTTGGAATTGATCGTGACTTGCTTCACTTGTCTTTCATCTTAGTCACGACAACTTCATAGAACCCTAATATACAATTAAACTTAAAACGTATCAATAGAAATAGACGGCATGGCATTTTATTTCGGAAAATGCGAGATAAAAAATCTTTAAATCGCTGGCAACGCAGGCCGTATATGCTAGGTATAGTCTAGGACCTAAAAAGTGCTGAATCTGTGTTGCTAGCCCTGGTCTCGGGCAGTAACAGTATCCAGGAGATCGGGCCGTGGGGGCACCTCATTGTAATTCGGTATTGTGTTTTTGACAGCCCCCAGTAATTGCCGAAAAGGCGTGCTGCTTGAAAGTTAATTGGCGCGAGCGACTGCCCTGTTATTTTTGCAGATTTCTAAAGAATTCATTAAGTTTGATTCCATTTTAGTAATGGGAATTTCCACTGTATGCTCGGAACTTTGATATCGCATTAATATTGTAAATGCAAAACGTGCGAGTTTGTGTTTATTACTATATATACTACTACCGAGCACCGAGGCGAGTTTATACCATACTGGACATATCTTTGGATTTCGGATTGTTGTTGCTATAAAGGTACGATATAACTATAACCTCTGCATTTTTGTCTTTTCCCTTCAGAGAATTATGGCATCGCACAATATGCATTTGCATGACACTTCAAGCAATTTAAAATGTATAATTTATTTATGCGAAAAATGATTATATCATTTGATCACTCCAACGAAACGAGACGAGCGAAACATTTTCGCCCTTCCCATCATAGTGGCAGTGTCAGAATTGTGAACTTACGAACAAAATATTGCGCCGCACTGCACTCGTCACCATAAGATACCTATTAGATGTGAAATATGTGAAAACTCTGTATGTGCTTTTCATTTGAAAATTGGAGGATATCGCCAGAACCCGCAGCACGTAACTATTCTTAGCATTGTTACGTAACAAGCGTAGGTACAGCAATCGTTAGTTTTCCTACAAGGCTCCTACAGAGCTCCTGTAATATCATTTTGCGTCACCGGGGAACTCTCGTACTTAGAACTAATTAATTATTAGCGAAGCCGGTGACGTCGGGATCTTTCGTCGCCCCTGTAAGGGCTGGCGGGAAGCTGGACCAATTACTGGACTTGTAGAGAGATCGTCTATCGAACC
Source organism: Erannis defoliaria (assembly GCA_905404285.2). NCBI lineage: Eukaryota > Metazoa > Arthropoda > Insecta > Lepidoptera > Geometridae > Erannis > Erannis defoliaria. The sequence continues at coordinate 16,788,959 of FR990085.1, read as the reverse complement.
GAAAATAAACATAATTAATTATCCTGTATAACAGGATGTGTGGACGCGATACTGCGGACCAATGAGACGGAATTATATTCTTCCTTTTCAACCGACTTCAAAAAAGGACGTTCTCAATTCGACTGTATGCATTTTTTTTGTATGTATGTTACGCAATTACTCCGCCAATTATGAACTGATTTTGATGTTTTTTTTTGTTTGGTAGAGGTAAAAAAAAAGAGGTGGTTCCATATAATTTTTATCCAAATCGGTTTAGTAGTTTGGTTTTTAAATCAAAATTACTAGAAAATATAAAGATGTCATTCAGCTATTCGAAGTTAAAGTCGGTTGTATTTTTTTTTAACAGCGTATTATATTATTTTTCTTCTTGGACAGACCAGTGGCCTGCGCAAATCAAATCCAAGATGGGTTTATCACACTATTATAATGCGAAAGTTTGTCGGTATGTGTGTGTGTGTATATATTTGAACTTCTTCACGTCAAAAAGGCTGAACAGATTTGGATGAAACTCTGAATGGAGAGCTTATTTCCCGGAATACCATACATTATACTTATTATCATGCCGTTTTTCATCATCACGCGGCTGAAACTGCGCGGGCGCAGCTAGTGTAATATATACTTACGTTGGCCGCGCTCTTAAGGGTAACACATAACCAATACTACGCCGAAAGGAGGTAATTCTACTCATAATTGTGAGTAACTTTTATTATGAGGCGCACTCAAAAAGTCGCAAAAAAAAACATTTCGTCCATAAACAATTCTATCACCCTCAACGAAACGTGTGGAACAGCTGGTTATTTCGCGATTTCAGGGCCTTCCTTGTAAAAGTTGCTTACAATGATAAGCTACTACGGCTTCTTTCTCCTTCCTACCATTTTTTTACATAAACAACTTGGACACTTTAAGCGTAACCTCTTTTATTGGCAACGGAACAGATCTGGCCATGTTAGAGTAGGGTCCGCGCACCGAGGTGAGCGCTCCGCACCGCCGCACGACGTGAGGTGGGTGGGGTACAACAAGGGAGGACGTTATGTAAAGCTATGCTCTAGTATTTGGCTGGCTACCAAACAAAAGTTAAAATCAGACGCTAAGCACTTAACGCAGCAGCCACACAGCGATTCCCGTTCCAGGCAGTATTCACCATCTTCGGTCGCGTGGTTGTGGTTAAACGTGTGCATGGACGATATTAGTGCAAGTTTTATTTTCCACCTTTATTTAAGAATGAGGAATCTCATTCTTCAGTCTGCCCGTGAACAGACCATGGTGGATGTAACTGCGCCGAAATATAGAAAGTTCGCCTCACAACATAATAAAATAAATATAGGTGGACATTTTTCACACAGCGCCATCTAGCCCCAAACTAAGCAAAGCTTGTAATATGGAACTAGATAGATGATATAATATTTATATACTTTTTTTTAGTACATACTTATAATACATACTACACCCAGACACAGAACAAACTTCTATGTTCGACACATAAATGTTTGCCCTGGGTGGGGATCGAACCCACGCCCTACAGCTCGAAGGCAGACATGCTACCAACTGAGCTATAAGGCTTAATTAATTTTATATATAAATAAATATCGCGTAATTAATTTTGATCACACCAATAATACAAATGCGAAAGTTTGGCGCTATGTGTGTTACCTCATCACTACAAAACGGCTGAACGGATTTGGATGAAACTCGATATCACCATCAGCCAAAAGACTTCCAACTTCCAATGCTGGATGAAGTCCTCCCCGTTAATAGGGTTTAACGGGGGTTTGCCATAATCCGCACACTTAGCAGGCGGCTTGGGGATCTCAGAATGCTCACCTGCTGTCCGTCCTCCGGTAGTTCTGGATGCAGCTCTAAGACATACCCAGGTCCACTCGATATAGAGATAGCTTATTTCCAGGGATAACGTATAGGCTTATTTTTATCGCGGGTGAAACCGCGTGGCCCAGCTAGTTATTCTATATTTCACATGGTAAATGCGTCATATTTTCGCCCTTAACGCGCAAAGCGCTTGAAATGAACGGCAGCCAAGATAAACTCGGAATAGCTCTACCTGGATACTAATTAGAACTCATTCCCTTCTAATTGGATTCACGAAGATAAACAATTTTGCGCAATTCCTTTGGAGCATGGAACTGGGACCGTAGTTTAGACTGTAGTTAGTTACAACTCGGTAGCTATGGCAACCAGAGCTGGGTAGACACATTATACCTACGGGGTTCATTGGGGTACTAGGGCATCATTGTTAAAAACTTCTATTATAGGTCCGACTTTAAATCGCGAAAATCTATTCAGCTGTTCCAGAATTTTCGTCGAGAGTGAATGACGATTCTCTATACTCTATAGCAGCTGAATATATTTTTGTGATTTCAGGAGTCGGCACCATAGTGAATGTTGTTCACAATGGTTGATACGATTAGGTATTTTCCGCTAAGGAACACCGTTCCGCTTCATCATCAGTCAGTAGACGTCCACTGCTAAACGAAGGCATGCCTCTTAATAGGGAGGGGTTGCCATAAACTCCACGCTTGGCAGGCGGCTTGGGGATCGCAGAATGCTCACTACCGTTAGCTGAGAGGACGCTGCTGCCCGTCCTCCGGTGGGTCCGGTTCTGGTTGCAGTTTTAGGACATACTCAGGTCCGTTCCGCTTAAATAATATTCTTTTAACAAAGTGTGTTCAATCAGAGATAAATATTAGTACTGGATTATGTATTGGATATGCCGTATTTGATAAAATATACCGCGGAAGTAAAGTAATGTACATCAGTACATTTTAAATGAGCGTGACGATTGAAAAAGTGGTAGACCTTACGTTTCGTTGAATTAATTACAGAGCTGGTGTACTCGTACTATTACGACGTTTTAATTAAACACAAATATAAGACTGAATGTGTTTTATTTGCCTTCAACGCATCTACTCATTAGAGTTTTTAACTATATAATGTGGTCGATTCTGGCGGTTTTAGTTGACAGTTCTAAACTAACTAAAGTATTGCTGCCCTTAGCTAACATGCCTAGTAGAAAAGTGACAGCAATACTTTAGTTCGTTTAGAACTGTCAACTAAAACCGCCAGAATCGACCTAGCCTATAGGGCTATAGCCTATACTCAGCCTATACGAACTTACTTACTTACTTTTTATTGAATAAAAAAAAAGTTATTGAATTGATAATCAGGTAACAAGTAGTTCAAAAGAGAGAGCTCAACTTGTAAACCTAGGACTTAGGAATAAATAAATAAGACACAAATAACTTGAAAGCTAATTATATACTTAATTCTCACAAAATGGTCCGTCACGTGATCAATTTAGTTTGAGGACTAAAATTTTCTTGTGTTCTAAAAGTTGTTCGCTTTGATGGGTAGAACAACTATACCATAAGTTTGGCTACACTCACCTGAAACACCTCGTATACAAAGTGTAACAAAAAAGTGTGATAATATACTGAAGGGTATGTACTTATCATTATGAACAACTTTTACTATGGGAAAAAATAAAAAGAATAAAAAATCTAGAAAAAAAAACTCTAAAATAATAATAATAATCCCTGAAATCGAGAAAAATATTTGTCTAAGGTAAATGAACTTTTTGTATGGAATAGCAATTTTTTTTCTCATAATAAAAGTAGTTCATAATGATGAGTGCATAATACATAACCTTCAGTATTAGCACACCTTTTTGTTACACGATGTAAAATAATGTGTAGGACTAACAAAGGCTTTTTAAAAAATGTAGCCAAATAGAGTTTGAGGTGAGGTTGAAAGCGAAACCTCCGTTTCGAGCCTTACACCGCAGCCGAAAGCAGATGCCATGACATACTAACGAGTAGATTTATATACAATTCTTTGCTTACGCGAGGATTTCGCTCGAGGCTAACTTTATCTAATACTCAGCTTGTAAGGCTTCTACCTATCTTCATTCATTGAAGGTACCGTTTACCTTCGCGTTCTATGATCTTGTCCTGTTCAGGGTTATTGGTAACTGCCTTAGCAACAGATTTTATACATCTCAACAAACAAATTTTGAAATTTGCTAGAGAAACAAAATTGTAGAACCCCCGACAGATTTTCTTGAAACAGTATAATCAAAAAATCACATTAAAATCGGTTCGCCGTTATCTAAGAACAGTCTCGATCAAGTCACCTATCACACAAATAAATAAAAACATAATTGGTACAGCCGTTTGTAAGCCACAGTCACACTTTAATCAAACTTATAACTTTCCTTTTTTTTTGATCGGGGGTAAAAATGTTAATTTACTCGTAACAAAATGTAGGGGACTGCTGATTTATTTCTGACTCATTGTAAACTCGTCATAGTCCTCGCCACAATTATTTTCAACTATTGTAAACCTGCCACACTGGTATTTTTCGTACAGACTTCAGAAAAATCAAACAAGAAGTAGATTTTTTTAAATCAATCACAGCAATAATCAAAGTAATAGTTTGAAATAATACAAGTCATGTCAATCAAAGGCACTCAAAGTATGTAAGTGTGTAAAAATCGTTAAATATATTGTTTACAATTAGTTTAAATACAAAATTGAACTGGTAAGTATTTAAAAGTTTACATACAAAGAAAATAATATAAAAGATAATTAGATATGGATAGGTACGGCGCGCAAGCGATAGAAAGAGATATAATAGATCTATTAAATAGAGTAAAGCAATTTTAGCTACGCTGCGCGCTGCAGCGCAGGTATAGGGTCACAATCACAATTCAAATGTTGCATATTTACGTGTACGCGCAGGCTGCTTCCTATCGATAAGAAACAGTTCGGAAGGATCATAAATCGATAATATCTTATACAGGTTGGAGCAGGCAACACATTTATTTATTTACTAGTTGTACACCGCGGTTTAACCCAGCTGATGATGAAAAATGGTGATGATGATGATGATAAAAACAGCCTATTTGCTATTCCGGGAAATAAGCTATCTCCATTCCGAGTTTTATCCAAATCCGTTCACAGTTTTGGCGTGAAGAGGTAACAAGGACACACATTGTAGTTCGTAATTTTCTTTATTTTTTTTTTTTATCCTGGTCAAAACTTTTAAAAACCTTGTTTGCTGTCGCTACGTTCTGCAAAATTGAGACTTGTGGCGATTTAACAATATCTTTTACATCATATTTTTATTTTATTTCATAGGTAGCTATGACGAATTTACAGATATTTCTGATAACAGTGGCAAGTTGACTTTCAATGTATGGAATTTTCAATAAGTGTGTCGAATTAACTTTGGTTGGGGCCAGTTTACAATGAGCCTTTTTCTCGGTCATTTTAAATTTCGTGATACAAAAGTTGTTTGTTTTTTTTGTTCAGATTCTAGTCTTGATTCTAAGAGGTTACTCGCTAGTTACCGAAACCCTGTAAGTAGTTTGTTGTTTGTCCTATAACAACTACCGTTGAACCATTGGTTGGGCCTTGCTTCCGGCGGTGTACAAGACTCTGGTATCAGAACTCCATTCTATAAAATGTCCGCCAATATAACGATAAACATTAAAAATACGTTTATTATGGAAATTTACTGGAATTGCTCGTAATGTATGCCCTCTGTTCTGTATGACTTTTCTACAATTTCTTTAGCAAAAAAAATCTACTGTAATGTTTTGTCTTGTTTCTAATTTGCAAAACTGCTTATCTTCCTTAGGCAGTCGGGTAAAAAGGTAATTTTGTTTCGATAAGTAAATATTATAGTAAAGTGCGTACTAAACGATATGTTTGTGAACCCTCTTGTTTGTAGTTATGTATTTTGCACGTCCAATAAGGGCCGAATATAGTGAAACACCTGGGTATGTCATTAAACTACAACCAGACCCACCGGAGGACGTGCAGCAGCGTCCTCTTAGTTAACGGTGGTGAACATTCTGCGATCCCCAAGCCGCCTGCCAAGCGTGGGGATTATGGCAACACGCTTCTATTGGGAGGCCTTCGTCCAGCAGTGGACGTCCTATGGCTGACGACGACGATAGTGAAACAATATAGGGGCCTTATTTTTGAATCGCACGCAAAGTTCCGCATGCGAGCGGAGCCGACTTTCGAACGACATTGAACCTTATTTCAAACAATATCATTCGAAGGTCGGCTCCGCTCGCATGCACAACTCTTGCGGTGGAAAAATAAGGCCCTAGGTGTTAGGTGCGTAAATTTTAACTACTCCGTACCAACCTATATATTCAAGCAAATAAAATATTAGATTTTGATTTAAATTTGTGTTTGAGGAAGTATTTAGATAGAACAAAAAAGTTTCCTAATTGTAGTATGGAACTCTAATTACCCAACTATTATTGTATTCTGTCATATACTAATTCTATCAATAATACATTACCAACACTGGACTGCGTGTTCCGTGTCAATATAGGCTCGGGCCTCGCAGGCAACGTGCCGATGTATCGATAATCGCTGTTTCTAACCCATCACCTTCACCTCAAATTCCACGCTTTAGTACGCAAATCAATATGCATACTCTATTCATATCTATACGTGTCCGTCGCCTATGTTACACAGGCGAAGTAGATAGATCACGCGAGTTTCTTGGAATGCCTGACTAGATTTTGAAACTGTCTTCTATAGATATGCCTACAAGATACAGAAATAAGTAACGCTATATTGCAGTTTTTTTTATACTGAAGACTTATACTTTTTCTTTAATTAAATCTTAGATTTTCCTCACACGCATGTGGCGTAGTAGTCTATTTTTCACAACTATTTATTTTGCGTATCTGCTTGTCCTACGCTCTTAATGCGGAAGTATGTCCGTCGCTTTGTTGGTTCGGTCCTTTTTGAGACAGCATCATCTTACGTACGACGTGTTTTTCTCCCTAAAATTAGTTGCGTGATGTGGTGAGTCGCATATCACTTTTTATTCCATGTCAATATAAGAGATTAGGTAAACATAACACTCGCGGTGGGCGGCACTGCGGGGCAGCTACTGTGATCATAAAAATAATCAACTGATGTGAATCTATTGCGTCGTTCCAATTTAAAAAAGAACCCGTTTATTAATGTTTGATTGGTACGTAGAGCGCACTACCAGCCAGCAAATTTTGCTAACTGGATAATTCTATTTTATTAATTAGGTTACAAAAGTAGTAAAATCTCCTTTGTAAAGTTTTACAATTCATACTTTTATTCCCTTTTATTATAAATCAATCAAAAATGTATGCTCTACTCTACTATCGTAAAAGTTTACTTTGTATCTTTCCATAAAAGTACATGAATATTACATCTGCCTCCTCCAAGTCTGTGGCATTATAGTATAACATAATACAAACTTGTAAGTGTTAATAAAGAGTTGGCAAGGTCGTCGATATACGTACCTACCTCACACTCACACGTGTATGTGTATATGTTAATGTGTTGCCGTGATTAGCGTGCATGCAAGTGTGAGCCGTGATATTGTACAACACGCTGTCACGATAACGAAACTGTTATCGGGGAAACGAATGCATCATGCAAACGTTAACGTTTATTTATACTTTATAGCACTGAATTGTGAATAGAATGTTTTGAAACGTTTTTTGGTTAGAGTAGATGAACAATGAACATCTATTATAAAATATTTATGAAGATAATGTATGGCCACATAATAAATAATAGTACCTTATCGACTATTTATTTTTCGTTTTTTTTTTTAAATTTTGTTTTTGTACGGAGTAGGAAATGTACCAATTTTTTAGGTATAAAGAAAGAACAACGCTTGTGAAAGGATTTGCGTTAGTTAAAAAGCGCTGCTGTGGGTATATAATTATGTCGCGATCGCGAGGTCACAGCCAATGACGTAACAACCAACTATGTGTTATTTGAACACTGAAGCCAATGATATAATGTATATAAGGAGGGAGATATGTCATATCGCGTCTTAAAATGGCCCCGTGAAAACGGCCCCAGGCACTGTCTCGCCTGTCTGCGCTCAATAAGCGAGACACACGCTATCTCTTTTGCTCTCATAAAGTGCTATTTTCTTACTCGTAAACATGACAGCACGGGTCATTTCCAAACGTAGTTTTATTACGCGATGGCGCGAAAGCGATTAAAGTTCACAGCTAAGCAGCTAGCAGCACATCTACCGTTTTTGGAAACAAACAAATTTTCCAATCTGCTTTTCATTTTGCTGGCGTCGCATCCCCTGGTGTGTCGGACTTCAGCTTCAATTTACTACATCTACAAGCTCCTTCCTTTTCTTCTCTATCTAGAGTTACTTCATACCATGCATCAGTCCTCAAGTTCCTAAAAAACTTTTGCCATTCCAGCTTTCCTAATTTATTATATGTATATAAATCAGAAATATAATTAGAAATTAGTGAAATTAATCATCTAAAAACGACATCGAGCGACCTATTTGAAACGCAATGAAGTTGAACAGCCATAGATCTAGTCCTACTTCTTCCTAATTTGTACCCAAGTTATATAAATCAGTATTATAATTAGAATTTACTCATCTATTATCGACGTCGGCATGACCTATTTGAATCGTAATGACGTTAGGCTGATAATGACAAGTTCATTCAGTACGGGCCCTCATTTGCCTTTGGCAAGTAAAGTACCATTACCTACCGTTGGGCAGAGAATTATGCCGTAAATTATTCCCTTTGCCGCGTTGAGCGGGATTGTTAATTTTTAATTTGTTACTATTCGTGGCTACGAAGCTGTTCTTTATTGTCCTGGAGCCGTGTTTCATTTTCTTAGTCTTACAATTATAATTAATTAGTCATTAGTTAATGGTTACTCTGTTCGGTGTCAGAAAGAATACTAATTTGTCCACTCTTAATTTTATTCTGGGTCCTAAAACAGATGGCGTTATTTTTTAAGGCATCGGTAGACGTAATTGGGCTCAACTCAAAAGTTCGGATAGTCTGACATTTCTGATCTGTTTTTCTATCTATAACAAAAAACCTACTACTGCACGTGTACCTTACACGTTATGAAAGCTAAAACAATAATAATAAACAAATTAATATTCTCAATGACACCTGCACTGATCCCCTGACACAAACGTGGACGGTAATGTGTTTTGACATTGAACAAATTGTATTTGTAAAATAAAACAGTAATAAAATAATACTATACATTGTGCTAATGGAGTAAGCACAATACCTAATTATAGCATCGTGCGTGGTAGCCTAGTTCGGAAAAAATCCGATTCACATTCTAGTGGGATCGGTTCCGTGCCAATGGGCTCTTATGAATTTTTAAGTACGGGTTTTAATAAATCATACCACTGGTTTTTCGAATAAGGAAGTAACATCAGTAAGAATACTTGCATATACAGAGATAATATTCAATGACGAACGTGCAGCCGTCACTTCGCCCCAGGTCTGCGTGGTGTGACATTCGGAACACTCATATGATCGAGTACGCAGTTGTCTGGCTTTATCCCGACACGGACGGCCACTCGACTTTGACCCATTTAGTAGCCATCTGGGACATACTAAGAAGACTATGTCCAGCCAAACAGTACACTGGTAAAGATGAATTTCTATGACGAGAAACCCTTATCAAAAGTTCATCCATAATGACGTTCATTCTTTCATAGCCAGAAATGTAAGCTAACTGTCCTCGTTCCGATTCCAGGTAAAGATCCTGGTGCCGAACTCCACGGCGGGCATGATCATCGGCAAGGGAGGCAACTACATCAAGCAGATCAAGGAACAAAGCGGCAGCTACGTGCAGATCTCGCAGAAGGCCAAGGAACTCTCGCTGCAGGAGCGATGCATCACCGTTGTTGGTAAGTTCTTCAACTTAAAGTTGATTTTGTCCGCGGCGCTTATTGGTTATTTCAGCCGCAGACTGCTGTGATCGTCATACGCTCATGGACCAATTCTAAAAATTGCAAGTTCTACAAATGCTTAATTATCAAAAAGGTAAACCAGATTCGAGTGGCTTGCCTTGCGAGAGAATTAGATCCGGCAATGGATTGATGTGGGCTGATGATGATGAAAGTATCACTTCCCCCGCAAAATGGATGCCTCCACAAATAAACAACGAGGATATTCTTGCTCTATGAATACTTGGCCGCCCACGCGTAGACTGCTCTATCCTTTTGCAAATTACTATGTACATTTACTCTGAGCAGCAATACCAATCTTGTTTCTTAGTATCCAGCTCGAAGTATATTGAATAGATTCAAAAACAAGATTTCATCAAAGATCGTGCTTATACAAAATCTGCGTCGACCTACTTTCAACTCTTTACTTTAGCCAACGCTTTGGCAGAACGTCAATATTTAAACCGTTGCGATTAGATAGCACATAATTACGCGAATGCGGGCTCCGAGGATGCAAACCGCAATTAGGTTTGAGTGTTTAGGGTTATTGTTATGAGATACGTTTGCGAGTGCCGGGGTGTTTAGATACGCACGCGCGGGATGCTGCTGTTTTGGGGATCAGTAATGCTTTAGAAATGGCGAACGTGCAAGTAAACGAGCGTAAACTGGGGGGAAATTATGTAAAAAAAAACTCATCCCATCCGAGATATGACAGGATTACTGCTGCTGTATTCTATTCCAGGGACAGACAGCATACGTCCGAATTCCGTGTCTTTCAGTCTTGCTTAAAAGTGACAGCAGATAGGATTATATAGAAATACTACATCAGCTTTTAACATCCCAGCGCTGAGTATAGCCCTTTTCTCGAAGGATAATTTGGCCATATTCCACCACGTTGGCCCAGTGCGAGTTTACATGCGACATATAATTTCTTCGCTGGACGTTATAATATAGGTTTCCTCACGAGGTTTCTGTCTTAAGAAACTAGCTGCTTCACTGTTCTTAGTCTTATCCTCTGTATGTAACATGAGGTCCGCGTTACGTTCCAGGCGATAAGGAGAACAACAAGAAGGCGTGCGTGATGATCCTGCAGAAGGTGGTGGACGACCCGCAGTCGGGCTCCTGTCCGAACGTGTCGTACGCGGACGTGGCCGGGCCCGTGGCCAACTACAACCCCACGGGCTCGCCGTACGCCGTGCCCAACTCTGAGGTGACAGAGGTGACGCGCTCGGACACGCTCCGCTCCTTCACTACGTATACCACACGCCTTATATCACACCTTCTGCGCTGACCGGAACACAATTCTCAGTTTCAACTTCGCGGAATGTTTTTGCTCGTTTAGCGCGCTACTGTGAAGGCAGTGTTTAGATTTTTCTTGGTCTCATCATTCACATCATACACTTTAAAGGTCTAAATGGGTTTGGTCGACCGACGAATGTATCGTTATAGGGATGTATTCGCAATATATCTCATTCAGAAGACACTGGTTCAGATTTAAAATCAAAAATTAAAACGATAGCACGAACATGCGATTTGTCAACTGCTTTATTTTTCGTATACGAATAAAATGGACTACCATTAGAAGGATTCCAAAATCGAATCCCTGACTGCCCCTGGTTTGCTTTGTGCGCCAATTTCCTACGTTTATAAGTCTATCTACGATGTATCAGATTGCATTCGAATAAAACTCACAACAATATCAGTAAAAAGTTTCCAAAGCAGTCGTCCTCTTCAAACCTCGAGCAGCTTACACCCTTGACCCAGTGATCTATTGCGTACCACAGACGAAATAATACTTGCCGGACTAACAAATAAAAAACAAGTAGTTTTATCTTGCGGTTTACTAAGAGCTTTTCGTATCCTGTTAGCTCGGGTGATGATCTCAGATTATTTTCCTTGTAACATACTAGCTGCTTCCAGCGATTTTACCTAACTAGGTATAATTATGTACCTAGTGTTTCTATGATCGATGATGTTACGTGCTCCACCACCGTAGACCGATATTTGCTTAACATCAAGCGAAAAAGCGGTCAAACGAAAGTCTATTAAAAAAAAAATTTTGTCCGGAGAAAGGTTTTTAATTGATTGATTTTAATTGAATCACGTAATGCTTCTTTTAAGAGTAAAGAAAGCCCCCGGTAATGGTTCTTTCAAAGCTCATTCTCTCTCGCCTCTTCCCCGACATTCTACTTACGAAAAATCTACCGAATCATTTTAACAATATGATCTTAAAGGTTACAAAGAGAATAGATTTTTTATCGATATTATCTAGCATAATGATTAGTACTGTGCTATTCTTATTAACTCTTATCTAGGTAGGTAGGGCACTTACAAGTTTAACCCTGATGTCAGCATACGAATGTATTACGTATTTCCTCATTAATATTAATGAGAAGGCTTACGGCGGCTCGAGAATAATTTATGTATGTAGGTAGGAAACTGTTATACTAGCCTTTAACTTATGATAAATATCGGTTATATACGGCGTATGACAATTTATTTTTGGCTTAAACGACAACTGTCAGGTTGGTTATGTTTTTTGCAATACCTACTTATTAACATTTTTATGACTTTTTTTGAAGTTGGATGTTAGAATCTAATGTTGCTAAAGGTCAAATGAAACATCTAAGCCGGTATAGGTTCTTTACTAAACCGACCACTTCCTTTCGCGCGCCGATATTTTGTCTTAATGCTAGGGCTTCACCTGCGTGTAATGCCATTATTTAGCGCGGTATTTGATACAGTACGCAGATATGGCCGGGTGTTAGCACGGTAATAGGCTAGTGGCATTATTAACGTCGTTAGACGTAGGGCGATATTCAAAGTAAAATGATAGTGTGGCCGCCCATGTAGCGCATTGTTTAATGCTTCATTTATTGCACGTTAATTAATTCGATAACTGGATGTAAAGCGTCACGCAGGTGAAGCCCTAGCATAAGATTCATTCACGGGTTTTTAGTTAAATTTAGATTATTTTTTTAAACTGGTAAACTCATTATGACCTTTTAGGCAGGAACAGCATAACACAATTTTTTTCGAAAACATGAAATCCGCCATACTCGTAATCGAGGGATGTAACAGACGTCATAGTCATTCTTACACGTGCAGTGCTAAGGCGCGCCGAGACATCTTATTTTTTATGGTAACCAGTAATGCATCAAGAAGCGTTCCTGATGGTAAGAGACAACGCCGGCCTAATGACCATTGCAACTGTACCCTGAATTGTGAGTAACCAAACAGAATCCTGGACGTATCCCACTGGCGCTCATTACTTGAAGTGATTCGAAGGCCAGTCTCGTCAGCCCTGTAATTACGCTAACTACAAACTGAAAAATTTTAATCGGAAAAATACAACGAGTACTAACATAATACTGTAATTATAGGACTACTGCAGAGTCCGCCTTGGGTAGTCCCACAGCTTTGCCAGTTATTCAACCGCCAATCAGTAGTGTGCAAGGTTTACTGTGTTTCGGTTTAAAGGACAATAAAAAAATATGATATGAAATTCTGTGATTCGGTTTGAAGAGAAATGACTGGGTATGAAGAGATTTGACATCTAATATCTCAGGGTGACGAGCGCAGTGCAGTGAGGTTTTGTTCGCAAGTTCACAATTCGGGCACTGGTTATGGGAAGGCGAACATATCGCTCTTCTCTTTCTCCATTGCATAAAAAAAATGTGAAGACACTGTTTGCGTCGGGGGTTAAAAAATAATTTATGAATATTTTTGTATTTTAAAAATTAATGTCATTATTGTCTATTGTGACGAAAAGCTTTTCACAGTGGCGCTTTAAATGCCCTAGTATTGTAAGTAGGTACACTATTAGTACCTGGGGCCCTACCATGAACGCTAATTCCGGGACCGAATACGCTCAGCTGCCGACGCTGCGCGACTGTGACCTTTATCGCCTCGCAATAAGGTTCGCGGTCGCGCAGTGTCGGCAGCTGAACCTATTTGGTCCCGCTATAAGAGGTTCACGGTCCGGCCCCTGGTCCCATCAGCGCTGAAGTGAGTAAGTAGGTGGCAGGCACTTGCGAGCGTGTTTGAGTGGCGCACACTTTTACCGTTCCATGCTGCTCGGCACTACACACTAACATTATATATGTATATATACCGCTCTACTTATATACGTATGTCTATAATAGCTGTAAGGACTAATGTATGTGTAGTTTGATTACTCTGGTGGAGGAAAAAGTTGTATTTGACGCAGAGGATATCGCACGTCGTAACTGAAATACGAAAAGAGTGGCACAATATGGCTACTCAAACAAATAGCAACTCTAAGCTAAGAGGATAAGGCTAAAATGCAATGACTGGTCACGTCTCGAGCGACAGCTGGACGTCGCCGAATGGGCGATATTCTGACAGGAAATAAAAAAAATACTCATTGTAGATGGCTCTGACTTTGCGCAGACCAGACGTGCCAGTCATTGCCAAGTTTTTTATTTTATTTCGTAAGCCACCTATCAAAAATAGGATGCTGTTTTTGACTGGCTCGTTTAGTCTGCGCTATCTGTCGAGTTGAAGGAAACTACTTTTTTTTTAAATTCATTTTCGGAGAATCGATTTTATGCCAACTGGTGCAGTGGAGAGTTTTAGATGTGCCGCAGTCGAGCGGCTGGTGCGAAATCCTCTTATATTCTCAGAGTCATGGTGGATGGCTTGATAAAATGGAGTTTCAACTATCAGAATTAGCAAAGGCGCCTAACGCAAATAGCTCTAATCTAAATGCTAGCAACCCTATAGCAGATCTGTAGAAGATGATTGGACGAAATCCTCCCACTGACATATTTATCACAGTATTGCCAGCAGAGAAAATACGTTTTTGCCAAGCTGTACTTTATGACTTTTCATATATAATTTTGTCTATATCTCTACAATATGATTCCCTGGAACAAAAAAACTCGAAACTTAACAAGCTATGCCATCGGTCAAAAGTTTTTACCGGCCAGCACCATGTATCAACTTTAGCTCGAATAACCAGATTGTTGTCTCCCTGAAAACTGCCCTATTATTGCGTGATTGGGTGAGAGTAGGAGGTGTTACTGCGGTCGCCTACATATCTAGAGATCGTTTTACACAGGGGTATATGTTTGGGGAACAGGGGAGGCCATGAATGGTTAGGTATACAGTGTGGCGTAAAGAGTGGATAACCTTGTACTAACATATGGGAGACGTCATGGTGGTTAAGAAACTCGAATATTGGGTTCCGTAAAAGTAGCTTAGTTTCCGAGTTGTTTGACATTTCGAGTTATACGAGTAAGGTTGCAAATGAAGCAATTTTCTCGATCTGTTTTGTGGTTTGCAGTCTTCGTTAGATGTCACATTCAAATCACACTGACATTTTAGTATCGCGAGTATACATTTTATGTCAAAAATTAAAATTATGTTAATTTTATAGAGCATATTTTTTATTTTCTGAACCAGCACGACGTTAACCACCTGTAAGTACAAGGGAAAACTAGTGACGTTATACTAGGTTCAGATACGTAATTTTAGGGAAGTAGTGAAAGGCCCATGAATAGTCGGTGTGTTTAGGGAAGTAGTGACGTTATAGAATGTAGAGATGTGTGACATGGCGGTGTGTTGTGTTGTGTGCAGACGCACGCGATGGGAGGCGGCGTGGGCTCGGTGGGGCAGGTGCTGGTGAACGGGGCGGCGGCGGCGGCGGGGCTGGGCGCGCTGTCGCTCACGCTGTCGCTGGCGCCGCCCGGCTCGCAGCCGCCCGCGCCCATCACGCAGCACACGCTCGACCACATCAAGGTAACTACAGCTATACTACACCACTAATGTCTCTGGCGCTGCCCGGCTCGCAGCCGCCCGCGCCCATCACGCAGCACACGCTCGACCACATCAAGGTAACTACAGCTATACTACACCACTAATGTCTCTGGCGCTGCCCGGCTCGCAGCCGCCCGCGCCCATCACGCAGCACACGCTCGACCACATCAAGGTAACTACAGCTATACTACACCACTAATGTCTCTGGCGCTGCCCGGCTCGCAGCCGCCCGCGCCCATCACGCAGCACACGCTCGACCACATCAAGGTAACTACAGCTATACTACACCACTAATGTCTCTGGCGCTGCCCGGCTCGCAGCCGCCCGCGCCCATCACGCAGCACACGCTCGACCACATCAAGGTAACTACAGCTATACTACACCACTAATGTCTCTGGCGCTGCCCGGCTCGCAGCCGCCCGCGCCCATCACGCAGCACACGCTCGACCACATCAAGGTAACTACAGCTATACTACACCACTAATGTCTCTGGCGCTGCCCGGCTCGCAGCCGCCCGCGCCCATCACGCAGCACACGCTCGACCACATCAAGGTAACTACAGCTATACTACACCACTAATGTCTCTGGCGCTGCCCGGCTCGCAGCCGCCCGCGCCCATCACGCAGCACACGCTCGACCACATCAAGGTAACTACAGCTATACTACACCACTAATGTCTCTGGCGCTGCCCGGCTCGCAGCCGCCCGCGCCCATCACGCAGCACACGCTCGACCACATCAAGGTAACTACAGCTATACTACACCACTAATGTCTCTGGCGCTGCCCGGCTCGCAGCCGCCCGCGCCCATCACGCAGCACACGCTCGACCACATCAAGGTAACTACAGCTATACTACACCACTAATGTCTCTGGCGCTGCCCGGCTCGCAGCCGCCCGCGCCCATCACGCAGCACACGCTCGACCACATCAAGGTAACTACAGCTATACTACACCACTAATGTCTCTGGCGCTGCCCGGCTCGCAGCCGCCCGCGCCCATCACGCAGCACACGCTCGACCACATCAAGGTAACTACAGCTATACTACACCACTAATGTCTCTGGCGCTGCCCGGCTCGCAGCCGCCCGCGCCCATCACGCAGCACACGCTCGACCACATCAAGGTAACTACAGCTACACTACACCACTAATGTCTCTGGCGCTGCCCGGCTCGCAGCCGCCCGCGCCCATCACGCAGCACACGCTCGACCACATCAAGGTAACTACAGCTATACTACACCACTAATGTCTCTGGCGCTGCCCGGCTCGCAGCCGCCCGCGCCCATCACGCAGCACACGCTCGACCACATCAAGGTAACTACAGCTACACTACACCACTAATGTCTCTGGCGCTGCCCGGCTCGCAGCCGCCCATCACTCAGTTCCGTTTAAAACCGCCTACAGGAAATATTTTTATTGATAAACGTCGTGTGACACACGTGCTAAAAGGTTATTGTAAACTCGGGTTCACAATAACCTTCTTTCCGCACTCGTATCACAATGTACTATTGTTTGAGAGTGTGACTAGGCTGCGTTTTTAAATCGCTCGGACCTCGTATAACGGGGTGGGGTGTCGCGTGTTGCCAGGTCGCGCTGCGGCAGGCGGGGTACAGCGAGGGCGGCATCAGCGAGATCAGCGCGGCGCTGGGGCTGCTGGTGAAGCACGGCGTGCTGGGGCTGGCGCTGCCGGCCGCGCTGCCCGCGCCGCCGCTCTCCGCCGCCTACTTCCCGCTGCCCGCCGGCCCGCAGGACCAGTCCGCCGTCTTCGGCCCGCTCGGCCAGGTCGGACTCGGTTAGTATGCCGCCGCCTCACCGCACCGCACCGCACGACCGTCTAATCCTGGCTGATACATTCTCGCAGAGACTCTACAACCCGTAGGCTAATCATGTAACTGTTCGGGATCGCGATTTGTCATAATTGTCACTAGTCACTGTCACAGGTTCACGGTATCACGCAGGGATTTCTCTCGCTATCGTTATCGAACGAATGCATTGATTTCCTAATTAAGTTAAGCAAATCCTTTCTTTCAAAGGTCTTTTGATGTTTCGTCCTGCCCTGCAGGGTCAAATAAGTTTTGGCGGGACAGTGACAAGTGACATTTATGACAAATCGCGATCCCGAACAGTTACATGATTAGCCTGCCGGACCATTTACGCAGACTTGAGATCTCACGTCTCATTTTGACTATGAGAACTGACGTGATTTTGGCACATATTTTTTTTTATTAGATAGGATTACTCGCGTTTAATTCACGACTCACGTCGGGTACTCCGACTATAGTTTCGATCAAATCCTTGTGACCTTTTCCAAGGAATTAAAACAGAGTCCGACACGCGTGTGGCCGCATCCTGCTTCGCAGTGCGAGTCGCGCGCTTGATGACAGTGCAGCGGAGGCTCGCGGGCGCGGGGGCTCATGTCTCGTTAACCAGCTAATAAGTTCTCGAACTGTCTCGGCGAGAATGTACAGCCGGCATAACGACATTCACAAAGAACTCGGGGCTGTCATTGTAAGTTTAACTGGAATGTTCTGATACTGATATCAGGAAATCGAGGGCGATTATACGCGTAATTAGCGAGCACGGCTTATAGAATATCATATCTGTGGGCTGTGGCTGAGGCTAAGGGTATAATAAGGTCATTATTTCTTCCTTCTTGGGGCATCGCGTGTACAATGTATATGCATACAAATAGAAGTGGCAAATATTTTAAAAAAACAAGTTTTCGATGATATCAAGCAACATATCTAAGTCTTAATCACCCAGAACATTTATTGACTCAACCTGCTTGATCTTCGTAAATAATTGCCTTCATTGTCTTAATGTTTACTAGTTAAATGAAAGAAACTTAATTTAAATTTGAAAATTCTAAAACTGGCATTTTTATAATTAAACGTCAATGTGCCTTTTCATAAGATATGTAATGTTTTTCTAACAGTTATATTTTATTTTAGGCCTCCGTTATCTAATGGTAATGCGACAAAAAAATTACATCGCCAAAAACTTACAATAGCAGCCTCGACTTGTTATTACTACTCATGTGCACAATTGTATACAAACAAAGACTGTACGTTGTCGTAATACGAGTGTCAGTCATTATCCGACTGTGTCAGCATCGCTGGCGACCTTGCTTGCATCGGCTCAATGTCAACGTATTAAATAATACAATGCTACTGATTGCAAGTCAGTGTTGCATAATTACTCGTACTAGTCTTTGTTTCATATACATTGTTCTGTTTATACGGGTTACGCGGAACTTAGTCTGATGGAGCTCATTGTTACGGGACATATCTGAAATCGCATAAACAGAAATCTGTTTCATATAAAAATTAGATTTTTACTTATCTAGCTAATTTTGATTGGTTATTTCAGGGTTGGCCTCACAGTAAATGTTGTTTGGAATGTCTCATTTATGAGAACAACTTTTCCTGTGAGACCACAATGAGCTCTACCGTACCGCGAAACCCTGTATTACAAACGGTACTTTAAGTGTATGATGTTAAAATTGTTTTTTGAACGTCAGCATAGCAAACTAAAGAAAATTACTGAAATCTGGTCACATTTCTTGATTATAATAGATCGAGCTGACTGTACAAGAATTGGTTTTTTATAATTGTATTAATTGTTCACCGTATCCAAATGGCATACGTGGTATAGGTACGAACGGGCTACAATTCGGTCGCGTAGGTGGCGCTAGTGAGACTGTAGGTAGGTACCACGCTACGTCACATTCTGGCTAAACACGCCTGTTCAGTGTACACCAGGCTCGCTTACTAGAACACCACCTGCGGGCAGTATGGACACTACTCAAAAAACTCTAAGCACGCAGAAATAAAATGTGGAATACAATTTTGGCTTTATGAAACAAGCCTGTTAAAAATACCAAAAAAAAACATTATTGAAGCAATATGTACTACAAATCCATATTAATAGCAGTCATAGCCAAACAAGCAGAGCAGAGGATTGATGGTGGACCGATATTACACTTTAAATAAAGCCTTTCCATTGTCATAGCTTAGTTCTTCGCTGCTGTAACGGTTTTGTATTAACGTCCAAATTAGCTGTGAAAAACTACGGAATAAGGTCATAGAGTCCATACTGTTTGCAAATGTAATGTGGTAGAACGGTGATGATCGTCTAATTTGTGCCTTCAGTGTTGGAGATAATTATGGTCTAACGTTAGAAGTCGTAGCTGTATAGACACCTAACTCGGCCTGCACTCTCACTCGCGCACTTACTTCTTATGTGGTTGCACACGCTCACTGGGATAGCAATCTCTTCACAAATGTTAAAATAATGTGGGTAGTCTGAAAATGTATTTCCTTTGGGTTGCTTGTCTTAAAAAAGCTAATGTTCGATTTTCAAACGTTTGAAAATGTCAATGAAGGTCCGTTATCCCAGTTAGGGTTTTGTAGCCGTTACATTCGTATCTACGGATAGCATAGTGATGTGCTGTTATCCGTAATTACGGATAGACGAGTTCTCCAGTAGGTATACGGCCCGGAATGGCCGTCACTAGCTCTCGATTCATTGTGGCTTGTACTCTACCTACCGTCAAAATTCTAAATTTCTTCGCTACGCTTCTCATTTCTGTCCCTAAATTGGCTGCCGTGGATATAACCTTTCGTACTTGAAGACTTTAATTTACAATCTAATGACCGTGTTGTTTTTCAAAAAATATAAGGATTGTACTTGTGTAAGTCCATTATTATTTTGTTATGAAAATTTAAATATCTTAGTTCCAAAACTCACCGATAGTGGCGCTTTGGTGCAAGAACGCGATTGCATTTTGAAATGAGAACAGTGCCTGTTTGAATTTTGGCCTGCAACGTCTGTTGTATCTTGATTTGGTTTTTGAAATATAACTCGGTCAGCATACAACTAGAAAGTGTCTCTATTTTCTAATGTAATAAGAACTATTTTTGCATGTATAGTGTATTTCGATGTGTTGTATTGCCTGATCTCGATTAACACAAATTGGCTTTAAATATCGAGTATTTCTTTTGCGTTAAACCGTATTTGTCAAAATTGTTTGGACATCGCTTTACCATACCACCTGTCGGCAATACATAACAGACTTATGCTGTGGATGAATATCCCGATCAACGAGAGCTCTCGACTTCCATGAAGCCAAATAATTGACTTCTGAACTAAAGTGTGTTGCACACTGTACATAGAGATATGAAGACAATAGATTGACTTATATTGCCTTTAACAAGGTTGATCATAGAGCTGGTAAGCTCATAATCAAGGAGGTTAATTGCATTTTAATTGCATGCTAGACACTATTTTACGTGCGCCAGACAAAATTCAGCACACACTTGGCGGGAAGAGAGCAGCTTCCTTTCCTTTTCAGTCCCTGCTGAAACTTTAAATACTCTTGAGAACTTTATTAACCATTGGAATTTCTAAATGTATACTACGTTTCTGAATGTAAACTACATTCTAAATGTTCTTAAAACGTAATTTTACAATATATAAATCGATCGTCATTCATCTACTCTATAAAGCACTATATTTTGATTTGCCAATTTGACAAGCATTTTGTTTAAAGGCTTATTTATGTAAGTTTTGTTATTCTTAAAAAGAATGTAAATAAAAATCTATTTTTAATTTCTATTGTTATTAGTTTTTGCACGAATCAATATCAATTTTAGTTTTAGCCGAGTGCACTCGTCGATTATTTGGCTTTATCGAAGTTTCGTAATTAAGTCGCGAATGTAAACACCATTTATATTGTCCAGAGCATAACACAAAACAAAATATAGAAGGAACAACTTATTGCTTCACAGAATACCTCCAACATGGATCCCTAGTAGGTGAGATCGAAAAGATGATAGCACACAAACGCGCTAGTCGCTACCTAGAGGAGCAAATGCAAAGACAATACCAAAAAGACTATTGCTAGACCCAATTGGCATAAAAAAAAACAATAAAACCTAAAAAAAAACTCAAAATTTTTATACAATAAGTTGTTCTTTCCCTCCATCTTTATTTTTTCCAAGCCCGCAACACAGCGCTACCAACATAGAAAAATCGACAAAACTTTCGTACACGCGAGTCGAGTGGGTTATGCTAGTGCTACGGTCTAGTCTATCCTTCCGAGTAAAGCATGCTCTAATATTATGGTTTTTGTATTGACGAACTTTAAATTATCTAAATAACGTATTCTTCTTCTTCTTGTGTATTTAGTCCATTTATTTATATTTGTATAATTATGTAGTTGCTTACCTAGCACTCCATTGTTTTTGCAATACCACTTTATCCTTTAAAAATCCCTAGTTTTTATGTATCGGAATAGGTATTACTTTGTATAATCCAAGTAGATTATTTTGTGATATATACTAACCCCAAAAGAATAACCTTAACTTATATAATTATATTATAGTTAAATGCTAACATTTTGAAAAACAAGGTAAATTTAACTAAACTAACCCATTTAAAACTAAAGTTTTTGAGCTCTATAATTCCCTCTTTGTTACTCTGCACTGTACTGGTACTTCTATGAGAATACTGGTTACATTAGTAGCTGCTAATTAGAGTCTGCTGTAACCGGTTACAAACTAACCACTGCTATGGGGTAAGGGCAGGGAGGTGTAGCACTAGCATCACCCTCGCGAGGGTCGGGAGGGCTCGGCCAGCGCTGTGGGTCGGCCGCCGCTCGCTAACACTGTATCCTCTCGGCAACGGCGCGAGACGTCCTCACGTAGCTCGCGCCGCGACTAGCGCCGGTCGGGGGTAGCGGGGCCCCAGCGGGGAGCGCGCGCAGGCGTGACGTGCGGGTGTCGGGGGTAGAGCGTTTCGCGGAGGTTGCATTCGAGGCGCTTGGGCCCGCAGCGGCGGTGGCGCCGATCTCGCTGTCGGCGGGCGGCATGGGCGCCGTGGGCGGCGGCGTGGCGCCCTTCCCCTCGGCCGGCCTACTGCCGCTCTCCAAGAGCCCCACGCCGGCCGACCAGGGCGCCAAGGACTCCAAGAACGTCGAGATCGCAGAGGTCATCGTCGGGGCCATACTCGGTGAGATAATCCTTTTGTTTTATTCGAGCTTCCTTATTTCCAGCGGGATAT
This sequence comes from Erannis defoliaria, assembly GCA_905404285.2. NCBI lineage: Eukaryota > Metazoa > Arthropoda > Insecta > Lepidoptera > Geometridae > Erannis > Erannis defoliaria. The sequence continues at coordinate 16,766,350 of FR990085.1, read as the reverse complement.
GAGCTAGATCCTTTCAAGGTTAGAGTGAATAGGTATCTTTTAAGTCTGCGTGCTTCATATTCGACTGTACTGGCGCATATCTGCAGGCGAACTGGTGGTCAAACGCGGACTTACACACGAAAGAAAAAGAATACTAAGATGTTTTGGAAGATAGTTATCATATTCAGCAGCGGGCCAATGATGATTCAATGATTTTCTTAATTTCTCGTCATCACAGATATAATATTGCCGTTGTGTGATTCAAATCAAATGCAATGGAAAGCAAGCCGTGTGTTCCCACAGCGAATAAACCACACGTTGGGCGCCAAAAAACTATGAGGCTTGGATATAGACTGATGATGAAGATGTCGGGGTTTCACGCGGCTATTTTCACCCTGCCACCATAGTTCCGCCATTAGCGGTGATAAGATCTCGCCATCTTGAGATAAATAAGTTGCGTGCCTAACACACGAACCTCGTTGTTTCACTATCCAACCAAGATATAGCAGTATTTGACCGTAGCCCGTACCGTTCCAGGTCCCGGCGGGCGCAGCCTCGTCGAAATCCAGCAGATGTCGGGCGCCAACATCCAGATCTCGAAGAAGGGCACGTTCGCGCCGGGGACGCGCAACCGGATCGTGACGATCACAGGCTCCCACACCGCCATCTCCAACGCGCACTACCTCATCGAGCAGAAGATCCAGGAGGAGGAGCTCAAACGCACGCGACACAACGCCATCAACACGCTCATGCAGTAACGAGACTCGTGGACCGGGTGGCGGTATGTGCGGCTACTTTAACGTCCATCCAGCTCCCATGTTCTGCTCCCACGCGGATAAGTTTCGATTCGAAACCAACACGCTGTCTTCTTGTGGTGAGTGTAGTGTTCGACTGGAAACCTTTACAGTTGGGTTCAGAATGCGGGGACAGATCCCGAAAGGTCTGCAAGATCGAGTTCATGTGGCAAGTCTTGTTCGATGTTGACCATTTTAAGTACAATTTTGTTAACTAAATTTGACAGTTCTGAAATTTTTGCCATCCTTTCTGCAGCTTATTTGTCGCTCAGGCAATAAATACAATGCGAATCGCAAATTCAATTGCGCGAATTCACATTCAGCTGGCCAATATGCATAACGTTAACACAGTTCTTTCTTACTTATAGAATGAAAAAAGATCCAAATAATTTTAATGCTGTCTGATTAGTAAAAGATAATGGTACAATTGTAACGAACCCGATGATTCGATACAAATTAGATGTAGCCTTCTAAGTGTGTATCGGTATCTCAAAATGTATGCATAATTCCACGCAGATGGCTCCCAGTCGCTGGTTCGACGGGAGCCTTCGAATCCGATCTTGGCTCGCCTTTCCATCTCCGCGTTTCTTCGATATTGTTACGAGCCACCGCCACCCGCGCGATACTAATCGATGTTACTCGATTTTTATATCTCTTGCAGCTGTCAAAAATAAGCTAATTCTTGTTAATCGTTAACTCGCCTATGGTCGCCCTAGTGAAATATCAGTGGCACTGAGGTTTTGAGAGCTCCAAGGGATTAGTGAAAATTGGGTACAGCCCTACCAACTTATCTATGCAGTTGGTCAAAAGAGAAGTAAACTTTTCCACTGGGAGCTATGAATTTGTTGTTGCGATAGTGGCTCCGTGCAACTGTACAGGTAAGTAGGCGGCAGTTATAGTGATCGCGTCCCCCTCCCGTACCGCGGCCCCCGCGGCCTCTAGTCAACCGCAGCGAAGTGGCGCGAGTTACCTGACCCTAGTTTACATTGTTTTGTTTATCTCTCGGAGAACGTTAGATACGCAGCTCTCGATACGCGTCGCGCGCTTCTCGATACGCATAGCGTATCGCTTACCAACGCTTTCCGTACTCGAAACCTTTTAGTCCTATATGTCCACAACTGTGACATAGGACCGTGTAAGCTGTTCTTGTCGTGATATGTCCTGCATGCGCAGTGGTTGTGCCGGGGCGGTGCAATGGCGGCGCGGCGCGTATCGACCCATAGTGGACTATTTACAATAGCGAATTATTATAGATTTTATGTATATTGTTTTAACGCCTGTATAGTGTTGAGCATAATTATTATCGCTACGTTAAGTTGTCCGGCGATTCGTTTCGTTTGCCCGCCTGGCGGGTTTCGTCGTTAAGACATAAAAGCTACGATTGTGATATGTCCTATCACGGAAATTCCTATTCCATGCACATTTTATTTTTGTATATTATTCGCCACAGCATACATTTTATTTACGAGTTTGATTTCATTGTAAATGTTACCATTGATAAGTTATTGTTTTTAGTTTGTATGAGATCGTTAGTGGTAGTGCTCGTGATGCGACCGGTCCTAGCAACGACCAGGAGCCAAATAATGTCCTAACCAAAGTTGCTTCATTACTTTACTATACTTGACTTGACGAGAATAATAATTGAAATCAATGTAATATTGTGAAGTACAATAGGTTATTTTTTTTCTTCTATGCATGTAGGTACACGTTTCGTTTTATTTTATCATTATTGACATTGTGTTGTAGCCGGCTCGCAGAGTCGGTCATTCCTGATTTCTCTCGGTAAAGAATCTTTATTTTTTTATATACATTTTATAAATTTAACTATCGTTTTTATTATTATTGTTTAGCGACGTTCGTCATTCAGTCGGTCTAAATTTATCTTACGATGTAAGTACAATTTAAATAATAATGCATGTCCAAAACGTAGAGAGTTACATATTTTAACGTTTTAAAGCAGATTTCTATATATTATTCGAGATGACAATATGATGATGATATATTCTTATTTACAGTTACGGGATAATTATGTAAAGGGAAAGGTTATTTTTGAACGCGCCGTCTTGTAATCAGCCTCTTTGTGTTAGTCTCCGTAGGATACGGTACATAGCCGCAGTAAGGTCCCGCGACTTGTACATGCAAGGTGCAGTCGCTAGAGTAGTGTAGTGGAAGGCGCTTCCTGCCACGGATATAGGTTTAAGTTGTGTTCGTTTACCTCAGAAGTGCCATCGTCGTAGATAGCCGCAGCAGCGCGGGCTGGGAGCCCGCCTTCACCTCCTTCGACGCGAACCTTTCGCCACGCGTTGGGCGCCACTTTTACCTTCCTTATTCGGGCGACGGGATTTCATCTGAAAACAATAAACACGAAGGCGGTCGAATTCTTATCAAAAGGAATGAAGTACAAAAGAAACAGTAATCATAATAAATGTAATAAGATTCGGCTTAAAGGAGTTAATATGTACGATAGTTGTATAAGATAACGGAATTGAGTTGGTCGGTCGAACACGCGACGTGTGTCTCGCGTTCGATCTGTTTCGCGGAGTAATGTTAGCATTCTATTGTTGTAAAGGTCTGCGCAGACTGAGCCCAAAGCGCCTGGTCTGGGCCGGACCTGGTGTTTCCAACAGTCCAACGACATGTCGATAGTTAAGTGATGATATTGTTACTACGTCTATATACGTGTGTTATGTAGGTAACGATTCGCAGATGTAGTGCATTCAAACGAGTAGCTAGTTATTAATGTATATTCAATCTTTAAAGTGTATAGGTCGCTGTTCGATTTCTCTGGTGTTTTTCGAATTTTTCTCTCATCTACTATGTATATTTGGGGGTAGGTACAGATATCGTCTCGTGTCAATTAAAATTTGATAAATGTTGGTCACTGTCGCGATGGATTCACGCTGAATGAATCTTTACAGCTATCGGTAAGGAATGATTAAATAAACAATTTAAATACTATAGCTATAGTAATATACGATCTAAATAAACGAAGAAGAAAATAAGGGCGGAGCTAAAATACAAACTGAGGCACCGAAATGTCGGCACCATAACTGAACAAAGCGTAACGTATCTATAGGCAGGCTATAGGCTCACTATGTTGTGATTGGCTGTAAGTCTATATGGGTTTTGTAGCTCAGTTTGTATGCTCTTGAGGCATCGTCAATCTTTTGTCTCCCGTCCATGGCTGACGGCACTCGTGTCCGTGTCCGTCACGCCGGCAGTCGGTCGCGAGAGTGACGAGCGCAGTGTGTCGGCGCGTGCTGATTGCAGACGCCTGAACGTCGATTTTACAAGCTCAATTTTATCGGAACTTAACTCGATTAGTTGCTACGTGTAAGTCAAAACGTCAATTAAACTGAATAATGTCGGTCACCGGAACAATCGGCATCGTGGAGGGCGTGCTCTGGGGGGTAGTGTGATAGTTTCCGATATCTTAGTCTCTACGTTTTCTTTATCTCTCGCTAAGTACGACTCGCCTCTATCGTTGGCCGGCCATTCTTCGCATCGGGCGAGCGTTTGGAGCATAGGGCGCTATCTATACGACGTGAAACATCACACTGTTGCATCTTAGTGCATAATCGTTTCTTACAGTTACCGCGGCCCGATGCGCAGGACAGCCGATAATAAAAAATAGTTATCACGGAATTCTAGCTAGTTAAATTTTGTCTTAAAAATAATACAATATTATGGGTATGTATAGATAATTTTAAATAACAGGAAAAATGTTAATGTTGTTATACTGAAGTTGTTACAATATTTGAGAGTATATTATCGAGAAGACAAAATAATTTTAGCGCGGTCTCATCAGCCGAGTGTTGTACCGCGCGGAAGATAATAAATAGTGTCCGCGAGCCCGCGCGGGCCGCGGCGCGTTCTGTGATACCGACGATCCCGACCCGCAAGCTCCCGCACCGCACCGCACCGCACCGCTCCGCACCCGCGCCCGCCGCACGCTTGTACCCGCCCGCGGAACAGGTTGTGTCAAACTTCACTCGATTCACTGTAGGGTAGGTAGGTAGCCGTAGTTCGTCATTTCCTTAGAGATATTGTAGCGCACTCTGGAAGCGAGCCCGCGCGCCTCTCGTCCTCCTTTAATTTTAATAGCTAAATGTTGTTGAATTTGTTGATAGAGTGGTTTATTGTAATTACTATAGGTGATAGGTGTTAGTGGGTATACACGAGAAGGTGGCAGCCGTCGGGTGCGCTAGGCTAGAGTAAGGTTCGATACTGTGTTTAGGAAAATGGCTGTGCGTTCGAGTCGAACTCAACATTAAGACATCACCACAGGCGAGCGCGGGCCGCGCGCTACGCGCACCGCTCACTATCTGTATATAATTGCATAGCATTATTTCATTTACGTTTCTCTCCTTGCTCATTGTCATCAATTTATTAAAGACTGAGGAATCAACTCGCGCATATTGACATCGTCACGAACGCGTCCCAGAATAGGGATTATTAATATTGTAACATAAATTGTATCGTCATTATAACGCGCCGCCACGCCACCGCCCGCGCCGCCGGGGGTGGGTGGCGGCGAGCGGTGCGCCAGCGCAGCGCGCGGCGCCGCGTGCGGCGCGTCTCTCGTCGACTCATCGACCTTTACACATGTTGACATTGATATGTTATACTAATTCTATTGAATTATAACTTGTTGCGTATATAAGTATAGAACGATAGCTGGGTGCGTCGCCGGCGGCCGCGCCCGCGCGCTGGCGACCACCGACCGTCGGTCAGGATGTTTCATTCGTGGAAATTTTTATTTTTATTAATATTTTTTTGTTATTTTGTTTATTATTATAAACGGGTCTGCGATGTTTATGTGACGAGGATATAATTTAAAATTAAGTTGAATTGAAAAATGAAATGTTAAACATATGTTTTGAATTTTAAATTCGATATATTTTAGTCAATGTTTATAATTGTTTAGTTAGTTGTATTGTCAGATTGATTTTTAATGAAGTGTTATTTTGCAATGTTAAACGATAAGAGGTAAAACGGATGGTTAAAATGTCTTAGTGTTATAAAGCTCGAAAACCAATTAAAAGGTACCTTGAACATTGTCTATATTATTAACATTGAATAAATGCGAGATAATACATTGGGTGTTTTAATGATTGCTAGTTACTTAACTCTTGCCCTAAAACTCATAATTATAAGTACAGGGAAGTGCAATTAAGAACAATAAATAAAAATTACGCGTAGGTCCTATTTACATACAAATGATGCGCAGGAGCAGATTCATTATAGATAACAAGTAGAACAGTGGTAGGAGTTGTAGTGGTAGGACTGTATTGCAGAGGCCGCCTGGGGAAGTACCACGCGTTTGCTAGTTATTCATCCGCCAAGCAGTTTTTAATATGTAATTATTGCTTGCGTTTGACTACCTACCATCTCGCCTGAAGATAAGCGAAGCCTACGATGGAGTACACTTAAGCCTAGGGCCTAGAAGAAACCGATTCACTCGCGACTTGATTACACCCAGATTTATAACTATCGAGAAATACCCAGTCAGACAACGCATTCCACTGTTTAGCAGTTCGAACAATGAAAGTTGAATCAAACCATTTCGTACGAGTTTTTGGTAGGTATATCAATCATGAAAAGCAAGCAAGCATTATTATAGTTCGGTCGGTTTCAAGGGCAATGTTATCAGTGAAATTACTGGCCATGATGAAGATTTTTAACATCTAGGTATCTCGGGGTGATGAGCGCAGTGCAATGCGGCGTAGGATTCCTTTTATCCACATTCGTAATTTGTTCGTAGGTTAATGTTACTCACTGCTAATGTTATGGGCAGGTGTGATGCTTACCACCAGGCGAAGGCTTCGCTCGTCTCGTCCCTACATTGCACAAAAAAGGACAAAGTTTCACTTTTTAAGGTGATATGTAAACCTTACGCCGACCACGACCACGCCCATTATAGTGTTGATAAGATTGGCAAATAAGAGTAGAAAATTAACCGGGGCGCTACATAGCACATCGTTCTCAGTAACTACTAACAACCCCATAGTAGAATACGATACTATGATAGAGGAATATGATTGGAGGAATTCATATATTAACGTATTTATCCACGCTATTACAAGGAGCGAAAAAAGTTTCTGATTCAAGACTTTTGCCAAACTAACTTCAAGCCTGCCAGCCTTGACAATAAGGTTTAGATCACCCTTTTTTATTACTTTATAGGCTTGCGTTGGGGAGGCGATAATGTACGACACGGAAAATGTACGGCATAATAATGCACAGCATGATAATTGGTGTACATGTACATCGAATATCATGCTGTGCATTATCGGCTCGGCTCAATAATGCATACCCTGATTTTGTACAGACTGATATTTGATGTACAAGTACACGAATTCCTTATTTGTATAGCACTTAGGTCCAGGTTAATTTTTTTAGTCTATTTGAGAAATGTACTCGGATTATTGGCTGTTCAATATAGGGCCGTACTTTATAGACACGAGCCGATAATGTACGGCCAGTATTGTACGACATGGATTGTATAGTATGATATTCGATGTACATGTACACCAATTATCATGCTGTGCATTATTATGCCGTACATTATCGTGTCGGAAAATATCATGTTGTACATTATAGACACCCTTGCGATTGACTGCCATCTCGTCTGATGTTAAACGAAGATGTAGTCTGCGATGGAGCACGCTTACCTACCACAGAGTAATAGCCATGTTACCTACCCTACTCACCCTATTCCGAGATCACCTAGGAGCTGGCAACACAGTCTGTCCAGTTACTTTCATAGTAGATATCCCTTCGATGCGCCCATAAACGGAATGAACTACCAGCTTTCTCATTTTTGAGAGAAAAGTAATCTATAGATTTTCAAGGTCAGCGTGCTTCATCTTCGAGCACAACTTCGCTTACTAGCAGCGCCGACGACGGAGTTCAGAGTAGGTAGGTACTGTGCTTCCTCCAGTAGGAACCACCAACTCGCATAATAAGACGAACAAGGTAACGATAGTAAGAGAACGCCTACCCATGCATGCATGGCCATTGCTTCGCTACTCAAATCTTTGAGTAACGGCATGACTCACTGCATCGGCACTCCTAGACATTCGAAGGTGTGACATTAGCCATGTCATGCCACTCACTACCTACAACTGTACCCGTCAAACCGGCATGATTACTTTACCTTTACCCACTACTGCTTGGCGGTGAAATACCTGGTAATGCAGTTGTACATACAATACAATAGTTTATTGATAACACCATAGTTACTTACACGTCAAATTTCAAAATTAACACATTCAGTCTTACTTAAAACTTCACAACCGAAACACTGCTTAAGATGTTCTGCCATCTTCTCTCTGACGTGAAGTGTAACATGCAAGAACAAGACAGATAAGTTTAAGCAGTGACTAAGTTTTGAGCGGCGTTTATAAGTAAGGCCGTTATTAAATAATTATAAAGATACATACCTTTAATCTCTTATTTAAAAATAAGCTTCAATTTCATAACACAAATTCTCTTGTAACCACGCTCTCACCTTGCTTTCGAAGCACGCGGTGGAAAGAGCATCCCGAATGGAAGCTCACATTTGATTTGACAAATGTGAAAAGTGAATGGAAGCTGGTATGTGGTTATAGATCGTGGGCCCCAAAATATACACTGACCTCTCAGACTTGACAAGACGGTGCGTTATCAGTAGGTCTTTCTTTACCTAGGCAAGCCCCTGGAGAGGAGACCCACCACCACATGTGGGAGCACTGGGTTGGTTAGCAGAGCTGCTGTACCACCAGCACCACTGCCTGTTGTATGAGGAAGTCATACTACAAACTGCAAGCAGTATGATTATCCATGTATGTCTGTGTGAATGGACACTTATTTTTTGTGTTATTAAATAACAAAGTCAGTTTTGCTCTAAATGTTATGTATTGCTTTAATTTCATAAGTAACTTTACACATGATATAAGTACAGTGTAAGTACATACATACATACAAATATAAATGGACGGACTTCATAACAATTATCAGATCATCAATCAGGTAAAAAACTTAAATAACTAAAATTATAGAACAAAATATACAAAAAGATTCAGTATGACCCCGGAGTCCATGGAGCTCAGGAAAAATAAAATAAATAGATTCCGTAAATCATAATTATACAAAGTGTAACAAAAAGATTCAACAATACTGAAGGGTACCTACTATGTAGGTATGTACTCATCATTATGAATAACTTTTACTAAGGGCCAACCCTGAAATCCCGAAAAAAATATCAGCTGTCCCATACAAAAAGTTCATTGACCTTGGACAACATTGTATGGAACAGACGATATTTTATTCGCGATTTCAGGGTTGGCCCCACAGTAAAAGTTGTTCATAATGATGAGTACATACATACCCTTCAGTATTGTTGAATCTTTTTGTTACAGATTGTATAAGGCTCCACTTATGCCTTAGGCCAATTTTGATTATATTAATACGATTAATGGAATCGAGGGTCTAGGTCTAGCTTAGCGACAATTAGGCTGCGTTCCCCACTGAGGCGGAGCTGAGCTTCAAGAATAGACTAATCACGGAAGTGTTTTTTTTTTTGATTGTTTGATTCTTGCACGGCTCTGCTCTGCCCGTTTCCGCTTTGATGGAACCGCATTACTTAAGTTCCTACGTAAACGATAGAAAGTGTATGAAAACTGGTACAGGCAGCGCCTCTATCGGGTGTAAATGGAAACGACTTTTTTTTTAAAGTTTTTATCTATGCACTCCAAGTTCAAGTGCTATATAGTTTACAGGAAATCTAAAAAAAGTCATCTCCAAAAACCACATAGCACATACCAATATATACCATTATAGTCAAGTAATGTTTGCGCTTGGTCCTTGTTGCATGACTTAAAAAGTAGAAAAATTGTGTTAGAAAATGCATTTTAGGTTTCGAGTAGTGTCCAAAGGGTATGTAGGAGTTTAATCGTAAGTTTCATGCAAAAACGCAGTAAATATTTTTTAGTAACACCGGCACGAGGCATTTCATCAATGATTTGTAAAACAAGCACATATTTTTCGTCACCCGGTCTCCATTATTAACAAAACAAATATACATAAATATAAAATGTCATGACTATTCAAGATCAATGAGAATTGCATACAAATTAGATAGTATATACAAAGCCTAAAAAATAAACTTTGATATAAATAACTACCACTTTAAAGCTAAACTTAATTAACTAAGTTAATAAACCGCAACGTAAGTCGAAAATAATAAAAACTCGAGTTTGTTTATTGTTAAGGCCAGAGTAAACAAAAATGGCGCCACTAAGCTCAGCCATCCAGTGTAGCCAGAATATTTTTTTATTATAAATATATTTTTTACGACGTTAATTTGAAGATTGTTTCGCCACCATGTACCGGTACAGTAATTTTAACCGCCAATATTTTTGATTGTAAAACGCTGTATTTACAATCACTGTACCGGTACGTACATGAAGGTGATTTAAGATCTACTTCAAATTGAATCGCAATCTACGTTGTTAAAAATTCATCATCATCAACCCGGAGACGTCCACTGCTGAACGAAGGCGTCCCCCTTAGACCGCCACACTACGACAAGATGCCATTTGCATTCACCGGTGCGACTTTTACAATGTCGTCGTTCCCCCTAGTGGAAGGCCTACGCTACGTCTTCCGGTTCGCGGTCGCCACTCGAGAACCTTTCTTCCCTATCGTTATCAGTTCTTCGAGCGATGTGGCCTGCCCATTGCCACTTCAACATGCAAACCCTGCGAGTTGAAATGGCAATGACCCTGCGTAAAAAAATGTTTTCAATTAAAATTATTCTGGCGCCACCCTTGGCAACTTTGGGCTGACACATCCCCCTTCACAAGCGAATTCAAAGCTGTCATTGGACAAAGTAGCATAGTTGGACATCTTAAAATAATACAGATTGAAATGTTTTTGTTGCAGAGGTAAACGGGAAAAGCATCAAAACTCTGTGGCACATATTCACCGTACCTAAATTTTCAAAACCATACCCAATCTCTTCGCTTGACGGTCTATCTTTCTACGTGACATTGGCAGAATTGTGAAACACCCTCACAAAGGCCATTAAAAAAGAGTTGAAGTTGAAACAGATTGTATGTACTACAGAGTTAGGTTAGTCCTATGTCCTTATCAAATGCATAATAATAATAAGCTGCCTTTATTAATCCTAAGACAAAACCAGCTGCATGTGGGTAGATGCTAATTGAAAAACCTGTGGGTTTACAATGTCTAGAGTGTAAGATGATACTTGATGACATCACTGTAATACTCTCAGATGGTGACGGCAGCTGTCTTCTCTAAACTAGGTACAAAACTACAACTACTTACAGGATAAATGATAATAATTATTATCTAATTAAGGTCATGATCTATTTAAGTAGCCTTTTATTAGTATGGATAGTGCAGAGTTTTATCTAAGCTTTCTTCATGATTATGTAAGCCATAGCTAATGGGGCAGCGGCTTAATATATTAAACTAAGAGCCTAAACATAAGCTTCCGCGCGGCTCGCTGCTCTGTTAGTTTACACAAAACCATACACGCAGCGAGCGACTCGGCCGCCGGCCGCGCGACTCGGCCGCTCGCTCTCAGAAGCGGCGCAGTGGCGCGGCCAACCGCTCGAGCGAATTGTTCAGCGGCACGGTCGGTTTCATTTAATGCGCAAAGCGGCGGCGCCGCGGCTGTTGTTTTTTGTGGCTGGGACGCGCGGCCGCGCCGCTGCATATGTCTAGGCCCTAAGAGAAATCCTTTTAATATTATTGTAGCTAGTTACGCAATTAGGGCCAATTTAACAGCATTTCTAAGTAAAAAAATTGGCAATACAAGTTTATAGTTATCAGATCTTTGGATCAAACCTAAAAATAATTAATAAATTTCTATCCTAACAGCTATAAGCTTATGATTTGGTTAGTTTGCTATGAAATTATTTCATACTGTGGTACATATGGCTCAAAATCGAAGCCATTGTAATGAGTGAAACTTAAACTTCTCGTGCCAGGCGCATCGGCGAAAGGCTGCAGTTCATGCAAGAGGGATGAAAAAGTAGGTCTCTCATCGGTGTCCACCTGCCAGCACTGCAGGCACAGTTGGAAGAGCTCGTCACCTACATAGGATGGCTGCGACGGCCTCATGCCTCTCAGTATCCTTGCTGCAACATCCTTGTTACTACTGTGCGCGTAAGGCGTCGCTCCTATTGTAAACACTTCCCACATCAAGCATCCGAATGACCACACATCTGCTTTAGGATTGAAACGCGTCTGACGCAGCATTTCATGAGAAGTCCACCTTGTGTAATCTGGCGTTTCGTGCAGAGGCCGCATGTGGGATAGACCGAAGCCAGAGACTTTAGCGGAACCATTGTCCCCTATGACGATGTTGCGACAGTTCAGGCGCTTGTGTATTATCTTCCTGCTGTGTAAATACTCCATGCCTCGCACGATGTCCACACAGATCTGCAGCAGCCTGTTCTCAGTCACCAAACAGAATTTATTGTTCTGCAAATCCCTGTGCCTGCTCTGCAGCAACATATCCTTTAAACTCATTTTTGTGTCCTCCAACACAACAAATAGAGTTGTGTTCGTCTCACAGATTCCAACTAAGGAGATTACGTTCTCATGTTCACTTGATTTGATAAGAAGGTCCAGTTCTTGAAGCATCAGCTTTTTGTCTGGTCTCTCGAGTTCCCTGTCTGATATGACTTGCACTAAGCCTGGAGTTAGAGCCCCGTGTTGCTGAACCTTTCCTCTTGTGAATTTCCCATAGCTGCCAAGTCCAATCACACATGATATATCTATGTCTAGGAAGTTCCTAGGTATATTCCACAGTTTTCTTTTCAAATTACTGTAGTAGTCTACTCTTTCATCTTCGTCCTGAATGAACCCTGAGTTTTCTATCTCTATACATGGCTCGCTCGGGCTTAATGGCATAGATTGCGAGCCTCGCTGCATTCTAGCAATGTGAATTCTTTTTCTTAAAATTATGATCAGTCCGATTCCAATTAGTAACAGGACGACTCCAATGGCTATCCCGGCCCCGAGTGCTAACATAAGCGGGGATACTTCTTCCGGTTCATTAATATTGAGTATTATTTTTTTAGTAGACTCTGCATATCTTATTTTCCTTATATGATTCTTCTCACTCACAACTCCTAGAGATACATCTATATCATTGGTGAGAGGTAACGGGGCATTATAGAAGCCATTGTAGGTGCTCCTGTCTCCTATCGTGAAGTCATTCTTAATGTAACCTGGGTCTAATTCAGCAGTGATGTAATATGGAAGACCTTGTTCAGTAGCATAGCTATAATTACCCAACGTATCTATGATATAACCTTGTTGATAAAGCTCTATGGATACAACAATTCTGTACATTGATACTGGTCCATTTACATTTTTGGCCTCTGGAATATTAACAACCATTCGATCTCCATGCCTCTCCGTGATCTTTATGTCTGGTGGTGTGGGGTCTGGAGTTCCGATAATAGTTTCAGCACTAATCGTTATATTAGGTCCTTCTTCGTCAATATTAACTGCAGCTACACTGATGTTGTATAAGGACCCTGGTTGCAGGTTTAAAAGCTCAGTTTGATTTGTTTCGTTAGAGACTCTCCATTCTAAGGGTATGAATGCTAAGTCTGAATAAGTTTCTACAACAGCCGCTCTTATGACATACCCTGAGATGAAGGACCGAGCATCGGGAATAGCCCAGCGTACTCGTAGGGTGGTTTCAGTGACATTGTAGATCTCTATAGACCCCGGCGCGCCCGGGGCAGTGACTTCAGTGTCGTAGACACTCGCGGAGGCTTCACCTCCGCACATTTGAGATTCATTCTTAGGACACGGGGTATTGCAGGAACTGAGTTCGAGTTGCAGAGTCCCAGGCATGTTGCCGCAGAAACAGGTCGACTCGTTGCCAATAATAGCGTATTTGAAGTACACTTGTTCGCAAGCCGAGAGGCAGACGTCGACGGACTGGCTAGTGTGCGTGTTCACCACGTTTTCAGTCTGCAGCCGGTAGCAGCCGACATAGTCCCCGCGGTCGCCAGCGCTTCGCCCTGTAAGGAACAGCGTCGCCACCAGGACTATGCAAATGAACCTCTCCATTGTGTATATGTGAGTCACGGTTATTTATTATTGACGTTCCGTCTCCAACGCCCGTCTCTAGAAACGATTTTTTTTCTGAAGTACACTTCACATCTTCACATGGTTTTGATTAATGAATAATTCCATTCGATGGTAGTGAATTCCCAACACTGTTTAAGATTACTAAACAGTGAAAACACAGAGAAAACGCAAAATACAAGCGTTAACGACTTAACGACTTATTTACTTTTTTTAACTTCTTTAAAAATTTCACAAATATGAGTAAGTAGGCATAGTGTGAAATATGGTAACTGTGCACATGATACTAATGGCGCTAATAACTCCAAAATAGCACCATGAAAAATCATTTACTTTATATTGGTTTTAATTAGCAGTGTCGGTATCGCGTACGCTATTAGCATATTTCGGACTGCACTGCACCCAAGAAAAAGAAGCTAGCTGGAGCACTTTTCTTTCTTTTTTTTTATCTTTGTTATTGGCATAGCACCTTGTGCATTCTGCCAGAGTCAAGTTGTATAAATGTTCAAATTTATTTAATATTATCAAGTCAAATATTTCATGAAATCACAGTCAGTCACACGGAATTAGTCAAAGTCGAGTCATGCCCTAGTAAAGTGGTGGTGACTTTACTATGAGCTCTTACGGAGTTTTGAAAACAACACGAAAATACATGTTTCACCACATTATATCACTTGCCCACACTCGTGCATGTAATTCAACACTCAATGAATAAAACACCACCATTTTTAATCATTATTTCGTGAAAAAACACTAGTTTAAGAAAATAACAGAATGTAGCGACATGATTTATACCGTGTTCCCGCCAATACTCCCTGGAGCTAGCCGTGTGTCGTTCTTGAATGAATCCTTCAATTGAAGTACTTCAGCTGTGTTCGTCCTTCATTCACTACTTCAGATAAAATGTAGCTACTTCTTAGTTCAGCTGTCTAGTTCACTCGACGTCGCGAAGTCGCGAACGATGAGACACGAACGAGCCCATTGAGGAAGGATAGATAATGCTTTCACGCTCTGTTTTAGGTACTGAAGTAATTGTCTATTTCACTCAATCTTTGGCTCGTTGCGTTCGGTCCTCTGGTTACCTATTACGATAAGACTAGACTATTACGATAGTTCGAGAACGATTTAGGAGTCCTCTAACTTTTATCGTACATTGCTTGTTATACAAAATGGCTAATATTGAACTAGGAAGGAAAAGGGCAGTGTACAATTTACAAACACGTTTGTACGACCTTGGATATATAAAATGAAGCAATCATAGTAAGCGCACTGTTTTCGTTCGTATCGTAGTAGTTAGGAATCGAATGGCGAAATCATTTCAAATGAGCAACTGGACTAGTGAACTAGATGAGTGAAGTACTTCTTTTAATGAAAAGTTACGTATATATCTTTTCATTTTAGTGACACATTCTGCGCAAGCCTACCAGCGGGACTATCATGTAACTGTTTGGGATCGCGATTCGGATTGCGGTTTGTCATAATTGTCACTTTTTTTTCTTAGTTATTGGCATCGCACGTTGTGCATTCTGCCAGTGTCAAGTTTATGAATTTTCAAGTTTTTTTTATTAAAATTAAGTCAAATATGTCATTAAATCACAGTCAGTCACACGAAATCAGTCATAGTCGAGTCCAAGTCATGCCCTAGTAAAGTTGTGGCGACTTTACTATGAGCTTCTACGGAGTTTTGAAAACAACACGAAAAGACATGTTTCACCACATTATATCACTTGCCCACACTCGTGCATGTAATTCAACACTCAATGAATAAAACACCACCATTTTTAATCATTAATTCGCAAAAAAACACAAGTTTAAGAAAATAATAGAATGCAACGACATGATTTTTCCGTGTTCCCGCCAAAACTCAATTGTCACTTGTCACTGTCACAGCTTCACGGTATTACGGAGGGATTTCTCTCGCTATCGTTATCGAACGAATGCATTGATTTCCTTAATTAAGTTAAGCAAATCCGTCGGTCTTTTGGCGTTTCGTCCTGCCCTGCAGGGTCAAATGAGTTTTGGCAGTGTCAATTTTTGACAACTCGTATCCGAATCGCTATCCCGAAAAGTTACATGATAACTTCGCTGGAGCACTTTGCTGGAGCATGTGCGTAGCCATAGTTAGTGTGAAGACAGCTGTCAAGTCACGATCCAGGCTAATCATGTACAGTCTTACCTAAAATAATCTCGATTCTCTTAGTCACTGCTTAAACTTCTCTGTCCTTTTCTAGCACGTGCAACTTCACGTCAGAGAGAAGATGGCAGAGCATCTTAAGCAGTGACTAACGGTTGAAAAGTTTTTCTAAGTAAGGCCGTTGGGTGTTGTTTAAATATAGTAGCTATTGGTGTCTATTCTGTTGCACCGCTCACTAAACTAAACTAATCTGACAGGACTAAAATTATACGCGTCTCATTTAATTTCAATATGTTAGAAAAGGATGTCAACAGGTTTCGTCCTGTCAAATTAAGTTTAGTTTAGTGAGCGGTGCAACAGAATCGACACCATTATTTAATTTCTCTATGATAGTAGCGTTTTTTTTTATTGTATCGATTTAAGTACCTGAGCGTGAGCGTGGGCAAGTTTGGTGAATTTCATGTTGTCTCTTTGATTATATACCCCAAATATACCCCAACGAGTAACATATAAGATCGTTGATATACCCATAGATCCTCCAAGTGTTGCCTACAAAGATGAAAGTATGCCGTTGGCAGTATGGCATTACGGCTTTAGCCACCTGACGGGCAAACAAAGATGTCAAACAAATTCAAATCAAAAATTATTTAAACGGTAAACGGACGATACTGCTAATTTTATTATACATTGAAATTTACTTAAAAATAAACAAAACTACATAATAGTGGGTTACGTTTTCCATAAACATGTCTACCAGATCCGGGAAAAGTAAGTAATGTTCAAAGGCGCATGTAATTATTTATTTATTTATATTTTCAGTTACATTTAATACAATAAATGTTTCGGTAACTAGCACCTACTAAACCTCGCACAGGTTTGTCTTAGGGCTAGGGCTATTGAACTTATGGTTTGCGTCTTTTCATCACGCGAAGTAATATCCGGAGTATATTATTATACCATGGTAATATCTATCTGCCTCTATTTCAGGGATACATTCTTCTTTTCACGAGAATACATTGAAGCCAGACGCAGAAATAGTCGTTCAAATTGAAAGGAAGACTAGAAGTAAGCGTTGTAAGGATAATGTTGAGGAATTGAGTGTAAGTGTATTGAAAACCAAGAAACGTTCCAATTATGTAAGCTACCCGACTGACGATGAAGTGGGGGCGGAAACCGTCGACACCAAAGAGGAATTTAAACCTTCTCGATCGCTGCGCAAAAACGCACTCAAGGAGCAGAATAATATTACATCATCTACAGAAAGCGCGGACGCTCCGACTGACGTATTGAAACCAGTAAGAACCACTCGTAGGATACGTAAATTTGGCGAGGATGTTGAAGATACACATGATAATCGTAACCATGTTGAGGAAGTCGTTAATGCAGGAACTAAGGTCAAAAAGGAAAAGAAGAAAAAAAAACCCATCCCGGATGAGGTAGCAGAAAGTATTATATCCAAGAAAAAATCTAAAAAGAAGGTCAAGAAGGCCAAAAGATCTTCCGATCCGATTGAAGAGGCCTTAACCAAGGAACCGGAGAACAATGAAAAAGAAACTTTGAATAGAAGTAACATGTCTGTTGATTCATTTCACAGTGCTGCTGGCAGCCCATTCAGACATACTGCAGGAAACACAGTCAACATAATATCTCCACCAAAAGACTTCAAAGCAACCCCAACCTCCAACTGTTCCGATGATACAGCACACCAGATTAAAGGAAGACAGACCAGATCTATCACGAGAATTAGTCATGGTCACATTGCACAGAGTACTCCAGATAGCGGGGTAAAAACATCCCGCAAACGAAAGTCAAGTTTTATAGATTGTAACAAAACCACAACTGGTAATGTTTCATTTGATATAGATAAGGAATTGGATGAGTTTGATACCACATTGACTAACACCTCCAAGAAATGTAAGTCTAGCATCAGAGATACTGTTTCCATGACTAATGCTGAAAAAACTTTTGATGGAGAAAATAAACATTCAGTTATTGACTTGGAAGGTTTAGAAAGGAGGAAATCAGCCATAAAAGCTGTAATAAATACTACCTATGATAAATCTGAGACTCCAAAATCTATAACTGCAACAACACACCAACAACAACTAAACAAAAGTGTACATTTGGATGACAGAAATATTGTTTATGAGAAAAGTCAAACTGTTATTCCTAAAACACAGACTCCACAGCCTGAACTCAATTCTACATTTGAAAAAACAGACAAAAAGTCCTCAGATAAACTAGACTTATCAAAAGAAAGGGCTGCAATAAACACAACATTTGAAAAAGATGGTCTAAAAATCAATTCTGTGACACGAAAATCTGCTATCATAAACACAACCTATGAAAAGGAATCTGATGACATAAATCAGGATCCTAAAGCTCGAAAGTCTTCCATAATAAATGACACATATAATAAAGATATTTCAGCCGACATTCTATCTGAAACTGAAGACATCAATCTAGTAAAGTCTACACAAGAAAGAAAACTATCGACAGGAATGAACAGTACATATGAAAAAACCAAAAAATTTCATTCAATTTTTGATCAAGAGAATAAACTTGATACAACTTTTGACAAGAATTCCAAATCTTCAATCATCAGCTCTGACAACTCGACTTTTGAAAAAGTTAAAAAACTTGATACAACTTTTGACAAGAATTCAAAGTCTTCCCTTATCAGCTCGGACAGCTCAAACATCTCGGACAGATCTGATGTCTCCCGAATAAGCATTACTAGTGATGATTCAAAAGAAAACATAATTAACACTACACCAGTATTAATCGAAAGTTCTTTGGATGAATCCCAAATGAACTCTTCAAAACTTGCCTCAAAATCTGATGACGCTCAGAACACTTCCAAACTTAAAAGCCCCTCAGAAACCACCAAGATTAGTCCCTTAACTGCCCCAATCACTCCACTCAAACGTGAAGGGACGTTCACGAAAGATGGCTCTGATATCACTGAAATTCAATCTGACTTGCTGAGGACACCAACAAGGAAAATGTCCTTACCATCTCCTGGCTACACACCGTTTCGTACTTTCAATTCAAAGGACAAAAGTATGAATAATGTGACTCGATCGTTGGAGAAGAGTCGCAGGTCATCTCTGGCCGAACCAGTGTCACGAACCACACGGGTCATGTTCTGTAGCCCAGTCAACAACCCTGTAGTGGTGGATCAGCAGCGGAGGAAAGTCATCAAGTCCAATTTGAAGGGATCTAATAAGAGCTTCGTTTTTGAAGACGGTGAGTTTATAAATTGCTGTATTTTCAACCAACGTCATAAGAGGAGGTTCGACTAAGTTTTTTTTTGTTTGTATGTTATGTGATCACTCTGCCAATTATGAACTGATTTTGATGATTCTTTTTTTGTTTGGTAGGTAATACAGATGTTCAAAATTTTATCGAAATCGATTCAGTAGTTTGGTGTTTAAATCAAAATTACTAGAAAATATGAAGACGTCATCCAGGTATTTGAAGTTGAAGTTGATTGTTTTTTTTTGTGAACTTGCGTACCTGTGAACTTCAACCTGCACCGCACAACACTGCGCTCGTCACCTTGAGATATTAGATGTTAAATCTTATTTTTTATTTATATTTTCAGTATAGGTTTTGGTAACTAGCACCTACTAAACCTCACTGACGTTCGTCTGAGGGCTAGGCTTAGGCTCTTCAAACCCAGTAATTTCTCTGGTAATACCATATAGTCCATAAAGTCCAGGGTGTCAGAGTTAATGTACCCCCCAATGGCCTCATTACTGATTACATTACATTTACTGTCTTTCATTTAAAAAATCTTGAACAAAGCTAACTTCTAATTCTAATAGGTATTTATTTTATTACAGCAATAGCCTGTAATTCACATACTATATTTTATTAGTTTATTTAAATAAAAATAATTCTGGCGTCATCTTCTGGCAACAGCAAAATAAGGAAAAACGTTGCTCATAATAAAGTTGCTAATAGGATTCCAGTAGGCACTGGCTGAGTGTATGTCCCTTGCAGCCGAGCCGCGGCCCCGCGCCGCGCCGCGCAAGCGCTCCTTCACCCACAACGACGCGGAGGAAGCGCGGGCGAAGCGCAACCGGCTCGCGAGCACCTCGCTAGGGCGCCTGTCGCGGCCTCGCACCACCAGCGCCACAGGTAAACAAACTTATGGATTACAGATTTGCATTTTGACAGAAATCTCTCTTGATGTTATTTGTTAACCTATTCACTAGCGTCTTGGATACACACCCAGATTTTGACTATCGGGAAACACCCACTCGGGCAATGCATCACCTTGAGTGATTATTTAAAAAATAAAAAAAACTTGGCTGCCTTGCATTTAGTACCAGTGCAGGATAATGTAAGGATTCTAACCAAAGATTACGAAGGATGCGCCATCGCGTAATAAAATAACGTTTGAAAATGACCCTCACGCCGTCATGTTTACGAGTTGCGCTGGAGTGCGAAAGAAGATAGCACTTTTATGAGAGCAAAAGGGATAGCGTGCGACTCGCTTAGTGAGCGCAGACAGGCGAGACAGTCCTTAGGGCCGTCTTCGCGGGGCCATTTTAGGGCGTGATATGACATATCTCCCTCCTTATATATATAATATCATTGATTCTAACAATACCCCTTTACTTCCAGATCTGTTCAGGCATTTAAAAGTTATGGTGGAATAAAGAAACTCACATACATACATACATGAACCCTGGAAAGTTTTGAAAAGTGTAATGTTTTCAGTGAAAACATTATAATTTTTTTCAGTAAAACTTTACACTCCTTTTTTTGGGCAGTGGTGTAAAAACAGTACATTCGTTTTATGACCTCTACAAATCAGGCTCAGAAAACCAATATACATGAAATGTGAATAATGGACCTGGGTATGTCCTAAAACTGCATCTAGTACCACCGGAGGACGGGCAGCAGCGTCCTCTTGGTTAACGGTGATGAACATTCTGCGATCCCCAAGCTGCCTGCCAAGCGTGGGGATTATGGCAAACCCTCCCCTTTTAAGGGGGTGGCCTTCATCCAGTAGTGGACGTCTTATGGCTGTTGATGCGATGATATGTGAATAATTGCCATAGTGACATTTAAAAACTAGCTTTTACCACAGATAACATGATAGCTTTACCTCTTCTTATTTTTATTTTTTTTATACTTTCAAGTGACGAGACTAGCGGGACGTTTGCCTGGGGGTAAGCGTCACGCCTGCCCATAACAGTAGCAGTGCTTGAATTATGAACTTGCAAACACAATCCTGCGCCGCACTGCACTGCGCTCGTCACCCTGAGATATTAGATGTTAAATCTCTTCATGCTCAGTAATTTCTCTCTAATAACCACTAATTTCTCTATTCACATATAAAATTATGTAAATATATTAGATATACAACTGAACTTGAAGAATCCAATCTACATAAAAGTCATCAATGATATTTCATAAATCATCATTCAACCTTATCATCATTATGGACCCTATGGATCTATCAAATCTTAGTTAATTTGGACAAGTTTAACTTGTCTGAAAATTGTTTTTAAATGTGTCCCATACAAATAAACAATGAAAATAAAGTACAATAAAATTATCATAAAACTCCAACTATGTAAAAAAACAAAGCAGTTAGATTACTATTATCAAAGTGCACGTCATGCACGTGTTACGCTATCTATCTATCTATGTGTAATCCGTATTTATTCGTAATCTACGAAACGTGCGCAATGACGGCTTCAAACTGTAAACCGCACCACGGTTTATGTCTGGTTACGTCTTGCGTTCTAATCTCATCGAGTTTCCCTGGTTCAAAAATAATGATATGGCTATTCGAACATTTGGTACGGGTTGGAAAAGTAAAACCCGCCATCGCGTCATAGCCAAAGTAAACGTAAAGGCTTTCTTTCGCCACGCTACATTGGTGATTGTAACTTAAGCCTCGACCTTTTTTGTCAATATATTTGAATAAATAAATAAATACTGGTGGTATTACGTCCTTTTTGCCCATAAACTAAGCAAAGCTAATAATATGGAAACCATATAGCTGATAGAATACTTATGAATGTGTAGGGACCTGGGTATGTCCTAAAACTGCATCCAGAACCACCGGAGGACGGGCAGCAACGTCCTCTCAGTTAACGGTGGTAACCATTCTGCAATCCCCAAGCCGCCTGCCAAGCGTGGGGATTATGGCAACACCTTCCTTTAAGGGAGAAGCCTTCGTCCAGCAGTGGACGTCTTCCGGCTGTTGATGTGAGTAGGTACCATTGGGTACCAATTCATTGGATTGGACCCTTTCAATCGACACGTAAACAAAATAAAAAAAATGGATGGAATTTATGTTGTTATCCGTCATATTCTTCTAGCTTATATCATTGGAGATAATCAGGTGAAAAATAACATATAACTGCCCTGTTTTGCGGGGACGGGGTAAACACACATGGCACATTTTCAATTAATCTTTCACACTAATAAAACAAACTCCTGTTCATTGAACGGACATCAAAACAAACTCACAGCACTGGCAAAAGTTATGTGGTCGCTAACCACATACTTTTTGGCAAAGATATGCCTTGGGTTGCTAGCTCGAAGGCCATAATTATGAGATTTACTGTGTCGTCATATTATAATACTATATTTTAAAAAAAAACTACAAATCCGCTTTAATCTGCTTACAGCAAAATTAACGGAACCCGGCACGTCTTCAAAGAAATCCACCGTCACGCCTACAAAACCAAGCAAGGTGTCCCGCACGAAGCTGCCGGACTTCGCGGCGCTGCACCGGCGCGAGTTCTCCAAGATGGAGTCGCTGGACGAGTGCCAGGAGAGGAAGGCTCGCCGCGCGCGCCTCCTGCTCACCCCCACCGGCGCGGGCGCCGTCCTCGACCGGGGCAGCCCGAGAGGTCAGCACACACGTTTGCTTAGTTTGACCCTAGATGGCGCTGTCTGAAATGTCCAGTTATTTATTTATCATTTTATAGCGGCGGGTCGTACTGTAGTTCGATGTAGTAATATTTTGTAACGAGTAGTGCCAAAACCAGGCCTATTTTACTTGGCGGTAGGCGTGTTTTGCAGGTCTTAGCAAAAACTACGTGTACCATCCAATGACAATACATCTACATACAACGTATTATATATACATCTTAATTGCTTTTCAACCGACTTCAAAAAAAGAGGTTCTCAATTCAACGGTATGTATTTTTTTGTATTATTTTACGCGGTTACTCCGCCAATTATGAATTGAGTTTGATGATCCTTTGTTTTGGTAGGTCTTCTTCAGAGGTGGTCCCATATAGATTTTATCGATATCGATTCAGTAGTTTGGTTTCAAAATCAAAATTATTGGAACAAATCAAGATACCTGGAAATATCAAGAGGTAGTCGAAATTGAAGTCGGTTATATTAAAAAAAGCGTATTATTATAACAACTGGTTAAGTTTCCTACATTCAAAATCAGATTTACTTAGGCTCATTATTTATTTATTTATTAAGAACACCAACATGATGTACGTCATTTCCCACATCTGATACATGGTATGGTAGTTACTAGCTAAACGTCACCACAATTATAGGTGCAGACTACATGGGTTTATTTAAATAACAAGTCAAGGTAAGATTGTTAGTGAAAGAAGTTAACATAGTGAATTAAGCGAATTAATATAACCTATCAAACATTTTGCCGATAAGCATTAAAACGCACATGGCTTAGTGGTGGAATTTTCACATACACATTTGTACCTTGAAAGCCAAAATGTTTACGATGTAAATGTATGGGCAAATGAGCTAGTTCGCAGCGACCCATGTAATGTACTTACTGCCCTAATGAATTAAGTAGTACTCTGCATTAATACCTCAAACAGATATGACATTACTTTGTTTAAAGGTATATTAAAAATATATAAAACATAGATAATATAAAAACGAAACAAGAGTGCAACCGCGTCCGGCACCCTGACCCGGCTCAAAGTGCCTTGGTTAGGGCTGCAGTGCAGAGTGAGGAGCCTCGTGACAATGCGAGCCGTGTCAAGGATCGCTGCCTTTTCGATCTGACCCTTGACCCAACCGCCTAGAAAAAGCCTCTTAAGATGGCGGTCGAGGCTCTATTATTATATTATTATTACACTTCGTTTAAAGTATACCTAAAAAATAAAACCAGCGATGCTCATCGATTTTAAACTTGATACTGGTAATTATCGTCACGGCTTTATTCCCAAATCATTTTCGCAACTGGTCACAAGGTCAAAAGATAATGCTCGTATTTACCGGAACGATAATTTCAGTGAGGTCAAAATCCCGCAGTCGGATATGATTGTAGGTAAAATTCTGTACAGTACATTTATACAATGCAGCCCTAATTAGTGGCGAGCTGCCGAAACTGAGGGCGATTACAATCGGAGTTATCTGACGTCAACATCCCACTGATATTATGACTATAGCAGGTGATATTAAAATGTAATGAAACTTATAATACGAATTTTATCCACAGTAAAAAGTCGTAAATCTATTTTGTAAGCAAGTATATTTTATTAGTAGTCATAATTATTATTAAAATAAATTGTGTAGGTAATATAAAACATAGGTACAAGAGTGCAGCCGCGTCGGCACCCAGACCCGTCTCAAAGTGCCATTGGTGAGGAGCCTCGTGACAATGCGAGCCGTGTCAAGGATCACTGCCTTTTCGATCTGACCCTTGACCTAACCGCCTAGAAAAGGCCTCTTGAGATGGCGGTCGAGGCTCTTCGCTTATCATAACTCACCTTTTATTTACAGAACCCATCGAACCAACATCTAACGAAGCAAAGAAATCTCCCAACCTACAAAAAGAAGACCCTAATGAACAAACCAGCGCAAAAAGGTCGAAAGAACCTAAAAAACCGGCCACCCCTATCAAATCCCTGCCCACTTTGAAATCCTTAAACTCGGGCTACACTCGCTTCGGCTTCAAACTGAACTATGACGTCAACCCTTTCAGCATAAATAATAAAATTGACAATAACTGCAGCCAAACCTGCTCAAGCAAGAAAAACACAGCTAAAAAGGACCTTACTAGGCCTTTAAAAGAGCTCAAAGGTTTGAAGAGGCAGGCTACGTTACCGTCTTTAACGGGGACTACGTCGGCTCGGGAGGTGGCCAAGCAAACTGTGATGCGAGAGAAGTCGTTCACAGAGAAGAGGAACAAGACGAGGAATGAAAACAGGACCGTCATCAAGGGAGTCCGCACGAACAGGAGGTTCGAGCTGCAAATGCGGATGCGGAATCTGGAGTAGCTTAGCTTAGCTTTACTAATATAATGTGGTGTATTGTTTCGTCGATGTCATGTCTATAGACACAGATCACTCTTACCAAGAAGGAACTCGATGTGCTCACAGTTTTAACAATGTGAATTATGTCACCAACTTTGAAATCGCAAAAAAACAGGTTCCATTTTCCCATTACATTGAGAGCGAATTACATGATTCTATCACATCAACAGCCGGAAGACGTCTACTGCTGGACGAAGGCCTCTCCCTGAAAGGGAGGTGTTGCCATAATCCCCACGCTTGGCAGGCGGCTTGGGGATCGCAGAGTGTTACCACCGTTAACTGAGAGGACGCTGCTGCCGTCCTCCGGTGGTTCTAGATGCAGTTTAGGACATACCCAGGTCCAGTTAACGTACATGTTTCTATCGGACAGCTGATATATGCGGTTTTTTAAGATTTCATGGTTGGTCCCATAGTAAAAGTTGTTGATAATAATGAGTACAATACGCCCCTTTTGGCTTTGCTTTTCCGCTTAAAGCCGTAGATTCCGTATTCAGCATTAGGCCCTCTGCCTTTTTATGATACAAAGGCCACAATATGATGAAGGCACGAGTTACAGAGAGTGAGACGAAGCGTATTCATTGGCTATCTCAAGTTCCGCGGAGCAACCAACCAATGCGAGCGGGTTATTATATCGCTGTTTTGAGCGAGTCAGGAAGTACTGGGGGGCTAAAATAGTCGCGTTTAGAAATTCTGCATATGATCCTGTGATGATTCATTTCGCAAATCGTAAAAGCGCCAATTATCCTATGATTTTGCAAATGACTCTATTACAGAATTCTTTAGTTTGACAGTTTTCTATAGAAAGTCGATGAAAGATGAATTGCATAAAGTCAACTTGCAGATTCGTTAGAAGTTACTCGAGAGCAACTTTTTACAATTCATTCTGCTAAGAATTCATAAGATGAACTGCTTTTAGGGGAATTGCTTGATGCGGGCATTTTTTGCTATCTATCTACAGATTACCCCTAATCTGGTATTGGCTGAGCGTCCAACAAAGAGTACAAATATTTCATTTTTCTTTATTATGTTATTAATTATTTCAAAACGAGAGTCAAAGTCAAAGTCAAATCGTCGAACTGGCTTCGACCATTCCATAGTCGTCTTACAGAGTAATTCACAAAAGACGTATTTTAACGTATTTTATAATCTAACATCAATTTTTGATATAGGTAGATTTAACACAGATTTTTAGATAATAATGTTCAAAGTTATGCTTTTGATTTGAATACTTTTGAAGTGACATGTATTTTGTATTCTAACACTATTGTATTATTATTAATTATGTGTTAACGTATTTTTTATTAATTTAGATATAGTTGTTCTTTTACTAGGTTATTTTAAAATGACAACTCGACTACCATGTACATAAAAAATATATTCATTTCACAAACCAGAGAAATTACTGGGTATGAAGAGTCTCAGTGTGACGAGCGCAGCAGTGCGGCGCAGGATTGTGTTCGCAAGTTCACAATTCTGGCACTACAATAGTGGCAGGCGTGACGCCAGTGAACGTGTGTGAGAAAGTGACGTGAGTGACCAGGTGAAAGACTTGCCCGTCTCGTCACTTGACCGTATAAAAAAAAATTAGCTAACTTGCTGTTGTGGTGAAACTACTCCACATATAGTGCAGTTGGAATTACTTATTTTTTTAAGCCCCCGAATACGGCTCACCATAGAAAACAACACAGATTGCTTTCACACATACGAACCGTCGCACATAACCTTTAATCGTGTCAAGTGCCATTTGTAATTTATGTTATTATTTGATTCTTGGAGGATCTAGCTCTCTCTATTAGATTTCTCTATTTATAATCTCTAGTAGTACGAAATAAAATGACATTTCCTACTATTGATCTTGTTTTATGTATTTACCCACAGGCCTAAAACTGATTATAGGTAGTCAAGTTTTGGGAGCACTTAAACTATTATTAAATAAAACGTATGTGTTGCCGATTTCGAGGCTTTAATACTAATGACCAATAAATGAATGCAATCTTAATGCTAACTTACACTATCTGGGTGGTTAGACCACCGGAGGCCCTTATTCAGCAGTCTGTATACACAGAACTGCATCGGATCTGCTGAGCAAGACGTCTCTACTTACAATAATGTACAGAGCCGTCTCTAGGTTGATACAGAAGGGCGAGGAGGATGCATAACTAGGTTATAAAAAGAGTTTGATACTTTCTATATGACTTACACAAATAAAATAATTTCTGACACCAGGAAACCAGGATAGAGCAGACAATGAATTCCATCCGCTGGACTAGCATCACAGAAAAGCGAAGGCCCTACTTTTACTTCTCTCTTCAGTGACTATGACTAGCATAGTATATTTTGTCACTGAAGTGAGAAGTGAATAGAACGGAAATGTAACGGGCCACGCTTGCCGGCATTAAGTGCAAATGACTATTAGGCTAGATGACTGATGTTTAAATCGTTGAAACCAATAGCTTTGATGAATAATTTAAGTGAATATAGTATGGTAATTGAAAACATTATTTAAATCGGTTAATAATGTTCTGATATATGAGCGTTTAAAGTTTTTGTTAGAGACAACTCTGTCCCTTTCCCACAAAATAAAAAATGACGTCACGCCTTACTTGTCAGAATATAATTTATATGGCGTCCTGACAAGTGACGTCACGATTTTCTGTTTCGCCTCTCTGTCTAGCATGATATTAAAATGCTTATAAGTTGCTTATTTTTGATCAGATTGAAATTTTCTTTTCATTAATCAGCTATATTTATGGGCCACATTTGAATAGGACAATAAAAAAAAACCAGTCATCTAGCCTATTCTACCAATATACATGTTTTTAAACTGAGAATACTCAAAAAGACAATTTAAATAGACACGTAGGAAACCAAACCACATTGCATCGTTATTAGATCAATTTTAATCTGTTGCAAAATGGCATTTCTAGCGTTTTACTTCAAATGCGCGACCGATGATTGGCATTTTTCGTCGTAGTTTCTATACAAATAAGTGTGAAACTGGCGACAGCGGTTTTCCATAGAATTGCTTTACAATATTGTTTTGATAGCCGTTCTATCTAAGAAGGACGGCTTTTGCTTTTCTGTGTATTTTATAGTGTTTTATATCTTTTTTTTTTAAAGCGGCCCAAATATTCTAACAGCAAGATTTGGTTTTCAATTTTAACTTTGTTAAGCTTATTATATTATATCTGCAGCTTACTCTGTGCCGTATCAGGTTTACGCGGAACGGAAGTATTAAGCCGAAAGGCTGTTTTAGTTCAAATGCGCGACCAATGTTTGGTATTTTTTTGTCGTATTGACTAAAATGATGTGTGAAACTGGCGACAGCGGTTTTCCATACAATTGCTTTACAACATTGTTTTGACAGCCGTTCTACCACAGAATAAATATTATAGTACTACGTATAGTTCTACCTAAGAAGTAGGGATTTCGCTTTTCGGTGGTATAATATGTGTGGCTAAACGTGGCGCCGTATTGTAGAACGTAATGACAATCCGGCTAAACGTTGATCCGTCGTAATACAAAATGACTCGGTTTTGTTAAATGGCTAGCCATTTTGTAATACGGCGAATTCTAGAATTTGGCTGCGACTTATACATAACTTACTCGAAACTGATACCATGTCGAGTAACAGAGACGTACATTTTAAGGTATTTTTACAGTTTCGGATTTTCGCCCATTCAGCTGTCTTCGTGCTTACCTTTATTAGGTCACGTCCGTTTAATTAAATAGGTAGTGTCCACGCCAATTTTTGTAGCCGCTTTGAACATAATCGCAACTATTTCCCTTACTTACATCATAGACTGTACTCGGCAAAATGCAAGCCTAAGCCTGAAGTTTTAGTAAGGATCCCTAATTTTTTCTAGGAATAAATATATATGTTACTCAGGGATAATGTAGCATTCTAATGGTGAAAGAATTTTTGAAATCGGTCCAGTAGTTTTTGAGTTTATTCGTTACAAACATACAAAAATACAAATCTTTCCTCTTTATAATATTGGTGTAGATTGAGCGCCGCTACATGCCGCGAGTCACACACTCGAGGCTAAAATTATACTACCAGCACTCGGTGATTAAGTACATACTCAACCGCGCATCCTCCAAGCCAGCACTGCATGCGGCGAGTGCCCGCCGCGGGTCCCGTCCCAGGCCCGCATCAGATTACAGAGTGGACACCCGCTGCGTATCTACATCCGCGTTCTAGCGTACCTAGTCAAAATTCAGGGAGCGTCGCGATGGCGCGGTTTTTTAAATTTATATTAAATTAAATCCTTTTATTTTGGGTATTTGAGGTCTGCTCAGAAAGAGCTTATTTAATGCCGTCAAAATATTAAAACTACGATACAAATAAAAATGATAATCTACTTAAAATAGCTGAGGGGTTGAAGCTCTCAAGTGGCTCCCAGTCCATGGTGTTAACAAAAATTGGGTGTCGCGCGAGGCATCTACCTGCTTGGGCTGGTAACATAACTACTACTACCTACGCCCTAAAATGTCATTGCTCTGAATTCGACCTTCGGAATTGAGATTTTTCTTGTGATTTCAATGTTGGTTACCCAGTAAAGATTGTTCACAATGACTCTTCAACGAAATTCTTTTCTTCCCCGACCCTTTTGTTGGCATTTGTTTCAATGACCCTTTTCGGGTTTGCACTTATTGAGAATCACACTGTGTCACCCGCGGCATAATAATTATATGAAAAGCATTTTTTTTGCCAGTTAATGTTAGTTGCGTATAAAGTTTTCTACATTTCAGACCGGCCGTAAAGTTTGTTATTGCCTGCAGGTATCCTCAAGGGTTACGTTTCGTCGAAAATTAGTCATCCTAACAAGATAGCAGGATAGCATTGAACCTCGTGAGGTCATTCCGTCTCGCGTGTCTGCCGCGCGTTAAACATTCTATCACGCCGATAATGCTCTATCGGCTGCTAGACTTGTGAACTACCTGATCTGCGCTCACGTAGTATGGAAAGACAGGGGGTGGGGTCAGATTGTTTCTTATAAAGGGGGTTGGGTGACATTTTAAAATCTCAGTAGATACAGGAGTATCCACGATTACATCTATGTCGCATAAAACGCCAACGTCAAACATTATATTTTATAGCTCGGCAAAAAAATCTTGAAACGAAAACTTTTTTCCCCTGGGACTGTGAATAATCACGTCAGTGGATTTTACTCAGACGTAATACCTATTTCCGATAGTGGCGCCTCGATTGGTTTCTACTCTTTTTAACCGACTTCAAAAAAGGAGAAGGTTCTATGTTTTTTTATGTATTTTCACCGTCAATTTGTGGACCGATTTTGAAAAATCTTTTTTTATTTCAAAGGGTATTATACTCTCGAGGTGGTCCCATATTAATTCAGAGGCGGTTTTTTTAAAGTTACTTGTTTGCCAAGCTATACACGTTTTCTTAGATTTATTTTAAGTCTATTTTATATGGATTACCAACAACCTTCTAATTTCAGTTAAAAAAATAGGTTAGTGATTATGTCGATAAATGAAATAAAAGAACTCATAATTACTCCTATATCAAGTCAAGGTAGGTATACATTTCCAGACCTTGTGCCCTAGCTTTCCATCCTGAGTACGTTAAAGTTTCAGTATGAATGGGGAACTGAAACTTTAATGTAAAAAGTTCCAAGCACGCCGTGCTCTGCCGGCCTTGAGTCACGAGGTACCTTACTGACCTTCGAGCCTTCCGTTCACTAGACGGTAAGTAGACGGTGCACCACAACACAATACAACTCACTAAAGGTACTAGGTACAACGTTATACAACGTAGTTACAACGATGAGGTTCTAAGTGTTCTACCGACTAGTAATCAAGTCGGTAAGGACTAGTCGGTCACCATTAGCCAGAAGACGTCCACTGTTGGACGAAAGCCTCCCCCTTAACAGGAAGGGGGTGCCATAATCCCCAAGCTTGGAGGCGGCTTGGCATTGACAGCACGATAGAAGTATGAAGCAATACAAAGAAAGACCAACTGACAACCCCGTCGCACCGTCTCGTCAAGTCGGAAAGGTCAATGTATATTTTGGGGCCCGCTATCTACAACCGTATACCAGCTGCCATTCGGGATGCTCCTTCCACCGGGTGCTTCAAAACCAAGCTCAGAGCGTAGTTACAAAGGGAATTTGTTTTATGACATTGAAGCGTATTTTAAAATAAGAGATTATTAATATATTTTTATAATTATTATTTCATTTTATTAAGTAATATTTTTTTTGAACATACTTAATGAAAATTGACTTGTAACTTTGGTGTTATCAATAAACTATTTGTATTTGGGGTTCGCAGAATGCTCACCACCACGAGAGGGCGCTGCTGCCCGCCCTGTGGTTCTGGGTGTAGTTTTAGGACATGCACAGTAATTAGACACGAACAGCCTTACCTAAAATAATCTCGATTCTCTTAGTCACTGCTTATGCTTCTCTGTCTTGTTCTTGCATGTTACACTTCACGTCAGAGAGAAGATGGCAGAGCATCTTAAGCAGTGACTAACGGTTGAGAAGTTTTTTTAAGTAAGGCCGTAAGTCACGTAATTTAAGAAATAATAAAATACTATCTATACTAGTGTAGACTAGGGCGCTGCTACGAAGATCCCGCCGCGCCGCTACGAGCCGTTCCCAGTGCTACGCTTTTTTGGCTACGTCGTCGTTACTACTACGCCGTAGCCCGCCGTAACGCGCTGTTGTAACGACACATTTGGCGTCTCTATGACATTCCTGAATAGCTATTTATAATAGTAGAGTAGTATATAGTAGTCTTGGTAGACAGCCGTGGTAGCCTACTGGGAGAAGGCGCGTCGTAATCGTGATGTGGGTTTGATCTCAGACCCGTACCAATAAGTTTTTTTTAAATTTAGTTACGGATTTTAAAAACTTAAGTGAGACAATTTGCATTTATATCTGGTGAAGAAATACTTTGTTTTGTATTGTCTATTCCCATTTAGTGTATTATATAAAGGCTGATGCTGAGGTCAACTTAGTATAGTTTTATATTATTATATTTGGTCCTAAGTATATCTTCTAGCTATTTATAGTCCACAGCGACACAAATTATCATATCTTAGTCTATCTCGTTCCACGAAACAACCTCCATCGTCGTCATTCGTCAATCTCGAAACACCACAGACAGAGGTAAAATGTATATTGTATACTATACAAGCGAAACACGAAAGTTTCTGAAGTACCTGAACCACAATCTAACACCTGGGGCCGTACCATGAACGCTTATTGCGGGACCGAATAGGCTCTGCTACCGACGCTGCGCGACCGCAAACCGTATTGCGAGGCGATTAAACTCACAGTCGCGCAGCTTCGTCAGCAGAGCCTATTCGGTCCCGCAAAAAGCTGTTCACGGTACGGCCCCTGAACGATACTTTTAGACTTCCAAGGGGCCAACCCTGGCATCGAGGAAAAAAACAGCTGTTCCATACATTTTATCCAAGGTCAATGAACTTTTTGTATGAAACAGCTTTATTTCGCGAATTCAGCGAATAAAAGTTGTTTATAATGATGAGTACATACATACATACATGCTTAATGTTCTTATATGCTAGCAGGGCGCAGGACGCGTGTCTGCCTGGCCGCCGCGCCGCTGCGCCCGGCTATATCGAGTCTGACGTAATTATCGGGTGACGTCATCATGCTAGACAGCCTACACTGTACAGTATACTGTGTTATAGACTTCTAATGAGAACGTTTATGCCTGTTTGAAACAGTACAGGATACTGTGTATACAACAGGAAAAACAAGGTAAATCGGTTTTTTATCCATCTTCCGGTTGAATCAGCATACAGGGTTACTTGTAACTAGACGTGTTCCCGGCGGGATCAGATAGACTAACAAAACATAAAAAAAATATGGGAAAATAATTTAAAAAGCAATAAAATATCAAAAATATTTAGATTGTGATAAGCGTGACATATTTTTTTTCTTATAACAAATAGTTTAATTTTAAATATCTCGAAAACTATTAACTTTCTCCCATACATTGGTGGGCTTAAAGATGTTAGGCCAGATGTATGGGGTATCTGGTCCTGCCTGGGAACGAGTTACCTTGTAGTTCTGCAAGATAAAGCTCCGCGCTTACTAAAATTTAGTTTTGTTTGATTTTTAACTTCTTTTTTTTAAATAGAATAAGTACCTTTTTTGATTAGGATAGCGGTATCTTCTAAACACGCGCGACTGCGCTGGGGATCATCTTCATCACCTTTTTTCACTCGTGGTGTAGCTTGTCTCGGTGATTTTAAACGATCACCGATGTTAAGCAACGGACGGTCCGGTCAGTCTTCGGATGGGTGACCGTGTGGCATTTATTTCTGAGCGCTACCGTGGGTCGGAGGACACGATAAATTGTTGGTCCCGGTGTTTGTTCTAGTTTCTATAACAACAACCGTCAGCCATGTCAGAGGCCTTCGGGCGGCACATTAACTCTGACACTAGGGCTGGCCACTCAGCCTATACGAACTTACTTACTTTTTTTTCTCATCATCACGCGGGTGAAGCCGCATGGCACAGCTATAGTCATAATTATAATCAGTCAATCATAGTCTACAACTGGCTAAATATTCGTACAGTACCAAACTTCTTAAAGCTGGAAAATGCTGTTTAGCTTCAAAGAACAGGGATATATAAAAAAAAATTAGTTAGTACCTGGCTTTAACCACTGAGAAGGTATTTAAACCCATTCTTTGTCGTGTTATAGCTCCCACGCGTATGCACAACTACCTCAGACATTATAATACCTATGTATTAATCTCGAGATCAACATGTTGGTCTTTGTATCTGCCGTGACGTATGAGGCTATACCGGGTGTAAGGAGACCGTTCCCGAAATCGAAGATATGTGACAGTGCTAGTGATTAATACAGTGTACAACCCTGGTAGAGTCAGCTCTTTATAGACTAGTAGTTTGCAGCGAACTGAGATCTTGCGACCTATGGGGGTCGCGTCAATAAAATCATCAAAATCAGTTCATAATTGGCGGAGTAAACGCGTAACATACATACAAAAAAAACATACAGTCGAATTGAGAACCTCCTTTTTTGATGTCGGTTGAAATAAGAAGAAAAAAGATAATTTCCGCTAACTCGTCTATTTGCTTGACCTTGTGAGATCAATCGCGCTGTTTTTAAGCGTAATTACCTACTTAATTATTTAACTTTGTAATGAGATTCTTCTCTGTAAATTAATCAAACCTGGGGACAACACTCAAATATATGTTTTGTAAATAGCATCTGAGGTTTAGCATCAGAGGTTTAAATGTAGATTTACATGTTATGTTTCAAATCAAATAAATGATTTGATTTGATTTGATAATACATAGGTATTATAATAAATAAGAAGCCATGCCATTAACACCCATAATCAGGTGTGCAAAATTGTAACAATATTATTATTAATTGAACACAAACATACATTACATTTATTATTACAAATTTTGCATCATTATAATAAATTTAGATGCACGAAGTATGGTTAATAATGCATTCATTACCTACGATATTAACTATAGTCGAATTCATACCGACTACCTCTATAAATTGCCATTTTGAGTGTTGTACTTATTAGATTGATGGTGTAGTGTATGCCTTACAAACTTCATCGGTATCCGCTTCCTCGTATGGTTGCATCTTTTGTTTACTACTTTACGATTGTATTTCAAATTAATTCTCCGAGTAATCCTAATTAACATATTAAATCAGTGCCTATATTGTAACAATAATTCTTCGTATGTATTATGAAAATACAATATGAAGCATTCGCCACCAGTATTTTCTTTTGTCAGCTGTCCAGCATTGTCAAGCTAACCTTACCACGTGAAACCGCTACGCATCTAGCTCAAAGAGCTGAACTCTGCTTTATAAGTACTATTTCGCAAAATTTAAATAGCGCTGGGATAAAAAGATTAAGAAACTTAATATTTTATTTATTAATTAATTAATTTAATTTATTTATTACCTTGTGTACCTCTAGCTACCTATACACATTATGTTAACAAAAACTTAATCTTTCACAAAAGTAAACTATCGAAGTGGGTCAACACTGAATTCGCAAAAAAAACTGCTACCTTCATCGGGATATTCTTATGAGCACGCGTTTGAATAAAAAAACGTATGTAATAATGGTCAGTCCTACACTGTCCTACACTCACAGTTCATGTTTTCTAGACAAACGTGGTTATAAGTTGTTAATCCTATCTATCTTTATAGAGAAAGTTGGTATAATCTTCCTCCGAATAGTGGTAGGTATAGGTAGTAGGTTGTGTTATTAAAATTATAAACAGAGAAGCAGAGAAGAGATTTATAATTTGTTAATTATTTGTTACAATAACTGATTGAAAAGCTAAGTAACTCAGTTCTCTACAGAGAAGAGAGGTAGTGACCGTGAGCTGAACTTTGACAACTGGTTGTCCGTGGAAATAGGCCAAGGTCGGCCGCGAGTCAGAAGCTCAGTTTCATCTTTACTCCATTTGTCGCAGACGCAGTTTAATTTTATATCCGACGTAGTTACTCAAATACTAAGTAGGTTTACGTAAGTGTTTTTCTTTTTGTACGTCGACCGATCACGGGTGGAGTTAGGGTATTAACATAGTGCCCTATACCGGTGTATTTTCTTACATTCAAGAAAAACATCGGTACTCTTTTCGAATAAACAATATGAAATAAAATAAAAATATTGAATTTCTTAAAAAAGATTTTTTTAAAAAGGCTGACGAATAAGCCATATAAATCATTTGAATTTTAAATTTGTACCGACTTTATTACGGGGCATGCTACTTATTATTTATTCTAAAGGACGCCTTTGTCGTGCTTGCATAGCATACGACACGACACAGTATAAAGAGATAGAGATAGGTTCGTGGGTGCTATCTCTGCTGCCTCGCGCTGGCGGTGCCAAGGGATCTCGTCACCAAACGTCGCCATCAAGATGCTCACGTCAGCAAGAAGTTGACGTGTCCCGCGACCATAAAGTTCACAGAGCGCGGGAATACCGTGTGGACTGTATTATACGTATTCCTCGGAGGGAATCATCGGCGTTTTCCTTGAGAAGCGCGCGGCCGTGCCTTGTGTTACAAATTCAATGCTGAGATAACGACGCACAGTAGCAGCAGTAAGGACCGTTACCTAATATCTCAGGGTGACGTATGGAACTGACAATCTCAGCAGATAGCGATACACATTCAATCAGACTCTAGCAATGTTGTTCATACATACGTGTGTGCAAGATTACAAGTGTCTGTGTGTTTGTAGCTCAGGTTGAGCCTGTATATCTATTTTACTGTATTTTTCTTTCTTTTCAAAAACAAGCTTAAAAATTATTAATAAAAAAAAATTGTGTCCATGTGGTTTCCCAAGAAAGCACATTCCCGCGTTGAATTAGACACGAATATTTTTTGACTTAGATTCTTTGTGTGAGCAGTGTGAGTGAGTAATAGAAGAGTGGTTGTGCTGCGTTTAATGCTCCTCGGAGAATGAGTCAGTTTTGATAAGTAATTGGTCTGTCTCTTATAATAATTCAAACTTATCCTCTAAAGCTTATTCAAAAAAAATTCAGTGTCACCTATACAAGCCAGTAGGCTAAGTGCTGAGTAGCATGACAGTACAAAATCGTCTGTGTGGTAAATTAACTAACTTTTCTTGAAAGTAATAACGCCTACGCCTTTATAGGTAATTCTAAACAGGTTGAGCCTAGGCAGTAGCGTAAATAGGGCTAGATGCCAGCGGGGCCCAGGCTCAGGGCGCAGGGCCTGGAGGGGCGCAAAAATGACCAGACCAGGACCAAGTTTTGAATATTTTTCTATTCAATGACGCAGTTATAGAAGTTCACACCGGGCGCATAATAAAAGGCTAGTTACGGCACTGAGCCTGGGTATGGTCACAGAATAATTAATAGTACTATGTACAGAAAGTTCACTCCGCAAAGGAATTGAAATAAATAAGGACTCTATGTACTAGGCAATAAAGTAGCAATTCAACTCGCACAGCGCTGGATACCGCTCGCTATATTCACCTAGATATACCGCTCTCTTTCTATCACGTATGCTTAGTTACGTGCGACGAGGCTAGCGTGCGGGCGGCCACTGACCTCAGCCTTGCATTGTCCTCTCGGAGCGGAGCGCCGGCTGAATATACCTAAACTGCGGAGTGACACCCCGCTGGTATGGTGTCCACAGCCCAGGCCCTACACAGGTGTACATTTTGGTGTTTTCAATAAACTATTGTGTTGTGTTCATTTGTATTGTATTATGGATAAACAACCTGACTGAGACAGACTGCGTAACTGTATGTATTCTATACGATTACCAAGTATTGTGTCGCACAGGGTCGTCCTACGGACCGAGCCTTCCGAACGGCGACGTTCTTCGACGATACAATTTCCTTTTTACTGGTTCCCACAATATTACCATAGATATAACTATAGATAAGCCCTAAGACTCGGGACTCAAACAGTCATAGTGAAGCCACTGCGTAACAAGCAAAACTTAGTTAAAATCACACAAACATATCACGATTACATTATGAATAATAGTACATTATGAACATAGCACAAGAGTTTCATACGACTGTTTTCGTCACACTTGCGAGGAAAAAACATTTTTTTTTGATAATAATCAACCACACAGCGAAAACGTCAACAAACATTTGCGGAAAATGGCGCCCAAATCAGTAATGCGCGCGCAGGTTGATATTGACTTCAGCGGCATAAGAACTCTCTGTTGGTATTACAAAAAAAAACAGAAAAAAACTGTAAGTATTACCCGGCTATATTAAGAGTGCTTCGTATACGTACGTCTACTTGCAGTCACGTACAAACTTGACTTTACCGGGTTATACCTATTATAGCACCATGTGCCGTAATGTAAAGTAAAAAGCACGCGAGTGTAATAGCTTGGATTATGAGCCTAAATCCGATGCAATAAGATCCACTTTACGAGCAAGTGTGATGAAAATTAGTTTTTTAGTGGCTTCACTAGGTGTGATTCAATAGGTATAACTGTGTGAACAAACTACTGGTTCAAATAAATTACATACACATGTGGTATATTTTTTACAAATACCTAAGTACCGAAAAAGTAAAAGAAAAATTAAAAATGTCCATTATGTATTACTAAACTTTTCACGCTTATCGCAGACAAGTTGCGCCTGCGGTGAGTCAGTTCAGTAGGGTTGGGAACACATCGATATTACAGCTGTAATACAACAAAAATGCACTGATACATTCTGTTGACTCGACGCCGAGCTTTTGGGCCGCTCTACAGAATGTAATCTGTGTGCTTGTCCCACTTCTGGGCGGTCCTTTCAGTATTGTGTTACAGTTTGACGGTTTTCAAGGTTCCGTTGTAATTTTTGTAACAATAGTGTACATTGTACATTCCGACCTTATACACAAAGATATATTATCATAAAGAAGATTCTTCTTCAGTTTGTTATTTATTTATTTCAATTAGTACGGCTTAAGGCCAATTACACTAATGATATTACACAAATAATGTTATATAAGCAGCTCATAGTCAGTCAATGTACTAAAAGCAGGGGGGTGTCACTCCGCAGTTTAGGTATGTTCGGCCGGCGCTCCGTCCGGGAGGACAATGCATGGAAGAAGTCAGTGGCCGCCCGCACGCTAGCCTCGTCGCACGTAACTAAGCATACGTGATAGAAAGAGAGCGGTATATCTAGGTGAATATAGCGAGCGGTATCCAGCGCTGTGCGAGTTGAATTGCTACTTTATTGCCTAGTAGATAGAGTCCTTATTTATTTCAATTCCTTTGCGGAGTAATTTTTCTGTACGTAGTACTATTATTTATTCTGTGCTAAAAGTTTTATTTGTTGTTGGTAGGTTTCCTTGAAAAACAGTATAATATGTATATACACCTTATAACCGCTAAATATACATACTTACTGCAAAATTTAATAAATATTTCATCCTAAACAATTTATCATGGTATGATTGCCAGCTGGGCCGGATTTAGTCGTGTGGAGTGTGGAGGCCCTGGGGCAACAAAGGAGTCATCATCATCAGCCAGAAGATGTCCACTAATAGAAGAAGGTGTCCCTCTTAATAGGGAGGGGTTGCTATAATCCCCACGCTTGGTGGCGGCTTGGGGATCGCAGAGTGTTACCACCGTTAACCGAGAGGACGCTGTATACCTAAAATAAGCACACATAGATAGTCTTACTTAAAAAAACTTCTCAACCGTTAATGCTCTGCCATCTTCTCTCTGACGTGAAGTGTAACATGCAAGAACAAGACAGAGAAGTTTAAGCAGTGACTAAGAGAATCGAGATTATTTTAGGTAAGGCTGATAGTGACTCATAATACTTACTTACCTAAAAACCCTTGCAGGATAGCGTAGAATTAAAATGAACTACCTACTAAATAGCAAGAACCTAGATATAGGTACCACAAATAATTAAGTCTTCTAGACAATTAGATCATTTAGGATATAGTTTCTTCTTACCTATAAAACGTTTATAAAGTTATAAACTATCCGCCAGCTCTAAATCATAAGAATCCAGGTCATCGCGAAGTAATTATAATAAATTGGGGACAAACCTTGGGAACACAGTTGGGAACCCGATAAGGAAAAGTAGGTACTGTAGATTTTACCAGGAACTCGATTCTCTTTATACTATTATTCTATGGTTATGAATATTATATTTCCAAAAATAAAATAATAATAATAATATAAATAATAATCATCTTAACTTCAAATTATATTTACACTAAAAAAAAATCTTTTTTATAAATGCAATGCTCTGTACTACAGCGTCTGTTAGGTAACATATGTCTGTCGTTATATAGGTTTCACGACTAAAAAGCTGGCTACTATGGTGCTGACTGACTGGAACGGTAAGTATAGTTACTGTGCATAGAAAAGAGGATATTGTGGAGTTTGTACCAGGCTCAGTTCTCTAAAAGATAAAACCGCAGGACACAACACAACTCAGTTTTTCCGGATTTTTAAAGTATACAGCGTAGAGTATCTGTACCCAATTACTCTGAGGTATACAGCCTTAGTTCTGATCAGTTAACATCCTTATAAGAGCATATTGTGTACATCAATACAATAAATCAATATAATAATAGATATGTGTATGTTATTGTTTAATGTGTTTTCTAAATTATTGACTTTATTCTGTTTTCTGTACCTACCAATAAACTAAATCAATAAATAAATCAAAACAAGCAACTTTTACTGTGGGCCCACATTGATATCGCGAAAAAAAACAGCTGCTGCGTACATTATACCCAAGGTCGATGAACTTTTTGTACGGAACAGCCGATAACAGTATAATCTATCGAGGTGACCAATAGCCACGCAATTGAGTTTTTCTTTCAAGCATATGCCTCCTAAAACAAAAAAGTAGGCTAACTTTACTAGCCTACAGAGCCTACACAAAAACTAATGGACCCAGGAAGGTGTAAATCTCTAGACTGTCCTTGGTTTGTTTCCTCCTTGATTTATGCTGTGA
Organism: Erannis defoliaria; assembly: GCA_905404285.2. Taxonomy (NCBI): domain Eukaryota; kingdom Metazoa; phylum Arthropoda; class Insecta; order Lepidoptera; family Geometridae; genus Erannis; species Erannis defoliaria. Next base: position 16,725,557 of record FR990085.1, on the reverse strand, counting down.
AACGAGCTCCCGATGTTTCAGCGCAGTTGCATGATGTATCCATGTTCACAGGCAGACAAACGAAAGGAATAAAAATAACAATCAAAGATAGTCCGTTATGCCGTGGCATGAAGGACAATGAAACCGTAGAGCATGTGCTGTGGCAGTGCAAAGTCACAGAACCAACAAGAATTGCTACCGGATTGCATGAGGCAGCTTTATCTCCGCAACGGCTTGCACGCTTCTCATTATCATGTACACTTCCATCTAACCCACTGCCTACTATGCCAGCGGCCCAGAGCCTCGCTCCGTTACTTCAAGGAGCTGGGTTGGCTCGGGTAGACGCTGGCGGGGGAAATGCACAATACACCCCATGCGGGACGTCAGTGCAGGACTTATAGCCACATTGAATAATCTTAAACTACACTAAACAATCTTGTTATTTTAAAACAGAGTTTCAAATCCTGCAGGACCAAGCATTCCAATCATCACTCTAAAAAAAAGGGAAAAGATAAATTCCCTCTAGTCAACATGCCTACTCAGTATTCTGTGCAGTCGCACGAATAATACCTAGTATTACAGCCAAATATGAGAAACAGAAGGCTTAGAGTTAGACAATACTTAGGTAAATGGGCCGCAGGAAGCACTATTTGCTTAGGACTATGTTTGGCTAGCTTTATGTTTGTAGGTAACATAATATAGGCAGATTTCTCATGTAGGATAATACATGGGCGAGCTTGGAACAATGTTTCTTGGACATTATTCGCTATTTTTATTTTGTCTCGCAGTTCTTGGTTTTTTTTACCTAGTGATTCTGGTGTTTTTAACCGACTTCAACCTCTGAACTCCGAACCTCAGCGAAACCGTCATTTAAAAAAAATAAAAAAAAATCTTGCTTCACGGACTGCTGGGTCAGTACCTTTTATCAAATTTTACAATTTTTGTTAACTAAATCTACATAACATAAATAACTAACGACTTTACAGTTGAAATAAAAACATCTTAGTTGGTCCCATTGAAATTTCATCAAAATCAGTTTAGTAGTTTGGTGTTTAAATCAAAATAACCGTAAAAAAGATTGATTGACGTTTGTTTGGGGGTAGCAAACGAAATTGGAGTAAGCCGTTTTTATTTATTTATTTGTTTTACAATGAACCAATTAATGTGGTCCTACTGCAGAGCAAAGTGCTAAACTGTGGTGCTAATGAATTTAAAAAACTAATACTGACAACATTATACAACACTATACTGAGTGTTTGATAAGTTTGATTTGGATAAGTACACCTTTAAGTAATAGTTTATTTATTTATTAAGAACACCAACATGATGTACGTCATTTCCCACATCTGATACATGGTATGGTAGTTACTAGCCAAACGTCACCACAATTATAGGTGCAGACTACATGGGTTTATTAAAATAACAAGTCAAGGTAAGATTGTTAGTGATAGAAGTTAACATAGTTATCTTTTACCATCACGAGAACGTCTTGTTTGTCTCATTACTAATTACCATACAAATAAAAGACTACTACTGAATTCTGATTTGAAGTAGAAGTGAAATATCTTAAAAATTAATCATGACGGTATATGGGTGGCCTTATCACTGCCTTACGTACGGTAGTTTCTGTGCTAGAGGGTTGCTGATAGAGGTGGTCGTTTCGTCAGTAAGGGAAAAAAAACTAAAAAATATTTATTTACATAAACATAAAGCTTATATCTAATGTATAGTTAATACCAAAACGAACGACGCGGAATTTGTGTTTGCGTTTTTTTATAGCTAAATCATTATCAGAAATGTAATGTCAAACTTCCAAATTACAATAATAATCTTTTCTAGGTACATAGGCCCTGAGATAACTCCAATAACAGCTGGTTCAGGATAGCTTTCAATAACTGCTTGACGTCACTCCGTGGACCACAGAATAAAATACCAGTGTCCTATCTGTGGGCGTTCGCAGCTAAGCAAATACCCAACGTTCCCGCATCACCGCGGCGCGGATACCGCTTTATATCTGTTTTCCGATATTCCAATAAATTTACTTGAAATGTATAGGTGACGCAGGAAAAGGTCTCGTCCTTTCAGTGTTATTTTCTATAGGAAATATAATATAAGTAGGTAGGTAGGTACTAGGTACTCGGTCAAAGTTAACTTTGCAGGCTCTTGGAAGAGTCAGCTCATAAGTTGTGTTAGAAACATGGATTGGCAAAATTTGGAGTTTTGTGATACGAGCTCTAGAATGTTTGAATGCTATTGAATGTTTAATACTGACAAACCCTCATTAAATAATCTTTGTACAATTTTTTATAGATAAGCTATGTATTTGACCACTTTCAAAATTCTACCCATATACATGTTTTTAAACTGAGAAAAATCAAAAAGATAATTTAAACAGACGCGTAGGAAACCAAACCACATTACATCGTAATTAGATCAATTTTAATCTGTTGCAAAATGGCATTTCGAGCTTTTTACTTCAAATGGGAGACCAATGATTGGCATTTTTTCATCGTAGTGACTATACAATTTTGTATGAAACTGGCGACAGCGGTTTTCCATACAATTGCTTTACAACATTGTTTCGACAGCCCTTCTACCTAAGAAGTAGGGCTTTCGCTTTTCTATGGGCGTGCGCCCGAACGATCTCACCTGACGGAAAGCCGCAACGCTGTTGTTCATAAATTTCGGTTATGTTTTACGTCATATCATTTTATTATTTTATATAAATGAACATACTCGTGTTCAAATAAAATGTGGTTTTAATCCGAAGGCGAAATTCCAGCCTTTTATATTGTAAGTAAGTATTAGGTACAACTTATTTGTCTTGTATTGAAAATGTTCAAGTAGGCATATTTATTGTAATTTTTCGTGTGAAGCATTTTCGTATTATTAAAACAGTCAAGGACAAAGTTAATTCTCGGAAAACACAGTTTGCTACATTTGAAACTCTAAGTATATAAACATTTGTTTAAATAGAGATAAATAGGTACCTACTTGGAATTTCCAGAATTATTCAAATCATAATTTGAGTTTTTGTCTAATCTAATGTGTACAAAATTGGTATTAAGTATGTACTTATTTGGAAGGCATATACAATTTATTTAAGTCTGAGTATTTAATTAACTGTATGTTATTTTTAATTTGAATTTCTTACTTTTATTATTATTATTTTTTGATTGAACTGTAGTAATTGAACTGTTTTTGTATTGTATTCCCTTATTATTATTTTTTTTCTATTTTGTTTATTATAATTTTTGTGAGATTCTAATGTAATTGGCCTGACCGTGTTTAATCTCAATAAATACATTTTAATTTAATTAAATTAAATTTTTTAATTTTATTCACATTTTTACATAACCGTGATCTGTCCAATGAAGCGTTGCCCACACTATGGAATCATTTTTATTGTCAATTTTCCAAATCGGTTCATAAATGACGGAGTTCTGAGGTAACATACTTTACATATATTTTTTTATACAATTGAATGAGAAACCTCCTCCTTTTTTGAAGTTGGTTAATTAGTAGTAGATTGTTATACAAGGAACTAAAATAACCCATTATATACGAGGTATGTCTGCGACCGAGCTTTAGCGAGGGAGTATAAGAAACCGAGTTATAATGGGTTTTTAGCACCGTGCGTTACATACACTCTACGTACTTTTCACTATATAGGTACGATTGCGAGAAAAGAAAATAATCAAAATACCAAAATAATTATACTTTGTGACTTTGACTTGACCAAAACTCCCCTATTCCTATTATTGAGTACCTTTCCTTGGCTAGGTAAGGTACCTACCTCGTCATTTCAGTGCGCGGTTCAGCCGCATTACTGCATCCAATCGGCAAGTAGGTATAACTCCTGACCGGTGACTAACAAAGACGCCTTATCGGCGGCATTTCGTGTCACCGCGGTGTGTAATACCGCTGAATACAAAACAGAGAACCAACTCTAAGCAGCGTTCACTGTTCATGCGTGACGATGGCGCTAATTCCCCAAGTTCAATAATACCACAGAGGCATAGCTTTCTAGAATTACGTGTTCAATAAAACAATAGACTAATAGATAAACAATACAAAAAAATTATGTATGAAAAAAACAGTTTCCATTTACGTTACTTTTCCTAACGTTACGTAGGCATAGTACTATTATTTCTTCTGTGCTGTAGGGCATGTTTATATTTACAACACTCATCAGCCAGAAGACGTCCACTGCTGGACGAAGGCCTCCCCCTTATTAGGGAGGGGTTGCCATAATCCCCACGCTTGGCAGGCCCCTTGGGACGCTGCTGCCCGTCTTCTGGTGGTTCTGTTGCTGTTTTAGGACATACCCAGGTCCACATATTTACAAGAACATTAAAAAAAACTACTTCAAATAGTTTATTAATAACACCAAAGTTACAAGTCAAATTTCATTAAGTATGTCACAAAAAAATAAACACTAACTAAAATTAAATTATAATAAAAAATACGTTAATAATCTCTTATTTTAAAATAAGCTTCTACGAGTATGTCATAAAACAAATTCTCTTGTAACCACGCTCTGAGCTTGGTTTTGGAGCACCCGGTGGAAGGAGCATCCCGAATGGAAGCTGGTATACGGTTGTAGATCGCGGGCCCCAAATCAAATTAATAGGGACCACCTCGAGAGTACACCCTTTCAAATAAAAAAAATATTTTTAAATCGGTCCACAGTTGACGGAGAAATCGGCAATGAAAAAGGAAACTGTAAACGTAGTTTCTATCCTCCTTGGAAATTGGTGAACATACATAAAAACAAATACATACAGTCGAACACATCCTTTTTTGAAGCCGGTTAAAAAGAAGTATATAAGTATTCCATCCTCTGATTCCATCAGTTGTCTGGTGTCCATAGTACAAGATTTATTTAGTTTGGGTATTACGTTACTTACTCTATGGTTTGGGGCTAAATGGCGCTGTGTAAAATATCCACCAATATATTTAAATTTTTTATTATTCTATCGTCTTCGTAAAACGTGAATTTACGTAATCCGCGCAAGCTATGCTAGAATAGGACCTCCTCACGATTGTGGCAGTTTCCCCGAAGACGCGATCTGTTACCACTTGAGGCTAAGTGTGCCACTATCTTCGTCGCACATGCGTATAATCTACTTTTAGGGAAATTTTATCCTAAGGTTGCCTTAATGGATGAGATTACTTTTTAGTGTAATTTTGGCGAACAAAAAGTAACCAATCAAATCAATCTTTATAAAATGCTGTCGTACGCCTAGCTTACCCTGCTAGTACTTACTTACCTTGCATCTTATAGAGATGGGATTAGTAGAAAGTTTCAGGCGTCTCCGAAAACCGGAACCGGCTAAACTCGTTACTGCACACCCCACACAAGTGATCAAAGTACCTACTATGCTATGAGAGGAAGCCTCCTCCAAGAAGCTTCCTCTAGGAAATGTACCCTCTACGCACACGCACGCTGCTCTGCTTCAGACATGTAGTGTTTTTAGGGTTCCGTACCTCAAAAGGAAAAAAGGAACCCTTATAGGATCACTCCGTTTTCCATCTCTCTGTCTGTATGTCAATGCCCTTTTTCTAGGAAACGAGTGGAGGTATCAAGTTGAAATTAATATGCGTAAGTCCCTTATATAGCTGTAAAAATATCAAGCTTCTAAGTCAACGCAATTAAAAATTACAGCCATTTTTCTAGTGTTTTTTAGACTCGCAAGTTAATCAAAATTCATAGGATACTTCCCCTTGACGTAGAATCATGAAATTTGGGAAGAAGCAACACTGGGGGCACTGGTTATGGGAAAAATCTGAATATTGATAATTTGTAGATATATCGTCATTTCTCAAGCCAGAACTTGAATGATTATTTCGTTCGGTTGGTTTCCATTCTTTAGTTACCAATAACTGAACTAGATAGCGCCACAGAGAAAATTAGTCCGCGCCACTCTTTTATCGCAACTGTGTCTTTGTGGTGGCACGTGCTGCGTATATAAAAATTGAATTGTCTGAAACGTGGTTTCTCTTATCTGAGACTGGCATCAATAAGTAACCCTAGCACATTCATAGTAACTGCAGAAAAAGATGGAGTACGTAATTACATAAACGCAGACAAAAATAAAAAACTGCAACATTTTGTCGAACGTAAATTGAAACACCTTTTTAGGGTTCAGGTTTAGAAACCCACGCCCTACAGCTTCTAACTACCTACTACCGCAACTAAGCTAGTCTATAATAATATCAATTACCGTGCTTAAACTATTAAAAGTGCTGAAAAACTGTTTATTCTGTACATTATCTACTCATTGATTGGTAATGGTGGCCTAAATGGCATTGTGTTGATGACGACACGCGCCACAGAATAACGAATAACTGTACCGCCAGTCGAGTAAGGTAAATAATTACTTCTACGACTGAAGAACTGAGTTGTGTTGTGTTGTGAGCTGTGACGAACTGAGAGCGAATACTAATGCCACTTGCCAGCACGAAGGTTATGATAACGAACTCTTACAGGATGTGAACTGGAGCACAATATTTGAAAAAACTAATGCTATTTGTTACTTTGTATATACTTCTGTTGCACAAAACAGAAAAAAAATGTGTTGTATGTCCGTACCAATGAGCTCTTTGGAGTTTAAGTACGAATTTTCCACTGGCTTTTCGGTAAAGGAAAAAAAAAGGAAACCTGCTTACGTCCGTATAATAAATTCAATGGAAAATTCACGTGAATTGACCAATCCGCAACTCCCCAATCGTCTTTGGAGGGAAGCCCAAGTCCAGCAGTGGACAATTAAAAAGGCTAATTATGCATGTTATGTTGTTGTGTATCGTATGCCATAGGCTTGTTCTGGATGGCACACTCTGTTGTAGACCTCCTTTGCAGCTTGGTGGAAGGCAGGTCTCCTTTGCAGAGATCGCTTCGTTGTCAGCCATAAGACGTCCACTGCTGGACAAAGGCCTCCCAATAGAGGGGTGTTGCCATAATCCCCACGCTTGGCAGGCGGCTTGGGGATCGCAGAATGATCACCACCGTTAACCAAGAGGACGCTGCTGCCCGTCCTCCGGTGGTTCTGGTTGCAGTTTAAGGACATACCCAGAGACCGCTTAGCTAGATATAATAATGTATACCACCGCAGTCTTAGATATTCTAGAAACATGCAGTAGAGTGTAAACATTACTGCGTTCCGATTTGAAAGGCACTGCAGCTACATTCGAATACCACGTGATTCACCATAGACACCATCGAATGTCCCAAAGTAAGAGACAATGCAGAGATGCAGAGATGCTGGACTTTGTTGTTATAGGTACTCGAAGTACTCAAGTAGGTGTACCATTGCAAAAGTCGCGGACAAGCGATATCTGTTACCATCACGAGTGTCTTCTTCGTTTCATCGCTGAAAAAATAATAATACCTGTTGACCTGCAGCAGGCGCAGCGTAGGCAGGCAGGCCTCCCACTAGGTGGACCGACGATATTTTGAAAGTCGCGGGTCGCGGTGGATGCAAATACAGCAATTTGTCGTACAGTGTGGCGGTCTAAGAGGGAGGCTTACGTTCAGCAGTGGACGTCTCCGAGATGAATTGATGATGATGGAGCTACAGAAATAAGTGCCCCGACATGTATGAGAACGACCCAAGACTACAAGATTCTACAAGATAAAATGATGTGTTATGCCATGGATTGAAAATGTGAATTATGGCAATTCCAATTTCATTTAATTCAACCTTAAGCAATCTTAAATTTTGAATACCTGGATGACATCTTTTATAACCAGTTATTTTGATTTAAAAACAAAGTACAGAACCGAATTCGATAAAATGTATATTGGAGTCACCTCTGAAGTGTGACCTACCAAAAAAAAAAAGAATTATCTAAATCAATAACTTATAAATTGACAGAGTAATCGCGTACATAACAGACTTACAAAAAAAAAACAGTTTGAATTGAACGAAGAGTGAAGGTTTTTCAACACAGGTTGAAAAACCTTCACTTTTTGCATGTGACCACGAAAAATGGGATGGAAAGTGATGTAGTATGTGGCCGCAGATGGAACATAAGTACTTTTTTGTGTTTAGGTCTACTCTACTTAGAATGGTTTATTAAATGATCTGTGTTGATAACATTCCAATCACAGGTGTGATCGGGTCAACAAACTGATGGCAGTAATTGGCTTATTTGACGTATGTTGAATACACGTGAGGCACAAAGAAAGAATCATTTACCTTTATATTTGTACAACAACTAAGTAATATATAATGTTGTATATCAATGTTTTATCTATAAGTACCTATTTAATATATAATCGACTCCATTCCACTTTTATTGCCGATAAGTACTCGAATATGCTATAAACGAAATTTATTGAAGGCGATAGAATGACTTTATTAAGTTTATTGATTGAAGAAATACATACGCACATACTTACCTAGCTAGTACAGTACCTATAGCATACCTTTTCTACTGATTTCGGCCTTACGGTGTGAGAAGGTGTTCAAAGGCAAATCATATAATAGGCATGATGACTACTAATTTTTTATTACCTCATAAAAAAGCTGATCATCAATAGAGCCTATCTACGTAAACGAAATTTAAAATAACTCAAAAAGAAATAAGTTGTAAGTATTTTAATTTCAAGCTAGACAGAGAGCGCGCTATACTGAGCTATGACGTCAAGCCTCAGGCGCGGCATACAAATGCTATACTAACACGTGCTTTGCGAGAAAGGGATAGAGCATCCCCTCTCTATCCCCACCTAAAACTTTAAACGCTCATATCTCAGAGATTTATCAGCCAATACAATTGATTTTTTCAGTATGTGTAATGTATTTAGTTATTTTCATCACTAAGCCTGTTATTTGTCATAAATTAAACATTAGGCAACACGCCTATTATGTCAGGAATTATTATTATATTATACTAGAGGTCGCCCGCGACTTCGTCCGCGTACGGAAGAAATTCGGCCCGCTCCCAATATTCACCTCTTTAAATCATCCCGAGCAATTTTTTAGAACCCCCCCCCCTCCCCAACTCTACCAAGTCTACCAACTCTACTACCCCCACTGCCCCCTTTGAATTAACTACCTAAATATCAATTTTCATCACTATGATTTCAAAAACAAGAAACTACAGTTGTTCCATACAAAAAGTTCATTAAACTTGGGCAAAATGTATGGAACATCTGTTTTTTTTTGCGATTTCAGGGTTGGCCCCATAGTAAAAGTTGTCATACAATTTTGAAATACATATATATTATCTGCGTCACTTGTTCGTCATTTGTTTTGTATGAGCAGCGATATTGAAATATGTTCTAAGATAACATAAAATATGATTCATGCCATTTTCGTCCCACATTAAAAAATCTGATTTCGTCCCACTTTGTATGCCGTGTTCGGCCCAACATATAGCATCTTCATCGTGTGTGAAGGCAACACAAATCGTCTAAGCGCGACACAGAATTACTTACTTTTGCGGATAGTTAAAGTGGAATTGTGGTCATATAACTCATATACTCAAGGTAGAGGTCATTTTGTTACATTGTTTTTATCGTGATATAATTCTAGCTACAACATTAGTAGGTATTGCATAAGATTTATAGTACAATTCTAAAGTCGATGCCCATTGACTTATTCATATAATATTTCATAAGGACAGGACACAAAGAACATCTTCAAGGCACCGTGAAGTGGTAATGTCAGTGGGTATAATATAATATTAACAAGCAGTATCAGGTACAAGGGGGACAACAGCACTACTTTTGAAAAATGTGTCAGTGTCCACCAGAACATCTTCAAGGCGCCGAATCGGCGGCGTGCACAAGACTGTGTGTGTACAGTGAAGTGGTAATGTCAGTGGGGTGCTCGTACCGTAGCTTGACTAGGTGGTTCTGAAATATCACGGACGATCGGGTAGTCTCCGGATATGTGACCGTGAGTGGCATTTATATCTGCGCACTACCGTGGGTCAGATGATACGTTAAATTATTGGTCCCGGTTGTTTGTTCTATATTTATGTAACAACAGGCCTTCGGGCGACACATTAACTCTGACACTAGGGCTGATCACTCATCCTATAAGAACTTACTTTTCTTGAGAGCAGGTTATGTGACGTAGACAATGCAAATTAGCTATTGCTATTGGAGATGGTTGGTGGGTTATAGAATTTTCTGTCAGACCTTCTAGGTACAATGCACCGTCCTAGATCGCACCACGCACCGTTGCTTACAATCAGGCAGGGTGTGGTCAAACGCAAACCTATTCTGAATTTAAATAAAGATCATTGAAAGATGGAATTTTCCAAGTAGTGGACATAATGGCGCAAATGTTCGCAAGGGCATTTGTATGTCCTTAGTTTTAAAGTCTTTATCGAGGTTATGAGGATTTCAATATTATAAGGTCGCGTCATAAACAATGCTCTTAGCCTAATATTTGTAGCTACATAGCGGTCTAGAGTAGCGCCAGATATAATATGACGTCAAATAACAATTGTGCGGATAAATTCCGCCCGATTCGGTGACTCACACGTACTCATAGTCATAGACATACATTGCATACAGTGCAATAAATTGTAGGTTATATTACGTACATATTATCTACAATCTACATCATCGTAAGTAGGTAATACTAGAGTGCGTGTCGTCTGTCCTTTTATACTCACTAGCTTGCCGACTGCTTCGTCTGCGTTGTGGGTTGTGGACCAAACGTACCTATAGGCCTCTAAAATTAATCGCGAAATGTGTTGATAAGCGTAAAACTCGAGAACGGCTGAACCAAAGAATACTATAACTCGGCTGAACGAATTTTTTAAGTATTTCTTGAAGTTCGAGGAAGGTTTATATGTAGAGAAAAATCGGAAAATTTTACGGGAAAAACGTCGGTCACCCCTGTGCAAAGCCGGGGCGAGTCAGCTAGTTTCAAATAAATATTTATTAAAAAAAAAGATATTTATTGGGTGGGTTCAACACATTAGATTTTTTAAATAAATTAACTTCGTAATCTTTGGCTCTTTCATAATATTATGTAGGTAAGTGTAAGTATTATAATATGGTTAAATATAGTTAAAGAAATTATAAAGTATTCCAAGGTATAAGCTATCACTATACAAAATTTCATCCAAATGCGTACAGCCGTTTCAGCATGAAGGAGTAACAAACATATACACCGAAAACCTTTCGTATTTACAATTTTATTAATTAGGTATCATAGTAGTTAGTAGGTTGTCTAACATAAGGTTTTTTTACCTTCTTTGACTTGCCATTATGTTTTGGAAAACCAACAGCTGCTTTACTTTACTCCTGTTAGAACAGTAGTGGGTGAGTGAAGTCGCGGGCGCAGCTAGCTTACCATAACAGAAATCAATAGATAAGGTAATCTATAGATAACGGCTGCTCGGGCTGAGTTTTCGTCACGTTGCGTTGGCTATGAATAGGTATGTCTCTACTGATGTACTCGTACTGATGACTCTTGATTGTGAATGCTCAGTTAGTCATCATCATCATCATCATCAGCCCGGAGACGTCCACTGCTGAACGAAGGCCTCGCCCTTAGACCGCCACACTGTACGACAACCTGCCATTTGCATCCACCGGTTGCCCGCGACTTTTACAATGTCGTCGGTCCACCCATATATATATATATATATATATATATAGTGGGAGGCCGCGCCTACGCTGCGTCTTCCGGTTCGCGGTCGCCACTCAAAAACCTTTCTTCCCCATCGGTTGTCAGTTCGTCGAGCGATCATCACTCTACGTTCATCATCATCATAAATAGCCTATCATGATTATAATTTTATTTTATTTTATGAATTACTGATGCTGTTGGCCTCAGATGGCCTCTACAGCGTCACCGGACTTTAGGCAAGCGCAAATGGCGCTAGGCCTAGTTTAGGTTAAAGGCGACTAGCTCAAGGGCACCTCAGACGGTACGAACCTCGGCTTGGCCGTCGCCGGGAGTGGGGTCAGACTTGCCCTGGCACCCCAGAAGGGGTGTGCCCTGGGGCCCTAGTAGGTTGATCTGGTTGACTATTTGGAGAGAATCCAACCGATCTTCTGACAGATCTGGGGAGTCCTCGACCTCGCCGGCGAGGTCGGTGCGTGTTTGTGTGCCTCTGGTAACCGGCGCCTATAGCAAAAACGGAATACTTCCTGTTGCTAGGAGTGGTCGGATCGAGCGAGCCCAACGCCGCCGAGGTGATGATTAACAGTTATACCTGTCCTTTTATAATGTAGATACTAGTTATACACAATAATATATTATTATATATTATAGATATTTCCTCTTGACAGCACATCTAGACTATTTATTCCCTATTCAATAAATCCTCTCCGTATTAAGGTTGCCTGTATAGCAAATCTCTCTTATACAGGGTTAGTTCTAATCAGTTAGCATCCTTTTAATGGCATATTCTAAACATCAAAACAAACAACTATTAAAATGGAGCCAACATTGAAATCGCGAAACCTGGGTATGTTCTAAAACTGCATCCAGAAAGAACCGCCGCAGGACGGGCAGCAGCGTCGTCTCGGTTAACGGCGGTTAACATTCTGTGATCTCCAAGCCGCTTGCCAAGCGTGGGGATTATGGCAATCTAATTAATAATTACGTCTAACATAAAACTGATTTAAAAGTTAAGTTGGCTTTGATTTGAAAGTTTTAATACATGATTTATGTGGGTGATTAAAGTCCACAAGAATAATAATAAAAGTCGCCACTGTTCACCTGGGTGCTTTAATTCCAATGTGAACGAAGGCCACCAATAATGTCGAAACAAATCACCCAGGTGATATCACCTAGCTGCAATGAGTCCGAGGTGAAATGAAGAGACTTTAATTTCCACTTTGTTCACCTGGGTGATTTCTGGGTGAATAAACCGACCTGGATACTAATGTTGTAAGAGCTAAATCATCTAAGGAAAACATTATAGTTTAATTACTCTATTTCCTTTTCACTTTAGTAGATAAGATTTGTATAGATATTAACTTAGTAGATCCAGAAAATAATCAGTTTTTCATAGAGTATATAGCTGGTAGGTAGGTACTTGCTTTGCCTTGCATCAAGCTAGATAATTCATCGTATGCGTTGAAATGTAGTTATTTACCTATTTACGCTTCCAATTTGTTTCACCCTGAGTCACGCTTCATGGTGATCAAGTTATGTTTATTCTTGTCATATTTTAGCCAATATTATGAAATGTTTTCACATTTTTGGCAACTGCTGGGTTCGGTTAGCGCGACTGCGCCGAATCTGTTGCCAAACGTTTTGCCTGAATTGTGAATCCACTTTCAGCGATTAGAAAGGAAAGGTGAAATAACTAAAATAGGCAGAGAGGCCGTTAGCCGACATCATCGTTTGTTGCCCTTGGTACTACCAGTGTTACTACCAGTAGTACCACGGGTATAAAAACATCATCTAAAGGAAAAGATATATAATTATAAGTACTGAGTAAAATGTAAGCAAATCTATGTTTAAGAGGGAATCCGGTCTGCGATTTTCCATACAAATGTATTCCCCTATTTTCTTGTTGAATAATTCCTCTAGAGCCATCATTCTTTGTTTTATACATATAATAAATATAGGTCTACAGACTACGACTTTAAAAAAGGAGGTTCACAATTCGACTGTTTTTTTTGTAAGTAATGTATGTTAAGCGGTTGGAAAATCACGAATGAAAAAAGCATACTATTTTTGATAATAAGTGGCATAAATAACAAAAAAAAACCTGACATTGACTGGCACGTCTGGTCTGCGCAAAGTCAGAGACATCTACAATACAATAAGCTTCTTTTTTTTATTGCCTGTCAGAAAATCGTCCATTATGAATTGATCTTGATGTTTTTTTATTTGGTAGGTCAAATTTCAGAGGTGGTCGGTCCCATGTCATTTTTATCAACATCAGTTCAGTAGTTTAGCTTTTAAATCAAAATAACTGGAAAAAAGATGTCATCCATGTAGTAGAAACAGAAGTCGGTTGTTTGAAGAAAAAGGTATTATACCTACTTATTTCAGAAACGAATTGTAAAAAAAATATAACCCTTCAAATAAATCTTCGTAGGTACTAGGTAGGTATTATTAACCAACTTCAAAAAAGAAGGAGGTTCTATGTTCGACGGTATGTATGTTTTTTTTAAATGTTATGTTCACCGATTTCTCCGTCGAATATGAACCGATTTTGTTTTTTTTATTAATTTGAAAGGTTATACCTACTTCCGAGTTTTTTTTATAAAAGTTACTTGTCGGAGGATTGTATTTTCTTATTTCTATAAATACATTTGTATGGAGAATCACTGCCCACACCAGATTCCCTCTTAAAGGGTAGGTACACGTGTATGAGGTTATCGATTAAAATGAAGTAGGGTTTCAATCAATTCATATAGTAATTTAATGACATAAGTAATTCAGCGTGTAGGTAAATGCAGACCACTGACCTATATCGATATAATGATGATTTGTATTTGTATATTATTATGGAACTAGTGTACATTTTTGTATAGTCTGTCTAGGCCGCCCTGGTGTCGCAACGAATAGTTATTGATTTATAAGTAGTACTATGTCAAAGCACTCGACGTCAGGAGGTAGCAGTCGACCTTAAACATGCTTGCACACGCGCAAAAAGAGAATAACAGACAATATCATCTTTTTTTTATACAATCAATTGACGAGACGAACAAGACGTTCGCGGGTGGTTAGCGTCACGCCTGCCACTAACAGTAGCAGTGTCAGAATTGTGAACTTGCGAACACAATCCTGCGCCGCACTGCACTGCGCTCGTCACCCTGAGATAAATCTCACTCATCAGCCAGAAGACGTCCACTGCTGTCCTTAATAGGGAGGGGTTGCCATAATCCCCACGCTGGGCAGGCGGCTTAGGGATCGCATGTTACCACCGTTAACTAAGAGGACGCTGCTGCCCGTCCTCCGGTGGTTCTGGACGCAGTTTTAGGACATACCCAGGTCCACAATATAAATCTAAATAATGTTAAATCTCTTCATACCCAGTAATTTCTCTGGTAACATTGCCTTTCAAGCCGGAACACAGTAATGCTTGCACACTACTGCTTAGCGGTTGAATAACTGGCAAAGGTGTGGTACTTCCCCAGGCGGACTCTGCAGTAGAGTCCTACCACTACAAAAACAGACAGAAAGAACATTACAACTAAGAAAATAACAATACCTATAATCATAATGATGATAATCTGAGTTCCTAAGAGATTTGCGCTAAGCCCGAAGGTCGGAATAATAAAATTATGCAATCGGCGCCGTCCAACAACGAGTCGTTTCCATTTATTAATGATCTTTAACTTTTTACATGACTGGGCAAAAACTGGGCAGAAAGTGTCGTTTAAATTAAAATATACGTCAGAACGATTGTGTTTACGGGATACGCTGAAGATAGTAGTAGTAAGTTAAGTAATAAAGAAACTTACAACTGTATCAAAATAAGATAGAATTTAACTTAATTACCTAATGTAAGTGTTCCTTCCTCTTTTTCCACTTGGAACCGACTATCTACTGCATGTTTCAAGGTAATAAGCTGTGTATACATTTTTAGGAATATAGTTTGGATCGAAATTGTATAATTTGTAAATTTTCTCAATTATTGACTGTATTCTGTTTTATTTACCAATAAACAAAAAAAATATTGACTGGCTATATCACGGGTTATACATTTTCGAATAGGTAGGTTAGGTACTTAGGCATTTTTTCCATAGTTTCTAACAAGTTCCTAGTTAGTTTATGGTTTTGTGCTACAGAAGTATGGTACTTAATATAGCACGTCTATGTGATGCGTGGGTATTCAATCGAAATGTGAATGTAATAAACTTGGAAAGTTGGGAAGCTCTCCGTTTTACCTAAATGGAAACTAGATTTTTCATGCATTTCCTGTCGAATAATTATAACACAGAAATATAAAAAAAAAATAGTACATAATAAATATTATTATATCGATGATCCAATAGTTACGTTATGGTAATGTAGTTATACTTTTCGATAGTTTTTATACGTACGGGTATACACGGTATCAGATTACAATGTTTTTAGTTATTATATATCAGAGAGCAAGCTCTTTGTTTAGTCTATGAAATGAAATTGAATGGAAGTGAAAAGGTGACCTGTGGTTATCATTTGGCGAGTGACTTGCTAGACTATACTTTATGTATAGTCCCTCACTTCCTTCATCTATGAATCACTCAGTTATTTCGTCAAAGGGCCCAAATTGTATCAAGTAGCTTTTTTCCTTTAGGTAAACATTATTAGCATAAGTACTATGGAGGTATCAGTGTGGTCAATTTCGATGGCTTTAGTTGACAGTTCTAAACTAATTAAAATATTGCTGTCACTTTTTTACTAGGCATGTTAGCTAAGGGCAGCAATACTTTAGTTAGTTTCGTTCTGTCAACCAAAACCTTCAGAATAGACCACAATGTCCATGTCAACTTCAAATGTCGGCCCAACGATGGCTTGAAGTCAGTGATTAAGTACGTACGAGAGAGCTTTTTGAGAGAGAGGAGCTAGATCCTCCAAGCGAGAGAGAAGAGCTAAATCCTCCAAGCTTGAAGTTGAAGTCATTGGTTGATTCAAAAAAAATACTAGGTACGGCCAGAAGAATATAGTTTATTAGATCTGTTCCTTTCTAATACCAATAACTAATACTACGTGGTATTAGTTTATTAATTAGCTAATTAATTTCTATTCCCAATGAATACCTCATTTTAAATATTTAGTTAGCTTATCTGCCTTCCTAAAATATGTAATAGGTAAAATTGAAGTCTCTGAAAAGAATACGTACGTTTCAAAGGTTTATTCGACTATGTTCACCTGGGTGACATCGCCTAGGTGAACAAAGTGAAAATTATAGTTTCCTTATTTCACCTCGGAATCATTGCACCTAGGTGATAAATCACCTAGGTGAGTCGATGTTGTGATTTCGATATTTACCCTGTAAAATACCTACTTTTATAAGGTCAAGGCAAACTCCAAATCTGGGTAAGTGAATTCAGACTGAAACATTTTGTAAAATGCTTTTAGAGCAAGCCTGACGTAGACATTAAAGTTTGGCTATTCCTAGACTCCTAATTAGTCTAATTCTCGGCCTAAAGGATGCCAAAGGTTTTCATTACCTTATTGCCTTTGACCTTTGCAATAACTTTGTAGTATACGGCTCTAGTAATACCAGTTTTAAGTGGACTGGTTTATCAGCTGTTTACAAATCGGATGCATCGTAACTGGTTACAGATAATAAAATTGACATTATTTACGTCTATTCAGATCGATAGCTTAGGCCGGATTACTTACAAAACATAATATTTTGTTTTTTATATTTTTATATTGGCTAACCTAGTAACTGCTAATGTAATCTGCATACAAACTATTAGTTATTCTATGGCGCAGGGCGATACCAATTAGTAATTATCATGTATTCTAAACATCGTGACAATCCCAGAGGAATGATCTCCCTCTTAATATTTCCCTGATCACAATGATTGAATCCTCCCCTACCATAGGTTGCCTCACAAGCTCACAACTAGGTACACTTAATTTGACAGGACTAAACCGGTGATATCTTTATCTCACATATTGAAATGAAGGGAAACGCCATGGATTACTCTGTGGGAAACGCAGATAATTATAGTTCTATCAAGCATGTCAGATTATATTATAATTAATCGGCGCTATTATTTTACTGGTCGACGCTATAACATATAGCACCGAATTGTATTCTTATAATTTTAGCTTTTATATTCGCATCTTTGTAAGTTTATTTTATAGGATTCGCGGGCTACAGTATGACAACAGACAACCGTTCATATTACAAAGTCGAAAATAACCAAAGAAAAGGTTTGCGCAGTGCGACGCAGCGCGGAAGAATTTGGTAGAAAAGTTGCAGTGAAAGACAAGGTACTGAACACTGCGGACATTCTAAACATTTTGATGACATCACAAAATATCAGTAGGTATAGAAAAACCAGATTCGTAACTATTACTTTCCAGTAATAAAGAGCAATCTAATGAATAGAAAATCCTTCTTCCTTGCCTTGGCTGTACGGAAAGGAAGAGTCCTTAAAACTTTTGGTACGCAGTACGCACCACAGAATAAAGAATAGTACGTACGAACCAAGGAAAATCTACAGTGTATAGATAGAAGCGATAGAGGACCGCCTTTCTACTTTAGTGTGGTAAAATGGAATGGAAGTATAAAGTCATATCCGTCCGTTGATCCGTTAGATTCAACTACCATGTGTTCCAAAATGCCTTGCGGTTATCACAATGTGAATGAAGGTGATCCTGTCAGTTACTTTTTCACGACCATGACGAAATTTGGTATGGTGGTAATAGGTACGTATCACGGGGAAAGGCAGGTTTTTTTTTGGAAATATGCAGGTAAACCGCGGGACGCTACATAACTATAAGCAGACATAATAATTATACTCGTAAGATGTCTTCATGCGGGCTCAAACTCTAAAGTCCCAAAGGACATCAGCAGG
Source organism: Erannis defoliaria (assembly GCA_905404285.2). Classification (NCBI taxonomy): domain Eukaryota; kingdom Metazoa; phylum Arthropoda; class Insecta; order Lepidoptera; family Geometridae; genus Erannis; species Erannis defoliaria. The sequence continues at coordinate 16,707,118 of FR990085.1, read as the reverse complement.
CCTAACATGCGAACCGCGAGAAAATTTTCTCAATTCTACAAAACAGGACAAGGCTACGAATCTGTATAAGTTTGTCTCGTTTTCGCACGACATAAAGACACGACAAAATTTTCTCGCGGTGCGCATGTTAGTCCTGCTGAGCTTTTGCTACACGACATACTAGTAAACAAAAGAAATTGATGTGATAAGATAAGAATCTTTAGCAAATATCCTTTGGGACCTTTGAGTAGTAATACTTACTCTGGTAAGTAATACTTAATAGTGGTTCTAACCCTTAGGTAGCGTAATGCTTATGAATAGTAACAAACGAGAGAGAGAGAGAGCTAGTTCCTCCGAGTAACAAACCGAAGATGATAAAATTCAAATGACTTTTATCCTTTTCCGTCATTGCTTTCCCATTCATACAATTTATGGCAATTACGTCATAAACAGCGCTAACAGCGAAATAAAAAGTTATGCTGATTATATTTATCTAAGACTCAAGATCAAGAGTCTAATTCCTCAAGAGAGTGGTACGGCCCAGACTCCAGACCATTACAAATATAATGCCTCATCTTAAAATAACTGGAGTACACTAATAATCAAAGAGTATAATACTAACCACAGACTAATTAAATTATCACAAAAATAAAGTATGTAGTGATTAAGTCGCACAAGTTCGGTCGAAAGGTTGAAACCAAGCCTCTTCTGCATAATATCTTGGTCGGGCATACCAAGGTCATTTGATTGAAGGTCACTCAGCCAGTTGTTGGCACGCCCGCCGGTCAAGGTCATGTCAAATTTACCAGCCCAACCACTGAATACACGGTGTAATGGTTAGGGTTGTAGGTTCGGGCAAGCCCCAAAAACAGAGTATTATTCAAACTTTTTGATCGAAGACAACGTAAACACAACTGATAACTTGTTGTGTACAATGAGTTTTGTCTGTTGTATACGTCCTTGACATGACAATGACCTCTTTTTAACCTGAATAGATATTTGCCGCCTACATCTCGGAGGAAGGATTTCCCTCTGCCTACATTATAAAATTGGCAGATGTTGGGTGATGCTTAAAAAATATTTGGGGGATGAGGGCGCGAAGCAAGGGTAAGTTAAGTCACCAACTTCATAGTGAACTAGGGTATAGAGGAAACTGAGCCACAGCATGTTTTAAATAAAAGTTACATTCGCTCCTAAATTTATATAGGTAATATATACACAACACACACATACATACATAATATGTATGGATGTGTGTGTGTGTGTTGTGTATATTTCTTTGGTTATATGTTTTATCATTTGGCCACCTTTACAAATATTCCGCTGTACGCGAGATTCTATAATGGTTTACAAACAAACAATTACTGCTACACGATTTTTTGTCGCGCAAGAGAAGTCGACAAGTGATCCGTTTTGACCTTGAATCTATTGTAAGTAGATATATTATTTTGTTTAGATTATATTCTATGCGATATCTACGCGAAGCTTTTTGGGCTATTCGCAACGGTTACGTGACAGGTTTTGATATACCTACAATACAAGCGAAAAAGTACATAAAGATTATGTTCACACCACCTGCTCGACAATGTTTGATTACATAACATGCAACCTCAACGTAAAGTAAAGCAATTATCTCTTAAGGGATATAAAATTGTTAAGGAATAAAGTGATTTGAAATTGGAACGTCAAATTCGTGTGGAAACTCGTGGAAAACTAAGTAAAAAAATGTCCATATGGCATTGTAAAGAGGTTTGTTCGAAAATCGAACTGACCACCATAAGCAGAACTCTGAAAAATAAGGTGCATTTACAAACACAGAAAAGCGAAGGCCCTACTTACTTCTCTCTTAAGTGTTTACAAATAATGTGAAACAAAAGACGGTGTTTGGTCCTGTGATTGTCACTAAATTTTAACTTATGGAGCCCTGGCTTTTTATTGTTTCGCAGAAGGTGTGAAAAGTAGAGTTTGCTCCTCTGGAATAAAGCCCGTCTTCGTCTTGGGCAGCTTGATATGCCGCCCGCGACGTTAGACACTGCTTTATTCCCTTAGCGCATAAACTACTATTATTTTCTGATTTACTAGAACTTTTCTTGAACCATCCATAGTCATAGATTGAGGATGATCCGCGCTACAATTTCACATTCTATTCATACAATAATCTTGCTCTTTCAAGAGTTAACAGATATCTATAAAAGAGTAAAAAATCTAATAAAAACAAAAATTGAGTTTGTCGTTTAGATTATTAGGTCTAGCTACCTCGAAAAAAATACTTTTCTCGTGGAGATCAATGACTAGGGTTCCTTAACAAGTTTAAGGGGACCGTCGTATACTAAGCCTATAATATCTGTCTATCCGTCCTCATCTAGTTGAAGATGGGAGTAGTAAGCTGGATTGGGAATAAGCTTTCCAATCTAACTGAAAATATAAGCCGTAGTAGCCTAATCGAAAGACCGCTCGCCTTGAAATCGTGACGTGCGGGTTCAAATCTCGGGCACGTACCAATGACCTCTTTGGAGATTATGTACGGATTTTCATATGCTACTTTTCGGTGAAGGAAACATCACGAGGAAACCTGCATACGTCCGGAGAAGAAATTCAATGTCGAATGTGATTCCACCAACCCGCAACTGTGCCAGCGTGGTGGATGGATATGGCCCATCGTCCTTCGAGGAACACACATATTAATGTCAAATAAGTTTTCCCCGTCCTACCACCTACACATAAATTACAAAATTGGTCAACGGGTCCAGTAGACCAGCAATTCAAAATTCTCCTCTATGTTCAAAATATGCATTACCTCAACTGATCCCGCTTGAATCGAGCCCGCGGGTTCAGACTTCAGACCCGTTCTATAGGCGCTAAGATACCTACCACACGTAGTTTACAACTATACAGGTTGTTAGTTTGAACACCGTTATGCTTCTAGGATATCATTGTACTCATCATTATGAACAACTTTTACCATAGGACCAATCGTGAAATCACGAAAAAAAACCAGCTTTTCCATACAAAAAGGTTCATCGATCTTGGACAAAATGTATGGAAATAGTAAATAGTAAAAGTTGTTCATAATGATGAGTACAATGATATCCTAGAAGGATAACGGTGTTCAAACTAACACCCGGTATGTATAATGTTTGTTTTCTATTATCTTAGTTATCTATTATCTTAGTTATCTATTACCTTAGTTATCTATTATCTTAGTTATATTCTTATTATCTTATATATTATTATTCAAATTGAAATTAAAAAAAATACTACTGACTAAGTGCTATTACACCGTAAAAGAATGTATTAATGATAAGGGATGTAATTGGAATACTAACATTGACTAACTAATAATGACATTATAACATTGTGGACATTGTATTTAACTTGACATAACTACTATATTATTACATTTTCTTTGTACACTAACAATATTAATAACTTATAATTAGCAAGTAATGAATATGCCAGGGCTAATATTGCATGTCTATTTAGAGACAAGTTTGTTTTCGGAGCTCTTTAAAAACAGATTATACTCTGTATGTCACATCTAGTTTTACCAACAAACTGCAATAAATATATTTTGATTTGATATCTAATCCAAACAATGCATTAGAAGCGCGGCTAGTTTAGAAGATATATGAATCAGTGCGGCCTTGACCGATGCAGGCTTGCAGTGTTTATATAACCAATCTGAATAAATAACGCGACCAGAATAAATCGGAGCAATATAATATGTAGATGTATATTAGAGCGTAAATGTGTATCCCACGAATTGATTAGCGTGTGAATGCAGCCACACTAGGAAAAATGCTATTATAAAAAATGCTTTACGCGCACGTATATACATTTTAACTTTGTGTTTACGCGTCACACGCGATTTTAAAATAGATCTTGGATTTAATTTGTGATACTGTGTTACTATCATTCAGATAACATGGACTAATGATTAATATGACCACAAGTTTCAAGTCGCTCAGCGAGCTATGGAAAGAGCTATGCTCGGTGTTTCTCTGAGGGATCGTATCCGGAACGAAGTAATTCACCAGAGAACAAAGGTTACCGACATAGCTCAGCGTATTAGTAAGCAGAAGTGGCAGTGGGCTGGTCACATCTGTCGCAGAACCGATAACCGCTGGGGTAGACGTGTTCTAGAGTGGAGACCACGGCAAACGTAGTGTAGGACGCCCTGAGACTCGATGGAGTGACGATATACGTAGGACAGCTGGCAGTGGTTGGAAGCGGATAGCTGAAGATCGGGCTGAGTGGCGTGCCTTGGGAGAGGCCTATGTCCAGCAGTGGACTATGATAGGCTGATTATGATGATGATGATGAATGATTAATATTGTTAGCGTCATTCTGGCAGGATTCTACCAGACTGCAACAAACAGAATTTAACACTACGTTCTAGATTGCAAGCATCAGAGAAGTTCATTACTATTTTTAATTTAATTACTGTTTAACCAACTTCAAAAAAGAAGGAGGTTCTCAATTAGTATTTTTTTTTAACAAATACCAAATGGCTAGACCATTTTTCTTGCAATTCTGGCACTGATACTGTTAGTGGCAGACGTGACGCTTACCACAAGGCGAACGTCTTGCTCGCCTCGTCACTTGATTTTATAAAAAAAAACTACTTTGGAAATCCTTCGGCTAAATAAAACCTAAAGATAATTTGGAAAATCCGCGAAATATATTGGAGCCTGCGTTAGGGCCAGGATTGTGTGATTCATCCTTTACCCTACGATCATCCAGTCGCCCTACAGTTCCCGCGCGGGACCTTGCGACCTCCATTAATATTTCACCTCGCGGCAAACTATATCTACCGACGTATCTGCAGTGATGGTCGGCGCCACCATTGTATTTCCTGAATAAAACTGACAGCATCCTTTGAAAAACTTTTAGTTCCGTCTTTAACCACCTTCACAGATATTCGGTTGCGCTATACGACTCAATTTGACTTAGATTCGAGGATAGATTGCGAGCTGCGGAAACAGGGAATGAATTTTAGAACAGCTAATGGAGCAAAACTGGTGAAATGCAGAAATGCGTGGATATATTTATATATTTGATGATAGGCGAGCAACACAGCGTAGGTAATTTATGCTGATTTGCCTATAAATATCACAGTATTGAAGTAGGTATTTGTCAGGCCGACTCAGGCCATGGCTATATGGTCCGTTATATATATGGTAATACATGCGAAAATAACTGTCCCCTGCCATGCGTTTGTTACTTTTTCACGATTGTACAGCTGGAGCGACCTTGCTAAAAGTTGGCATGGCGCTGGAACATCTCACGAGGATGGTCATAATAATGCTTTGCCCTTGGAAAAATAAAAAAATGGTCAAAAACACACGGGATGCAGCCAGCCTGATGGCTAGAATACGAATAGTACTGCAGGTATATGAAAACTTGAGTATTCCTGCACGAAAGCTATAAAAAAATACTTAGGTAGTACTAGCACGTCGGTAATGGCTAAAGAGTGATATGAATTTAAAAAAAATTGCCCCGCTGCACGGTGTGAATGGAAACACTTCCTCCCCGCAGCGGCACGTAAAATCGTATACACACCACGGGAGCAAGTAAAGAAGCCTCAGATCTCATGTTTGTCACCCTCATTCTTTACTTTTGCTCTCTTGGTGAATAATCTAGTATTCCACAAAGCAACGTAGGCAGATGTCGTTAGAACTTTTAGACCTACATTATAGAGAATACCCTAGATGAGAAAAACGTGCCCACGCACAACGACAAACTTAATAGACGCGAGTATTCAATCCCTTTGATGTTAGGTGATGATTAAAAATAATACCTACGTACCAATCTATTTATATATATTTTTATCTAGACCTTGGTATTACGCGGAGCAAGACTACTTTTTTACTGCAGTGACATACGACCCTATAAGGGTCGTATCTAAACGAGTTAAATTGTAATGGTGATTGAACAAGGTTGCGCGTCGTTTTTTTTTAATGATTGAGTACAGGCACAGGTATGGCGAAAGCACTACTACCCTACTTAGCCCTACATCCCCTTTAGTGAGTAAAGGTAACTAGCCTAATCACAATTTATTAACGTGTTACGTAAATGTAACATAAGTAACGTACCTAAACGGTGTTATCGTTATTTACTTTTCAATATGATAAAATAATTACAAATTGACGTAAGAATCTTGATTACAAGTAATATTAATTTTGGATTATCAATACATTTTGAGGGACTTCGCAATTAGTTTGAATAAATAAAAGTTTCGGATTGTTGTTTTCCGACGGAAATATGATAAAAAAATTCATACTTATACATTGGGCTAGCATAATTTGTTTAAGCGAAGCCTATTACTCTTATCTTATCAGAGGCTACAGTAAATATTTTATTTATATCTTGAGTATCTTGATGACTATTTCCCAGAAGAGGTAAATTACAAATAGATGGAAAGGGCTTACGATAAAAATGTTTTACAAATACTGTATTTAAACCGAACAACACATATAAATTGATTGTTTCCTTAAAAATACTTTTTTGCGTCTAAATAGAGCAAGTCAAAGACATAAAAAGAAACTTTTATAGACAGAAGAAGTGCTTTCACTAAATTATTTTGCCTCATCTCTATTTTACTTTACTCTGAAGTAGATTTTATGTTTTAGCTTTTGTTTCATGCACTATTGACACATGTTCTTTTATAACTCGACTACATTTAACTGTTCTTTGTTTTATAGGTTAAAAATAGCTAGATGATATTTGAATTATTAGCAATTTAGTGTTTCATCATATTCTCAAAGTTCTATTCACACAAAATAGCTACATAAATTATATAAACTAACTAACTATAATAACTTCATATCTGTATATTTTTTCATGACCTTGATGCTGGCAGGTATGTAAAAAAAATCTTTCCGCAGCATAAAATAATTTGTTATGCATAGAATTTATGCTAAAATGCAAAAATTATAAAGAGTTAATTTGAGAGTATAGATCTGTGCGGTAATCTCTGCTAAGCAATGACTTTTCTAGCACTAAAAATCTTTACCCGGAAGATAGCTACTCAGTTTCTAAGTGCCATGAGTTAATCACACTAATCAGGCAAAAACTAAACCACATTTATGTAGTTTTATAATCACCTAAGTAACATTTAGTATTTTAGATTAATTTAAAGATTGTTATTTTAGTTGGAACATTGTGTACCAACTCTAGTTGTGTACGGGCTGTAAAGTACAAACTCCAGATTACAGACAAATACTATTTATTGTTTCTTATTTACAAACCTATTTATTTGAACTATCGAGATCTTTGTAGGCTTCAACAACATAGATGTAGCAGCGAATGCAATATATCAAGCATCAGACGATGCCATGCTCTCATCACTCGCTCTGCCGACTTGTCAGCTAACTGAGGATAATGTACAATGTTACAGCGGTTGTGGAACTCTACAGTCAACATGAGGTAAACGCGCCAATGTACGCCTACTGCTTAGTCATCTAGACTAAGCAGTAGGCGTACAATTTGAAACATTTCCAATTTACAAACTTTACCCTAGTGTGCTTCCAGCAACTATTTTTTTTTGTATTTTACATTCATAACAACATAATATATCTCTCTTACTCTCTTAGAATAAAATACTACGAATTTTTAGCATTTACAAATGGACAGGAGACATCCTAAAATTGATCTTATCTTACACTAATACTTTTGTTTATTTATAAATATATAGTCGCTCACTTGGCATCCTTTTCGTATGATTATTATTTTATCAAGTGTTTTGATTAATTGGAAAATTTTTCATTTTCAAGCAACAACTTTATCACAACTCGATTCCTTCACTCAACTAGATAAATACGCATGAGTCATCATACATGTAATCACCGAGACCGTTCGAACCGTTCATCACCCGCACGGGACACGGAAAACAGGCTTCAGTCAACAAAACAACTATAGGAAAAGTTATGTACACACCCCCGGCAGGCCGAAGAATACAAAAATAGATATAAAGCTTAGAAAAATTATGATCAGAAGCGTCGCGTCTGTGCAACTCAAAAAACTCACTCACTTTGTCAGTCACTTTGGTACCTCGTAAATGCAACCGGTGTTTGCTGCGCACCGGGACAGAGTCAGACGGAGGCGGCGCGCGCCGGCCGCGGGGCCAGCTAGAGCGCGGCCGACTCGGGCGCCATCAGCGGCGACAGCGGGCCCGCCACGCGCCGGCCGCGCTCCACCTCGAACCGCAGGTCCGGCGAGGCGCGGCGCGCGCCCACCGTGCCGTCCTCGGGCAGGAAGGCGGCCACGAGCAGCGCGCAGATCACGAGCAGCGCGCCCAGCACGAAGGGCGGCCCCGGCACCAGGCGCACGTACTTCTCCTCGTCAGGCCGGCCCGGCGCCGCGTGCTCCTCGTTCAGGTCCACGTGGAACAGGTAGAAGATGACGCCGAACATGGCGGGCCCGAGCCCGTTGCAGAGGCCGCGCACGCCCGTCACCATGCCCTGCACCACGCCCTGCCGGTCCGCGCGGCTGTTCACCGACACGTAAGCGCTGATGGCCGGGTATGTGATAGACCCGAGCGCGGCCAGCACGCCCGCCGCCCACATCATCCACGTGCGGCTGCCGAACCCGTACCACATCAGCTGCAGCATCTCGAACAGCAGCCCCACCATGATGGTGTGCTTCGCGCCCAGGACGCGCATCAGGAACCCTAGCACCACTTGCACACCGATACTAAGCACTCCCACTATAGCGATGAATATAGCCACTTGCACTACGTCGAATCCCATCACTAGCTTCAGGTAGACGAATATGCACGAGTACTGTCCGGCCTCTGGCAAGTAGGAGAGGAACACGGCGACGCAGAGCATGAGCACGGTGCGCTCGGCGCCCACCTTGCGCAGCGCCGCGAACGGGTCAGCCTGCTCCCAGGAGATGGCCGGGCCCCAGCCCGCGGGCCGCACCTTCTCGGGTAGGCTCTCTGGCACGGCCACCATGATGAAGAACACGTCGAGCACGGCGACGGCGGTGGCGGCCGCCACCACCAGCGCCTCGCCGTACAGGTCCATGAGGTAGGCGCCGAGCGCCGGAGATATCACCATGCTGGCCGCGAAGGTGGCCGACACAAGCCCGTACGCGCGCGACCGCTCCGCCTCCGTGGTCACGTCGGCCACGTACGCGAACACTATCGAGAAGGTGACCGCGAACACGCCGCTGATGCTGATCATCGCGAAGAACCACCATGTGTTGATGGTCATCAGCGGGATGGGCGCGCAAGTGAAGAACACCGTCACCAGCAGGAAAAACTTGCGGCCCCACACATCCGATAGAGCGCCGATGAGAGGCGCCGACAGGAACGACAAGATGCCCTTGATCCCCATGATGAGTCCGTTCATCAGGAACGTGTGATCCGGGAAGGTCGCGTTCAGCACCGAGATGATGGGCATCGTGAGCAGGCCCCACGCGAAGAACTCCAAGAATATCACCACCAGAGCGTGGAATACGGACGGCTCGCCGATGCCCGACATTGTCATGATTCCGTCTTTCATTACAGTTTTTCTGTTCCGTATCACCATTTCTACTTCAGTTGTAGTGGTCTTCGTGGGCGTCATTTAAGAATGAATAGTGCTTATTTAAATACTAAACTACTTAAATTACAGGCATTTTGAAGATCTAAGCACTACATTGATGAAAAATAGTGATAAAAACTTATGCGAGCAAATAGGAGCAACGTCAAAAATCCACTGGAAAATTGAAAAACAAGTCAACTCGATAAATGAGTTGCCACATACGAGACATAAGAAACAACTATAAAACTATGAAATCATTTAAACGCATTAAATATTGCAGGCAAAATACATAAGTAGATCATCCTTGAAAAAGAAATAAAACAATTCTTCTTTCTCAAAACATTTCAATCCTAATAATTTTTAAACGAAGTACTATACATGATTTTCGTCATTTAAAAAACTACTAGAGTATTTGAATTTGATCCGTGGCAATACTGAATGCAGTCATCATAGACAAATAACGTTTTTTTTAACTGGAAACAAATGCTGCGTTCCGTAATGCGCTAAAAGTGATGATATTGCGAATCCGACCAAAGTCAGAAGTATTACTCAATCAAATCAAAGCCCTTGTATTTGGTGACTATTAAATTTGGTCGGATTCGCGATATTATCACTTTTAGCGCATTACGGAATGCAGCAAAAGAGTCATAGCGTTTTTGAAATTGACTTAAGTTTTAAGTGTCAATGTCAATGTCAAGTAAGTCACTGTAAGTCTTAAAATCGAAAGGAGGCGTCGACCAACAAAAATTCGTAAAGTTTACGATTTTTTTCAGTAAACTACGTAAAACAAAATGGTAAGAATTCGAAATTATGATTATTGTATAATTTAAGAAAGCCCATAATAGAATCTAACCCACCGTACACTGACTTCCGCAGATTCGCTTCATTTTGATTCAAAACCGAGCTGGGAAGACACGACTCGCGAAATGGTACATGAATTTCGATGATGACGAAAAACAGAAGCTCATTGAAGAAGTACACGCAGTCGTCACCGTCCGCGATGCTAAACACACAAACTTTGTTGAGGTTCTTACTCTGAAATAACTAGTAAAGCCTTGAATTTTGTAGTTAATGGGAGGTAGTATCATAGAGGTTTTCCTTGTTAATTTTCAGTTCCGAAACTTCAAAATAGTATACAGGCGGTACGCTGGTCTGTACTTCTGCATATGCGTGGATGTGAATGACAATAACCTGTGCTATTTGGAAGCCATCCACAATTTCGTAGAGGTCCTCAATGAGTACTTCCATAATGTATGCGAACTGGACCTTGTATTCAATTTTTATAAGGTACGTAATTCAATTTTTATATTGTAAAGATCGCGGGTCGAACCTGGATAAGATTGACACAGGATCGGGATGAGTGGTGTACGAGAAGAGAGGCCTATACTCAGCAATGGGTGATTACGGGCTGAAAATGATGATGTTTAAGTGTCTCAATAACCCACTATTTAACACATTAATGAGCTGGCTATACTGTTGTTATTGTAAACAGTTTTACCTTGAATGAGTCAGTCCCAAAATTCAATCAGTTTTTTAAGTAGAGCAACATTTACAACTTCTTATCAACTTCAAATTTCTGAGATCCTACTAAAGAAAACGTAAGTATGTTTGTCTCAATCCCATGTGTTTGTTTCCTTTGCCAAACCAAATGGCTAAAGTTTAGCCAAGGGGTCAAGATTGGTTTAGCCGCTAAACCAATCTTAACCCCTTTCCAAATGCTGTATTTGGAGACAACGCATATTTGGTGATGAGGCACAATTTCAAATGAAGCTATGTTCAGTTTTACAGACATTGAGCGTCTCAGATATGTGACGTGGCAGACAAATAATATTCTTTTATACAGGTGTATTCACATCTAGCGGAACATGTCCGCGTAGACACGGGCCAGCACTCTCAGCAAGAGTGTTTTGTCTGTGCATTTCTGTACAAGTTAGAAGATGTGAACAGCATTCATCACAAAAATTAAAACAAGTTTCTTTTTACCCTAACAAAGTTTAAAAAATGCAAGGCAGATACTAGATATATTTACAATTTCATCTTATAACTTTTTAATATCTAATAACAGACACTATGTAAAACAAGAGTGTGTAGAGTGGTTTGTCTGATCGCATGATAAGTAACAATATTTCCCTTTACAGGTTTATACAGTTGTGGATGAGATGTTCCTGGCGGGAGAGATACGAGAAACATCACAGACTAAGGTGCTGAAACAGCTTCTTATGCTCAACTCACTAGAATAGATCTTATAATAATGCTAGTCCCCAAATCAGGAAAGTAATTGAGGTGTTAATATGAAAATGATTGGTTACAAACACTCGCAACAAACATGTTTAATATAACTGTTATTTTATACTATATCTCTAGTTTATTTCCATTCCAAACAGCATAATTGATTAAAATGAAGTAAGCCCAAATCAAGTTGTAATGGAATTTATCTGAGCATGTGGCCTAGTGATAAAACTTTCATGTTACTGACTTGGCTACAATGTCCAATGCTGTTTCAAACAAGTATGTCCTATTATTGATGTGCAATTATGTCCTCTACAGTACATTATTATCACAGATATTGTGCTTAAGATGGCGTGAATGTTTTAGACCCAATGTCCTCTGCCTAGTTGAGGTGAAGTGGGAATGCAAAAGACTATGAAGTCGACTTGTTGCAGTAGATTCAAAGTTGTCTCATTGCCCCTGTCCCATAATTATAATCTAGGTGCAATTTTGAACTTACAGCAAACAAGTAGGTAGGACTCTACTGCAGAGTCCGCCTGGTGAAGTACCACATCTTTGCCAGTTATTCAACCGCCAAGCAGTACTGTGCAAGCATTACTGTGTTCCGGTTTGAAGGGCAATGTTATACTAGAGAAGTTACTGGGTATGAAGAGATTTAACATCTAATATCTCAGGGTGATGAGCTCAGTGCAGTGCGGCGCAGGATTGTGTTCACAAGTTCACAATTATTGCACTGCTACTGTGTGGCAGGCGTGACGCTTACTACCAGGTGAAGATCTTGCTCGTCTCGTCACTAGATTGTATAAAAAATATATTAAGATTGATCATTTCCATGCCATGCTTCACATATGTACTCATCTCAACTAAGCATTATGGGCTTTATTTAAAAACGCCACTTTAGGTTAATTGACATTGATTAGTACTGTGCACTTAATTTTTGTATTGCACAGAAGTTATGTGATGTTTGTTGACTTAAGCGTTTTTAAGTGTTGGGCCAAAATCTACTTTGTTCCGTTGAAGCAGTGATTATTTATGCAAGTGTGCTTGTGTATTAACATATTGTATTTATGAGAGATATAGCTATCCTCAGTGTTATAGTATTTATGAGGAACGGTAAGAATACTCATATTTTCATTCCATTAACTTGTAGCTTCATAACATACACATTTCATAATATTATATTACAGCCATTGAGCTAATATCTATAGAGTCAAAAACGTGCAAAAAATATGTCGGCGCCAAAACTTTTTGAACGACTTGAACTATGTTAAGACACAAGCGCCCAAGCATACATTGAAAAGTAAGCAATGTTCAATGATTGAACATTGCTTACTTTTCGCTAAAATGCCAATACCTACTCCTACATACTCGTAGTAAATAGTAATGAATATGAGAGCTATGCAGTTTGGCAGAGCTATGTAATTAATTCTCTAACACAAAAAAACGCTGTACGCGACATAACGTCTTAAACTCGAACAATTGTGAACTATATAACGCACGTATAGGTATGTACAACGGCACTCGGTCGTTTTTGACTGTTTACACATAGAGATTGTGACTCTTTAGGTATTAGCTCAATGATTACAGCCAATTCTCGAGCTAAATACATAGCTGTCTTTTTCATTGCAGTCTTACGATAGCTGGCTGTATCATAAGCTAGCCATGTAAAATGCATTAGTGTTTTTCTACTTGTACATAAATATTAGATATTTTTATTTTTATGTGTATAGTATATCCGTGTTAATACATTAATCTTGAAGTAGTGTTTGAATAAATTAAAAACATTGCTTCGTTGTAATATATGATTTATTTATCAAAAAATGTTTACAAAAACTAGGTAGAATTACAAATATGTAACATGATTACATATTTAACGATTTACCCAAATAAAATGCTATGATTATCCATATAAATAGTATTTATTTATACAATATCTATACAACAATAGTTAAGGCCTCTAGGCACTGCATGATCGCCTGATATATCAGAATTGCGATAAGACGAGCGACGGAAACGAAAGTCTGTTACTAACAGCGTAGTGACATCCCGCTCGCGCATAATGTGAGCAAACGGTGCGAGTGGGACGACACGATAGTTATGTGCACACACTCTTCCGCCGAAAGGATGGTCGGATTTATCAGACGACAACCGATATTGGATTAGCCTCGGAATAGTTAATCCGTCTCTCCTCTTTTTGCTTTCTTTCGAACTTGGTGGTTTCTGTAATCCCAAGCCGCCTGCCAACAGTGGGGATTATGGCACCCCCTCTCCCCCCTTAAGGGAGGCCTTCGTTCAGCAGTGGAAGTTTGGCTGATGAGGATGCATAAAGCCAAAACACTGATTAACTAATCCTAAGCTACTCCACGTTTCATAATAGTAAAACTAAATATGGATTGAAAAATCTTTTCTATTTTATTTTAGTTTTAGTAGCTGAAAATGGATCTGTAAGGAACAAAAGCACAACTTTTCTAAAAGTGACTCTTCAGGATAAGTGTATCTGATGGGAATCAGTCTTCACAAGGACCTACATGATTCAGTTATCAACTACAAATCATGCCATACGTAGGGGTGTTGTGTTCACATAGTTGGGACAATACTGGGCCAACTATCTTATTTATTACTTTACAATGAAATAGGACAGGTCATGGTACACCTTCTGTTCCACAGGATCGTAAGGTTTAACCAATAATCCAGCCCTAGACTTCACAGGGTTGTTGCCAAAGGTTAATGGGGTCATCATCATCATCAGCCCGGAGACGTCCACTGCTGAACGAAGGCCTCCCACTTAGACCGCCACACTGTACGACCACCTGCCATTTGCATCCACCGGTTGCCCGCGACTTTTACAATGTCGTCGGTCCACCTATATATATATATATATATATATAGTGGGAGGCCGCGCCTACGCTGCGTCTTTCGGTTCGCGGTCGCCACTCAAGAACCTTTCTTCCCCATCGGTTAATGGGGTGCTTGACGCTTATTATTGGAATTCTTGCAGCTCAACTGTCTCTAAAGTACAGCTGGCATCAAAATGTATTCTTCGGTTTTCCTTCAAGGCTTATTCTGCCTGCGGGTTGCCTCGATGGCCTGAGATACCAGCCTGAGTTTACAGTCTGGTACAAGTCGTGTCCTTTGCTTCAGTTGCAGCAGACTATGCCCACTCCCAGCAGTGTACTATGGGCGAGAACACCCACTCGTCCGGGTGTCCTTCGTGGGATAATTTAGTGCCCAGATCGAATTGGCTCCACCTACAACAACACAGTACAAAGAATTAAACAACGGGTACTATTTCACGACTCTGGAACATAGACGGCTGCGTGGTGACTTAATTGAGACATTTAAAATCCTGAACGGGTTCTACAATCTTCCTGACATCCATAGCATCTACTCCCTTAAAGACATTGCAGTGAGCGCGCGATTCGTTCTCAATACAGAATGCTCCCATTTATGTCCGAATGCATTGCATTTAGAGTTGATTTAATATATTTATCTGTGGTGTTTAGTTGTGGGCAGGTGGATATACTGACACGAAGGGCGGTATCCCGCGCGACACGTTGTGCGTGGGCCCGGACTCGGCCAGGAACAGGAAGGCGCGCTGCAGCCGCGAGCTCGTCACCTTGGCGTCGGTCGCGCCGAGGCTGTTGTGCCCTAGCCGCCGGAACGGGAACGTGCCTGCCGAACCCGAACACGCAACATACATTACGTTACAACAACTATGTATTCAGAGGCATCGTACATAATATATATATATCGATGTTCACACAAGGAGCGCACAGTCTACGTCCGCGCGGCCCTCTTATTGTGTGATAAAACTGATATTATTAAAAATATAATTTAATATTTTTGTGAGATTGTATGAATGATTTTACTAAATCTATATATAACTAGTAAGTTAATCAATGTTTCAAAAATTAAAACAATTGTAAAAAGTACGTAAGTAAGTATATTTTAAAAGTAGTTTCTTAGATACTAATTTCTTTCTTTCGAGTGAAATAGGTAATTCAAATCGTGTATTGAATGAATTATTTGGCTAAATGAAAGCGTTTGAGTATACCACGAAGCTAAAATGCCCGTGGAGTATACCATAATTTTTTTCCGTATGGAAACTATAAGAAGTAATATAATGTACAATTCCAGAGGATTCCAGAATACCGCGCACCTTTATAGATCTTCCTCACGCATTGCAACATTTTCTAAGATAATATCACTCAAAGAAAATCAAATTAATCAATCGATATAATTGCTATGATCTATCTTTTGCAAAAATATCATTTAAATTTACTAGAGCATGACTTGGACTTGACCGTGACTTTCTTTGTGTGACTTTAACTATCTTATTTAACTCAATATCATCAAAAACATTTAAACACTGAATCTGGCAGAATGTACAAAATTCGAAGGCAACACCACAGAATAAATAAGTACTTCGTACAGAAAGTTCACTCCGCAAAGGAATTGAATTAAATAAGGACTCTACGTACGAGGCAATAAAGTAGCAATTTAACTAGCACAGCGCTGGATACCGCTTGCTATATTCACCAAGATATACCGCTCTCTTTCTATCACGTAGCTCTATCTCTCCTGACGCGGCACGTGTAACGTTACGGTTGTCTTGCAACTGGCAAAACCAAAGAAAATATATTTTTTCCTGACCGTTGGCGGGGTTGAGGTCGTTCCGCGCCGCGATGGCGTTGCACCCGGAGTAGGGCGGCGAGCACGCGGCGCAGCGCGACAGCGGGTCGAACTTGAAGTCGTTGTACCGCATCACCTTGTACATGTCGTGCAGGGTTTGGATCTCCGCCTTTAAAAACAATACATACAATAGTAGCTTACACACCGAGGGAGAAAAAGTAAAGAATGTCTCAGATCTCACGTACCTATATTAGCTCTCGAGGCGAAGCCGAAGGTGACAAACATGAGATCTGAGGCTTCTTTACTTGCTCCCGTGGTGTGTATACGATTTTACGTGCCGCTGCGTGGAGGAAGTGGTTCCTTTCGCTCCGCGTATAGCGGGACTAAAGTAGCCACTTTAGCCTTGCAGGCACGTAAAAATACAGTGGCTTCTGTAAAAGACTGAATAGACTAGCTAGGGTCTAGTCTATAATTATGTCACCACTACTCAAACCAGTGAGGCAAGTCCGCCTCCATGAATTGAATTGTTTTTTCACACATCATTTGAAGCGTTAGTGGTGTCATCTGTAACTAGTAGTTCGCAGCGAACTCAGAACTCACGACCCTCATATCTTACAAGCCCGTTGATCAATTTGGCTCATATTTTCAGTATTTGCACGAACTTCTTGCTAAAATTTCATGAAGATCGGACCAACGGTTCGCAAGATATCGTCGAACAAAATACATACAAACTAGAGAATAATCTCGCCAAAACAACATCTCTCGCAGGAAATCTCTCTCGCACAAAAAAATTACAGATGACGCCATCAACGCTTTAAGGTGAAAGGTAATGCAAAATTAAATTGCGCATTTAGCAGCCGGCACGCCATCTATCCAGTAATGAGTGCATTAGTTTGATTCCATAAGCCATCACCCGCGCGCCATCTAGCCGCAAAGCAGTTTAACGGTTCGACAGTGCACACAGCACACTGCAGCGCACTGCACTGCTGTGTGTGTGTGCTGCGTTTGATTTCATACTGCCACAAACGATACCGTCAGTGTAAGATAGGGACGACCGATATGAATATCGATGGTCACACCTCCGGTCACCCTCGCACCCCAGTCGACGTAAGGCGATTTATTTCTCGACTGTTGTTCTGTGAGTTTAATCGATTAGCATAATATACAGTATGTGAATACATACAAACGCTGACTTCTCCCCTGAGACACGGAGACCTTCGCTTCGCTTGGTCAAATATTGTTCACAAGTGCATTTAAACAAACCTGCTTCTTCTTGATGATCTTGGCCCGGGGGTTGGTATTGTACGCGAACCAGTCGCCGTAGGTCCGGACGCGCACGTTCCCGCCGGACATGTTGAACACGCGCGGGAAGTACGCGATGTTGTACGACGGGAAGTACGAGTCGCGGACCAACTGTTGCGTCCTGCGGGTGTTCAATGGACAATATATAGAGTAAAAGTGTGTAGTAAGTAAAAATATGCAAATAGAGCAGTATAAAAATTAGTGGTGAGTTGTTAATGTTTTAGAAATTGGTGATTAGTAATGAGTGTTACATAAATTTGTCACAAAAATAAGTGGAGAGTTCTGAGCATATGAGTGTTACACAAATGAGAGGCGAGTTCTGAGCTTACGAGTGTTACACAAATGAGTGGCGAGTTATAAGCTTATGAGTGTTACACAAATGAGTGGCGAGTTCTGAGCATATGAGTGTTACACAAATGAGTGGCGAGTTCTGAGCTTATGAGTGTTACACAAATGAGTGGCGAGTGGAATATATGAATGAAAGACGGGCTATCGCAGACTGAGGTTTATTGGATGTGCAATTATAATGATAGGTACAAGAGGGTAGTTATAAAATAATCTAATACACTACATTTTCCTCCTTCTAAATATAGCAATAGATAGGTAGGTACACTAGTTAACCGAATAAAGTAGACACTTAAATCCACATACCCGTAGATGAAGTATATATAGTATACTTCATCTATGATTTAACATAAGATAATAATACAAACACTTGCATACTTTTGATAAGCAGCCAATTGCCTAAACCTATTTTGCTTCCAAGTACAAATTATTGTGTATACAAATAACGTCTAACAATACCAACACCGAACCTACATAATATAAACATAACTCGCTACTTGTTCCTTAGTAACATCTAAGGCTAACAATAAGCAGTAACTGCGAGTATAAAAATAAATCTAATTGATGTACACATAGGTATATATAATTTACTTGCGTGGTCGCAACGTCATAGTCGTAGGTATGTATTTATTACGTTGGCGTTGGCGCGCCACGATCCCGACCGGCGAAGTTACTACGGCGCGCGCCGGCGGAGTGCCCGGTGAGGTAACGTTCGAGTGCGAGGGCGACCGGCTGCCCGGCTCGCCACTATACACTACTACTCGCTCATTCTCCCCAGCAGTCCCGCTCCCACCGCCCAACACGGAAGGAGGCGACCGCACCGGTGAGGTCGACTGACCCCCGCTCGTGCCCGTATCTAAGCTTTTCCGTGGCGGTTGAACTGCACATGCTAAGGAATGTCGAGATTTCCGCGGATTTTTATGCAGTAATTGATCGACGTGTTTCTTAACAATCTTATTATTATCGGTTTGCACAACAAATGAAACGGGACCGGTCTGGCCTACCACTACGCCATCGTTCCACTTGACGTCTTTATCGGCGTAGTTGCGTACGAGCACCGCGTCACCGGGCGCGACGTCGCGCGGCGCGCCCCCGCGCCGCTCCTCCTGCGCTCGCTGCTGGTCGCGCACCAGCTCGCGCGTGCTGGGCCGCAGCAGGTCGAGCCTGCCCCGCAGCCGACGCCCCAGTAGCGCCACCGCGGGCTCTTTCTGTGTTGTGCAATGTTCCGCGTTCCGATACGTGAACAAAAATTTACAAAGCGCCGTATCATAGTCTTCGTTTTCTGCTGTTGCCTTTTTAAGTACCTGTTTGACCGACCGTACGGCATTCTCAGCGGCCCCGTTACTCGCTGGATGAAAAGGGGCTACAAGGACGCGCCTAATACCATTTTTTTCTAGGTACAACAGATACTGCTGTGACGTGAACGGTGGTCCGTTATCGCTTACGATCGATTTAGGCAGACCAAATCGAGAAAACAGTTTTCGGAAAACCGCGATCACCGCCACAGCTGACGTAGTCGGAACGCGTTCCACTTCGAGCCATTTAGTGTTCGCGTCTAATATGACCAAATAATATTTGTACGTACGGCCCTAGGAAGTCGACATTTAGACGTGACCATGGCTCCGTGGGCCAGGGCCAGGAGTGCAGTGGCGCGGGCGGCGGCTGGTCGCGCTGTGACGAGCACGCGCCGCACTCACGGCACACTCGCTCGATGTCGGCGTCTAAACCCTCCCACCAGAGATAATTACGTGAGACCTGCTTCATTTTGACGACACCTATATGACCACTGTGTAACTCTCTAAGTACCGTCGTCCTGAGGCTAGTGGGTATAACCACGCGATAACCCCACACTAAACAACCGTGTTCTAAAAACATGTTGTCTTTCTTTGGGACAAAAGCTAACCGGCATTTTATCTTCGATGAAGTTTAAATAGCTTCCCTCTAATATTTCGCTATCCTGTCCTCTCTTAACAGTCTCTTTGAACGGCAAACGTGATAAAGCATCCGCGAATACATTTCTCGACGACGGAATAAACTCAATGTCGAAATTGTATGCGGCTAAACGGACCGCGTACCTTTGTAAACGACTCGCGGCAGTCTGCGGAATGCCTTTGTTTTTACCGAAGATATAACTAAGAGCTCGGTGATCGCTGCGCAGCAAGAAATGCCTCCCGTACAAGTATTGATGGTGCTTCGTCACCCCGAACACGATCGCTAAGGCTTCCTTATCTAACTGCGAGTAATTAAGCTCGTGCACGTTGAGTGTGCGCGAGGCGCAACTGACCGCGCGCTCCGCCCCGTCGGGGTAGCGGTGCCACAACACTGCCCCGAGGCCGTAAGCGGAGCTGTCCACCGAGAGAATCAGAGGCAAGTTAGGATCGTAGTGCGCCAACACTGGACCGACACTCAATACATTTTTAATTTCATTAAAAGCTAACTCACATTTTTCGCTCCAATGCCATCTAGCATTTTTTTTAAGCAACTCGTAGAGAGGTTTTAATACCTCGCTAATGTTGGCACAGAACTTAGCGTAAAAATTTACGAGCCCTAGAAAGCTTTTCAATTGAGTGACATCTTTCGGCGTCGGCGCCGCTACTATGGCTTCGACTTTTTTATCGTCTGCGTGTAACCCGTCCTTATCTATGCGGTACCCCAAGTAGGTGACGCTGTGTTTGAAAAATTCGCATTTTGAGAGGTTTACCCTTAATCCGGCATCCCTCAATCGGCTTAAAACGACTCGCAAATTTTCCAGATTACTAGCTTTATCTACACCGGTACAACAAATATCATCTTGGAATACCACCGTGAACGGCAAGCCACTGAGAATTTCTTCTATCATTTTTTGAAAGTTTTCGGGAATACATTTAATACCGAAAGGCACGCGCTTGTAAACAAAAGTACCAACATGCGTGGTGATCGCCGTCATCGGTTGTGACTCATCGGTCAGAAGTACCTGTTGATAAGCGTGGGACAAGTCTAATTTTGAAAATAGTACCCCTCCAGCGAGGGTGGCAAATATTTCTTCAATGCGGGGAAGCGGATAGTGAAAATCTTTCAATTTGGGATTTATAGTGATTTTATAATCCCCGCAGATACGAATATCACCATTTTTCTTAACAACTACTACTATAGGCGTTCCGTAGTCAGACCTATCTACTTTGTAAACAACGCCATCGTGCTGCAATCGCTCCAACTCCGCCTCGACTGGCGCGCGCATCGCGAGCGGCAGCGGGCGAGCCTTCACGAACACTGGCGTCTCGTCTGCCAGGTGCAGCTGCATGCGCGTCGTACATGTCCCGAGCCCATCAGCGAATACTTCTGGGAATTCTTTACGCAAACTTTCTACAGATTCATCGCATAATTCCGTTAAACTGTAACAATCATTGACATTGACGCCTAGCATTCTAATCCACATACGACCCATCAGTGGAGGCCCGCCGTTTTCTATGACAAATAGTTGCAATGATTTTGAACACGAAGCGTAATCGACTCGGACCTCGACGTAACCTATCGGCTTAATAACATCCCCGGTATAAGACTTCAGAGTCAACGCTTTCCTTTGTAACGGTAAATACTGGAACATTTTGTCATAGCAAGCTTTCGAAATTGCGGAAAATTTGCAACCAGTGTCCACTTCGAACCGTAATGAATGCTTCTCCACTGTCAGATTGACATAATACGGGTCATCTTCAATTTCACACGATAGATTGTAAAAGTGCATATCGTCGTCATCGGAATCAGAGTCAACTAAAAAAAACTGACCTTTATTTGTCCGCGCGGAATCCGACCCGTGACCAGCTTCGTACTTACGGCACATCACTTTCAAATGCCCTTTATCACCACAACGATCACAAGAGTAATTCTTGTATCGGCACTTGGCCGCCGCGTGGCCGTCCTTGCCGCACCGCGGGCACGACCGGCGCGGCGCCGCCGGGCCGGCGGGCGGCCCCTGCGCCGCGGCCGCCGGCTGGGCGCGGCGCGGCCCGCGCGCCGCCGCCGTGCCCGCCCGGTGCAGGCCCTCGGTGGCGGGCGCGCCACCGCCGGCGCCCGCGCTGCCACTCGCCGCCGCCGTCGCCGCGTGCCTATCGGCCGCCTCCAACGCCAGCGCGAGCTCGACAGCTCGCTTGTAATCCAGTTCGCGTTCGGCAAAAAGTATGGATCTTATATCCTCGTGGAGGAGACCCGACACGAATTGATCTCTCAAATTGACCTCCAACGAAGCCCCGAAGTTACAGGTTTTCGCTAGATGTTTCAAACTTTGTAGGTATTCGCTGACGGTCTCCCCCACCGCCTGCTTCCGTTGCCGAAACACATGTCGTTCTGCGATCTCCGACCGCTGGGGTTCGAGATGCTGTTTCATGATGGACTCGAGTTCGTCGAAAGTCTTCGACTCGGGTAACGCCGGCGCACACAAATCACACATGAGCTCGTAACACGTAATTCCTACATGAGTAACAAGCGTGGCCACGTGCAACTCTTTCACTATGCCATTTAACGTAATAAACTGTTTTATTCGCCTACAATAAGCATCCCAGTTATGAGAACCGATATCAAACACTTCTATTTTGCCTATAGGCATGATCACTATCGCGGTTTTCACGTAAATTCGAATTAAATACGGCTGCGCCAAATGGAATATATGAATGAAAGACGGGCTATCGCAGACTGAGGTTTATTGGATGTGCAATTATAATGATAGGTACAAGAGGGTAGTTATAAAATAATCTAATACACTACAGCGAGTTCTGAGCATATGAGTGTTACACAAATGAGTGGCGAGTTCTGAGCTTACGAGTGTTACACAAATGAGTGGCGAGTTATAAGTTTATGAGTGTTACACAAATGAGTGGTGAGTTCTGAGCTTATGAGTGTTACACAAATAAAGTGGCGAGTTATAAGCTTATGAGTGTTACACAAATGAATGGCTAGTTATAAGCTTATGAGCGTTACACAAATGAGTGGTGAGTCTGAGCTTATGAGTGTTACACAAATGAGTGGCGAGTTATAAGCTTATGAGTGTTACACAAATGAGTGGCGAGTTGTAAGCTTATGAGTGTTACACAAATGAGTGGCGAGTTGTAAGCTTATGAGTGTTACACAAATGAGTGGCGAGTTCTGAGCTTATGAGTGTTACACAAATGAGTGGCGAGTTGTAAGCTTATGAGTGTTACACAAATGAGTGGCGAGTTCTGAGCTTATGAGTGTTACACAAATGAGTGGTGAATGGGGTGGCACAGGCAAAGCTATTTTCAGATGACGCCACCATCGCTGGTGCTTGTTATTGATGTTTATTTTGAGATTATAAACTTTGATCGAGAATAAAACACAGCCTTATCTGAGCACCTGACTATCCATGAGATTTCCTGATTTTTGTGACATGTTCTGATATTCAGATCATATGTAAAACGTATTTTATAATGTTCTTACATAATAAGAAAAGAAACTAAGTCAACCGATTATTAACTTATTATACGGACTTTTACAGAGACGATTTATTGTTTATATGCTAAATGTAGTTTGACAGCAAAACAACAACAGCGATACGATAATACGCCACCTAGTGGGATAAATAAGCAGCGTATCTCCCCGTTGTGGGTGGTGAAAGAGTGTCACAAAAAATTGGTTAGTTACATTTTACGAAAATGAGAATCGTGTTATGAGCGTAACAAAAATGAGTGGTGAGTTATAATTGTTGAGTGTTGAGCTACGAGTAGGTAGCTCCGGGATTTGTCAGTAACATACAAGTCCGCGGCCTCGATGTACCCGGGCAGCTGCTCCAGCACCCACAGCAGGCCGGGCTGCACCTCGCCGCGCGCGTCCGCCGTGCGCGCCGTGAACTTGTTGTAGTCCACTATGTACCTGCGGACACACGTTCACTTTGTTATAAACAACAAACCAATGTTAAACAAAATATTGTTAGCACTGTAGTAACTGGAGAAGCCACATACAAAAAAATAAAGGCGCAAAACAAACAACTTTTACTACGGGGCCAACATTGAAATCGCGTAACAAAAAAATCATCTGTTCCATACAAAAAGTTCATCGACTTTGAGCAAACTGTATGGAACAGCTGGTTTTTTTGAGATTTCGATGTTGGCCCCATAGTAAAAGTTGTTTGTTTCGATGTACAGAATATGCCCTTAAAAGGATGCTAACTGATTAGGACTACCCCTGTATACTCGTAAGATGTCTTCATGCGGGCTAAAACTCTAAGGTCCCAAAGGACATTTGAGCTTTGGTACTGGTTAGAACTAACCCTGTTTAGGCCTCTCTGTTGCTATGCAATTTGCTTCGGTCACGCGCCATTATGGAATATGCATGTGGTTTTTTTATTGACTCACAAAAAAGCTGACTGGCAACAAAACAAATCATCGAAAGTAAAATTTTAATTTGTGCACAAATAACGAAGTTATAAACATTTTAGTTTCATGTTAGACAGGGAGGGCACTATACTAGGTTTATGACGTCAAAGTTCACGATTCCAAACAAATTCTATACTATGCACTACACTATACCTACGTGTTTTGCTAGAAAGGGACAGATGACTCCCTCCCAAATACTTCTAACGCTTATATTTCTGAACTTTACCAGCCAATTACAATTATTTTTTCGACGTAAGCATGAGATTCAGTTAAACTCTCCATTTATATTATTATTTTTAATAATTGAAACACATGCACATTCCCCATTGTATCCAGGTTCCGCCCGCGACTTGAACAATACACTATCAGTCACATGACGATTGACGGCCACTGCTGGACGAAGGCCTCCCCCTTAATAGAGAGGTGTTGCCACAATCCCCACGCTTGGCAGGCGGCTCGGGGCTCGCAGTATGCTCACCGCCGTTACCGAGAGGATGCACCTGCCCGTCCCCGGTGTCTCCCGTGCAGTTGCAGGACTCACCAGGTCCCCGTAACGCGCAGGCCTGTATAAACGTGAATGTTACCACTGGTTGTTGTAGGTGCCGCTGTTGTGCAGCTGGAATATCTGCACCCACTCGGCGCCGCTGCGCGCGAGCCTGTTCGCCACCATGGCACGCGCGTACTCCAGTATCTGAACACGTCAGTACGTACATACTTAAACAAACAACTACAATGTTAAGTTTGTTGTTCAACGTGACCTATACAGGGCTAGTTCTAATCAGTTAGCATCCTTTTAAAGGCATATTCTGTACATCAAAAGAAACAACTTTTGCTATGGGACCTTAGGCAAAATGTATCGAACAGCTGTTTTCTTTTTTCTGGATTTCAATGTTGGCTCCATTGTAAAAGATGTTTGTTTTGATGTACAGAATATGCCCTTAAGGATCGACTAAGTTGACGGCTCGAACTCATTGGTGGGCGCGGCTAAAAAGCATGCTCTCTTCATCAAACAACCTGGGGGATGGGAGAAAGAAAGATAAATGAGCGCGCAATTTTTTTTTGTCGACCTTTGGTTGCAGTAATGTGGTTGAATGAACTCTGAGTTAATTTATTCCAACTTAAGTTATTTGAAATGTTTATGGACTAAACTATGCCGCTTGATAAATTATTTTAGAGTTTTCGTATTCCTTACGTTATTTATTTACGTCCAATGTGGCGTTAAAATTGAGCTAAAATACAAGATGTTTCCTGGCTCATAGCTTTCATGTTTATTAACTTTTTACTTTCGTAATAATTTACAATCCTAGATAATGAAGAGATTAATCGATATAATACTTAGTCTTGGATCTACAAAATTACATAGTGGAGTAGTAATACTACCGCGTTTCTATGGAGAAGTGACCAACTTGTCTACTCTTAAAAGGATGCTAACTGATTAGAACTAACCCTGTATAGTTAGAGCATTTTTTGGTAGTTACAGGTTACCTCGTTGCGCGAGTCGGACTCGCATTTACGGCTTTATTTGCATAATTACTGCGTAACACTAGTTTTTAAAACTACACATTTGCATAAACTGGAATTGCAAAAAAATAATACAGAGAGAAATGAAGTAGGGCTTTCGCTGAGGGTTATAATATCAGAAAATGTTAGAAAGGTTCACCTGTCCCTTGGGCTTGACGAGCTTGAAGAGCGTGCGGTTGCTGTTCCCGATGGTGGTCTCCGCCAGCACCAGCCCCGAGGATATGATGTAGAAGTCATCTGTGGACTGTCACGCCCTGGCTCAATACTTACTGCGCGGTGGTCACGAGATTGATTTTAGCTGGTATAGGTCATCATCATCATCATCAGCCCGGAGACGTCCACTGCTGAACGAAGGCCTTCCCCTTAGACCGCCGCACTGTACGACAATCTGCCATTTGCATCCACCGGTTACCCGCGACTTTTACAATGTCGTCGGTCCACCTAGTCTCCCACTACGCTGCGTCTTCCGGTTCGCAGTCGCCACTCAAGAACATTTCTTCCCCATCGGTTATCAGTTCTTCGGGTGTGGCCTGCCCATTGTCACTTCAACTTGCTGGTATAGGTATTGCTGACAATTCAGTCTTCTTGTGTAGAAAATGGAATTTCTAATAATTTTAATAATTTTACGTGAGAAAGTTTTAAAACAAGGGCTAGTAGGCAAAAAAGTAAAAGTTTATAACGGATTATTTCAAAAAACATTAAGTTCATTGTATTTGAACTATGAAAGTATTAGTTAGCGTACTGTATATTTTAAATGCGAAAGTTCACGTAGCAATAAAGCAACGGATCCAGCGGATCCAGCTTTTAAGTCAGGGGGGGGGGGGGGGGGGTCAAATAGTCGAGTCGAAGTCTAGTTAGCAGTCAGGCTACAATTCCATTACAACTAGATCCCTCCCTGGATCCGCCCTTTCTATTACAACTAGAAAAGCTATCAGACGATCTACCACCCATCCCAGGGGGGGTCATGACCCCCATGACCGCATGACTGGATCCGCCCTTGGTATGCATAGACATACATAGCGTGTATGTTTGAAATTAGACAAATTAAGGGGTTTTCGCGGCAAAACCAATGATTTGTTCCTGTAGGATCGTCACCGCGAGTGACAGAGCTCAGACGCTAGCAGTATATAAATACCTGAACGAAGGCCGGGTAGGACGACATCGCCATCTTGCGTCCCGGGATGTACATCTTGCTGCCCGGCTGCAGCCTGTAGTTCAGCACGTACATTTTCAGGATACGCAGCATCGACTGGTAACTATATAAACAAAAGTAAAAACTGACATGTTTTTGATAAAATAGAATAATAAAATACTCGGCCCTGTGCGAGTCGGACTCGAGCACCGAGAGACACGTGCACGGATGAGATGAAGGAATACAAGTCCGTAGGCAGGGGGGGGGGGGGGGTCGTCGTCGTCTTAAAGTTGTTACTTATTGTCTCTGGTCCAGAGCTCGAACCGAAATGAGCTCGACCCCCATTATACAATGCTGCAACCATGGCGCCACAACACCATGGTCCAGCGTACCTGTTCCAGCGTCCTCAGGTCGGACAGCAGCTTGAAGAGACCGGAGCAGTGCTTGCCGAACAGCAGCCCCTCGGGGTTGTCCCGCGGCAGCGTCGGCGCGAACGTACCTGTTCCAGGTGGCGTGCGAAGTGTATAGCTCCCCGAGGTCGGGCAGCAGCTTAACGAGGCCGGTGCAATGCTCGCCGAACAGCAGCCCCTCGGGGTTGTCCTTCGGCAGCGTCAGCGCTAACGCCAGCTCGTCTAAGTCTCCCAGCATGTTGATCCATCTAGGGATTAACAGTGGCTTCTTTTATTACCCTTTACTCATATCTATAGAGTCACAAACGTGCAAAAAACGACTTTTTGAACGACTTGAACTACATTAAGACACAAGCATACATTGAACACTATACAAGCGACATAACATTTAAATTCGAATAATTGCGAACTATATACTTAATGCACGTATAGGCACAACGTATATGTACAACGGCACTCGGACGTTTTTTGACTGTTTTCACTTAGAGAGTGTGACTCTTTATATATTAAGCTCAATGCCTTTACTGCATCAAGTTACTGGTGGTTTAGGTGTAGGTAAACGAGGTCTAGTCAACAGTCAGGCTCCAATTCCATTACAACTACAAAAGCTATCAGTAGTCGAGCTACACCCCCCATCCAAGGGTGGGGGGGGGTGCCTCATGACACCCCCCCCCCCCACTGGCTCCGCCCTTGCTGACAGCTGGGGATGAATTGACCCAAGTCAATTCTACTAGTAAAGTGTTAAGTGTTACTAACAGTATATCCCGTTTGGTGAGTTTTTCGAGAGGCGATTTAGTTGCTTTATTATATCCAGCCGTTAACCCCTCGATCTGGATGTAGTACAGCTTCATCTGCAGCCAGAGGCGGGATTACGACTTCACATGATTTGACGTGGAACTTTGGTGTTATCAATATTGATTACAGCCTACACACACGGTATTTACGGAGCCTCATCGTGAATTAGCCCGTAATCCCGATGATAACCTTCAAAAACGAATGGTTACCGGAAAATTAAACGTAGGAGCCCAATGCGCTGGATCCGATCTGCACCACTATCAACATCAACGACACCGCAGCTAAGTTCCTGAGCCGGCAAAGATGGTGGAACATCATATGGGAGAAGTTGATGCCTTGTCGGCTGAGAGAGGAATGTAGTGGTGTAGTACTAGTGACGTAGTGTGTAAGTATACGCAATATAAGTAGAGTAAGGATGTGTGCACGCAAGCGGCGTAATATCTATGTAACAGACAATAAATAGGATTCCAAGTGGATTGATGTGTATCAATTATTAGACTTAAAACTCCCAACATTACATGGCGACCCTGCCAGGATAGAGTGCCAAGGCGGTTGGGAGTATTTTTTTAAATTAAAATACAAAATAAAGTAGAAACAAAATGTGCCAATCTAAAGTGGAAAAAGAAGATGTGTTCATCACTCAGAATGCCGCCGGAAGCAACGGTGCGGTGTTGGAGCAGATGAGCAAGCTAAGTGTTGGAGTTTATATCACGCTGGCGCTCATTATTATGCTGTTCCTGTATTTGGTGTTCAGAACATACCGCGCTTGTCACCGCTCCTGGATGCAAGAACAAATTGGGCTCAACACTTTAAATCGCGTACGAGCCTCCATCCAAGGACGACAGGTGGAGAACGGTGCAGCATAATCTCCGAGTGAAGTGAAAAGTGTATCCAAAAAAAAAGCAAGTAATAAAAAAAAAAGAGTTAATACCTATGTGTTAAAATTAATAATTACGTGCCACAAGGTCATTTCAAAATTATTTATAAAGTGAACAAAGACTCAGCGAACTTGATACCGGGCGCAACAATTTGCTGACCAAAGACTTTCGCCGTTGATCGTATGAAAATGAACTTTATTATAATAAATAGGGATTCATTGCAGCGCATAAAACATTTTGAAATGTAAGGCTTTGTATTGGATATCTTTTAATTTAAATGTAGAGGTCATTCGTTTAGATTAAGAGGGAGACATGGTTCCATGACATGCTCGATACATTGGAAAGTTCTTATAATGCCCTTATAGAAATACGTAAATACTTAATTAAAAAGGGACAAAGCAGGTATAGCTCTAATACAACGCCAGTTAAGTTAAGCGAGGCGCAGAATATCTACCTTAACGCAAGAGACATTTATAAGACTATAAATACAAATAAAGAGATTATACTAGGCTCAGAGATTTTGGGGGATATTGACAAAGTTTATCGCGAAATAGAAGCTTTATGTGTGTATCCCAAGGCTAACAATATGGAGTTTGATTTAAAAGTAGCCTGCAGTTTGATTCCAGCCATGGACGACTCCGAGGCCACAACGAGACGTATGATTGACTCAGTGGACATGTACTCGGACATGATTGATGCCAAAGGTAAACTTTTATTAATCACCTTTGTAACAAAGACTAGATTATCAGAAAATGCAAAATTGCGAATGTCAGGTAATTACACAAAAACCGAAGATTTAATTAGAGACCTGCGCAAACATCTTTTGTATCCGAAAAAGGAGTTTTACCAGACCCAGAAAAGACGAAAATACTGAAAAATTACCCGACACCCCAAAATGCAGACGAAGTCAAACGATTTGTAGCTTTTTGCAACTATTATCGTAAATTCATAAAATCGTTTGCAAATATTGCTATGCCCTTGAATAAGCTAAGTAGGAAAAATGAACCATTTGTATGGTCCAATGATTGCCAACATTCCTTTGATACTTTACAAAGTAAATTAATGTCCCCGCCAATTTTGCAATATCCAGAGTTTTCCGAAAGTAACGAATTCATAATCCAAACAGACGCATCCGGTTTCGCAATTGGCGCAGTACTATGTAACAACGATTTGCGACCAGTAGCTTATGCCAGTAGACCCCTGAATAAAGCTGAAAAGAACTATCCAACGATCCAAAAGGAGCTTCTTGCAATAGTTTGGGCAGTAAAGTATTTTAGACCATATGTTTACGGCAGACATTTTACTATTATGACTGACCATAAACCTCTAATATATTTGTTTGGAATGAAAGATCCCTCCAGTAGATTGATAAAATTTAGATTAACTTTAGAGGAATACAATTTTAAAATTGTATATATAAAAGGTAAGGACAACCCAGTAGCGGATTGTTTATCTCGAGTAAACATAACGTCTGACGAACTTAAATGTATGCATGAACAAGTTATAAACGTAATGACACGCGCGCAAAAGAAAAGATTGGATAAATGTGCGATGAAAGATGATAGAGTACGGATTTTAGTAAATGTGCTGACACAAGGTCTGATCAACCGAGAGTCGTAGATATATTAAAAAAGCCGTGCGAATCTATAGAGATGATCCTGATGGAAGGTAATAATTTAAAGAAATTAAGAGAAAATGGTATGATAACGGAAGAATATGAGTCTTTAGCGTACATAAAGAATAAAAATATGCTGTGTGTAAATCTAGATTTCAAGGCGCATTTTTCGCGAGCCGAATTTGTGCAGAAGTTAGGTTTATTTTGTAATAAAATACACATAGAAGAAGTATGCCTCATAAGAAATAAAGATAATTTAAACTTTATTAAAAATATATGCGATGAGATTAAATCATTAATAAATTGGTCCGGACCAAGAATATGCATATTAAGAGGAGTGAAAAGAATTACGGATGATAAGGAAAAAACATTGATTTTAAATGACTTCCATTTACTGCCAACTAGCGGTCACGCTGGAGTGCGCAGAATGGTGAATACTATTAAAAGACGATACTATTGGCCAAATGTAGAAAAAGACGTTCAAGATTATGTAAGAAAATGTACGAAATGTCAGAAAATGAAATATTTTCGATACATTAAAGAGCCAATGGAGCTAACTTCAACGGCTTCATCGGCATTTGAAAAAGTGTTTTTAGATGTAGTAGGACCATTAGACAGGGATATCGATGATAATTGCTACATATTGACCATACAATGCGAACTAACAAAATTTGTTCAGGCTATTCCATTAAAAAATAAAGAGACAGTGTCTATTGCTGATGCATTTGTGAGAAAATTTATTTTAAGGTTCGGAGTACCGGAAAAAATCGCAACCGACAGAGGAAAAGAGTTCATTTCTTCTACGATGGAACAGGTATGTAAAATTTTGAATATAGAAAAGTTATCATCTACTTCATACCATCATCAATCGATAGGCGCATTAGAAAATTCTCATAAATCTCTAGGCGCATTTCTGAGAATTCAATGCGAAAATCATACAGATACGTGGAATTATTGGTTACCCTTCTGGTGTTTCAGTTTTAATAACACAGTTCATACGGAAACAAATTACACGCCATACGAATTAGTCTTTGGGAAACTTTGTCACATACCTTCCAAAATATCTGATTCTGTGGAACCATTATATAATATTGAAGATTATCCTTTAACTTTAAAATATAGGCTACAACTAGCTCATGCTGATGCAAAGAAAAATTTATTGTTAAGCAAAAATAAGAGAAAAGAAACATACGATAAATCTGTAAATTCTGTCAAGTATGAAAAAGACGATTTAATCTTAGTTAAAAACGAAATAGGCCGAAAATTAGATCCAGTGTACAATGGACCTTTTGTAGTTTTAGAAGATTTAGGATGTAATGTTAAAATAAGCATTAACAATAAGATCGATATAGTACATAAAAATAGAACAAAACCCTTTTACCAATGATATATCTCAAGTTATTAACTTGCCGTTCCAAAATGTTTTATTTTAAAAATTAAAAATTAATTTTGTTAAAATATTTTGCTAATAAAATAGTTAGACTATATTTAGATAAGACAATGTAAGAGCAAAAGCTTATAATTTAGTTAGAATTTAATGTGTAATACAGAAAAAGCAAATTAACAACATCTTATAATTATGTCAAACCAAATTATCAGGTGTTCATTGTGAATTTTTTTTTAAATACTTATCTGATTACTAATATACAAAAAAAATTGTGGAACATTTTTTTTTCTTTCACCCCCGGAGGTGTAGTGGTGTAGTACTAGTGACGTAGTGTGTAAGTATACGCAATATAAGTAGAGTAAGGATGTGTGCACGCAAGCGGCGTAATATCTATGTAACAGACAATAAATAGGATTCCAAGTGGATTGATGTGTATCAATTATTAGACTTAAAACTCCCAACATTACAGGAAGACCCTTAAATTATGGACGTAAAATAAAAAAAATGGAGTGACGATACGCTACCAAGTTGTAAGAGGGTACTGTAGTGTTAAGGTCCAGAATACCAAGTGCCGCATTCCAAAAATTTTGAAGATCTATAATTGTCTAGTGACAACGTCAGTTTACATAGAATAATTGCCTAGTTAAGAATTTTGGTAAGTAAATACAGGAGATACGTACATAATATAATGCTAGTTACCTGGTACCAGTACGGGTCTTGAGGGTTCTTCTTCACCATTGAACATATGTAGTCTTCGTTTTTATCCACAAAGTCTTCTATCAGATAACACACATCAATCTTGCCGTAGCAATATCTAAAAGTAATAACAGGTATGCCGAATAAACTAATCCTGGTTACGCTCTTTATTGTAAGAAGAGTGAGGCAGTACAAAAATGGGAGGCTATTGCTATGCGGGGCACGAGCAAAAAGCTTAAAGACATATGGTAAACAGCACTCGTACTGCTGTGTTGTTGGCAAACTTTTGAGTGTATGCTGACGCTGATTGTGTTATGGTTCAGTGCTGGTTGGATGCTGAGGCGTTAAATGTACTGCACCCCTTATGATTATGAAAACTGTGAACATTTTACCCTTTGAGCATGTTGAGCCAGTGCTTCCATACGAGGTCCCTGGTGAGGAATCCCTCCAGGTACCCGGCTGCGTAGGCTTGCCTCACATCTCTGCTACGTTTCGACGAGTATATCTCTAGGAACGCCCATCTGGTGGCACCCACATTATTTAAGACAAAAAAGTAGAATGGAAGTACAGTCATCATCATCGTTCCCACTGGGCGAAGTCGGCGCAGCACGTTCCTTTCTCCACAGCAGTGAAGAAGTGGATCATATATTTTTAATACCGCGGTACCTGAGGCTTTCGTCCAGCTGTGGACGTCTTCCGGCTGTTGATGATGATATATTTTTAATACCTTAAGAAGGAAACCAAGTCGACTGGTCACTGACGACTATTGAGACAATCAGCAGGACGCGAATGACGGCAATCGGCAAGGAGCAGTCCTGGATTTGTCAAAAGGCCGTATAGGCCGCGGCCTAGGGGCGGCAGCGTCCTAGTGGCGGCAGATTTCAGAGGATGTGGCCGCCCCTATTATTTTAGAAAGGTACATGGGGCGGCGGAAATAAAGTGGCCTACACTCATAAAAAATATAAATCCGGCTCTGGCAAGGAGCCAAGATGAATGGCATAAATAAAGAAAGGGGCCTAGCTATGCCTAGCGCTGGGATTTAGGAGGATAATGATGATTATTGCACCATTAAAGTAGAAAATATAATAGTTACTATCCGGTTAGTACAACATCTAGTCTCCCGTCTTTCGGCCATTGGTGACCTTACTGGACTACCTCATCTAAGTCTAATATATATAATAATAAACTATATTTGAGCAAAGAAAAATAAAGTTGATGAATATTATATTATAGTAACTCAAATATAGCAAAACTTCTAAATACAGAATTACGCGTAACGGCGTATTACTAACCCGAAACGAAGTCATTGTACAACCACCATTGAGAACTTTTAATAAGGGGCCAACCCTGAAAAGTCATCTGTTCCATACATGACTTCGAGGAATTTGTTGAATAACATTTTTCTATGGAACAACTGATGTTCCAAACGATGTTTTTTACGGCCTCTTCTAATATCAGTAGTAAATAAATACATATTCACACAGTAATGTATTGTGTGAATATATAATATAATACGACATTTCACACAACGCCACCTAGCCCCAAACTATGCGAAGCTTGTACTATGGGAACCAGATAGCTGATATTAATAATTATATATTTTTTTTGTAATATAATACAACACCCAGACACAAAACAAGTATCTATTTTCAACACGTAATAGGCTAGATGACTGGTTTTTTTTTATTGTCCTATTCAAATGTGGCCCATAAATATAGCTGATTAATGAAAAGAAAATTTCAATCTGATCAATAATAAGCAACTTGTAAGCATTTTAATATCATGCTAGACAGAGAGGCGACGCAGCAAATCGTGACGTCACTTGTAAGGACGCCATATAAATTATATTCTGACAAGTAAGGCGTGACGTCATTTTTTGTTTTGTGGGAAACGGACAGAGTTGTCTCTAACAAAAACTTTAAACGCTCATATATCAGAACATTATTAACCGATTAAAATCATGTTTTTGATTACCATACTATATTTACTTAAATTTTTCATCAAAGCTATTGGTTTCAACGATTTAAACATCTAGCCTATTGTTTATCCTGCGTGGGAATAGGCTGGGCTAGGGAACCCACGCCCTAGCTCTTATGACAGAGATAATACGAACTGAGCCATAAAGCAGTCCGATATAAAAGTAATACCGTTACGCTAACTCTTAAAATTATAGGTTTGAATTAAATCTTATTGCTGAAGTAAATAAAGAACTAGGAATCCTTATACGAACGCACATGTATGTAGAGAAAACGAGATATTCACTCACCCCGTGTTGAAGATATCATTACTGTAGAAAGCTCTCGCCACGTGACAATCCGGTATATCAGCGAAGTACTCGGTCTCTTTCACCACTGGCCCGCCTCCCTCCCACAACACATATCCGTATTTACCGTCGCAGGCGTACAAAACAACGGAAATTAATAAAACAAGGAAACAATTATTCGCGGTCATGTTTCTGCGAATTATGTGAAGTCCGAATTAAGGTACTTGTCTTGTTCGTTTGGTGCAAATTATACGCACGTTTCATGTAGTACATGAAGACAGTTCAAAGCTAGTACTTAATTAGCGATAAACAAATAATTTGTTGGTATGTTTACCAACAAATTATTTGTTTTTGAATAGAATATCGTCGTTTCGCCCTGCTTGCGCCATTTCTTTGTATTTGACATTTTCTTGACCTTCAAAATGTTACCACATACTTTATAGTGAATTACCCATAGCTTGGCAAAAATTACTAGAAATTAATATAAGCGCCACTATCGCAAGTAGTTCTAACTTTTAAATACTAGCATTTTTAGCAACGCTGTAGTACGACAGAGGAAGACGATAGGATGGTTATTCCCTCTGACATGTTATCCACAGTATAATATTGTAAGAGGGAAAAAAACGTTTCAAAACTTTTTGCCTAGCTGTAGCTGTGTATTTTTGCCTAAATGTGTACTGAAATATTTTTTCTACTACATAATTTTATTCCTGTACGCGATATTTTGGGTACAAAATATATTTCCTATTTAATAAAAACGCATTTAACATAAGCAAATGAAATAGCATGGTAATACATTAAATACGTTCTGTTTTACGCAAAGAGAATTTAACATTACGTTATACTTTTACGCACAGACTTTTTATTATAAAAAGTATAGTATAAAAAGTGGTTTTACGTGAAGAAATACTATTATATACTTTTTCCTTTTTGAGACTATGGTATTCATTCGGCCTAAAGAAAAAAGGTTTATCTCGTAGTGCATAGCAAAGAGTTTTATACAATGCATTACTCACAGAACTTCTAACGCATCGCGTGACAAACTGTGGGAACCTTGGGGCTCTGATCTGAGCTTCTGGATCTGTCCGATGGAAAAAATCAGAGTGGCTTTTTATGGCATTTCGGAATAGACGTTTGATCACAAATAACTCTGCTAAGCGACGGTTATTAATATAGCTCCAAATACCTTATTATACCTCAGTATGTTAACACAGTTAAAAAGTTTTATATACATGAAAGGAACGCTAATTCCCATACAAACTGCGTTGTCCGTAGCCTTTAGTTCAACATATTTTTTTTTTATACAATCAAGTGCCGAGACGACCAAGGCGTTCGCGTGGTGGTAAGCGTCACGCCTGCCACTAACAGTAGCAGTGCCAGAATTGTGAACTTGCGAACACAATCCTGCACCGCAGTGCACTGCGCTCGTCACCCTGAGATATTAAATGTTAAATCTCTTCATACCCAGTAATTTATCTGGTAACATTGTCCTTCAAACCGGAACACAGTAATGCTTGCACTCTACTGCTTGGCGGTTGAATAACTGGCAAAGGCGTGGTACTTCCCCAGGCGGACTCTGCAGTAGATTCCTACCACTACAAAAAGTCACAACATAGTCGGTTATGTGTCATGATATCAAAACTGAGCTAAAGCACAGAATAAATAATAGTTTATTACTGACTTTGTATTTCGGCAGCCTGCGCCAACCGAACCTTGCATTTAGCATTTTATTAAAAATAAATTATTTCCTATCTGCAGTAATCGCACTGTACGCAATAGATGGCGCTTTTAAATGTACTGTACATACTTACTAACGCTCGTGGCGTAGCTTGTTTCGGTGATTCTAATCGAGCAACGGACGGTCCGGTCAGTCTTCGGATGGGTGATCGTGAGTGGCATTTATTTCTGAGCGCTACCGTGGGTCGGATGACACGTTAAATTGTTGGTCCCAGTTGTTTGTTCTAGTTTCTATAACATCAATCGTTAGCCATGTCAGAGGCCTTCGGGCGGCACATTAACTCTGACACTAGGGCTGGCCACTCAGCCTATACGAACTTACTTTACTTACTCACTAACTTTCATGATACAATCAGTTCCCTTAGCCCGCTA
Organism: Erannis defoliaria; assembly: GCA_905404285.2. Classification (NCBI taxonomy): domain Eukaryota; kingdom Metazoa; phylum Arthropoda; class Insecta; order Lepidoptera; family Geometridae; genus Erannis; species Erannis defoliaria. Next base: position 16,669,933 of record FR990085.1, on the reverse strand, counting down.
AAATCTTTTTTCCTACATTAAAATAACGCCATAAACCTAAAATGTATATTGTATAACAACATAAACAATCGCACTTAAAATTTCATTTACACAACGATAATATAAACCTACAAGAGCACACTTCACTTCAAATTTCCCATCACAGTCTGGAAGAAGTCACTATATTGTACAGCCAATAATTCGCGACATTTCTCAAATTGGCGTAAAAAACAGAGCGATTTAAAAAATAAATGCGTCTTCAAACAATTATGGGACCACATTCGTAAACACCACTGCAAAGCAAAATATGCAATTTCGTTTACTTGGACGACATATTTTTTCAGTTATTTCGTTTTACAAACCGAATTACTGAACATATTTTGATGGAATTTGAAAGAAACAGAAAACTGAAAGTATATCCTTTCAAATAAAAACAGTTTTTTTATAAATGTCAGAGTCCTAAACGTAAGAAAATACAACCGAATTGAGAACCTTCTCCTTTTTTGAAGTCGGTAAAAAATTATATTAAAAAATAAAGCCTACTGTCATACAGTTCGCGGAAAAAAACATGTACACGTATTATTGGCTGTACATTGTTGGGCGTACATTATTGCTCCCCACACGGCAACACTATCAGGTCCCCGCCAGCTTCATGCCCACCTCCCCACACTTGTAGCCGATCTCCCGCATGAGGTAGGGCGCCCGCTCGTGTCCCGGGGTGCTCTGCCACTCGGTCACGTTCACCGGGACGGCGACGAAGCCCTGGGACTCCAGTATGTCGAGCAGGAGGCGGAACGTGCCTCGCAGGCGGTTGCTGTTCATGGAGAAACAGCCCGCGTTGAAGATTATGATGCACACTCTGTGAATAAAATACACTCGTTAGACACACGCTAGGAAATGTGTCTCGGAACACACGGCTCCGGCGCCTGTTTGCGTTTTTTACCAAAAAAAAATACGTTTAGGACCCGCGAGACCGAGGAGGAGCTTTGTTGATCAAGTCTAGGAGAGGGCCAACGTCATGTGATACAAGGAGATCAAAGAACTGACGAGAGATAGAGAGAGGTGGAAGCATAGAGCAGAGTAATATGGGTGGAAGTCACTCCACGGACAAGAGCCGTGCTCTAAATTAATGAAATACAAATTTCAATCATTCATTATTTTTTTTAAACTGGTTGATGAACTTAGACCAACTTTACTACGACTTTACTCACAAAAAGTTGGAGAACTAGACCGGTTATGAAATGTATTTTCACCAACGTTTAAAATTGTTTTTAATTGAAAAAATTGTTAATTGTTTTACTCTATTGTAAAACTGTACAATCATCAATACAACACAAATACAAATAAATATATTACCGTAAAATAAAGTAAGTACAAGTTCATTTTACAACACAAGGCAGAAAAATTGCATACAATTAAAATAAAAACTTGTGCCTACGCAACAAAGTGGGTTTAACGGTGAACCCCAAACTAAGCATAAAGCCTGTATCTTGGGGCTCGCGTGCGATGTACAACATCTAATATCTGTGTGACGAGCGCAGTGCAGTGCGGCGCAGGATTGTGTTCGCAAGTTCACAATTCTGACACTGCTACTGTTAGTGGCAGGAGTGACGCTTACCACCAGGCGAACGTCTTGCTCGTCACGTCACTTGATTGTATAAAAAAAAAAAAAAACTATTTTATAAATGCGAAATTGTATCGGTATGTATGTGTACGTATGTTAGTTACCACTTGACGACAAAATGGAAGAACGGAATTGTATGAAATTCGGAATAGAATTAGCTTGTAGCGGAATAACGCATAGTAGCGAATAACTTTTTATTATCACCATCATCACCGTTTTTCATCATCACGCAGGTAAAACCGCGGGGCGCAGCTAGCAGTTAATAGTTTAACCTCTAAAATTACTGTTTTAGTCCAGAATATCCAACTGGACTAAAGAAACCACATTATTCTGATAATCTCATCACAACATATCGTGGTGGAGCGGTACGGAACATTCGACAGTCGAGTAGACTCGCGCCTCGCTGACCGGTTCTTTATACCATTAACAATAAGGTTCAATATCGAACTACTCACATGACAGAGTTCTCTGGTAGCTTCAAGTCCTCCAAGGGCACTTTGGTGGCGGTGGTCGGCCTCGTCAGCGCGACCGGATGTCCGGCCTTCAGGCACGTCACTAAATCTGCAATAATCAGGAAACTTTAGACATAAAGAACCCTCTGATGCATATAAAAATCCTACTACTGTTATAAACGTGGACCCGGGTATGTCCTAAAACTGCATCCAGAACCACCGGAGGACGGGCAGCATCGTCCTCTTGGTTAACGGTGGTAACACTCTGCGATCCCCAAGCCGTTTCCAAACGTGGAGATTATGGAATTATGGCAACCCCTTCCTATTAAAGGCTTTCGTCCAGCAGTGGACGATTTCTGGCTGTTAGTAAATCACGCAAAAACGGCTGTACAGGTTTGGACGAAATTTAGTATAGAGGTAGCTTGGAATGACAAATAGGCTCAAAGAATACTATATACTCTACCGAGCATAGGCTACTCTGATATCTCCTCTGGACTAGGGGAGACACCTAGCACGCGCCGAGGACTACTTAGTCTTTCCCCGCGCGGGAGCGTGATAAAGCTAGAATATGGACACGTCTGTCTCGTTTTCAATGGGAAAAAAGAGTGGATATACGTTTATCACGGCTCGCGTCCTTGTCAGCGTATTTACACTTAAGAGTAGACAAGTTGGTCACTTCTCCATAGAAACGCGGTAGTATTACTACTCCACTATGTAATTTTGTAGGTCCAAGACTAAGTATTATATCGATTAATCTCTTCATTATCTAGGATTGTAAATTATTACGAAAGTAAAAAGGTAATAAACATGGAAGTTATGAGCCAGGAAACATCTTGTATTTTAGCTCAATTTTAACGCCATATTGGACGTAAATAAATAACATAAGGAATACGAAAACTCTAAAATAATTTATCAAGCGGCATAGTTTAGTCCATAAACATTTCAAATAACTTAAGTTGGATTAAATTAACTCAGAGTTTATTCAACCACATTACTGCAGCCAAAAAAAAATTTGCGCGCTCATTTATCTTTCTTTCTCCCTTTCCCACAGTTTATTTGATGAAGAAAGCATGCTTTTTAGCCGCGCCCACCGATGAGTTCGAGCCGTCAACTTGTCGATCCTTAATGCCGGCTAGCGCGACCTGTCACATTTCCGTTCTATTCACTTCTCTTAGACAGACCAGTGCAGACAGCTAGAGTAGAGTAGAGTAGAGTAGAGTGAGTAGAGCAGTTACCGGCGTTGATCCCGCTGGGCAGCGCGACGTCCCGCACGAGGAGCTCGCGGCCGCCGAGCGCGCGCGCCAGGCTGGCCTCCACCGCCTCCGCGTGCCTGTTCACCGGGTACAGCTCGCGCGCGCGCGCCAGCGTCTCCGGGGGCAGGCCGTACTCTGGGTGTCATGCGGCACACGTCATGCGTTATATGGAGTGACGACACGAGCGATAGCTGCTTATAGCAGTCACCCACATAACTCAGCGTGTTAGTAAGCTGGAGTGGCAGTGGTTTGGTCATATCTGTCGCAGTACCGATAACTATTAGGGTGAACGTAGGCAAACGTAGCGTAGTACACCTTGAGATTAGATGAAGTGATGACACGTGGAGGACATCTGGCATTGGTTGGAAACGGAAACCCGGATATCGGGTTGAGTGGCGCACCTTAGAAAATGCCTAGGTCCAGCCTGCTGGACTCCTACTGGACCTAGGCATTTTCTAAATAAAGAAATAAATATTGGGGGGACATTTATAACACACAGCGCCATCTAGCCCCATACTAAGCAAAGCTTGTATTATGGAAACCAGATAGCTGATAGAATACGTATATACATATTTTTTTCGTAAATACATACTTAAAATACATACTACACCCAGACACAAAACAAACATCGATGTACGTCACATACATTTTTGTCCTGGGTGGGGATCGAACCCACGCCCTACAGCTCTGAAGGCAGACATGCTACCAACTGAGCTATCAGGCTGTCTGGCAGGTCACAAGTGCCACTCCTGAGTGGCACACCTTAGGAAATGCCTAGGTTCAGCAGGAGTGGCGCACCTTAAGTAATACCTAGATCCAGCAGGGGAGGCGCACCTTAGAAAATGCCTAGGTTCAGCAGGAGTGGCGCACCTTAGGTAATGCATGGTCCAGCAGGAGAGGCACACCTTAGAAAATGCCTAGGTTCAGCAGGAGTGGCGCACCTTAGGTAATGCCTAGGTCCAGCAGGAGAGGCGCACCTTAGAAAATGCCTAGGTTCAGCAGGAGTGGCACACCTTAGGTAATGCCTAGGTCCAACAGGAGAAGCGCACCTTAGAAAATGCCTAGGTTCAGCAGGAGTGGCACACCTTAGGTAATGCCTAGGTCCAACAGGAGAGGCGCACCTTAGAAAATGCCTAGGTTCAGCAGGAGTGGCGCACCTTAGGAAATGCCTAGGTCCAGCAGGAGTGGCGCACCTTAGGAAATATCTAGGTCCAGCAGGGGACTATGATAGGCTCATTTTGCTGATCACATCACCCAGCAAAATTCGCAAGCAATCTTATCTTACATTTGACACTTAGTTCCATGTACCCACCTGCACTGTGGAACGTCCTGACAGCTTCGTACAAGGTCAACAGCTGCAGATAATCCAGCACATTGTTATCCCTGGCCAGGTAGTCATCGAGGAACTCCTTGGAGAACACTCTCGCCAACAGCTTGTCCTCATAATGTCCCAGAGAAGCCATCTCCAAGCACAACTTAGTCCAAGGCAGGGCGAAGTTTTTCCCGTTCAAGATGGGGTTCTGGCTGATCTGCTGCTTTATTTTTGCCCACTGGTCATCTTTGGGGGTGAAGTTATTGTTGGAGAGGCAGTTGATGAAGCCAAACAGTATGTTGGTGCGAGCGGTGCTCAGGGTGGCGGGGTCGGAGGCGGCTTGGTGGCAGAGGTGCTCCATGAGCCCTAGGTGGGTGTGGGCCTGGAATAATTTATGACATTGATTAGATGTGATTTTAACCGACTTCAAAAGGAGCAGGTTCTATGTTCGACTGTATGTATGTATACACCACTACTTTTTTTAAGTTAGCTTAATTTTAACAGCGTTATCTATTTCCGATACTGAACACATTCCTGAAGAAAAAAACTGAAAATATGAGGTAAAAAAAATGTTTCGAAAATTTGGTAATTATTGGACACTAAATATGCAACACAACCATTTACGAAATTTACTCTATTACTATGTGCGTCAGCTGATTGAAGTCATTCATAAGCAGTGCGTCCCTCTCTTCGCTCAATTCTGCGTCGACGCCGGCGGGCGGCTGTAATCAAAGTCATCGTAAGCGGCGGCTTCGTTTGACTCCGGTCGCCGCAAGGCCGCCAAATTCAAAGGGAGCCGCCGCGACACCAACGTAGCGGCATTAGTCGCGTGCTAATTGCGGTCAAGGTAACACGGGTTGCAGTGACCTTTCGCGCCGCGTCGTCGATGCGCTATTTTGATAATGGCGTATCAATACTGTGCTCCTGAATACACTTTAATGTTACGTGCATATTTTATGTGTAACGAAAATGCCACTGCAGCCGTGCAAATGTATCGTGAGCTGTACCCGGACTCTCGTCAGCCGACCCGAATATCTGTGGAATGAAATTAAACGCCGAGTGTATTTTGGTGAACCGGACACCGTCGAATTATTAAAACAGCGCATCATAGGCACTTTTGATGAAGTGAGATGTGAAGTTAACGTTTTGAACTCTCTAAAGAGCAATTTAGTGAACCGTGCTAGAGTGTGCATTGGCAGTGGAGGTGGACATTTCGAACAATTATTAAAATACCTGTAATGTAAGTGTTTTTAAATCTTTTTAATTACCAATCACTGTAAAGTTGATTCCAACTTTTTAAATACGCCAAAATTACCAAATTTTTCTTGCAACATTTAACTTACATTTCTAAGTGTTTAATAAAAAAATACTTAATCAGTCACATAATTAAAGTAATTTTGCCGGTCCTAAGCCCGTAAAAGTATGAAGTGAAAGTTAGAATCGAAATGTATTTAAAATCGTTTCCGAGACAAACTAAGCTACAGTAGTAGTAGTAGTAGGTATTGTTTCTGGAACACAATAAGGTCGGTTCATCATTATTACCAATACCTGAAAGTGATTTCGCGACATTTGTAATAAAATGCCTACAAAGCGGGTAGCTTTGCAGCCACGCTACTCCATTATGATTTGACACATCAATCATTGCGGGGTGAATAGCCTTGTGAGGCAGTGCGAGTGAAATAATAACCCATTTCACTCGCACGTAAGAGAAGGAATGAACGCGTTCATTGATAAACGGTGACGTAGTATTTAGATGGTACTATCATAATATGGTGTTCATAATTTGTGGCAGGATATTTGTAATTATAAACTTGTTATAACTGAAGCTCTATGGCATATAGAGGTGTACTGAAAGCGTATTTACGATGTATGTATAGGTATAAATCGCGTGTTAAAATTAAGCTAGCTTAAATAAAGTAGTGGTGTATATATTATATACGTAATTTACCGATTGTGTTGACGCCATTGTCCATGTATGACTTTCGGACCGCTCGTGGAAGAGACTGTTTTTTAACCCGTTCCACAATCAGATGGCCGGGCCCAAGACCATGACCCTTATCATGGACGTTCCTGATTCTGATTGCGAGCGTGCGCGAGCGGGAGGGCGCATGGCGCTAGTAAGTTCGTACGAGCGGGATGGCATGCTATCGCAATCAGAATCGCGAACATCCATGATAAGGGTGCAGGTCCGATTTATAATTGTCCACACTGTCCAACCAAGCGACCAAGTGAACTTGGTTGGTCACCCGACTATCTAACTGTGTGCCACAGCCTTTAGGCAGGGAACCAATGGAGGATGAAGGAGTGTCGACTGGACAGTAACATCCACAATGAATGACGTCCAGTGCTGGACAAATGCCTTCTTGATGGTAGGCGGTGGGACGGTTGCCATAATTCCTACGATTGGCTGGCAGCTAGGGGATCACAGAATGTTCACCACCGTTTTAACAGAGAGCACGCTGCTGCCCATCCTTCGGTGCTTTTGGTTGCAGGTTTAGGACATGCCCAGGTCTATGTTTATAACATTAGTAGGATTTTTATATGCATAATACTTATAAACTTCTTTGTAAATATGTATTATATATATATACATGCAATACAAACAACACCCAGACACAACAAACATCTTTGTTCGCCATATAAATGTCTGTCTTGGGTGTGAATCGAACCCACGCCCTGTAGCTCTCAAGTCAACCGATAAGGTACTACCAACTGAGCTATAAGGCAGTCATCAATGGAACAACAAAACATACTTACAATCCTCGACAGCACCCTCGATATCAGCAATCCCTTCTCAAAGTTGACATCATTCCTTATAACGTACTCCGCCACCGCATCCATCATCTGCTCCTGGTAATACTCCGGATGCTTCTCCAATATCCTGCCCTTGATTTTCGCTGCCGTCTTCAGCACCTCGTCGTACGACAAGTTGTCCAATTTCAACGACAATATGTCGTAACAAATGTGCAACAACTGGACTCGTGTGGGGAACTTTGGTTCTGTGCAGTTGATCTGACATAGAGACCAGATAATAGACTTTGCTGTTTGCGCATCAATTTTTTGGTCGTGTAGTAATAAACCTGTCACAATGTTATTGACTATTCTATCCGGCAAATCTCTAGAACAAGCGTAGACTAACATGTCTTTGAGAAGCGGTAAGTCTTCTGTGTCTGATTCCAGTGGGATATGTATTTGGAATGCCAATGGAAGAGCCAGCTTCAAGGCATCTACGAGGTGGTTTTCTCTATTAAACCGTCCCAATAAAAAGTCTAAAAACATTATATGTCTGATGGATAGTTCGTTAATGTTGCATCTAATGATTTGCAGTAAAGTTTGGACTATTAAAGATTCTACAGGAACTTTTAAATACGAGAGGGCTTTGGTGGCTTCTATAGCATCGTTGACTTCTAGCTCTCGCGCACACTTTTTGAAGCTCTTGCAGAGAAGGCTGAACGTCGGGTCGCGGAGCAAAGCGTTGTTGTCATCATGCAAACTACAACAAAAATACGTTTTAGGACAAATACTTTCGAAGGGCCAACATTTGTATCAACAATAGACCCGATTGGCACTATGACACACTACAGGCTATGAGTAAAATTTTGATCTTAACTATATTACTATATTTTTTGTACTAATTTTTTTTCAACAGTCCACACACACACACACACACTGTGTTGTCTAACACAGCGTTTCAAACAGAGTTCAAACTCGCTGTTGTTCTTGTTGTTCGAACTACAAACCTAACGCGAGTTCAGTTTGACAAATAAGGCAACATTTGTAACATTGATTTAGTTTCATCAATGAGGCAACATTTGCAAAATTGAATTAGTTTGACCAATGAGGCAACATTTGTAAAATTGAATTAATTTGACCAATATAGCACATTTGTTACATTGATTAATGTGACCAATAAACGACCCAATTAAATAAATGTAACATTTGTAACATTGATTTACATTGACATATGCGGCAAAATTTGTAGTGTTGGTTTAGTTTGACTAATGAGGCATTTATTTTTAATTTTATCCAATTTGATCAAGAGGCAACATTTGTAACATTGATTAAGTTTGAAAAAAAAGGCAACGTTTGTAACATTGATTTAATTTGAATAATAAGGCAATATTTTAGCATGGCTTTAGTTTGACCAATGAGGAAATATCATTTTGTAACTTTGATTTAGTTCGATTAATGAGGCAGCATATGTAACTGATTTAGTTTAATCAATGAAGCAGCATTTGTACATTGATATATTTTGCCTATTGAGGTAACGTTTGTAACACTGAGCCGCCCTGAGCCTTTGATTACTTACTTGCCAGCCCTGTGTAGTTCGAAAAGCGTCCGCAGTGCCTGAAGCATGTGCTGTTGCGTCATGTGCGGCAAATGCGTCTGTACTGCCGCCAGCACTTCGTCAGTGCGGTTCGCGGTCTTTAGTGACGTCATAACCGGGTCTGGGGACTTGGGCCGGGTCAGCTCTGACACTACAAAAGATAATAATAATTAATTACAGCACAGAAAGGGTGTGGTACTCTGCCAGAGTCCGTGTTTGGCAAAATGTACAATATGAGTTAATCAGATCCAAAATAATATTGTAAATAGGTCTTTCTAAGCATGCTTCTTCCCTGTCTACATCAGTGATTACCATCAGGCAAGTTGTTCTCAAACATTAAATGTTCTACTAGCAGTTGTTTTTTCTGTCATGGTCATTAACTATGCTAGGTGTTAGATGACTTTATTACAAAGCAGAGTAAGAATGACTGTTGTGTAAACTCACAGCTAGAGCAGAGACTCCGTGGGGTCATAGTCCGAGAGAGTGGGCTGCCTCGCAGCACACTGCGCCACATGCTCTTCAAAAGCAGCGACATTGTTACTAAAACATGAGTGACGTCTTTTTATTTTGTTAACAGGCTATTGTGTTCAACCACATTTCACGTGATGCTATGTGGTCAAAGATTGATAGAACCAAATCTGAAATGAAAAATGGCTCTCAAGTGAGCCTGTGAGAAAACATCTTCAGGTGATTAACAACTTATTTTTGATTTGAGGATGATAACTAGACAACCAAGTCACTGGTAAGTAGTTTCCCGTCACGGGCAGCTCAAGTTCATTGTTGGGATTTGAACTCACAACCTGTGGTGTGCGAACCTAATGGGCTAAGCCTCTCTGCACAGGGGCTACTATGATAGCCACAAAGCTGCAGATATTCACATAATTGTAAGTACGCACAAGTCTCTGCACACTCTTGTGGTCCCTACACACCACGAAGCCGGTTCAGGTATTGGCGTTTAGTGGCTTTCAATAATATGTGGCGGGGCACATCGCCTCAACTTATATGAACAATAGAATAAACTTAAGAGTAGGAAAATTTGTTTGTACACAAGTGGCGGGGCACATCGCCTCAACTTATATGAACAATAGAATAAACTTAAGAGTAGGAAAATTTGTTTGTACACAACTCAACATCACATTAGCTCTTGACAATCATTGTTTGGCAAAACATTTAAGTGCATGAGCCAAATTTGGTGTTTTTGAAGGTTATGATTGACTTTATATTATTTTTTTTATGACTTGCGGTAGGGAAGATTCTTGGAAACGAAGTATACTGCATTTCAACTATAGATCGTTAATTTAAATAGCGTAACATACAAAATATTCTACTTAGAAAGTACAAGTTTAAAACAAAACAATTTTAAGTAATTTGGCCTCTGTTTGAAATTAATATTTACCTAATATTTATTTTATCAGTATTGTATGTAGCACATTACATTTTTCGCACTGCTGTTAAAACACTTATTCGAACAACAAATATAAAATAAAGAGTTCAAAAGAAATCAAAAAGAAAAATCGTGGAAAAGTCAACGTAAAATCTTCCAGTTTCCTCGGCGTCCGCTCATCGTCCGCTTCCGTCGCTTCGCTTCATTTTTTTGTTTGACAATCAGCTGAGATTGGCGCATTTGCCTTTTTTTTAACTCAAATAGACTAAGCTAAAGTTTCACGACCAAGTTGCCATATGGTGAATAGTTTTTGATGGATTAGAGACAAATAATCTAAAAAAAATAGATTATTTAACTGTAATCTATCAAAATGACGCAGTCTACACATAATAATGATTTCGTCTTCATCAGCCATAAAACACCCACTGCTGGACGAAGGCCTCCCCTTTAATAGAGGGGTGTTGCCACAATCCCCACGCTTGGCAGGCGGCTTGGGGATCGCAGAATGCTCACCACCGTTAACCAAGAGGACGCTGCTGCCCGTCCTCCGGTGGTTCTGGTTGCAGTTTATAGAGATCAGTAATGATTTAATACTTTATGACTATGTTTTACTTTGTGTGACTTTGACTGTTGATATAATCTGTACAAAAATACTCAACACTGGTAAAATGCATAAAAGAGGATGCCAAAAACGAAGAAATATACAAAAAGCAGAGTACGGGAGTAGAGTGTTGGCGTGAACACGGAAAAATCATGTCGTTGCATTCTATTATTTTCTTAAACTTGTGTTTTTTCGCGAATTACGGCCTTACTTAAAAAAACTTCTCAACCGTTAGTCACTGCTTAAGATGCTCTGCTATCTTCTCTCTGACGTGAAGTGTTACATGCAAGAACAAGACAGAGAAGTTTAAGCAGTGACTAAGAGAATCGAGATTATTTTAGGTAAGGCTGTTGATGATTAAAAATGGTCGTGTTTTATTCATTAAGTGTTGAATTACATGCACGAGTGTGGGCAAGTGATATAATTTGGTGAAACATGTCTTATCGTGTTGTTTTCAAAACTCCGTAGAAGCTCATAGTAAAGTCACCACAACTTTACTAGGGCATGTCTTGGACTCGACAATGACTAATTTTAAAAAAAAAGCGGTGTATTTGACATTGACAATCTAAAATAATTGATATTGAAATTGTTTTTTTTTTCTTTTTCTTAGTGATTAACATCGCACGTTTTGCATTCTGCCAGTGTCAAGTTTATGAATTTGTTTTTTTAAATCAAGTCAAATATGTCATGAAATCACAGTCAAGTCACAGGAAATTAGTCATAGTCGAGTCCAAGTCATGCTCTAGTAACGTTGTGATGACTTTACTATGAGCTTCTACGGAGTTTCGAAAACAACACGAAAAGATATGTTTAACCACATTATATCACTTGCCCACACTCGTGCATGTAATTCAACACTCAATAAATAAAACACCACCATTTTTAAACATATAAAAACACAAGTTTATGAAAATAATAGAATGCAACGACATGATTTTTCCATGTTCCCGCCAAAACTCTTGAAATTGATTAACTTTGACATCTTAGTCCATATTATTTATTTTAGTTTCTCTTTGGTTGATACTAAAGTGAAGTGGCGACAAAAACATTATTTATTTTCTTCAATTATTATTATTTGATAACGCACTTTCTTAACACTCCGTTGTATTGTAACTGCAATTTGCTAGAGAAACCTTCCCACTATCATGACCGAAGAAAGACTCGTCAGCTCGCGTCCCGACAGAGAACTGTGGAAGAATATCATCTCTCCTGGAGACCATTCCGTCGTTCCCTATGAGGACTCCTGCTGCAGAATCAGTTTATCTGACGTATCATGCACTAAAAACGGAGAACCGCTAGATATTGAGGCAGAAAGTCGCATTTTTAGTAGCAGTTTTGATGGTAGCATCTTAATAGGAGACTTGGATTCATTCCTGGATAAAGATTTCGAGTTGATTCTGCAGCAAATGTGTTGTGGAGAAACATCAGAAGCGCGAATGGTGTACAGAGACGGGAATAACGAGCTGGTGAAGGAGATCAGGTGTAAAATAGCCCTAAAAGAAGTGACAGAGGAACAGCTGATTAGTGATTGGGGTTGGGAAAGGTTATATGAAACTGCAATAACTCACAAGGTGAGAATTAAGACACTGATATTGGTTTCAAAGGTTCTAATAGACTAGCTAGAAATCTAATACCAATAAAATTTGATTTCATTAATAATGTAAGTTCATAGATAGTAAACAACAAGTTGAAGGTCTGCTCTAGCTAGAGTTTATATATGAACTGTAAATGTATCAAAAGTTAGTTTTACAACAATAATTTGAATACACAATACAAGTAAAAGCCAAATGTCATGCCACGGTAGGCTGATAGACAGATTTTAACTAAGAGCAGCAAAGAACCATAAAGAAAACTACATTGTAACAAACTACATTGACAACTCAAACCTCTTTTTACATCATGGTCAAGAACTCAATTCTTGTAAGAATCTATTTCAGTTTATCTTTGCTGCGTTCCATAATGCGCTAAAACGGATAATATCGCGAATCCGCCCAAATTGAAAAGTCACAAAATATATGGGCTTTGATTCGATTTTGTGACTATTGAATTTGGTCGGATTCGCGATATCACTTTTAGCGCATTACGGAACACAGCACTTATAACACTTAGACTTTAATTAGCAAGGTCCCATTGTGACAAAGATAGCCCTATCCCTAGACTGTCTTATAACGGGTTTATGGTTTTGGTCTTGATTGATCCTTCTGTTTCAGGACCGAGGAGTAGAACTAGTCAAACAGAAGAGAATCACAGATGCATTCCGAAGGTTCAGCAAGTCACTGAAGCTGATAATAGCCATAGAACCCATCAACCCTGAGGTTATTGATGAGGATAGTGTACAGCAGATGATCGACATGAAGGTATGGCCAAATAGATCTTTATCTAGAAGAAAATAAATAACAATGTAGATTGAAATTTTTCTTATCGTTCAACATCACAAAATATCCTCGCGTACTATTATGTATCGGCATAGATTAATGTTTGTATACTTAATCTATGGTACCGGTTACTAGTATGCAACTAGTTACTATACTGGAATTATTATATTCTATCGGCTGTCATCAAATTGGTTATTCATGCGGTGTCGGTCGGTCAGTCGATGGACTAAGAACATATTGCGGGTTATTTGTCCTCTATTTAAGAAGAATTATTTCGGTATTTGATCGTATACATTTCGGAGAGTGTGCTTCGGATTTGTATGATCTTATTCCCCCCTGCCCATTCTTCTATCGGACGGCCAGGACTTCGAAAAAGCTCCATTGTAGACTGCATCTTCCTTTATCATCAGACGAGATGGCAGTCAAACGCAAGCCTATAAATAAATTAAAAAAAAAAAGCTTATTTATTATTTATATTATATACTAGCTGACCCGGCGAACTTCGTACCGCCTATAAAAATCTTTACGTAAATTTTTTCGACAGCTTAATAGTTAAAGTTCTATTAAAATTATTTTAAAACAGAGTTTAATAGTTATTCTGCTAATTGGGGTGGAGACAAAAACAACAAATCGAATATCATGAAAACTTGACCAGACTTTCTTGGGTTATAAATGGTGTAACTAACCCAACTTTGTTATTTATATATTAGAAGATTATAGGAGTACTAGATAAAAATATATAGGGTCTTTACTATTTCTAGGTAAAACTCTACAACAACCTTGCACACTGCCAGTTGCAATACAATGAATACGACACAGTGATACTACTGTGCAATAAAGCTCTCAGCTTCCAACCTGACAGCATAAAAGCCCTATACCGACGCAGCTTAGCTTACTCCCACATGCACATGTATGAAGATGCGTGGACGGATATACAGAGAGTACTGCAGCTGGACCCGGGGGATAAGGCAGCTCAGCAACGGGCAAGCGAACTGAGGCCTAAAATGGAGAAGATTAACAAGAATTACAGTACAGTGATTAAAAAAATGTTTGGGTAAATTTTTCTTTGATTTTATAGCATAATGGCTATCACAGAGGACGCACCAAGCCAACCCTGTAGTATATTGTAATTATGTTATGAGGGTAGTCAGCCTACCCTCACCTTATAGCTATTAATAAATGTCAGTGTTCAACCAACTAGCGTGTGTTTCACTTCATGGTGGCAGCGGTGGGATTTGTTTTCGCTATAAAAACAATCGAACCGATAAGATATTGTTCAAAACAGGTTAATAGTATTGTGTGTGTCGTCAATATCTATTAAGTATGGAACATGCGCGTCCTCCAGCCGAGTTATCACTCGAGGGCGGCCCCGCATTGCGCTCCGAGGCGTGGCGCAAATGGCGGAAGCTTTTTGAGGTGTTTTTAAAGGCGTCTGGAGTGAGCAAAGAGCCTAAAGAGGTGCAGGCTAGTCTGTTGGTGAACCTCATCGGATCCGCGGGATACGAGGTTTTCACGACTTTCACGTTTGACTCGGGCGACAGTGAAGATGACGTCAATTGTGTTTTGAATAAATTCGACTCTTATTTTGGTGCGAAACCGAATATCACAGTGCGACGGTATAAGTTCTTCACACGCAGCCAGGAAGAAGGAGAAAACATTGACCAGTACATGACCGCGCTGCGGGTGTTGGGTCAACAATGCGAGTTTGGCGCATTGAACGAAACCTTACTTCGCGATAGAATCGTTTGTGGCATCAATAACAACACCGTGAGAGATCGATTACTTCGTACGGACGATTTGACGCTATCGAAAGCGATGCAAATATGCCAGGCGGCAGAAATGTCTAGAGAGGAGAGCCAGAACATTTGCGGTACATCGGAGAATGTACAAGTGAACGCAATGCAATCCGGAGGCGGCGTGCGAGGTCCTCGCCGGGCAGGCGGACGACGACGCGGCGGCGGCGCCGCCGGGGGCGGAGCGCCGCGCGGCCTGGCCCGGCCGGCAGGTATACACGCCAGGCAAGTATATGTACCTAATAGCTATAAGGTGAGGGTAGGCTGACTACCCTCATAACATAATTACAATATACTACAAACCCAAGAAGACAATGTGCCAAAAATAGATAAACTAAAAAGCATTAAGTATTCCTTGGCTTGTTGCCTGTAGTAGCTTTAAGGACCCACACTTATCAACCAAAACATGGATAAAAAAATAAAAAATACGTCATTCAAAATATGTAAATACATTTATTAGATCATAAAAACATCTTACTCATCTTAGTGTAATAAAATATTTATAGTTTACACAAACAATGGCAATTCTATAAAACAATTTCTTAAACAAAATTTGAGAACTAAACTGATGCCACATCCTACAACTTAAAATAGGAAGAAAACGCAGATAATAATAAAATGTATAGCTTATAATTTAAAGGTATAATAAAATCGATGCCACTGTTATCAATCGGTGAGATATAATTAACAGTTTTTTTTAATATCAGTTCATCATAATATAAACAATCACATTAACTAGCAATAAACTATTAAAAAAAATTGTACATCTTTTTTATTATTTGATTAAAGATCCTTCGTTTAAAAATACATCTATTCATCAAAGATTTCATCTATTAAAATAGGGCGAAATTTATACAGAGAGATTGTGACATGATCTTTTAATGAAATGCGTCCGGATCTTGAGCTGCAACTTAATTAACTAACAGGCTCAAGTAAAAAAAATACAATTTGTAATGCATCGCACACAAATACAAAAAAAAACATGGATTTCAGGCCAGTGCTGTAAAATAAAAAGATTAAACTACACTTCATATAAGTATAACAATCGTTTTAAATATCTCTGGCGCATTATGTCAACAAAAGCAGATAGGCAGGTAAGTAAGTATATCACATTTGAAAGTAATTGGAAGACGATCGTCCATGTATGCGAGAGGTGTGGATCACGTTCGCTTCTTTTCTCCGCTGCTGTACCCCACCGCCGCCGCAGCCGTGCGATTATTCACAGAGTCTAACGCTGTTCGGAGCAGCTGGAAAGCAACAATGAGCCATTAGAAATATTATGAGAAGGTTCATAGGTCATGTGATCTACAGTTGGTAAAATCACCCCAATACATCGAAGCGCTTTGACTTTACGGTCATTGTGCAATTTACTGGATAATGGAAAACGCTGCATGAGAAGCCTTCCCGAAAGAGACAAGCTGGGTGAGTTCACGTCACGATTGATCCGGTATTTTCTAACTTAGCATGTACCAGTTGCCACTGAAGACCACATCAACGCTTAACACCAGTTAAGACTGCAGTCAATGCAAACTTATTTTCAAAGAAACATATGCGAGGCTCGAACGTAAGTTTGTTCGCATTTAACTCCACAATAGCGTATCGGATTTTAATGAAAGTCTTTATTAAAGTAGCTGCTTATCTCGTGGCATAGCAGGTGTAACTTATATTTACTTACATAGCTTCTTAAAGTATCTGCGATGTCGTCCAATTGTGCGCCGACGTCTCGCATATTGCCTGTCACCCTGAAATGTATTTGAAACATGAATGACTAAACTTTTGTGAAACCCAAACAAGGCCTCGAGAGACCTTAAGATCGGTTTGGTGGATTCACAAAAGTTATTGAGTTTTTTTCTCCGGACGTATACAGGTTTCCTGTAAACGTTTGTGTTTTCCTTCACCGAAAGCCAGTGGTATGAAAATTCGACGTTTCCGAGTCCAGCCATCACCACGACTCACTACACTTGTTGGGAGATCTAACACGAAATATTTTTTAAATATACAATTTAATTTGAGCGCCAAAAAAGGGGAGGTCATGCAGTTATTACACAGTTGACATATTATTATTATTATTTTCAGCCTGCATTGTCCCACTGCTGGGCAAAGGCCTCCCTTCCCTCTTTCCAGACTGCTCGGTCTTCGCCTTTGGTAGCCAAGTGCTTGTCGTGCGAGTTGACATGTTTAGGAAAAACACTAGTTTATGAATGAAGACGGAGATACACAAAAATTTAGTGGTCGTAAAACCTCTGCTTCGTTTCGCAGAGTTCCCCTTAACATGGAGCATGAAACAGAAATAAAAAACAGTAACCTAGTATACGCCCAGACGGCCAGCATGAGCGCGGCGGCCACGGCAGCGGCCTGGCCGATCGCGGCCAGCGTCTGCACGCCGATGCCCCCGCCCAGCGCGGCCAGCACCAGCCCCAGCAGCGCCAGCGTCGCGAACACGGCCGGCGTGCCAAGGATGCGGAACAGGTTCTTGCCTTCGTTGTGCGCGCGAAGCTGCTCGTACAGCTCCTCTAACTCCTGGAAACCAATTCAAAAAATATAAGTGATCCCCAAAGATATCACTGGCTAGCAATAGCAAGCCATGATCGTAGCTATAGTTTTCACATGGGATCCAACTTCGCACAAACGTCATTTTAACTAGTTCGCGCCTTGTTGAATATGACGCCAAGCACATGTATAATGGCTTATTCCAGCTTCTCCACAGAGCCAGACTACATTCCAGACCATGTATATGCCACGTTCCAGGCTAAGTGTGTTTACCATCTCGAATGCTGTCTCTGTTGGTGTTACCCGAGATATAATCGCTTAAAATCAGGTGGGCTGAAACCTAAAACCATAAAAAGCTTAATGAGTAACAGATCTCTAAGAGTTCCACTATGACGCACCTTAACTAATTGAGCACCATATCCATCCGCGAGCTCCTGCCCACCCATTTTCTTCTTGCTATGGAAGGCGTGCAGTGCCTTGTCCCGCGCCCGCCGGTGCTCCTCCTCCATGGTCCGCGGCTGCAGGTAGGGCTTCGCCCCACCGCACACTTCTTCCATCAGCGTCTCGTACACTTCCCGGGCTTCCGCCACTGCGGATAAGTTGTTCGCTTCTGCTGTGGCCTGTGTGGTTATGGTTAAAATGATTAAACGGGTCTTGAACAAGATCTACGTGGAGACAATATCTTTTAGTGAAGACGTACGTGGGCCAAAAGCCACGGAATGTAGCAGTTGAATGGAAAGCGGCCATCGGGAAGGCTACCAGCTCGCTGGTCTGACGACGTTGTTAAGGCAGCAGAAACCCTGTGGAGACTGGCACGAGTGGAAAGCGACAATATTTGGCTTCTTTACCTCTAAAATGGTCTTGGGCTCCGGCAGCTCGCTTCCATTGAACACTTTCATGTAACCCTTGAAGTAGTGCAGCAGATCTTTCGCCTTAACTTCTTGGCCTGAGATCTGCTTCGGGATGAGGTGTTCTGGAGAAAGAAGCGACGGAACCAGCGCGGCAAGGGACTGTTTGAACTCGGGGCTTATATCTGAAAAAAAAAGGATGGAATCTTGGAGTTTATCATGTTCTTTAGAAAACCGAAATGCAAAGAATTATTTTGAAAAATTGGTTTAATGTACCCGTAATTTTTTTTTTCTGTTAATTCGAACTCGGTTCCTGTTGGCTGTAGAATTGTTACCATGTGTGAATCCACGAGACGCAATTTTCTTTATGAAAGTTTTTACAGGCTCTTTAACCGCGGGGACGACTGGTAGAAAATGCTTTAGCACTAAGTCCTTTTGTACATTAATGTATTTATGTGTGCAATAAAGAATTAAATAAATAATACAGTTCTACCAGCCTACGAAAGCTCTACCAACTGCTTAAATAAGACTGACCCTTGAGCCTCCCGTTGAAATCCGGGTTGGTGGCGACGCTGAGTCCTGGATGCGGCATCAGGTAGCAGGCCAGCTCCTCGAAGCACGCAGCGATGTACTGGCGCAGGGTCTGCAGCTCCTTGTGCTGGCCTTCATGCACCTAAACCGTATACCAAGTTTCGTTAGCTATCTTCGGTAAAAGATATGAATGCTCTCGCCTAAAACACAGCCAAATCACGCTGGAATGTTATTGAAGTAGACTACAAAACCATTTCAAACTGCATGAAAAAAAAAGTCGAATGTTTAGTATGTACCTACTATGACGTACTCGACCCCTAATAAAATATCGGGTCTAAGACGCTAAAGATGACACGTAACCTACATTGAATTACGGCCCTGTACTAAACAGGTCAGTAGGTGTAGCGACTTACCTCAAGCCGTTTGTCCAGGAGGCGCTTCCCACCCTCCGCCCCGTACTCGTACTCGTAGGGGAAGCTCCAGTCCCTCACGAGAAACTGAAGGCGCTGGAACGGCTTGCCCGAGCTGCTCTTCTGGACGAGCCGCCCGTAGTCTGTGAACAGCTGGGCACACATGGAAACAACATTATACAACTTCTAGGATCTATATTCCGTAATTTTTGTATCCACTAAAACGGTGTAGGGTATGGACTTCGACCAATAATGCATCAGCCTTTAGCCTCTGGGCCTCTGAGCCTTAGGCCTACCCTCGAAGGAAGATTGGGAAATATTCCACCTCGTTTTGTTTTTGTCCGGACATATTCAGTTTGTCAGTTTTTACAGAGGTTTTATTTACCGAAAAGCTAGTGATATGAGATTATATATATAATAATATATCTGATAGATTAAGCGTTTAGGTACACTTACAACCCATGAGTAGAATAGAGATGAGTAGAGAGTAGCTCAGGTAGAGCGTGCCTTTCGCAAAAAATGCATTCGTTTGGATACCATGGAGAGCGCTTCACTTATCTCTAAATCATTTTGTATTTGACTTCCAAGATAACAGACTGGATTTTTTTAATACTAGGTATGCTAAATTGGCACAGTATAGTTTGTTATAAGATAAGAAACAAACGCTTACACAAATTCAATAGAAACAATAAGGTTATTATGAAAACTGACGTGGTTTTGACACATAAGCAGGACGCAGCTGCACGTGCGTCGGGCTCTGTTTTCACTCTTTGAAAAGGTAACCGGATGTGATCGAAACTATAGTCGGAGTATCCGATTTAATTAAACGTGAGTATTCCCGTATAAATAAAACAAAAATGAACCAAATGGTTTCTAAATTAATCGGATACCTATTTCTGTTTAGGTAAGTCGTTACCTGCAAGTGCTGCAAGTCATCTTCCTCGATGTTCTGCGAGATGTTGTATATCTGAACCGAGGATATCAAGGTGGAGAGCGCGAAGACAGTCGCGTTGTCGCGCACCGTGGACTCCGAGTCGAACGTGCCTTGTGTGTCCATCAGTAGAATCACCACCTGAGAAGAGACAAGGACATCAGTACTGGTATGATTTAGATATTGAATACTTCGCAAAAAGTTCTCATCAATTATACGTAGGTTTTATCGACTCTACGAAAGATTGCACTATTTCGGCCTTACTTAAAAAACTTTTCAACCGTTAGTCACTGCTTAAGATGCTCTGCCATCTTCTCTCTAACGTGAAGTTGCACGTGCTAGAAAAGGACAGAGAAGTTTAAGCAGTGACTAGGAGAATAGAGATTATTTTAGGTAAGGCCGTTTATGTACGCATAAGTTGAACTCGCATTACTCACAGCATCAGTCTTAAGTCTTAATACTAAGTCCTTCACAGGACCTCTTCATTTGTTAACAAATACTTATTAAATAATAATATAGACGTATTTAACGATAGCGTAAATGTTATACGCTCACATTTAGCTTCCGAATTTAATCATTCACAAATTTAAATTAATTTTTGACACATAATATTGTACTCTTCCAGTTCTGTTGTTTATGTATACTTACAGCATACTGTTGCTACGCAGTTTATGATGTATTTAATCTTTAATTTATTATTCTATTGGCGGAAACTTATAATTGGCCCAGTCATTGAACCAAGTGTTCATATTCATTTATTTAAGCTGTTAGTTTCCCTTAAAAATAAAAAAATACATCCTACATCACCCGTTGATTGGGTGATAATACAATACGTACATTGTAATTATTTTTCTTTTCCTTTTTTTTGTTTCTTATTCTTCTTTATCGCGATTGTTCTTTTTTACATCTTTATTAATTTATTTATTTCGGTCAATTATGACCAAAGTTCATAAATTAAAAGTTAGTTGTTGAAACGGTATGCTAGTAATAAAGAAAAGAAGAAGAAATAAAAAAACGACCATAATCTACAAGAACGGCGACGTGCCATTGTAAATGTGCCACTGTCATTAATGGTACGTACTACTGGGACTCATTAGTCTCCTTATCATCAATTTTGAAGAGATTGTTTTTGCAATAAGGCTTTTTGTTCCACCTGTTATGTTTATATAATTATTCTGTATATTATGTGAATAATAAAGATTTAATCAATCATACGGTAGGTATAGCTGATACACGCCGGACCAGTTGTACCAATAGCCAAGACTACCTATTCAAGTATATTTAGTTTCAGTTGAATAGATTCAATTTAAAAGACCTTATTTTTGTTTATTTTTATTAGACGGATGACTGTTTGTATTAGCGTATCACGAAGATCTAATCGAAAAAAGGCACGTTATATACGAACTTAATGGTACTCGGACATTGCCTATCAATCTGTGTGTCTGTCGTCTGCGTAAGCCTTCGGGTCGTTTCGTTGGTATGGGTATCCTTGCAAAACATGTAGCTGTATGTCACCTTGTCTCCGTTGGGCAGCGTGGCCTTGAAGGGCTGCGACCACAGCAGCAGGCCCGTGGTGTGCCGCTCGGAACCGCCACGCCAGCTGAACCCTTGCAGGGGCGCCTCCTCCGCTCCCATCCACTCGTCGCTGTCCAAGCCCAGGTTGTACTGGAAACATTCAGTACATACTTATATTATCAGGTTCTAAAGAATGCAGCATGAGATTGCTAGAAGAAACTTCGATGTAAAGATGTGATGGTGGGTGATGCGTTAATATAAAAATACTAAGAAGATTTTGATGAATGATGTCATTGAGATCATAATTAAGATGAGATGTCAATATTATATCTACCAGAGATCGATAAAGGTCTATGAAATATTTTACCATCAACCTTTTTTTTGGACCTGGGTATGTCCTTAAACTGCAACCAGACCCACCGGAGGACGGGCAGCAGCGTCCTCTTGGTTAACGGTGGTGAGCATTCTGCGATCCCTAAGCCGCCTGTCAAGCGTGGGGATTATGGCAACACCCCTCTATAAAGGCCTTCGTCCAGCAGTGGACGTTTTATGGCTGACGACGAACCTTTTTTTAAATATTTTTATTTTTACCTAATCATAACATGCCAAATTTATACCATATTCATCTTGACCTCTCGGTAGTAAGTATATTCTTCGATCTTGACACTTCTACTATAACAAGGGCTTAGACTGAAAAAAATACATTGGTTCTTCTAGGGTATACATTTTGGGGCTGTGTACTGACAGTTAATTTCATAAACATCTCACCTTGTGGTGCATATATCTGAGGAAGAAGTCGAGCAGGAAGGACTTGCCCTTCCTGAAGGCTCCAGCGACCGAGATGACCACAACGGCTCGGTCCCTTATATCCTCGCGGAGGAGCAGCGCGCTCAGCGCCTCCTCGTCCAGCGTGAAGGAGTGCTCCGGCGCCGGGGACACTATGTGGATCCCCCATCCTGACTCCAAGGACTCTGCTTTATCTGCAATCACTTGAACTTTTCAAGACCACTCGAACAGTTCTCCATTTAATTCTACTGTATATATATACCTATGCTATGAGGGTAGGTAGAGAAGAGCGGGTAGAGTGTGCCCGCTAGCGCCGAGATGGAACACCCCAGGTTTTTAATAGATAGGCCGGTGGTATATATATATATATATATATATATATATTAAGGATTTTCCTTGGGCAAAAAGGGGGTCCGACCCAGTACTTAGCCTATATTGGCGTCTACAGTTCTTAGCACTTGCCCAACGTCACGCAAAGTGCGAATATACCTACCTACTAGCAATGGTGGCCATGTCAATATTTTGGTCGCCTAACGGGCGCAGGTTCTAATCTAATTTAAACTCTTTGTTTGATGGAGAATCTACTGCAAATTGTAATTCGAACATAATTAGCCTATATTCCACTTTTGGACTAAAACCTCTTCCGAGGCACGACACTCAGCCCGATCTTCAGTACCTAATCCGCTTCCAACCTTTGCCAGCATCCAGTCACGCCTTGAGATTCGATCTTAACTTTATCTTATCTAATATCTCACGTAGGCTACGTTTGCCGATTTGTGGCCTAGTTCTCTCTAGAGTCTAGACCACAGATCATATAGCCTGGTTTCGTTCATCAGGGTTCATAGTCTCTGCTCTGCTCAAGACTCTCTCTCTTATTATAGAACACGTGTCTACCGCAACAGTTATTGGTTCTGCCCACTGCCACTTCAGTTTACTAATGCGCTGAACTATGACGGTGTCGTTATAGTACCTATATAACCGGCTTGCAAAATTGAAAAGAGCTCATGTTATTAGCGCGTCGCAAAACTGAGTAATTTTACAAGCGAGTCCTTTGATAAGCTTAATTCAGTATGCCAGAACTATGACTCAAAATCAATACAGACTTAAGATGAAGTGACGTCATCGTCTAATATCAAACATAACTTGGGTAGCGCTATAAATCTGTTGTGACGAATTCAGGTAAAGCCAAATATTGATGTTTTTGTATATTTATCTTTATGCAATAAGTATCTACTTGTGCAGTTTTTATCTACTTATTTATTGATCAATGTGCGGATAGCATAAATTAAATTAAAAAAGAACTTTCAAATTCGGTACCTACATATTTTTTTTCATGCAATCCAACATAGAACCTTCTCCTTTTTTAAAGTCGGTTAAAAAGGTTGAGCGCTCCATGACTATATACATTACTACCTACTTATAAAAGGAACATTAAATATGCGACCTTTGAAAATACGACCTTCTAAATGCTTTGCATGAAAATAACTAAATTTAAATTAGGTAAGTAGGTACCTATATGTAAACATGAATGATAATGTACGGTTAAACATAAGCTATTCTACCGATCCAAATAACTTTGTACGAGTAGTTTATCCAAACAAGTTTGATGCACAGCTGACACAAACCTCTATAATTAGACGCATATAAACACTTTTCACACTTCAAAACACTCGCGCATACTACAAAAACAACACAAAAATTAACTTACTTGTCATTTTTCTTCACAACTCCTAGCCAAAATGTACTTATTGAAATGTTATTTTCAAAACAGCGACGTAGTCAAAAACTTTAGTTATTGTAGAGTTTATCGTAAGGCCGATGATGTCAGAGCCTGTGTGACCGCCTCCCCGTCTGCTTCATTACTGAGTGATGTCATAACAAGAACTGTACCTAGTTGCGTGTGTAGCTAGCGTGTGTTATGTTAGGGGAGACTGGAAGGCAAGCTGTGGCACGGACGAGATTTGTGGGTCATCGCACACATGCACAATCCAATATGCACATCCACGCCGCATTCATATAAAATTAGTATCTATACTACCTTTTTTTTACTCAAGATTACAGGTGTAGTACAGCTTTCAGATGGCGTGTCTAACTCCGCACAAACATTAGGTAGTTCTTGCCCATTACTCCATAAATAGGATGAACTGTGAGCGCCAATAGAAATTACAACATCATAAATCACGTACAAGCAACGCTGTAGTGACGACAGTAGATAGTGAAAAATGGGGGGTGGGGGGCAGGCTAGACTAACTCCCTGTCTGATGGGTGCAGACACTGTGCAGTATTATTACCTGTTCCTAGACTAGGTCAGTCTAGGAACACGTCAACTGGTTAATAGATCAAACTATCCTGAAATTACTGTTCGCAATTTTGCATAATAATATTATGTATCTAAATAAAGACTTACCAATTATAATCATATCAAGGCAGCTGTAGTTTTTAACTTTATTCATGGGTTTCAGCAATCATAATTTCCACTGCTGATATAAAATCCATTCTTTCTGCTTTCAATGTTTGACGATACTTTACTATGTGTATTTAGTCAGGCGCTATTATCCCGTTGGTATACGACGGAACACAACGCTTCGTTTCATTGTTATAATAAAATTATACAGTCCTAAGGCCACGTTTCTTTCCTATTTGTGCAACTTGTATCATAAAAAGGTTCTCTATGTAGCATAAGCAATCTAGCGTCACGTCGGTCGCGCTTCACCGCGCCTCACGTAGGCAGCCTAGGTTTTATCTGACTTTTTTAACAGCAGATCAGCTTTGTATTACATTCTTCGATCCTCGTTTGTCGGACTTTTATCCAGTGTTTAATAATAGGCGGTGTTTTGATAGCTTATCGTGTGGATTATGTGGAACCAAAAATGTCATTGATGTATCGATTTAAAATTGCCGTTAAATGCCGTTATAAATGTATGGAGTTCCGATGACAATGCAATATTGCATTGTCATCGGAACTCCATACATTAGTATAAGTCCATACAAACTCCATACAAAAGTATAAGTAAGTTTGTACCATATACTTTGACTGCCTTATAGCTCAGTTGGTAGCATGTCTGCCTTCATAGCTGCAGGGCGTGGGTTCGATCCCCACCCAGGGCAAACATTTATGTGACGAACATAGATGTTTGTTCTGTGTCTGAGTGTAGTATGTATTTACAAAAAAAAAGTATGTAAGTATTCTATCAGCTATCTGGTTTCCATATAACAAGCTTTGCTTAGTTTAGGGCTAGAAGGGGTTGTGTAAAAACTGTAAAAAAAAACAAACTAGAAAATTTCACGAATGCTAGATACCCAACCAAAAGCCAAACCACCCAAAGCCAAAGCAGAACCAAAAGCTAGATATCGGAACTCTATAATGGCTAATAAGGCTGATTAGTGTCGTTTTAATGAGTCCAATATTATATTATATAGTTCTAAGAAGTCCCCACTTCTTGAGGGTCTGATGATGGAGCCGGAATATGAATAGTGGAACTCCTCAACGGCTAAAATCGTACATCTTCCTATATGGCATGCTTTATAAGCTATGATTTTCTATCCATTACATTTTGGTATATACCCTGGAATTGCACAACGTGATTCCACCTGCCCCTTTTATTACCGGCATTAACTTTCGACCTTATACCTACAAATATGTTTGTCTGCCACTTTTGACTAGATAAACATGCATGGCACCATGTAAACTTTCAAACTAATAATAAAAATCCTGGTCGTATGAACGCCACAATATAAAAAGTGTATAATGGTCAATTGGTCACTGACCATGTACTTATAGCAGTGTGATATACGCGTTGGCTTGCCACCTCGATCGAATGGATGCCCGAAAGTTATGACTTGATTATCTTTGCTAAGAGCTAAAAGGTACACAGAACACATTATTCCTGAATTATGTCTAAAATAAAAAAATAGTTAATAGTACAAACCAAATTTATTTCGTTAAAGTTAAACCAACAAAATAAACTATTACATCTTTCACAACAAATACGTTTTTGCTCCCGTTGCCGCCGAACACGCTACACAACACAATTCCCATTAAAATTGGCACATGTTTTAGAAAAATAATCTTCATACGTCTACATACCCGTGCGAACGAGATCGAGACGGTAAACGAACGTTCACTACATGTTCACTTTAAGTGATTATATTACTACATAAAAACATACCGGGTGTAAGAGCGAAGCTACACGACGAGCTGCGGTGACGCAGCGTTTGCTTCTGCGGTGCGGCTGCGACGTTCTAATAGAAATATCCCTGGTATGCCACATGGTGCGATGAGCCACCGCAAACTTTTCAATTATTTACCACTACGGTGCAACAACGTAACGCATGTGTTGCTTCACTGTAAGGGCCTAAACAAGTGAAGCGGCGCGGACGCGCGTCCCGGCCGCATTGCGTTTTTTTATAAAAGCGACCATGCGGCTCGTGTAATATCACAGTGCAACGGCCGCACCTCTTAGCCGCGCGGGTGCATATAATTAGGCCCTCAAACATAACACCGTCAAAAAAATGTTTGATGGTAGAGCTAGGTCGTTCGTTAGCCCCAGTATCAAGCATCATCATTTATACGATGTATCATAATATTTTGTTTATATTATCATCAGTTGTATTGAAACAAAATTTTATTTTTCCATAACAATTGTATGTTTAAGTCCTCAAACCGAATATTTCTGATTAAAAAACACAAAAAAAAACATTTTTTTTCTATGTAGTTTTCTGTGTATTCCTTTTGTGAAATGGTTCTTTTACACCCGGTATACACCATAGACTATAATTACAGACGCGTGGACATGCTATCACGACTTCTTCTATCACTTCTTCAAGTTAAGAGTGAGTAATTGTGTATATCTTTGTTTGTTTGTATCTTCCAATACTGCGTTGTTTAAAAGTGTAATTGTTTCAATGGTCACTAAATAAACATATTTATTTTCTATATATCTGTACTTTTAATTGTAGTCTACTATAAAGACTGCAACATTTTAAGTAAGTTTAGATTTGTCAAATAAAGCCTTCGAAATTGGCTTTATTTACCGTGTAATGCAATAAACAACTGTGATACTTTAAAACAGTGTTTTATCCAAGTTACATATTTTAAAAGCCGTAGAATAACTTGGCTTCGTTTAACGTCACGATCCCGTAAACACTCTGTATAAAAAGTGAGTAAATAAGATATGTTTCAATCGCTAAAACTATTTACAACCCTCGGCCGGACAAACGAAAGTTGCCGAGATATTATACAATAACTAAATGAAACGTTCAAACATTGATTTATAAACATAATATTATCGTCACTGAAGTAAAATTGCAAAATTTCCTCGATTTATGACCTAAAAGTTTTTTGTACAGTGACACGCAGAAGTCTTTAGAAGCAGTAGGAATAATATCGAGGCTGTTTTTTTAATGTCTCGACAGCATTTAAAAAAAGTCGCGAGGCTATCAGAGGCATAATCCTCAATTTTATACCGATGTGTCTAGCTGCTTTTACTGACTCCACTTACCAACTGTGCAAGGGAATTAGTTCATGCTTTCAAAACTATTATAAAGAAATCAATAAAACTATACTTGATTAAACTAACACGTCTGTAATCCAAAACAACACAAGGATTTCTTTAACATAAACAAAACACCCTGTCATCGGCAATAACGGAATTTAAGTACAAATAACTGTGTAAATGATCCATTAACGAGTGATTTTGTAGCATGGTAACACAGAATGAGAGAAAAGATTTTATTTATCGACTTGGCAACACTGTAGAATTTGCATTTGCATAAGCTTTTGCTTTGTGGCTTTTTGCATTTTATGAAGACAATCCTTCATGCACTGAAAAAAAAATGCATTTACTCTTGCAATTTTACCATAGTAAAGTCATTAAACAGGGCTACGCGTAACGGTAATACTAAGCCGAAAAGAGGCAATGTACTCATCATTGTAAACAATTCTACTATGGAGCCAATACCACAGGCCATCACAGAAAAAAACAGCTGTTCCATGTATTTGTTTGTTTGTTTATTTGTCATGGATGGACGTTTTTTTTTCAGAATTCACTGTTGGCCCCATAATAAAAGTTGATCACAATGATGAGTATTAACCTCCTTTGGACTATGCAGTACCGTGCTGTGTAATCTTGAATATTTTACTTTAGTTTCGGATTTTCCTTAAAATGTTGTCTGACGACATTTAAATTGAGCGTTTTCCCTCATTCTGATATGTTTGATAAAAACATGAACCGTAGTCAACTTGCTTTGTGCAAACTAACATAATTTGTTTATAATTAACACGTTATTAATAATTATTAACGTGATTCGACAGCCGTTCACTTAATAATTATTGCTTATTAGTCAAGTTTTATATTTAGCAGTTTGTATTTAAAAAGTGAGCAGCGACCGTGATTGCTTTCGTAATTAAAAATATTCATTAAAAGTACTTTTTAACGCTATTTTGGTCTGACGAAACATTACGGAAAACACTAGGATATTGTAGCATCTTCAAATTCAGATTCACTTAGTTACAGTAATTTATTTTAAGATAACAATGGGACGTGTCCTTGAGCCGGAGGTTGGGTGGAACAGGAAGTATTGCCAGATCGAATTATAAAAATATACTACTTATAATTAAAGTTGCCATGTTATTCGACAAAGTTATTAACATGAATTAGAAATAAATAAACATTTATTAATTGGACGCCACATTGTAATGGATTCATCCACAGACGAGCAGTCTCTACAGGATACATTTTAACTAACACAAAACCTCTCTTTGCCCTCTTTCCTACACAACATCAAACCACTTTAGGGATATATCTTAATTCGTTTCTATTTTCTTCCATGCAAAAACAAAAATCTGTTAATTCTGGCACAAAACAATGACAATAAAAGAATAAAGTCATATTGTATTGTAATATTGGCTGTGGATACAGATTATCAAAATTCGAGAGTCAGACCAAAGTAGCATCAAGGTCCCTATTCTAAATTTCCAACTATGTTAAAATTCACTAACTGTACAAACAATACGCTCTAACATTACCAGACGCCCCTCACCGCCGTTACCTCGGACTAACTAACTAACTATATAAGTGAGCGTTCACACTGCGACACCACAGGGCGCACGGGAGATATGTTCTGATGCTTGAAAACCTACCATAGCAATAATATTTTGTCCATCGACAAAACTTGACATTTCTCTAATAAATAATATAATGTTGAATTTGTTTTATTTTATGTTGGTAAAAAGGTATGTTGTTTAGTTCGTGGCTTTCCGGTTGTTTTTACAGGAATATAGAACAAAACAACCAGGACCAACAATTTAACATGTCATCCGATCCACAGTAGCGCTCAGATATAAATGCCACTCACGGTCACACAGTTGGTGATGTGTTAGTAGTTTTTTTTTGTGAACAAATAATGAGTCGATTGGGTAGGACTCTTTCGACATAGTAACAGATAACGCTTGCCATGACTATTGCAGCGCCACCTACAAGTTAAGAGTAACTAAACATAGTCCACGAATTCATTGCATTTGCGCTCAGTACTTTGAGATATTTGACATTTACGATCAATAAAACTGATTAGTCGACGAAATATGTCAAATTAGTCGATCGATAAAATTCCGTACTTGCCACTTTAGGGTTTTAACGCTATCGACTGAATACTATGTTATTCTATCCCATTTAAATAGTTGATTTTCAAGCTTAATTTAAACCTCGAAAAGTTACTTATTTTTTAGATTATACAGCGTATTACAAAAATAATTGTGTGCCCTGTCATGTGCAGAGCTTTAAAAAATGTAATGGGCATAAACAATTTAACATCCAACACACGTTATTAAAAATCTTGAAGAAAAATTCAGGGTTTTTATGACGTAAAAATGTAGGATTAGAAGCTTCATCATTTAAAATTTTAACAACAGACATAATATAGTACAATGTCTATATGTTCACGGGTCAAGCTTTGTCGCCCCAGACAATTTCGACATCGAAAATATTAAATCCTTCGATAGATTTTATTGTCTATGGTCATTACATTTCTATATTCCAAAATGTACACATATTTTAGTTTTCGAACCGTCCAATCCTAGACGATTTCCTTCCCATAGCAAGTTAAAAACAATTATAAACATGATTTCACACCAAATTTAACAATCCTCCAGTAAGACCCCATGTTGGAAGATTTCGAGTCAAATTATCACTAAAATAACAGCACGACCATTCCCGGGGCGGTAGCAGAACTACAGAAATGTATGATTTACACAACAGCGGTTAAAATCGTAGATGTATATTTACAGGTAATTTTTTTGATCACAAAAAGTATAAAGGGTCTTGTATTGCTTGTCTGATGTCCTGTAGTTTTCTAAATCAGATCACATTTTAATATCAAGTTTTTTAAATCTATTTTGTAAAAGTTTTAGCCCCAGAGAAACGTCACACCATACGTGGACTACCAACACACTCATAGTTGACAGTTCACACACATATTATACACTTCACCACCACTAGACTATGTCCGATAAAAAGACTTGAAATTGTTTACTCGCCAGATGTCGCGCCACCGAGTGATGCCGAGCCATTTGAGCCAAGCGATTGGAGCAAAATGATTTCCGAGCGAATAAAGCGACTTCTACCCCGCCAAACTGACGCGATTCAAAGTAAAACTCGTTGTCACCCGATTTCGAGCTACTGAAGTGACTTGTCCGCTGCGTCAATCAGATCATGTGGCGACTTTCGGCCAGCGAAGGAACTTCCAATCGGCCACTGAAGCGATTCAAACTCAAATGATTACGATCTCAGGTCCGCGAGCTCAGGTCGTAGTTCCGAGGGCGCAGATCTGTAGCACGCTCCGGGCGTGGGCGGAGAGGGCGGCGGGGCGCGGGCGCGGGTGGGCGGCGGGGCGCGGGCGCGGGTGGGCGGCGGGGCGCGGGCGCGGGTGGGCGGCGCCCGGGGTGGGCCATCACAACTGCTTGTGCTTGCCGTTGGTGGTGGGCGTGGGCGTGGGCGGGCCCAGCGCGCGCTCCGCCGCCGCCGCGGCCGCGTGCTCGATGCCCTTCTCCAGGCAGGTCTGGTACACTGGCTTCATTACCTGCAAACGGCATAGTACTATTACTATGTTTGTACGTCACATGACAAATCCGAAACCGCAACAATGTACTGAGGGTACCGCCATATACTACAAGTAGTATCGCGACACTATATTTTTTGCCTGAAAACGTGCCCAAAAGTATAAAATCGTGCGTGAAAATTATTTGGCGCGCAGAGAGATTTTCAAAGCTGTTCTCGCCCCCCAAGCTGATGTAATCGCTTTATGGCGTCAGTGCACTATGAGGCGAAATACACACTGTACACTATTTTCGGATAAAAAATATTCTACAAAATAACCCATGCGTCACGCGTCACGAGATATATTTAAATGTTTGGCGACAACAGCAGCGTTTCGTCACTAACTCTGGCGGGACCTAATTATGGAAGACTTTTGATAATTTCTTTATGTTAAAAATATAATAAAGAAAACGAAGGGTCGCATGCAACATATTTACAAAAAAAAAAAAAAAAATTGCAACAGCAAGTTGCCCGCGGCTTCGCCCGCGTGGGCTATATTACAGGTACATACGATAATAGCATTTGGCCTTAGATCATACCGTGGGTGGTAACTTTAGAACTCCCTTGCACCCCCATAGGGGTAGTTTTAAAAATACGTGTTTCATTATTTATTCTAAACTTTATATGTGCCAATCAAACCGAGGAATTAAAAAACATCCATAAAAACTTAACAGGGTGTGTTAAACCCTCTTAGGGGTTGATTTTCGAAAATTAGATATGTCTAGCAAGCTACGCTGTCTTATTCCAGAACTTAGAGTATCCACATTTAAAATTTCATTAAAATCGGCTTAGTAGTTACGGAGGTATGTGGTAACAAACATTCACACACACAAACTTTCGCATTTATAATACTAGTAGGATTGTAAGCGGCTTTATGATTAATCTAAGTACTTACATTATCCCAAAGCACGTTAGCACAATCGTCTATAGTGACACCAAACTCTCGCATTTCGCCGCTGTACCTGTAACGCAAACATTGAACTTGTTAATATAAAAATAATTGTTGATTAACATACGTTACGCCATCACCGGAAGTAATCACCAACATCGTATAAGGGGTCATGCTTTACTGAACCAAAAAATTACAAAAAAATATATTTTGAATTTGAGTGTGCCCCAAACCCCCGGGAATTTGGGTCACCGATTCGAAATTCCAGGCAGGTCATATTAACTAAATTGGGCGTTGAATCGGATTCATCGGCCTTCGTAGCACCCTGCCAAGAAACCTTTACCAGGTATTAAAATTTGAGGGGGGCCTGGCAGCCAGTTTGATTTTAGGGGGGGTGTTCGCGCCAAAAGACTTACGGCCAAAGATTTCTAATTTATATTAAGTTATTGTAAACCAAACCTCCACCGCTACCATGGAGGCTGGCATAGATAAAGGAAAAATTGAAAATAAGGAAAAGTCTGTCTGTCATTGACGTTGGTCAGAAGCAGAAGTGAAAAAAGTCGTAATTGCTATGTCTTTATACTAAGCGCACGTTTTAAGCAAGGAAAAGGTGGTTTTGCGTTTTGAACAAGATATCCAGTCGTCCAAGAGGTGGAAATATTGCGGCAGTCCAGCTACCAGTACAGTACGTGAGGAGGCGGCGGAAACCTGGTGAGCAGAATCACTTAGTATATCTTAGGGATCGATGGCCATCAGGTTAAGCTGCAGCCCTCTCTTGGCCTGCTTCAAGTCCTACTTCTAGCGGCGTAGCCCATTTGGCGGGCGATATTAGGGTAGGGATCTTGTTATAATAGCCCGTAGGTATCCTTCATAAAAAACCCCTAACTTTTCCATAATCCACACGGCGAAGCCCGTCGGCGGCCGTGTTCAAAAAAAAATATGCGGCGTAGCTCTTCGGCGGCCGCTTCAGGGGGGGATTTACCCCCTCTGCCCCCCACTTCCGCGGCCACTGCCTGCCACCAAGTCCCCCGTCACCTGATGTACGCCCACAAGACGAGCGTGAGGAGCGCGAGCCCCATGGCGAGGTTGCAGAGGTTGGCGAGCGGGTACAGCCCCACGAGCCCGAACACGCCGCTGAGCACGTAGAACACCATGGCGATCGCGAAGAACACGGACGGCGTGCGCGCCGCCTTGAATATGTTCTTGCTCTCGTTGTGCGCGCGGAATTGGTTAAATTGCTCTTCTAAATCCTGGGAAAGGAGGAAGTCATTTGTGTAAAAAAAACACTCTTTTAAGAACAAGTCATAATTACTCAAATGTACCAAAACTCTTGGGCGTGGGTAGTCCCTAAACTGCATCCAGAACCACCGGAGGACGGGCAGCAGCGTCCTCTCGGTTAACGGTGGTGAGCATTCTGCGATCCCCAAGCCGCCTGCCGAGCGTGGGGATTATGGCAACCCCCCAAATCAAGGAGGTGGCTTTCGTCCAGCAAAGGACGTCTTCTAGCTGATGATGATGAAACTCGAGGTTTACTAGAAGCCAAGAACTCACTATACATGTTTAGGCTCTATCATCCGGCCCCACACGATGTAGGTCTCGTCAGCGACGGTGATAATGGAATGGACGGGCCCAGCGCTTGCAAATCGTTCAAAGTTAACAAGACAACACAATCAAGCATACCTAGCTAAAAGTATGATATAGTAAGTAAGTATGAAGGAGAGATAGCGAATCTAATTACTGCATGACAAAAAGAGAACACATGTACATGTATTAAAAGTTTGTATTGTCGTATCGTACGGCTCGCATGTCGGAAAGGCAGCGTATGACTGAAGCGAGCGGAGAGCCGGCACTCAGCATTAACGGCCTTACTTAAAAACGCCGCTCAAACTTAATCACTGCTTAAGATGCTCTGTCAACTTCTATCTGATGTGAAGTGTCACGTGTAAGAACAAGACAGAGAACTTTAAGCAGTGACTAAGTTTGAACGGCGTTTTTTGCATTGTCGCTGGGTCTCGTCAAATCAAATGAAATTGAGCCCAAGCTCGATGGGTTTACGAGCAGCCACGGACGAGTTCCCGCCCACTCTCCCCCCCCCCCCCCCCCCTCCACATGAGACCACTCACGTGTATGAGCTGCTGGCAGTAAGACTGGCTGAACTCCTCGCCGCCCATCTTCCGCTTGGAGTGGAACGCGTGCAGCGCCTTGTCCTTGACCCGGCTGTGCTCGGCCTCCAGCAGCGTCGTCTGCAGGTAGGGCTTCGCCCCGCCGCAGATCTCTTCCATCAGCGTGGTGTACACATCCCTCGCTTCCGCTACGGCTGTGAGGTTGTTGGCTTCTGCTGTCGCCTGCGACCGAATCATTGGCCCTAGATTACATTACGCATCAACAAACTGTAGGCCTAAATAGTGGATATAATAGGCTAGATGACTGGTTTTTTTATTTATCCTATTAAAATGTGGCCCATAAACATAGCTGATTAAAGAAAAGAAAATGAAAATCGGATCAAAAATAAACAACTTATAAGGAAAACTGACGTGGTTTTGACACATTTTTGTTTTATTTATACGGGAATACTCACGTTTAATTAAATCGGATACTCCGACTAAGCCAAGCACAAAGCTAAGCTAAGCGGTGTGCTAAACAGGACGCAGCTGCACGCGCGTCGGGCTCTGTTTTCACTCTTTGAAAAAGGTCACCGGATGTGATCGAAACTATAGTCGGAGTATCCGATTTAATTAAACGTGAGTATTCCCGTATAAATAAAACAAAAACTTATAAGGATTTTAAGATCATGCTAGACAAAGAGAAGAAACAGCAAATCGTGACGTCACTTCTCTGTACGCCATATAAATTCTATTCTGACAAGTAAGGCGTGACGTCATTTTTTGTTTTGTGGAAAAGGGACAGAGTTGTCTCTAACATAAACTTTAGTCT
Source organism: Erannis defoliaria (assembly GCA_905404285.2). Lineage (NCBI taxonomy): Eukaryota > Metazoa > Arthropoda > Insecta > Lepidoptera > Geometridae > Erannis > Erannis defoliaria. Next base: position 16,634,407 of record FR990085.1, on the reverse strand, counting down.
CATATATCAGAACATTATTAACCGATTTGAATTATTTTTTCAATAAACATTCTATATTTACTTAAATTCTTTATCAAAGCTATTGGTTTCAACGATATAAACATCAGTCATCTACCCTATTAACAAGTACTTTCAAAGGAAAACAACCGACTTCAATTTCGATTGAACACTTTGATGACACCTTTTTCCAGTTATTTTCATTTAATAACCAAACAACTGAACCGATTTTCGAAAATGTATATGGGACCACCTCTCAAGTACCACACATAAAAATAATCATCAAAATCAATTCACATTTGGCGCAATAATCGCGTAAAAACATACAGTTAAATGGAGAACCTAATTTTTTGAAGTCGGTTGAAAAGGCTGATTAATCTGATTGCGCTACTAAAAGAGTGAAACGATCACCGATGTTAAGCAACGGACGGTCCGGTCAGTCTTCGGATGGGTGACCGTGAGTGGCATTAATTTCTGAGCGCTACCGTGGGTCGGATGACGCGTTAAATTGTCGGTTTGATCTGTTTTTCTATAACAATAACCGTTAAGCCATGTCTAGAGGCCGTCGGGCGGTACATTAACTGTGACACTAGGGCCGGCCACTCAGCCCGTCTAGTATGAACATCCACTTACGACGAGCATGCTCTTGGGCTCGGGCAGCTCGTTCCCCTTGTAGATGTTCATGTAGGACTTGAAGTACTGCAGCAGGTCCCTCGCCTTGACGCGCTGCCCGTTGATCAGCTTGGGGACCAGGTTCTCCGGAGCCAGCAGCATGGGCACCAGCTGCTGCAGGTGCCGCTTGAACTCCGGCTCTATGTCTGTAGGAACCGGTATCAATACTAGATTACTCTGAAACTTACTCAGATCATTTCATTACTCATACTCGGAAAGTAGGTCTGAAGTTGCCCGAGGAGCGGGTTGAAAGTAATACATTTCAGCCCTTGGGAGAATCACTTACAACTGACAGACACTCAAATTATTTAAAAAAAAACAGGTCTATTTTCACATACATTTGAATTGAACCATGTTCCAACTTTTTTTTTTCTCCTCAGAGGATTATGGTCCCGCACTTCTCGTGCATTTCCCAGTGTCACTTCATGTTTTTATTTTTAGTTTCCTTGTATTCGTAATGAAAAACACAGTGTTTTCAAGACTTATTTAGTCCCTCGAATGATTAGATAGGTACCGTCTAGTTTACCTGTTTTAGATGGGTCGCGGTTGGCCACAGAAAACATGTTAGTCCTACCATAGACACATTTATCTATGGCTTCGTACAAAAGAAACCCCTAGAAAACGCGTATAAACGAAGATATATCAATCATGTCATATTCAGTGCAAGGTAATTTGTACCATATTTATACAAAGTGTAACAAAAAAGTTCTACAATACTGAATGGTATGGATGTACTATCATAATGAACAATTTTACTGCCCACAGTGTGGGACCAACGCTGAAATCGCGAAAAAAATATCAGCTGTTCCATAGAAAAAGTTCATTGCCCTTGAACAAAATGTATGGAACAGCTGTTTTTTTTTGCGATTTCAGGGTTGTACCCATAGTATAAGTTGTTCATAATGATGAGTACATACATACCCTTCAGTATTGTTGAACCTTTTTGTTACACATTGTATATAGCAGTGATTCGATTTTTCACTGTAGCGCTTGGTCTTTAACGTCACGTGACACGTGGCTTCCGCAGCCGGCTGCGCTCGCGCCTCAGCACTACAGCTGAATATGTACACTGTTCTATACAGTACAGTTGGTGAATTTGGTAATTAGTTAATGTGAGCAAGGTTAGGTTACCTATGAGCCTGCCGTCGAAGTGCGGGTTGGTGGCGACCTTGAGGCCGGGGTGCGGCATCAGGAAGCACGCGATCTCCGAGAAACACGACGTGATGTGCTTGCGCAGCGACTGCAGCTCCGGGTGCTGCTTGTCGGACACCTGGGGAACACGGGGACAAGCTGCACAGGGGGTCTCAAATGGCCGCATTAAGCAATTCCCCTAAAAGCAGTTCATCTTATGAATTCTTAGCAGAATGAATTGTAAAAAGTTGGTCTCGAGTAACTTCTAACGAATCTGCAAGTTGACTTTATGCAATTTATTTCTCATCGATCATTTTACGACTTTCTATAGAAAACTGTCTAACTAAAATGAATTCCGTAATAAAATCATTTGCAAAATCATAGTATGAATTGGCGCTTAAGTGACCGTTGTACGATTTGCGAAATGAATCATCATAGGATGATATGCAGAATTGCTAAAAGGGACCATTTTAGCCCCCCTGATTTAACGAACTGAAGATATCAGAGTCAGAGAAAACCGATTGAAGCAAGTATAACACACCATAAAGACGAAAAGTAAGTGTAGGTATGTTTTTTATTTCTTCTTGTAACGGCTTAACGGATTTAAATGAATATTGGAATGGAGATTGTAATCTGGGTCAACAATCTGTTTACTAAAGCACTGCAAGTAACGCGCACTACTGGATAGCGACGTATGCTCGTCATTAATAAATTCCAAATCTTTGTACCCAATACGATATAGAAGCGGAAACAAAACAATGTGGTCAATTCTGCAGGTTTTAGTTGACAGAACTAAACTAACTAAAGTATTGCTGTCCTTAGCTAACATGCCTAGTAATAAAGTGACAGCAATATTTTAATTAGTTTAGAACTGTCAACTAAAACCGTCAGAATCGACCACACTATATTACTATAAAACGCTAAAACGTATTTCAAACCTATTTTAGTTAAAAAGTGTTTGGTCAAGTTTCTTTTGAATTACGATTTGAGTTTAAAAAAAGAAGACAAAACACTTCTTAATTAAAATTGATTTCAAATACTTTTTAGGGTTTTATGCATAGCACGGAAAGGATATACAATCTGTAACAAATAGCTTCAACAATACTGAAGGCTATGTATGTACTCATCATTATGAACTTTTACTATGGAGCCAACCTTGAAATTGCGAAAAAAAAACAGCTGTTCCATCCAAAAAGTTCACTGAACTTGGACAAAATGTATGGAACAGCTGATATTTTTTTCGCGATTTCGGGGTTGGCCCCGTAGTCAAAGTTGTTCATAATGATGAGTACATACATACCCTTCAGTATTGTTGAACCTTTTTCATACATGTTGTATATAAAATGACATAAAGCCCTCTCTAGGTAAGCAAGCTATTTATCCCGGACAAATGCATGGTGCCCGTTGTTAATAAATCACACGAGGTGTATGCGTGGTACCTTAAGTCTCCGCTGCAGTATGGTCATGCCCCCGGTGGCCCCGTAGGTCGCCTCGTACGGGAAGCTCCAGTCCCGCACCAGGAACTGGAGCCGCTGGAAGGGCGTGCGGCCGCTGTCTTCCAGCGCCAGCCGCCCGTACTCCGTGAATAGCTGGCGAATTCAACAATATCAATAAGTCGAGTTATCCGACTATATTTCCTTCCCTATTGGAGGATTAGGGTACGATGCACATCGAATTTACATCGGTTTTGATTTTACCAAAAGATAATAAGAATCCAATCACGGTGCAAAGCAAGCCTTGGAATTAAAGGCAGGTCACGTTGCCAGCCTATTACCAAGAAAATATTGTCAGACTAATCACAGTGCAAGTCAAGCCTTAAAATTCTAGGCAGGTCACATTGCAACAGTATCTTCTCAGCATCGCAGAGTGATAGCAGGTAGACTAAGACGTCGCATAGGAGGCCATTGGCCACGTACCTACAGGATAAATAATAGTACTACGTACAGAAAGTTCACTCCGCAAAGGAATTGAAATAAATAAGGACTCTATCTACTAGGCAATAAAGCAGCAATTCAACTCGCACAGCGCTGGATACCGCTCGCTATATTCACCTAGATATACCGCTCTCTTTCTATCATGTATGCTTAGTTACGTGCGACGAGGCTAGCGTGCGGGCGGCCACTGACTTCAGCCTTGCATTGGCCACCCGGACGGAGCGCCGGCCGAACATACCTAAACTGCGGAGTGACACCCCCCTGACGTACCTGTATACGAGACTTTCAACGGTCTGACGAGTTCACGGGAGTTAATTTTTATAAAATAAGGATTATTATAAATCAAATCATCCATACAATATAATATAAAAACACTTTTTGGCGAACAAGAAGTTTACTTTGCTCAGCACTGGAACCATAAGACGATTTTTTTCACACTTCTGAATAAAGGAACAAGAAGAGGTGACTTTAGCTCAGCAGCGGGGCTAGCAGGCAATTCTTATGACACTGTGATATTCAGCAGCTGCTCCTGCTCCCAATATCTTCTACGTGTCGCTGCCCTGTATCCAGCACCGGCCAATCCTTTTAAGCTTCCCGAATTCATCCCGCTATCTCGACCGGCGATTATTGGCTGAAAATAGTGAGGATGAAAGTCACCTGCAAGTGCTGCAAGTCGTCCTCCTGTATGTTCTGCGAGAGGTTGTATATCTGCACCGAGGAGAGCATGGTGGAGAGCGCGAACACGGTCGCGCAGTCGCGCACCGTGGACTCCGAGTCGAACGCGCCCTGCGTGTCCAGCAGGATGATCGCCACCTGGAACAGATGCACTCCTTATAACCTGTGGTTCTTCACACACGAACTTATTTTTCTGCCTGATGATATGAACCAACGTCTCCCTCGTTCCGGTTAGGTACTAAAGCATTTTACATCGACACAAAGTCGACACTAATGTAGCTCATAGCAGCGGAGTGTGCACCAGAAATATTTTTATGATACATTTCAGAGGATGTGGTGCATCCCACCTCCCTCACCTAATTTATCTTGCTCTTTCCATTGTCATATGGTAAAGAGCACAAAAAGTGACATGAATTTCATGTCGACGTCATGAATTGTTTCCCGATAGATACAATGTTGGTGTTTTCAAGTCACGAGTGAATTTTCGTTTTTTCTGAACGAGTTTACTTCAACTTGGTCGCATCTTCAGACGTATGGAGGTCAAAAAAAAGCTACCATATAAACCAGTTCATAAGGGGTCCTTTAATATACCACCAGGTACCAAGTGACGTCACTCACCTTCTCTCCATCGTCGAGCGTGGCCTTGAATATGTGCGACCACATGAGGATGCCGGTGGTGTCGCGCTCGGAGCCGCCGCGCCAGCTGAACCCGTCCAGCGGGTCCTCGTCTCCGCCGAGCCACTCGCCACCGCCGCCGCCCGACCCATACTGCAAAAAAAAACGTTCAGAGTTGAGTATCACATGATTATCATATGGAGCATAGCGCTGCAAGCCACCTGTACCTGTAGCGTGGGCTTTGGGATCCGTTCGATTTATGGCAATGTCTACCAGCGGTTTCGATTTGTTGCTAAGGTGCCGGCGGCTACACATTTCGTTCTTCTTCTTTTTCAGGTGCATCTCCATTACTGGAGGTTGGCCGTTAGCTCAGCGAACATATTTGTTCTATGCCAAGTGGAATTAGTATAGTTAGGACCTGAGTATGTCCTTAACCTGCAACCAGACCCACCGGAGGACGGGCAGCAGCGTCCTCTTGGTTAACGGTGGTGACCATTATGCGATCCCCAAGCCGCCTGCCAAGCGTGGGGATTATGGCAACACCCCTCTATCGGGAGGCCTTCGTCTAGCAGTGGACGTCGTACGGATGACGACGAAGCGGAATTAGTTGTTCGACACTGGCTATCCTGGTCCATTCCCGGATGTTCCGTAAACATGACATTTCGTTCAGAACGCGTGAATTATAGCGGCGGCCATGAAAGACAGACGTCGTCAACTGATTTCAGACATCCAAAGTCAGCGCCAAGGCAAGGCCTAACTACTTGTACGCCATAAGTCCGGTACCAATCTTATCCAGGCTCGACACGTAGTTTTTACAATATCGCCGCCAACGAGCTGGTCAGTGGACGGGAGTATTCTAACACCCTTTAGTGTTGCTGCTTCTGCCTGACAAAATCCGCAAAGTGAACATGATATTAACACCCTTAGCTAGAAGTTACCTTGTATATTTGGGCTGTGAGAGTTTCACAACAAGAGCAAACAATGGTTAAACTAAACAACTACATTTGTTATACAAGCGTACCGTATCGATATGTGAAACACGCGGCTACGCGAGTGCCATGTGGCTTTACTGCCAATTACCTCTCGCTTACATGCGGTGGGCGTGTGGACTACTAATACTGTTGGAAAATGAAACAAAGTGTAGACACTTTTCTGTTCTAGAGTACGAACGACGTGTAAGGTAACTTACGGCCACTTGACCGATTCCCACTGTGGTGTAAACTACGAGTCATGTACTCAAGGCTTAACATTAGCAGACCGTCTCGTTCCTCACGTCCCTATTTACCAAACAAAAACCATTTAGAATACGTGAAGTTGTGAAGCGTTATTTGTCAATCTCACCTTGTGGTGCATATATCTGAGGAAGAAGTCTAGCAGGAAGGACTTGCCCTTCCTGAAGGCGCCGGCCACCGAGATGACGACCACCGCCCTGTCCCTCACATCCTCGCGGAGGAGCAACTCGCTGAGCGCGTCCTCGTCGAGCGTGAACGTGTGCTCCGGGCCCGTGTTCACTATCTGCACGCCGTGCGGGCCCGAGCGCGGCGCCGGCGTCGGCTTCTCCGTCACTGGAAACAAAAGAACACGTCATGTTATGTACTTACTACGATCTGTACAATACGATACCGTATAGTCTGACCAACTAAGAACACGCGTATTACCAATCAATTATATTGTTTTTATAGCCTGGCAAAAATAATATAAATTTATGTCCTATGTCACAAAAAATATTTTGCCCAAAAATAGTAAACTGCCACTAAAATTTTAATACCATTAATAAGCTCTCTACGTCGTAGTCGTCGACGTCGGGATCGTCTCCGAGCCGCCTGCCAAGCGTGGGGATTATGGCAACCCTTGTCTATTAAGGGGGAGGCCTTCGTCCAGCAGTGGACGTCTTCCGGCTGTTGATGTGTGTGACGTCGACTAAAGACGTATTTCTGTCAGCAGAGGTATTTCTGGATTTGATGGTCAGTTACTGAATTTAATCTGCACAACACTAACTTTGCTAAAACCATGTGAAGTCTGTAAGATTATTCTGGTGATCATTAATTTTATCCCGAAATTATTAGAGCGTCACTGACGCAAAAAATAAATTATATACTAGCAACTCTAAAAGCTAAGTGGCGTGAATTGGGAGAAGCTTATGCCCCAGTGAACTACGATAGGCTGATTATGATGATGAAACTACCGAGCAATTGCAGTAGTTAATGCAGTTCACTGTAAAGAAGCTCGAGTAAGTCGCTCGTGTCTGCTGTTAGGCTCGGAAATCAATAAAAAAACAAGCGGCTAGTTTATACGCGGTATAAGAACCAATGGAATAATGAGTCTGGTTAAAAATGACTTTTGACTTTATTATTTATTTATTTTTCAACCACTCAAAAATTTACAGTTATTCAATAAAATTCAAGATTCAAATTAAAATTCAAAATTCAAATTTAATATAATTCAAGTTGTCAATTTATGTCGATGACCTTTATACTAAAAAGTCCGATAACTTCTTGCCAGTGCCATTTTGAACTTTAAAATGGCCTGAGGTCAGAGATCAGAAATCGTGTGAGAGGTTCAGTTTTTAACTTATATGTTTGTCGTCGCCTGCTAAGATTGCAAATTAAAACATGCAAATGTTTAAAATCAGATATTTTTATTTTTTAAAGGGTTTTTGGAAAAGCAGAATTGTTTTTAGTTATATGCTTTTCGGATAATGTAAAAAAAAACACTAAAAACAGAAGTTTCACACGTAAGCGTCTAACCAATTTGCGTAAGCGCCATAGTTTTGATCCGCTAAAAGTGACCCTATCTACTGCATCAAAGACCGATGATTGACTACAGTAACAAGCGTGCTTGAAACGTGGAGTACAAAGAATACTTTTACTCGCTGAAGTAGCCTCGCCTTAAGGGGGCGACCAATGCCAAAAGTAAGTTTTTAAACACATTGTTTAATGATAAACAGCCTTACCTAAAATAATCTCGATTCTCTTAGTCACTGCTTAAACTTCTCTGTCTTGTTCTTGCATGTTACACTTCACGTCAGAGAGAAGATGGCAGAGCATCTTAAGCAGTGATTAACGGTTGAGAAGTTTTTTTAAGTAAGACGGAAAGAACGTAAATATTCAGATAAAAAAATACCACAGGTAGGGGAAAACCCTATAGAAGCCGAGTAACTGAATAGAATTTTGGAAATGAATCTGGTCTAGTAAAAAAAATATTACAAAAAAACCTGTTTTAATTCAAATGCTCTAAATTATTAGCGACAACACCACATATTGTTTTACGAATTACACAGCCAGACTAATGTTTTAGCAGAGTAACCGTTTTTTTTCTTGCTATATTTTGATTAATTTTTTAAAATCTCACCTTAATAGCTCTAAGCCATTATCATCATCAATTATATCATTCGATTTTCGACTCATGCGACTAATGCAAGACGCACGGGTGAAATATGTTTTTTTTCTGGCATTAGGCGCACTCTTAAATACGCAACCTTAGGAACTGTCACGTTCAGTTTTATTATTCTTGTGGTTGGAAGTCGCCGTCCACTCCCGATTGTAAGAGCAACGTTATGACACTCACTTAAAAGTTTCATCAACACAAAAGCTCTCTTTCATTTCCTATTGTAACGAGCAGTAGGTACAGTTAACAAAACGGTGATTACTACGCCAGCAGCCCCGGCGGCGCAACACCACGCACAACATTAGCCGCTAACGAAGATAGCAGTCAGCTACGCCAGCAGCCCCGGCGGCGCAACACCACGCACAACATTAGCCGCTAACGAAGATAGCAGTCAGCTACGCCAGCAGCCCCGGCGGCGCAACACCACGCACAACATTAGCCGCTAACGAAGATAGCAGTCAGCTACGCCAGCAGCCCCGGCGGCGCAACACCACGCACAACATTAGCCGCTAACGAAGATAGCAGTCAGCTACGCCAGCAGCCCCGGCGGCGCAACACCACGCACAACATTAGCCGCTAACGAAGATAGCAGTCAGCTACGCCAGCAGCCCCGGCGGCGCAACACCACGCACAACATTAGCCGCTAACGAAGATAGCAGTCAGCTACGCCAGCAGCCCCGGCGGCGCAACACCACGCACAACATTAGCCGCTAACGAAGATAGCAGTCAGCTACGCCAGCAGCCCCGGCGGCGCAACACCACGCACAACATTAGCCGCTAACGAAGATAGCAGTCAGCTACGCCAGCAGCCCCGGCGGCGCAACACCACGCACAACATTAGCCGCTAACGAAGATAGCAGTCAGCTACGCCAGCAGCCCCGGCGGCGCAACACCACGCACAACATTAGCCGCTAACGAAGATGTCAACAGCGACGATTCCTCAGAGATTACAATACGCTCCGTTTTAACGCCGTACACAAAATAAACAGTAAGTTACATCTCTGTAAACTCGATGCAATTCGAGGAGTTGCGAAATGAATCAAGAAATACCTATAGTACAGTGTTAACACTTTTCAACCGACTTCAAAAAAGGAGGTTCTCAATTCGACTATATGTGTTTTTTGTGTGTGTGTTGTCTCTCGATTCTCGATTACTCCGCCATTTATGAACTGATTTTGATGATTCTTTTTTGAATATTTTTGTATGAAGTGATTCCACAATTATGGTATTTCTATGCTTTTTAAAGCTTAAACAGGAAGAAAACTTATGACCTCCGGCAGGACTCGAACCTGCATACGAGCAGTCTCTATGGGTTTCCGTCCCAACTGCTTCTGATTCTTTTTTGTTTGGTAGGTAATACTTCAGAGGTGGTCCCATATAAATTTTATCGAAATCGGTTCAGAAGTTTGGTTTTTAAATCAAAATTACTAGAAAATATGAAGATGTCATCCAGGTATTCGAAGTTGAAGTCGGTATTTTTTTTTAAAGTCTATTATGACCGGTAGGCTTCGAATATCGTAATTTCTAGCTCTAAACAAAGATCAGTTAGCAGAAGAAATTAAAATAAAAACCGACTATAAAAAGGGAGGAGTTTTTCTGTTCGACTATGTCTTATTTGTTTACAATACAATACAAAAATTTATATGATTAAGTAGGTAATTATAAAAATATCTTAATCGCTGAACATATCACCGATTTCTTCGTCAATTGGGGACCGATCTTGTTTTTTTTGTTTATGGTTCACGAGGTGGTCCCATAATCGTATGAAGTCGTTTTTTTTTACGTTTGTGTACTTTTTTTATTATGAAAACTGACGTGGTTTTGACACATTTTTGTTTTATTTATACGGGAATACTCACGTTTAATTAAATCGGATACTCCGACTATAGTTGCAGACTATAGACGCAGCTGCACGCGCGTCGGGCTCTGTTTTCACTGTTTGAGAAAGGTCACCGGATGTGATCGAAACTATAGTCGGTGTATCCGATTTAATTAAACGTGAGTATTCCCGTATAAATAAAACAAAAAAGTTTGTGTACTTGTTTATTATAGCTAAGTATAGATAGATATTGTTAATAAATTTTATGTCAATTTATAATTGGAATTCCCTCGGGCACTTTACAGCTACGATGAATTTAGTAATAAACAGACGATAACTTTACAAATATGGGAGTAGGGAAACTAGTTCAAAAGAAAATCATCAATGAATGTTACTGAACAGTTTCGTATGAAGATAGGAATCTGCAGCAGTGAGCCGTTGCCGCGGGTGAAAGTGTGCAGGTACGCTCGTAATGTGTTCTAGCGACCTTCGACAATCGACAGCACTTCAGGTTGCCGAAGGTCAGTGACATAATCAGCTGTTATTATCGAATTCATATTTTTGGATAATTAGGAATGGGATCTAGATTTTAACTCGATCTGTACACCAAACAGGGTAACCGTTGAAATATTGTACGTAACTTAGTACGTAAACTTTACACCATCTTCCTGACCTGATTATCAGCTGTTCCATACATTTTGTCCAAGGTCAATGAACTTTTTGTATGCAACTTACTTTTTTCGCGATTTCAAGGTTGGGCCCATAGTAAAAGTTGTTCATAATGATGAGTACATACATACCCTGTTGTACAGTGGTACAATACTGTACCTACAATATAGTTAAGATTCATGTTAAATGAATTTTGATATTTGACTTGTAACAGATGTTTTCAATAAAATGATTGTTTTTTTTTTTTTGTTTGCACAATAAAGATTTTCTATCTATCTATCTATTTATATTATAGATCTCAAAGTTCCGTCAGCTAGGGAAAGCAAATTTATACAATGTGGTATAAAAATTTACGATATGAGCTCGTCACTCAATTAAAGGTCAACGCGAGTGAATATATTGCCACTTTTTTGGTCAGGAAGATATAGTTCGATATAGTATCTAAGCGGTTTTATTTCCGTTTTATAAAAATGTAAGACAGATAATCTCTATAATCCAGATAATCTGCACCAGTCGAGCCGAATGTAGGCCGAATAAAAACCTTGGCTTTCTCAACAAAGGCATATACGAAGCGAAACTAATCAATTGGATATATTTATGATTTTTTGTGCGAGATAACATTCCCAGTAATGTTATATTATACAGTAAAGCAATTTTGTACAAGCTAGGAATTAAAACGTTATGTTCTTTCATAGAGTTGAGAGATGGGCTGCGATCACAGATCATATAGCCTGTTGATGGCTCGTGAACATAACTTCTCTTACAAACACGACTCACCATCCCGGGCAGGGGGCGAGTTAACATTCTATGCTTGCAATTGGCCAATCACTGGAATGACGCAAACTGTTTCTAAAAAAAAAACTGAGTCTCGAAAATCTGACGTACTCGCAGTGGCTAGCAGTGGTTTTTTAACTACTAATTTTCGCATGAGGGGAAGTCGGACGATCAGTCAACAGGATTTACAGTCTTTGGCAGCGGTTGTTGAGACCGCCGCGAGCGTTGTCGAGTGGTTGGTAGCGGTAGTAAAATTTGGGGCGACCGCGCAGTCCGGCGCCCCAAATTTTGTTGGAGGGATCCAATAGAGGAGGACTTGTCTGAGCTCCAGACGTTTCAGGACAGAATGGAGTGACGTCTCTTAGTGTCAGAGGCCAAGACCTACTATAGGTCACTGCGTCATTTTAATTAGTTAGCGATTGTTAAGTAATATTTTCCGGGTACATCATAAGCTCATAGCATGCCAAAGGGAATATCTTAAAAAGACCCTATAACGAAGGGTGGGTTAGCAACGCATTAGGATCCGGAAGATAATGATAGAAAAGTACTTTAAAAAAACAACCAACAGGAATGACATACACAAATATAATTATGAGGTTTGGATCCCTCGTGCGCGAGTCCCGACTTGCTTTTAGCTAACTTTTCTGATAGGCTTGGTTTTTGATTACAGAACTTATAATATCGAGGGACGGTGTGGTTACGTTTTGTGAAGAAGGCAGTTTGTACCAGTGAGTCTTTCCTGATAGATACTACCTGGAGTATCTTCAAGTCGCGAGTGAATCGGTTTCTTCTAGGCAAGCGTACTCCACCGATGAACGCACATCAGCAAAACAAAGCCCAGGTCAGAATCTCAGCAAAATATTTGTGGAACACGTCGACGAGTCACTGAAACCGCGGGTCGCGCGCTAAATTATATAATAGTCAACATGATGTATAGCATAATAGTATGTAATTGTAAACAAATCAATATTTCCACGATTGTGCAAGGAGCGCCGCATGCGGAAGGCATAACAATGAATATCCGTTCACATACTCGTACGGCGAAGGCGATACGTTCGCAATTAAAGATAATACGCGACCACAAGGAACTGGCGCGCAGACAGCGCAGGGCCGGGCGAAGGTTGGCCGGCATAGACACGGCAGGATCAAGCGTGTGGTCATGGAGAATAGACGGTAACAGGCTATCCACGGTAGCTTTTAGGAAGGAACTGCTGTGGCACGTATGTATAGCGTGAGTTGAATAGTTATAAAGTTATAATCAATCTTGTCGTCTCCTATTTCAAGAATTCGGAAAAGTGGAGTGGGGAGCGGGAAAACGTTAAGTCAAGACAAGAAAGTGGAAAATGAGAAAAGAAGTAAGCAAGCGAAACAAGTGCGTTTTTTTTTGCTATTTTCTTAGATTTATTGGATGACCAGGCGGTACTGAACTACAAGACGACACACCTACAGGTTCTACCAGCGCGGCGCCCCGCCAAATCTACTCCAGGGAATGATTCCCACCTAAACGATAGTGATGATTCGATACAGGGATAAGTCCAAAAGCATTTGATTATACCTTTAGCTTGCAAACAGACCAACGTGCTTTTTGCATAGACGAAGTGGAGAGCCTGAAGATGACAGTTTTTTAACCCAAATAAATGTAACTATCCTGAAAGATTGCCCCCACGCGCACGCCTCTGAAGCAGTGGGGCGCACACAGTACGAGATAAACGTAAGCAACGTAAATAAACAATGTACCTATTCAGTCATAAGGTAACAATCGCAAAAACACATGGTCAGCTGTGGCCATGTTACTAAATCCTAACTTTATCGTCTTAGTATGTGGTTAGTTTTTTAAACAGTCTCAGAGTTATCTTGACGCAGCTAATTGAGCACCTCTACCAAATCACGGGTCACACAAACAAATAACAACGCACAACCAATGTCAAAGTAATTTAAACGAAACAAAATATACAACTAATATAGGTAAGTAATAATATACTAATACTAACAACGCTACACAACTTAAGACATATCTACAAAGTTAGATGAAGCTTTGCAGAGTTGAAAAGAACGAGAGACATAACATCTTTTGCAAAAGCCTTTTAGTTAGTTAGCAATAAAAACTTAGATGATAGATTAACTAACGAGGAAAATGATATTATCAAACAACGAAGATGGTAACTAGACTTAGAGTTGTTACGCAGAGACGAAACGTGGAAGTATTAGCAACATTAGAATACAGCAGATAGCAGACTAGATGACACAAAACCTCGATTAACTTACAATTGTTCAGTTCTTTACAATTGACCTGTAAGCTCAGCTTGCCCACTACTGCGTGCCCTATAACAATTTGAACAACACATTACATAAACACGCAAAGTTTTAAAAACAGGTTTACGGGAATCTAAGCGCTGCTGGTGTGGATTCGATATAAAGTCTAGACAATTGTCTAATGAGCTGGGAGTGGAGTTGGGACTATGAAACTATTGATACGACAATTCGTCTCGGTCAATTATGCTCCTTGATAGTTCAAATGATCATTTGAGGATGTCACAAATCAATTTCAAGGTCTGCTCTCAACTTCTAGTTGTATTTGAACTAATAATCAAATTAATCATACGTACTTTGATTATATTCGAGAGCTAGATCCTCCAAGCATACGTAAAAATAAAAGAAAGTCTAGCTAACGAACGGTTAGTTTACGTCTCAAAACGTGTCGTGTTATATGCTAATAATGTATTTACTTAACGCTAAACGATTTAGCGGGTAATACGGTCCTTGACCCAATTTTTAGGGAACCCGCTGTGAAACACCTAGAACGCAGGCTTTGGATCGTAATTCAGGGTTTAGTATCGTAAGAGACGAAACCGATAATAAACTTAGTTATGATAGAGCCGTGAAATAAATTAGCACAATTAGATATACTAAGCTAAGAGGAATTCTATGAGGCGGATACAGGCATGTAGGCATTATCCCGTCTGTTAAAGTAGGAACACCTTATTAAGGATCGACAAGTTGACGGCTCGAACTCATCGGTGGGCGCGGCTAAAAAGCATGCTCTCTTCATCAAACAAACTGTGGGAAATGGAGAAAGGAAGTTAAATGAGCGCGCATTTTTTTTTTTGTCGACCTTTGGCTGCAGTAGTGTGGTTGAATAAACTCTGAGTTAATTTATTCTAACTTAAGTTATTTGAAATGTTTATGGACTAAACTATGCCGCTTGATACATTATTTTAGAGTTTTCGTATTTCTTATGTTATTTATTTACGTCCAATGTGGCGTTAAAATTGAGCTAAAATACAAGATGTTTCCTGGCTCATAACTTTCATGTTTATTAACTTTTTACTTTCGTAATAATTTACAATCTTAGATAATGAAGAGATTAATCGATATAATACTTAGTCTTGGACCTACAAAATTACATAGTGGAGTAGTATTACTACCGCGTTTCTATGGAGAAGTGACCAACTTGTCTACTCTTAAACATCCATTAGAGGTGCCAACGGCGATAATCTACCTACAGTATTTTCTGCAATTTTTTTGCGCGGGACTTTGCAAACACGTATGACATTTTCAAGTACATACTTTCACACTAATAAAACAATTTCCCTTTTCGTATGAACGCAACATCATCAGCCCGGAGACGTCTACTGCTACCCTTAGACCACCACACTGTACGACAACCTGCCATTTGCATCCACCTCCACCGGTTGCCCGCGACTTTCACAATGTCGTCGGTCCACCTAGTGGGAGGCCTTTCTTCGCTGCGTCTTCCGGTACGTGGTCGCCACTCAACACCTTTCTTCCCCATCGGATCCTAGGTTCTTTCCTTTTCGTATGAACGCACACTAACATAATCTCGCAACACTGACAAAAGGATGTGGTCGGTGACCACATACCTTCACCTATAGACTTGACTATGATACTATGATACTTGATAAATACATGATTATTATTATAGAGGGCAACACCTTGGCTGGCCACCTCCAATCCAATGATATATGCTCCAAGATATAAGCATATTTGTAATCAATGATTAACCTTGCGCGTCAGTCCATTTGCGACTTAAGTCCTAAGTAACACCTACCATTTTAGTGTTGGCACAACCGAGGCATATACGAGGGCGGCACTGAAAACTTTCGGGAATCAAGGAAGTGACACAACATTACTATTTAAAAATATATTTATTGCTTTTCGAAGTATTCTCCGCGAAATTTGACACATTTTTCCATACGATGGAACCAATCATTGAAGCAACCATTCCATTCGGAAGTTGGGGTCTCCAAAATGGCCGTTTTGTAGGCGTCCACAGCTTCTTCAGGTGATGAAAATCTCTGTCCACGCAATTTATTCTTTACTAGCTTTTGCCCGCGGCTTTGCCCGCGTAGTAATGTTGAATACTGGAATTCGGTTAAATCGGGGCCCAACTCAATTGAATCACTAAAATACGTATATTATTGCATTTTTTCCAAGCCGCTTGCAAGTCTTTAAGTTTTCTTGAGGATGACCAAATTTGGCATGTCGCGTTTGCAACACTTACTTCAAAACAAAGCCGTCTTGTTGAATTTTAAACAGACAGACAGATGGACATGACAAACTTATAAGAATTCCTCGTAGTACTACGGAACCCTAAAAATTTCTGCTAATGACGCTATAGTTAATAAAAATAAATAATAATAAATATCGCAGGACATTTTTTCACACAGCGCCATCTAGCCCCAAACTAAGCAAAGCTTGTAATATGGAGCCTAGATAGCTGATAGAATACTTATATACATTTTTTTTTTGTAAATACATACTTATAATACATACTACACCCAGACACAGAACAAACATTTATGTTCGTCACATAAATGTTTGCCCTTGGTGGGGATCGAACCCACGCCCTACAGCTCTGAAGGCAGACACGCTACTGCTGAGCTATATGGCAGTCGAAGTAGTTGCCAGGGCCTTTGACCCGAAAGATTACAATATTTCTTTGTAGACAACGTTTTTGATTTTTTTGTTGGAAGGTGCTAAAATAGCCAGGCTTTCAGGGGAGCTAACTCGCGAGCAAGCCACATAGAACTGACCATGCGAAAAACAGTCCTGCCTTAAATCAATACCAGCGTATTTTAAAGTTTGACCCTGAGCCTTATTGATGGTCATGGCAAAACAAACTTTTAGAGGAAATTGAAGCCTTTTGGAGTCATAAGGTAAGTCACTGGGAATCATGGGAATACGCGGCACAAACACTGTTTCGCCATGGGCACACCCAGTCAAAATGATGGCCTCAACCAGATTACGATGCAGCATTTTTACTTGTAACCCGGTTCCATTACACAATTTGGGTGGTCTTAAATTCCGAAGGAGCATGACGGGTGTACCTTTCTTCAGGATAAGCCTCTGATATGGTAGCCCCGCTGGTCTTAATGAATTTAAAAACTCAACTGGATAGTTTACAGCATCATCATTATTGCATACCGTATCAACAGAGTCAATGAAATGAAATAAGCTTAAGCAGAAAAAGTATGATAACAAAGAACGTAAAAAGATTACCAAAATATCGCAAGAATTACGAAACTTCGATAAAATACAGTGCTGCACTGATCGCTTAGGTAGACTCGGTGTGGGTTGGAGTGGGGCGCGCTCGAGGTACAGCGCGTCATACTCGGGTTTTAACGTATCTGAGCCGACGCGGGATGGACGTTTCGAAAGCGCTGTGCTTGGTGCGTGCACCGGATCAAGTACATGTGTTTAAAATATTTATCTTCTCACGCATAAACACTCGATTAGCTAATCTATGAATATAAAAAAAAAAACAAATGAAAAACTGACCCGTGGCCTTCCAGTTTTGAAATTGTTTGAAAATTCTGAAATATGTTTATGTTTATTTTATCTTATCTCTTAAGTCAAAAAACTTAACAGCCTTAAATGAATGGTTTCGGCAAAATGGTATTTTAATGATACATTGAACCTCTTGCGAATTTTTCAAAATCGTTGCTGAGTGTGCGTTTCTCTGCATCAGCCCTTAACACTAATGGTATATCGGCCTACCCTGATTGGGTCATATTCACTACGCTGGTACGCTGGGCTACTACCCAGTGCAGGTTGGCGGATTCACATACACTATCGTATTTCTTCTCCTGAAATATGAAGGTTTCCTCATGATGTTTTCCTTCACCGAAAAGCCAGTGGTATTAGCCATGCGTAAGTTTCAAAGAACTAATTGGAACGGGCTCGCCCGGGTTTGAACCCGCGACCCCAAGAATGTGAGTCGAGCTTGATCTCACTGAAGCACACAGCTTGAGCTGAGTGTAAGTTTACACCACTCAAAATTTAGTTTAGGCATTTAAAAGTAAGTTAATTTAATATTAAAAATTAATTTAGCAGCTTAGGCTGTACAGTATCTATAATAATTATGTCCGTCAAACAGTCGTCTGCGTGGACCTACAAAAAAATAGCTTATGTCCGTTTCCGAACCTTATGCTATAACTACCTATCCAAAAATGCAGCTCCATCTGTTCAGCCGACCAATAAATACGCCCATCCCCGTCCCCATTCCCAGCCTCATCCCTATAAGCGCCCCCTTCCCCATCCCCATCCCGATACCAAATGTCATTTTAATATGAACACGCCCATCCCCGTCCACATCCCCGTTCCCTCTCTCATCCCCATCCCGAACCCCATCCCATCCCCACCCCCATCCCGATTTCAACTTTCATCTTATTATGGACACGGCCATCCCCGTTCCCAGCCTCATCCACATCCGCATCCCATCCCCACCTGTCCCCACCAAATCCCCACCCACCCCCACCCCATCCCCACCCCATCCCCATCCCCACCCCATTCCCATCCCCATCCCGATACCAATTGTAATCTTAATATTAACATGCCGATCTCCGTCCCGTCTCCGTTCCCAGTATCATCCCCACCCCCACCCCCATCCCCACATCTATCCCCATCCCTATACCAAATTTCATTTTAATATGTACAGCCGTTACAAAGTTAAGGAGAAACAAACGTACTATCACTAAAACTTCGTTTTTTTTTATACTAACGGGAGCTGATTTTGAAAAAACTGTGACACCCGTATCTTCTTATTTTTATAGTAGAATACGTATACCAAGTTTTGTATCAATCGAACCAGAGAATAAAAAGTTTCATACAAACTTTAACACCCCATTTAACCCCCTTCGGGGTTGATTTTCGAAAAATCCTTTCTTAGTGGACGTTAACACCTCTCCAAAAACATACCCTCCAAATTTCAAGTCTCTACGTTTAGCGGTTTGGGCTGTACGTTGTCTATATGTCAGTCAGTCAGTCAGTCAGTCAGTCAGGACATAGCCTTTTATAGTTATAGAAGATAGATAGATTTTAGGGAAAGTATAGAAATCATTAGGGCTTAGGTCGGGGCTGTACGGCGGATGGTCCAATAATTCTATGTTTTCTTGCTCTAAAAACTCTTTTGTTCTGTGCGCGGTGTGAGAACTCGCATTGTCGTGATGGAGGATGATGCGGCGGTTGCAGTTCTCTTTACGGAGTTCAGAAACGACCTGTGGCAAACAAATGCTAGCATACCATTCTGCATTAACCGTTCTTTGTCCCTCAAGAGGAATAGTCGTAACATGGCCGGTTTTGGAGACAAACGTGGCCACCATTTTTTTTGCAACACTCCGTGAACGAACAATTTTTGTTGGCTTTAACTCATTTTCGAACACCCAAACTCGTGACTGGTTTTTTGTTTCGGGTTCGTACGCGTATATCCAGGATTCGTCACCTGATACGATGTTGTATACAGCATTTGAGGATCCTGCGTGGAATCTTTCGAGAGTTCTGACGCACCAAGTAACGCGAGCCGCTTTTTGCTCTTCACAGAGCGAATGCGGTATCCATCGGGAAAACAACTTTTTTACACCTAATTTTTCATGCAAGATTATTTGTATTTGACTCATGCCAATGTCTAAAGTTGCCTGAATTTCGCGGTATGTCACATGTCGATCTTCCTCAATCAGCTTACGCACAGCATCAACGTTTTCTTGGGTGACTGCAGTTTTTGGACGACCTTGACGGGGATCATCACTGAGCTTGACACGTCCACGTTGAAATTCAGCAAACCAGCGATAAATTGTGGTTTTGGATGGGGCTTTATCACCAAACGCAGAAATCATCCGGTCAACACACTGTTTTTGTGTTAAACCACTTCGAAAGTCATAATAAATCATCGCTCTTGAATTTTCTCGAGTCAATTCCATTTTCTCAACGACTAAACAAGTTTGACAAAACCTTGTGACAAGACCGAGAATATTTTTTTAAATAAATAAATGCTATTCGATTGTTAAAACCAAGGAGTTTTCAATTAAAAAGATTTTAATATTACAGAAACAGTGGAAATATTCCATTCCCGATACTTTTAGTGTAGCCCTCGTACATGTACAATGTACATATTCCTGCTTACATGCATTCACAATCTACGTAACAAATCAGAAGCCAATCACGATGAATTGTTAAACGCCCGCGTCGGAGCAAAGGGCAATCTATACACAACTGTTCTTCGGATGTAATATGCAAGTAGGTGTTCTGTGATTTCCGTGGATATTCCCCGAGTATACAAAATTTGCACCTGCTGGTATGCTGAAAAATTACCAGATGCATTTGGGCTGGCGGTGGCCCAAGCTTCAGGCATTAATGTCATTCACCCGGGTCTTGGAGCCGGTCCAGGTCTTCTAAGGCTATCAGAAATATTTATGCGAATTCGATGCGTGAGTTTCGCGCCCCGATCTCGAGTAACAGGTTTGGATGGGTCTCCGATGACGTCTGCTTGTCAGATAGGCGAGAGCGCGTTTGTTGATGCCAAAGTTTGCAAATTTTTCCGTTCAGTTATTCAGATCATTTTAAAAGCGTAGGAGAGTCGCATTTGTCTGAAATCACATCACGATTCATGGGTACCTATTTAATCAGCTCTTCTACAGTTTCACGCTAGGTTACACGTTTCCCTTACTTTACTTATAAGCTTCACCTTATCTTAGAGAGGTAGTTTCAATGAGCCGTTTAAGACTTTGTAAGGGAGTAATCTCCGAAAAAAGGTAGGCACTGATACGTTTTCATAAATCGTATTACTGATAGAAAGCTGTTTCGTTCACAAGCTAGTTAGCTACAGACAAGTATTCCCCTTGCATAATTAACATTAGTCAAACGCCTTATTAGGCGGTCACACAATTTCCTCGACCGAATGCGGTCGGTGTTATTATCCACATGCTCAGACCGTTGACTGAATTAGCCACCACAAATAAGGTGACGTGAAACTTGTCAAATTATATACGTAAAGGTATTACCTATATCTATAGTAAGTTTAGTTTAAATTTAAAGCCAATATATCCCAGACTGTGTTTATCTAAAACAACCCCGATGATCATGGACCAAAAACTCTATAACAAACTTCGTGCGAGGATACACGCTACAGCTAATGACACAGCATTTAACAATAAAGTTAGACTGCTTTTACTGGACAAGACAATTTATAATATAAAATATATATTGAAAATAATTTACATAACTTTTATTTTTATCTGATAATGAAGCCCTTTTACTCAAATATAAGATAGTACTTATATAATAATAATAGGCTAGATGACTGTTTTTTTTTTATTGTCCTGTAAAAATGTGGCCCATAAATATAGCTGATTAATGAAAATAAAATGAAAATCTGATCAAAAATAAGCAACTTATAAAAAAATTAATATCATGCTAGACAGAGAGGCAAAACAGCAAATCGTGACATCACTTCTCTGTACGCCATATAAATTCTATTCTGACAAGTACGGCGTGACGTCATTTTTTGTTTTGTGGGAAAGGGACAGAGTTGTCTCTAACAAAAACTTTAAACGCTCATATATCAGAACATTATTAACCGATTAAAATTATTTTTTCAATAAACATACTATATTTACTTAAATTCTTCATCAAAGCTATTGGTTTCAACGATATAAACATCAGCCATCTACCCTATTGTACTAGTGTGTAACATTGACGAAATATGGTATGATGAACGACTCTTAATACTTTTTTAGGACTATTGTAAATCTACCTATGAATAAAACTATCTATCTATCCATCTTTGTTCGCTATTGGTTGATCTCTGACAGTCGTAGTGTTGCAGTTGCTGTTCATTATCTAAAAGCAAATTAAAATTCTATTATCAGCAATCTCGATAATTTTCCCTACGTGATTAGCTTTTTAAGATCGTAATGAGACGACCAACATGTTCTCGAGAGAGGTACGTGATAATGCCTGACATGACACTTGCAGCGCTACCCAGAACTTTTGAGTAACTAAATTCCAGGGCGCTCCATTAGCGCTCATTACTTTAAGACATTCGACGGTGTGATGCATTAGCCTTTATATCTGATACAAAAAATACGATGGTTTTAGTCAGAGTATGGTTCGGAAGCAATGCGCAATAGGAACTAAGGAAATACTTAATCCAGCTAAAGTAATGGGACTACTAAAAATTGCATTGACTCTTGGTCCCATTGATGCGGTGGTTATCACGAGATTAAACCGATTTTTCTTAAAGGGTCTATAGTTTCTAACTTCATGATAGGTCCGTCGTGCCAGTGGTTCACTTCACGCAATGTTTTTCATTCATTGCGTTGATTCGCGTCCACATCATTATTTTTACCGCCGTTACGTGATCGAGAACGCAATGATAGCGTAGTTGGTACGCCAACACCAATAAAAACAAAAGTGTTCGTCGAGTGATTTAATATTTTCGATGTATTTCTTTATATCAATTGGAAGATTCTTTACGAAAGCCGTTTCAGTTTAGCCAGAATACTTAGAGGTGGGTGGTCGATGTAACCGTTATCTGTTACAGAATCAAGTTCATGCAGACGATCGGCGGCTCCCTAAAGGTGAACGCACACTTGTCCGAACTACTTACTAAGCTTTATTGTTTTATTTATACGAGATTATTTACATTTAATTAAGTCAGATACTCCGACGACACTTTCGGTCACATCCGGTGAACTTTTTTAAAGTGAAAACAGAGCTTACAGAACACGACGCGCGAGCGTCCGCTACTAAGTTACTAAACGCTGCAACGCTTACAATGTTATCAACTGCCACGGATCAGTGAGTGGATAGCAAGAGCCCCAATAAATGCGGCGCGTTCAGCGCGGATAAGTTTACGGTCACCATATACTTCCCTAACAGGGATAACGCATAATCCTGACCAACCTAGCAAGCCAAGCCAGATATCAAAACATGTTAACCTTTCTTGCACAACGTCTACTAATTTATCTTTCACTTTTTAGATCCCGACATATTTCCAAATCTATAAGTACGATCTACTCGTAACCGCCGTGACAAAAGCAAATTATTAAATCGAAGTAGCAAGACACAATTATTTAGGAATAGTGATACAGTAATTATTGATACTGAACTTTGTTCAGAAAATACGACAGAGTCTCCTCAACTCTAAAGAAACTCTGGCTATACCGTACGAGAACTGCATCCCATGCCTACCAATAATAAATATTCATGGCGCGGATTCCGATGACTCCCTGATTGCAACTTGCATAAGAAACTATTTCCAATCAATTGGAAGCTCGGTAATTCACGTGTTTTGGTCCGGCGCCAAATCTCCACAACACAGTGGTATATACACTTTGAACGCTTTTGAATTCCTACGCACCTTCTCTTCTAAAAATTATATTAAGAAAAGACCGGCTTCTAATCAGTGGGAGCTCGAACGAAAACTATTAGCTGGTTAAAAACTACAGCACCAACGTGAATGACATATTTGATTGGACCATCTAGAGAGCTTCCTACACAGCATCATATTCCTGTCCTTATCCCACTGGGTGTAGTAGGCACACCATGTTTCTGTTCTCCACTCTACTCTATCATTTTGTCATCTCTGCATTCACTCCCCTTACAGGCATATCATCTTTTACTCAGTTCATCCAGTTTATAGGACGCTCATCCTTCTAGTTTTACCGGTTACCATCATTTCTAAGGCCCTATTAGTAACATATCCTCCTTGTCTTCTCATGATATATCCATACCGACTGCTTTATAGCTCATCTGTCGGTAGCATGTCTGCCCCCAGGGCAAATATATATGTGTCGAACATAGATGTTTGTTTTGTGTCTGGATGTTGTATGTATTATACTTATTTATAAAAAAAAAAGTATATAAGTATTGTATCAGCTATCTAGTTCCCATAGTACAAGCTTCCCATATTTTGGAGCTATATCGGTGCTGTGTGAAATGTCCACAAATTTTATTTATACATAGAGCTACCTACACATGATTAAAGAAGAAGAAAAAAACGTAAATCAGTTTCCAAGTGGCCGTGCGTTCCGTGAATGCAAACATAGAAATATAATAAGCTCTGAGATGTAAAGATGTCTACCGCATCTTCTTGAGTTGACCAGCGACGCGTGTGTGTTGATAGGCGTTGATGGCATGGCAGGGGGTCTAAAATGGCCGCATTAAGCAATAGGGTAGATGACTGATGTTTAAATCAATGGCTTTGATGAAGAATTTAAGTAAAATTTACTTAAATTCTTCATCAAAGCCATATATTTAATATATAGTATGTTTATTGAAAAAAATAATTAAATCGGTTATTAATGTTCTGATATATTTTATTTTATTTTATTTTATTTTATTTGGACAACCAACAGCCTTCTTACGGGGAAAGAAAAAACATTATAATGAGCACATATAGGCCAATAAGCGTTTAAAGTTTTTGGTAGAGCCAACTCTGTCCCTTTCCCAAAAAACAAAAAAAAGGACGTCACGCCTTACTTATCAGAATATAATTTATATGGCGTACAGAGACGTGACGTCACGATTTGCTGTTTCGCCTCTCTTTCTAGCATGATATTAAAATGCTTATAAGTTGCTTATTTTTGATGATATTTTCATTTTCTTTTCAATAATCAGCTATATTTATGGGCCACATTTTAATACGACATTAAAAAAACCAGTCATCTAGCCTATTCTCCTAAAAGCAGTTCATCTTATGAATTCTTAGCAGAATTAATTGTAAAAAGTTGCTCTCGAGTAACTTCTAACAAATCTGCAAGTTGACTTTATGAAATTCATCTTTCATCGACCATTTTACGACTTTCTATAGAAAACTGTCAAACTAATGAATTCCGTAAAGTAATTTGCAAAATCATAGTATGAATTGGCGCTTAAGTGACCGTTTTACGATTTGCGAATTGAATCATCATAGGATCATATGCAGAATTGCTAAACGCGACCATTTTAGCCCCCCAGATCATTTCGATCTTGCAGTTCTTGTACGTTTGTAAATTGCAATAAAAGGTTACGACATCCATCCATAGACATCTTTAACATTGAGCATCACTTTTCTTGGCTTGAGATCATTTTTCTATCGATATCTACGATCGATATTTATTTTTGGCTGTCTGAATTTGGACTATATCCATACTGTGAGTACGTTTGGAATATTTTGACGTAAACTGTAACTATTTCGGCTCTGCCATGAATCATGTTTGGAGCTGACTTGATATTTCGACTGGCGGAATGAGATAGATAAATCGTAAAACGTGTTCAGCTCCGACATAGTTGCAAACATTTTATCTTTTTTAGATATTACTTTTAACCTAACATCATATGATCGGCTTGTGATAAGATTTCTAAGTGTGACCATAGACGATATATACCTATACATTATATTCGTCTAAGGCACGACGATACGATAAATTTCGTGGACTGAAGTTTAAATTTCGAAACCTAGCTTTTTAATAGCTTTTGCTGTCCACGACCATTACGCAGCGGCACTCTGATTTCTAATAAAACTAAGTTCAGGGGTATCATTTTTAACAGACTTCGAAAAGGAGGAGGTTTTATGTTCGATTATATGTCTTTTTTATGTATGTACACCGTCAATTATTGTGGACCGATTCTGAACAAACGTATTTTTTTTTCCGATAGAGTATACTCTTAATGTGTTCCCACAATTGTTTGAAGTCGGTTAAACTTTGTGTACTTGTGTGTTTATTGAATACGTATTCGCATGAGTTTTCATTCGAACGTCAAAGTAATGTTTGTGCGGAAACTCGTGCGAATGATTCAACAGTAAGGAAATGAGGCTACTAAGGCATTAGCGCTCAAAACTAGATGATTTCTTGATATTCAAATGCCCAAGAAAACACTATATATAGTAAAACGTAGTAATTATTCTTAATTCTCCGACAAAGCTAACGGAGCAATGACAATGTTAAGTTAGCAGCACAAAAGGGCATAAACGCTCAATCGACGTTGTAAAGGCGGTCTAGACGACCGGTAGCGCGGGTTTGATTACCGTCACGAGCAAACAAACGCATGGACAGTGGGCGGGTAACGGGCCGAGCTGGCATCATCAGAGGCAAATGGGCTGACTCAGAAGTCTTATGTGTGGAAAAGACTGAATTGACCTTCTATTACTCTGTGGATTTGACGCTGCGCTTACGTGGGATTTGGTTTAAATTTTTACACGACTGCCCTAAAAACAGAGTGTTGTATGACTCTAATTTAATTGTGTATGTATGACTATACAATGTGACAAGGTTCAACAATACTGAAGGGTATGTATGTACTCATCATTATGAACAACTTTTACTATGGGGC
Source organism: Erannis defoliaria (assembly GCA_905404285.2). Classification (NCBI taxonomy): domain Eukaryota; kingdom Metazoa; phylum Arthropoda; class Insecta; order Lepidoptera; family Geometridae; genus Erannis; species Erannis defoliaria. The sequence continues at coordinate 16,608,124 of FR990085.1, read as the reverse complement.
CAACATTGAAGACGCGAAAAAAAACAGCTGTCCATACATTTTGCCCAAGGTCAATGAACTTTTTGTATGTTGTATATATGTGAGTTTCTATTTTATACATAATTATAAATCATTTTTGTCGATCGAGAGAAGTATAATTATAGTTTTCAACCGTAGGAGTTACTTAGACAGATATTCGTCTGTAATATAATTTTGTTCTTTGCTATAACATTGATTTTGCGAGGGGGCAACTGTGGAAAGAATGGCCTTAATTACTAAAATATAAAATAGTAATAATCAAATATAACACAGCAAAATGTGTTTTAAGATATCATGGTAAACACATACATTTTTTAGGGAATCGGAAAAACAGAATTGAATTTAGTTACGTAATTACAAGTAGGGTTGCCACCTTTTTTTAAAGCAAATAGAGTATATTCAACTTTCTAGGCTAAAAAAAGTACAACATCTGAAAATAAAGTACTATTTATTTACCAGACCATACATTTTTTTTTTCTCTTCCATACATATTTTTAGGTGCTTCTAGCAACATCCAACAAATATTTGTTACTCTTAAATATATTAACGGCATCTTTACAATCAATCCCTAAATTTAAAAAGCTCCGTTCCGTTACACGTAAAAAATAGAAGTCCATTTAAAAAAATCTTAGTAAGTTAGTAGGTAAAAATAAAGTATTTTCACGTACTTTACTGCCTTCATAAAGTATAAAGTACGTTTGGGCAAAATAGAGTACAATACTTTATTATAAAGTACGGGTGGCAACCCTAATTACAAGTGATGTGAAAAAAACCTCGAAAAAAGTTTTACACGAATTTGCGTAACCGTCTTTTTGTTTCGGTAAATGTGACCCTAATCAGGTTGAGTCTAATCTGCCGAATGAAAATGTTTCTATAGAATTAAAGAATATGTAATACAAGATAGAAATAATAATAAGAGGTTTTGTCATCCGCCAAGGAAATAAAAGTGAGGACATTTTTATCAGTCCAGAACTTATAACATCAATAGATAAGTAAGTCAGTTCATAAACTGAGATAAAACTAAGCCCGAGTTTCATCTACTTCGTAACTGCATAATATCGATTTATGTATAATTTTGGTATCGGTATCGGACCTGGGTATGTCCTTAAACTGCAACCAGACCCACCGGAGGACGGGCAGCAGCGGCCTCTTGGTTAAAGGTGGTGATCGTTCTGCGATCCCCAAGCCGCCTGCCAAGCGTGGGGATTATGGCAATCCCTCCCTATTATGGGGGAGGCCTTCGTTCATTAGTGAACTGCATTTATGGATGGCAATAATTATTAATACAATTTTTTTGTTGCTGTTATGCGATCAAATTTTATTTTCATTTCATTCAACATTATTATTATCAAATTTCGAATGTGAGCCAAATCGATCTAGAGGGCCCTGAATTAAGTATCGCGGAGTCTCATTGCAGAACGAGCAAATAGTTTACTATCAGCGTTATTTACATAAATCACATTCATATAGGCCACTCACTTGTACAACTGTGATTACAAACAATGCACTCATTTTATACCTTTAGAGGTTTCAAATAAAGTCTAATATACTTCCGTTAGTTTTCTTGTTAAAATCTTATTGAGTCACAAGTTGGCAATACAAAGTGGTTATTGTAAACGTGCACCACTGCCCTAAATATGATGTGTGCCAAAAATGAGATAGCGCGTGTTAGGTGGACGCACACTCGTACGAGCTGCACGGCACGCAGCGTACGCGCGCCGTCTTCAGGGCCCTGTTTTATAAAGCTACAAGTCAAAGTAACTTCTTGTACCAGTAACTACAAGTTACCAGTTACAGGTAGATGGTTTGTCTTTAACTTATACACAAGTGCTTCTACTTGTAGTTTGTACACTGGTTGTCTTGTAGCTTTAGAAAACGCCGTATTCAATTTATTTTGCGGTGTTGCCAGTTTTTCTCTACAAGTACAAGACTTGTAGCTTTATAAAACAGGGCCCAGGTCGCAAGTGACTCGGTTTCTTCTAAGGACCGTGCCCCATCATAGATCGCATCTTCGCTTAACATCGGGCGAGTTAGCGGTCAAACACAAGCCTCTATTCAAATAAAAACTATATAGAAATTCATACTAATTACTTAGTAAGCTGGGATAAATCGCTACGGATTAAGAAGCAGTTAGGAAATCTGCGACGCGATTTTATAAGCTGTGTAGCAACGACATTGAGCTGAGGTTATAAGGAAATCAGAGATGGAACATGGAGATCAAAGAGTTCTCTCCTCTCACAAGATCATATCATATTTTTTTAAATGTTAGATCCTTATTTTGCAGTAAATGTCTTTCAGACTAACATAAGGTGGATGTTTCGATTTTTAAAGGAAGCTGCCAGCGCAGCGTTGCTATTATTGGATAAATAACTATTGGATAACTAAGCTACTGTTTGGACAGATTCCATAATTATTTTTTTATCAAGCGACTTGGATTTCCAATTTCTCTTTTTTGTAACATACGCAGTGGCGTAAGTTAAATGAGACTGTTTAATTCGAGTGTTCTTGTGTACTTTTCCTTTCAACTACTCCACACTACTATCGATAATATGAGGAAATTCCTTGAAGTGTTAGTTACACAAGACATTTGAAGATATTCCATTAATCAAAATAAAAGATCCTTCTATTAATTTACTTAATATCATAAATGAGGAAGGTTGTATGTTTGTTAGTCAATCACGCAAAAATAGCTAATCGGATTTGGATGAAATTTGTAGCTTACTGGAGTAACACAGGCTTCTTTATGCAAATGGCAGGTTGTCGTATAGTGTGGCGGGCTTAGGGAGACGCCTAATGTTCAGCAGTGGACGTCTCCGGACTGCTGATGATATCTTTTATAGCTCTGAAATCTATGATAGCTTTTTTCCCTGAAGGGATGATGATGATGACTTTTATTTCATAAGGGATTCAAGAGATAATGATGATGATGATGATGACTTTTATCCCAGAAGGCATTCATGAGATAATGATGATAAAGTAAGTAAGTTCGTATAGGCTGAGTGGCCAGCCCTAGTGTCAGAGTTAATGTGCCGCCCGCGGGCCTCTGACATGGCTGACGGTTGTTGTTATAGAACCTAGAACAAACAACCGGGACAAACAATAATGATGATGATGATGACTTTTATCCCAGAAGGGATTCAAGAGATAATGATGACTTTTATCCCAGAAGGGATTCAAGGGATAATGATGATGATTAATTTTACACCAGAAACCGTGTGGCACAGCTAGTTAGTTAATAATGTGTGATTGTTAGAAGTGATATTCTCTATTGCTCATTTGGTTGTTAGAAATTATTATAGAAACCAGTTTGACGAGTAGTATCTCCGGATGGCAATGTGTTAAAAAGGCGAATAAGCGAACCTATTACGTAAGCGGCGCTTTCTAACGCATGCCGCGACAGGTGAGCCATCAGTGAACTCTTGAATATCTACATAACATTAAGTGCTTGTTGCTCTGCCCGAACATAACCTTATCATAAAACAGTGTAATGGGAGAAAGATAGATGTGGTACGAAAACACAACACAATGATGTTGTGCTGAAAAAGCATCACTTCACATTATTAGAGTAAAATATATAGTACCTATAAACGCGTAAGTTTGACGGTATGTGGAGCTGTGTTTGTTACGTCTTCACGCCAAAACGGCTGAACAAATTTGAATGAAACTCTGATGGGAGATAGCTTATTTCCCGGAATAACATATAAAGTGTCTTTTTATCATCATCATCACGGTTTTTCATCATCACGCGGATGAAACCGCGTTACGCAGCAAGTAAAAAAAAAAGAAAAAAGTGTTCATTTAATAGTACATTATGATAAGAGTGTGCTATGTTGGTCATTACACTAGAGGCGGTATTAAGCGCGAGAGCCGCAGGCGAGCGCGATAAGGAAGCCGAGAGCGTAATGACTAATAGCACAAGAGTTCCATACGACTGTTTTCGTCACACTTGCGAGGAAAAAACATTTTTTTTTGATAATAATCAACCACACAGCGAAAACGTCAACAAACATTTGCGGAAAATGGCGCCCAAATCAGTAATGCGCCGCGCAGGTTGACATTTACTTCAGCGGCATAAGAACTCTTTGTTGGTATTACAAAAAAACTGTAAGTATTACCCGGCTATATTAAGAGTGCTTCGTATACATACGTCTAATTGCAGTCACGTACAATCTTGACTTTACCGGGTTATACCTATTATAGCACAAGTGCCGTAATGTAAAGTGAAAAGCACGCGTGCGTAATACCTTGGATTATGAGCCTAAAACCGATGCAATAAGATCCACTTTACGAGCAAGTGTGATGAAAAGTATATTATTATAGGCTTATATATATTTATTGGACCTCAATACTATGCTCAGCTACGTCAGTAATGTTTCCCAACAGGTGGGTCTTTAAATTAACATGGACAGGACAAAGATCATGTCCAATGTCCATGTTGTGCCCGTACCGGTTGTCGTTGGGAACGATACTCTCGAAGTTGTTGACCACTACAACTACCTTGGACAGATTGTTCAGTTAGGTAGGTCCAACTTCGACAAAGAGGTCGCCCGAAGAATCCAACTCGGATGGGCAGCGTTCGGGAAATTGCGTAATATCTTCTCGTCCAAAATCCCACAGTGTCTGAAGACAAGGGTCTACGACCAGTGTGTGTTGCCAGTGATGACATATGGAACTGAAACGTGGTCTTTAACTGCTGGCCTTGTGGAGAAACTCAGAGTCACGCAACGGGCAATGGAGAGAGCTATGCTCGGAGTTACTTTGCGCGATAGAATCCGGAACGAGGATATTCGCCAAAGAACCAAAGTTTTACACTCGTTTTTACTCGCAAGGTTTACAAGTTGAAGTGGCAATGGGCAGGTCACATCGCTCGAAGTACTGATTACCGATGGGGAAGAAAGGTTCTTGAGTGGCGACCGCGAACCGGAAGACGCAGTGGACCGACGACATTGTAAAAGTCGCGGGCAGGTTGTCGTACAGTGTGGCGGTCTAAGGGGGAGGCCTTTGTTCAGCAGTGGACGTCTCCGGGCTGATGATGATGATGATGAATGTTAATTTAGGTTGGGGTCTCGGGGTAAATCAGAGTGCCCATCCCATGGGCCCAAACTTAATGATCCAACAAGATTGTTCGAAACTCACAATGTTTCTAAAAATCGAAAATTCTAGAGGATATAATCATCATTATTATCAGCCTATCATAGTACACTGCTAGATACAAGTTTCCCCCTTCAACTATCCGCTTCTAATCACTGCCATCTGTCCTACGCATATCGCCACTCCATCAAGTCTCAGGGCGTCCTACCCAATGAAATCAAAAGGGAAATATGAGAGATAAGGAGAAAGTGATCACCAGCATCAAATTCTCACCTCAGTTCAGTGAAACCCAGGACTGATAAATTTTATTGATTTTTATTTATTGTATGTAATCTAAATATATTTTTGATTAAGAAAAATCTTTTGAACGAAAACAATCTTTTTGACAAAAAAACTTTACTAATTTATTTACGTAACACTTTTAATTATAATTTTGTTGTGAAATCGCACTGTTACACTAATATCAAATGTGAAAGAATGTGAGCGAGTGTGTGTACATGTTTGTTAATTCTTCACTAATTGCTAAACAGATTTGAGTGCAGTTTTTTTTTTATCTCAGTATAAGATACAACCCTAGTACGAAAGTAGGTGAAAGCGAGGGGCATTGCTAGTATATACATTATAGAGACTTCTTATACTTATTTAAAATTGCTAGTATATAAGTACACAATTTATATATTTTTTTTATAAATGTTTAAATATCTCAAAATGGTCCAGGGGCCGTACCGTGAACTGCTTATAGCAGGACCGAATACGCTCAGCTGCCGACGCTGCGCGACTGTGAATTTTATCGCCTCGCAATAAGGTTCGCGGTCGCGCAGTGTCGGCAGCTGAACCTATTCGGTCCCGCTATAAGCAGTTCACGGTACGGCCCCAGTTCACATTCGCGGCTATTATATATTTATGCACAGATAAGCAGTATTTTTATTTTAACTTATATTTTTATCAATAAAACAAAGCCCAAGCTTTCAAGACATCAATTTTTATCACAAGGCCAAGCAAATGTTCCAGGTTTCACTGCCTCCAATTTTGGACATATTATAGAATAAAGAGTAGTACTTATATTTTGACATGCTTATCACACCCTACCATCAGATATTACTGTAGGAGTATCAATTTATTTATATCCATAATAAGGAATATGCATGCGTTTCAATTATTAAAAATAATAAGATAAATGGAGAGTGTAACTGAATCTGATGCTTACGTCGAAAAAATAATTGAAATGGCTGGTAAAGTCCTGAAATATAAGCGTTCAAATTATTTGGGAGGGAGTCATCTGTCCCTTTCTAGCAAAACACGTGCATAGTATAGAATTTGTTTGGAATCGTGAACTTTGACGCCATAAACCTAGTATAGTGCCCTCCCTGTCTAACATAAAACTAAAATGTTTATAACCTCGTTATTTGTGCACATATTAAAATTTTACTTTCGATGATTTGTTTTGTTGCCAGTCAGCTTTTTTGTGAGTCAATAAAAACGTGCATTTTCCTTATTGTTGAAGGAGGTAAGTAATCTAACAAAAATACTTCTAGAACATAAGTTATTTTTAAACTAGCTGAATAATGTTTTGATAATACACTGTCCTCATAGTGACAGTGTATTTTAAACAGTCAGAGCCCAAGATTAAATCATGCCTGAATATGTTTCATCATTAAAACAACAGTAACAATACCAGCATCATTATTAATTACAATGATTAGTAATCATCACTCGTATTTCATTATGAAAACTGACGTGGTTTCGACACATTTAAAAAATTAAATTAATTAAAAAAATGTTTTTTTTTACATGGGAATACTCACATTTAAATTAAATCGGATACTCTGTAACGTAGGTTTTACACGTTACAGATTTTTATGAATTCCTTAATATTTATTTGCAGTTTTTGACAGAACGGGCGATGTGAGACGCCGATATTTTGTTATTTCCTTATCTAGTTGAATGGGCGATGTGAGACGCCAAAACGTCTTTATTGTTTATCAAAAAAATTCGTTTGTAGTTGACAGTTTTTGGTTTGACTTTGACAGGAGTTGGTTTTATTTGTGAAGTGGGAGAATCATTTTTAGTTCACTTTCCGTTTATCTTTGCATCTGACAAGATGATTTTTTTATTAGAATTTTAAAATCTTTTTGCATCATGGCTTTTTAAAGCCCAAACTTTATTTAAATCCGTTAAATGGATTAAATTATTGGTGAGTATTATGTCAGATCATGGATTTATATCCGATCGGTGATTTTGATCAAAAACGTGGTATTTGTTTGCGACGCGATTTCATTTGTTTTATCTTGTTTTAGGGAATCATGACCTGAATCTTCCATATAATACTTTAAAAAGGATGAAATCATTCCAAATTAAGAAAACGGTGAGATTTTTTGGTTATTTTTCTGTGAAATCAACATGGTCTATTTTTAGAACACCAAATGTTAATCAAAGCAATTTATTTTCCTTGCAGCCGTCATCAAGGCGTTTTCTTTCAAGTTTTTCTTAGGGTTTTTCTTTCAAGTTTTTCTTACGTTTTCTTTCAAGTTTAAATTTTTCTTAGACAGTTTTCTTAAGCAGTTTTTCTTAAGAGTTTTCTAGTTTCTCTTTTTCATTACAAGCTTTTCTTTAATGATTAGAAGCTTTCTTTAAAAGCTTTCTTTTCTTTGCACATTCCTTGCAAAGGAATGTAACTTCAACAAGATGAGCTGAGGTCCGGCCTTTCTTCAGGGAACGCAGCTAAGAAATTCATATTATTAAAAGCTATTATTATTTAAACTAATCTTATAGTGCAAAAATGACAGATTCAAAAAATGACAGATTCAAAAAATGACATAGATTCAAAAATGATATAGATTCAAAAATGACATAGATTCAAAAAGATAATCACATATTAGACATTATAAATTTAAATTAAGATCAAGATTTTAGCTTTACCAAATTGATGTACTTAGAAGCCCAGTTTTTCCAAATTAAAAATATTTATTTCCCCAAACAAACCAAATTTTATTTTTTAGACTATAATAATCCCCTGCCATTGTGATTAAAGGTCAACGCTAGCTGAACTATTCCGGTAATTTTTATGTTCTTTATTTCTAACTTTAATCGTTGGAACAGGCGCTCGATATAATTATACAAATATGGCCAACGAGACACTTTTCATACTATTCATTATTTTCATTCTTTAAATATTACAATTGCCCCTCAATTATATTACAATTGGCGCGAGCGAGACAGGGACGTGGATGGGCTATCCATTTATTGGTCATTTTTGCACTAATTTTGTTATTATGCTATTTTTGTCATTGACAATTTTGTGTGTATGTTTCCCAACATTTTAGGAACATTACCAACTTTATGTTTGTTATTTTTACAAACTATTGTTTACTTTAGCAAGACTAACTAACATACAATGTTTTAATAGGTCTTACTTATCAACCTGGATTTATATGAGAGTGTATAAAGAGTGTTTACATGCGTTTACAACTGTTAAAAAAGTGATATTTCATAAGAATATTTCATAGATTAATAAGTGACATGACTATTTAATAAGTGTTAAGTGTTTAACTATAGAATACATTGTGAGTCATTATTGCACTATATACTTAAAAGTAGCTTTCAAAGAAACTAAACTTAAAAAGACTTGAACAATTTTACTGAACGATTGAGTTTAACAAACAAAATACTTTAGTGTTTTCATACGGATTTGCTTGGAACATTATTTAATATTAAAACTTTATCATTTTCATTAAATATTGCTTTCAATATTATTCAATATTGGAACTAGCTTTTTCATATGGATTTGCTTTCAACATATTTAAAAAATAATTTAATTTTGAACTTTAGTGATTTCACTTGGCTTTGCTTGCAATTTTATTTAAATATTTTTGAACTTTGAACTTTAAGATATTTCATCTGACTCTTCTTGCTTAAACCATTGAGTTTGAACAATTTTGAAACTCTAGCTTTTTCACCTGACTTTGCTTGTGAATTAATTTAATATTTTTCAATTTTCACTTCGCTTTGAATATTTTTTGAGAAATTTTTGGTTTTGTTTATTGTTGTTGCTTTTGAATATTCATTTCAAGATGAATGATAAAGAAGTACAATTTCCACCGTTGCCTGAGTTTGCTGAAACTTCAGCAAGTATTGTTACTAAACTAGTTCATGCTGAAACCAGTAGGCAAAACGTTAGTGATGATATGGGTTCATTCTTTCCTGAACACATAGTTTGTAATAGTACTCATGCTACTACAGTACATTCATTTAATACCATGAACGTTCAACTCAATGAACAATTGAAGAAACATTTACCTTCAACTTCGAAACTACCTGATCTTAAAAGGAGTAAGATAACTTTTGATGGAAGTACTTGTGTTAGAGAATTCATTACTCAAGTAGAAGAATACTTTCTATTTAAGAATTTTGATGAAAACTTTTTAGTTGGTTCTTTTTCTGACTTACTTTCCGGCGTTGCAGTGAAGTGGTTTCGCAGTATTCGTATTAAGATTTCATCTTGGTCAGCACTTAAAGTTGCGTTGCTGAATCGCTTTGATAAACCTGAATTCGACTATCACCTCGAATATGAAATGCGTACGCGCAAGCAAAAACTTAAAGAATCTCTTCCAGATTTTATAACTGAAATATTAGATATGTCAAGTCGTTTAGTAAATCCAATTTCAGAACAAATTTTGATAATAATTATTAAAAATAATATGCTTTCTGCATATACACCTTTCCTCTTCGGGAAAAGTATTGATTCAATTGATCAGTTTATAAACATTGCAAAGGAGTTGGAAACTTTAGTTAACCGTCGAACAGACAAACCACGCGTTCATGCAGTGGACATTAATAATAAACCTTCTTGTTTGAAGTGTCGTTCAACCGACCATACTTACAAAACATGCACCGTTATACCCGGTCCTGTTTGTTTTAAATGCCACAAGGTGGGCGTAATTACAAAGAATTGTGATGTCTGTCTGACAGATGCTAACAAGATTAATTGTTCAAAAAACTTGTAAGGCATCGGGCCCAATTTTTTGATAAAAATTTAGGTGACCCGATTAGGAATGTTAGGAGTTATAAACCTGATGACAATACTTGTAGGAAAGAATTTTCGGATTGGCTCGATTACTTAAAAACTTTCTTTACCATTTATAGGGCTGCTCCCGTTTTAGTTGTTAGAAATGAAGACACCCGACCATTTTTGAAATTTTCAATTAACAATGAAAACTTTTCTGGACTTTTAGACAGTGGTTCTAGTAGTTGTGTTTTAGGTGCGAATCAGCATTTACATTTTACTAGCTTGGGATTTCCTATTGAATTTAAAGATAGCTCGGCTTATACAGCTGATGGCTCTTCAAGAAAAGTTATTGGAGCTATGCGATTACCTGTAACTATAGATAACGTTTGTAAAGTTATTAACTTTTTGATAATTCCATCTTTTGATATACCATTTATATTGGGATTTGACTTTTGGTTAGAGTTTAACTTAGCTAAAGACTTATGGAAAAATATTGAGTATATTCATGATGATAAACCACAAGTTTGTGCGATTACTTCTGCAGTTGAACTTAATTCTTCTGAGAAACAAAAATTAGATGAAACTATTGCTTTGTTTGAAGATATATCTTATGAGAAAAGTGGATTAGGTATTACGACACTTGTTGAACACAAAATTAATATTACTGGTGAACCATTTAAATGTAGATATTGGCCTTTGAGTCCTGCTAAACAAAAAGAACTTTATGATGAAGTTGAAGTTCTATTAAAAGAAAATATTATACAACCTTCTAAATCTCCTTGGTGCTCTCCTGTTTTAGCTGTCAATAAAAAAGATGGTGGAACGAGATTATGTTTAGATTCGAGACGTTTGAATTCTATGACCGTCAAAGATTCTTATCCTTTACCTTATCCTTCTAGGATACTTGATAGCCTTCGTGGAGCTAAGTACATTAGTACTATCGATCTTTCTAAAGCTTTTAATCAAATATTACTTGAAAAATCGTCGAGAGAAAAGACTGCTTTTGTCATTCCCGGAAAAGGTTTGTTCGAATTCGTTAGAATGCCGTTTGGATTAACAAATGCACCTGCTGAGTTGCAAAGATTAGTAGATAAATTGTTTGGACCTGAATTTGATGGCGTTTTATACAAGTTCTTGGATGATGTGATTTTAATAAGTACATCCCTGGAAATTCATTTAGAATACCTACGTAAAATTTATAATATACTTAAAGATGCTGGTTTGACAGTTAATCTTAAAAAGTGTGAATTTTGTAAAGAAAGACTTCGTTATCTTGGTTATGTAGTGGACAGTAATGGTTTACACACTGATCCTGCTAAGTTAAAAGCTATTGAGAATTTTCCTCGTCCTGAAACATTGAAACAATTAAGAAGTTTCATTGGACTTTGTTCATATTATCGTAGATTCATTGATAAATTTGCAGATATTGCATCCCCTTTGACTAAGTTAACTTCTGGTAGTAAGAAAACTAAATATAATTTTATTTGGAATGATGAAGCTGAACAGGCATTTAAAGATTTAAAACAATCATTAATTACTTCACCTGTTTTACAGTGTCCTAATTTTGAAAAACCTTTCTTTTTACATTGCGATGCAAGCGGAGTAGGAATTGGAAGTTCTTTATGTCAAGAAGATGAAAATGGTGAACAACATCCTGTTGCTTATTATTCTAGATCACTTAATAAATGTGAGCGAAATTATAGTACAACTGAACGTGAACTATTAGCTGTTTTAGATTCTATTGAACATTTTAGACCTTATGTCGAAGGAATGAAATTTACAGTAATTACTGATCATTCTAGTTTAAAGTGGCTTTTAAAACTTAATAATCCTAGTGGACGTTTAGCACGTTGGGCTGCTCGAATTTCCCAATTTACTTTTGATATTATTCATAAAAAAGGATCATTACACCTTGTTCCAGACGCTTTGTCTAGAATTTATGTAAATTCAATTCTCATTTCCCCTATTAACGTTATTAACCCTGACGAAGATATAGAAGACCCTTGGTATAGAAAAATATTTATTAATTGTCAGAAATTTCCTAGTAGAATGAAAAACTTTAGAGTAGAAGATAATACCTTGTATAGATATTGTAAAAATAAATATGATGCAAACAGTCGTTTGAATTGGAAAATAGTTATACCTAAAGAACATATTTTAGATACTATTCGTTCTAATCATGATGATGTTAATTCTGGACATCTTGGAATTCATAAAACTTTAGCAAAAATAAAACAACATTATTTTTGGAAAGGAATGTTTGGTGATATTCAAAAATATATTACAACTTGTGATATTTGTAAAGCTTATAAACATTCAAACTTTGCTCCTTATGGTAACATGGTTAACCCTAAAAAAGTTGAACAACCTATGGTTATGTTATCTATTGATATTATAGGAATTTTACCTAAATCTTATTCTGGTCATAAATATATTCTTTCAGTAGTTGATGTTTTTACTAAATATTGTTGGATTTTTCCCATGATTAATGCTACAACTAAGGTTATTTCTAAACTTCTTGAAAAAGAGATATTTCTTAAATTTGGTGTGCCAAAGATAATAGTTGCTGATAATGGAAGTCAATTCATTTCTAAGAATTTTGTAGATTTTCTTAAAAGTTTTAACATTACTAAAATATTTTACAATACACTTTATACTCCACAAAATAATCCCATTGAAAGGTATAATAAGACAATTGAAACATGTATATCTTGTTTTGTTAAAAATGATCATAGAACTTGGTCTACATTTTTGTCCAATGTTCAATTAGCTTTGAATAGTAGTGTGAATCTTGCTACAGAATACACTCCTAACTTTTTAATGTTCGGTAGAGAACTAATTTTTGATGCATCTTTACATCGTTTTAGTAAATCTTTTGATAATTTAGATCAACTTGAGTTTGGTACTCGTGAGTCTTTTGCTCATTCTTTGAATTCACTTAGTGAAACTTTTGTTAAAGTTCAAGCTTATCTTTTGAAAGCTTATAAGCGTAATGCTATTTATTATAACAGAGGGCGGAAAGTCATTTCTTTTGATGTTGGTGATGTAGTATGGCGAAGAAGTTTTGTTAAATCTAATGCACCTGCATATTTTTCGGCTAAACTTGCACCTAAGTTTGTAAAGTGCGAAATTGTAGAGAAAATTTCACCTAACGTTTATGTTCTGAAACAAGTAAATAAAACAACAACTGGACGTTACCATATTAAAGATATTATTAAATATTAAAATCATATAATTTTCTTATATTAACTTTGGTTACAAACTTTGTTTAGTTTTGTCTTGATGTTTTGTATGGGGAGATCCTCTTGAATGTGAAGGATGAGGTATGATGAATGGAAGAGTTGAGGATTATGAATGGTGAATCTGAAAGGAAACTCATAATAATGTATTAAAGTTCAATTCTAAATATTCTAAAGATTAACTTAGGTCAGTCAAATCAATTCATTAATTTTAATTCATTAATTTCAATTCATGTTAGTACATTTTTGGAAAGTTTTATTCTTAATTAACTTAAATACTTTTCACTAAACATTTTAGTTGCCATTCTGCAATTACCAATTTTAATTTTAAACGTCAAAAGATCTTATTGTACATTTTGTATATTTTTCAATTTTTGAGAAAACTTTAACTTTTCTTTATAGTTAATTTAAAAGTTTTCTAACTTTTCTTTTTACACAAATTGGTATGCATCCCACATAACCATTTGTAACTTTGACAAATAGTTTTTGCTGGTCTGTTTCAATTTGTAAACTTAAATTTTTGCACATAGTATATTATAATTTAGAAAGGTGTTTTGTTTTGTGAAACATTTTTGTTTTATGTTGTGTTCAATATAGATTAAGAACTCGGACGTGACAATTTAGAGATATCTCATACAACTTTACCCGGATTTACTTCTCGGATTTGATATTTTGGGCTTTTGACTCAAATAAACTTTTTAGGTACTTTCACCTATTCTTTTTATAAGGATATAGACGCTTTTGTTCCATAGACTTATTTATTTGTTATTGTGTTCGGAATGTCGGTGGTGTTAGGCCGGTCACAATATACAATTTAGACTGTTGTTTTCCCAACAAGTTTTTATAGCTTTTTAGTGCTCGGAAAGTCGGTAGGGTTGAGCCGATCACTATATAAGTTTATTTTCTCCGCTCTTGAGAGAATGTTTTCTGATTTAGGAAGAAGTTGAACTCTTGAACTTTCGTTCATGCGCTTTTCAAAGGCGAATTTAATCACTTAAAGTGAATTATTTAGTCGGCAGCGTAAGCTTAACCGAATTACACTTTATAACTATTCAGTTATATTTGTTAGTTTAGAGGTTTCTTGACGTTAGAGTTGGTAGCGTTTGTGCTTAACCATACTTTTAATAATGTTAAGAAAGGAAGTTATGGATTGTTAGTAGTAGACAACAAGTCAGTGGCTGTTGCCTAACTGTACTTTGGTATATTTTGAGTAAGCTTTTGGAATGAGTATTACTGTTGGTTATTATTATTAAAATATCTTTAGATTTGAGTTTAGAAACTTGAAGTTTTGAATTTTGTAGTCTTTAAGGAATCTTAGACAGCGGCTAAGATGCTTAACTGTTCTATGGAGGTTAGAATTATAAAGTTTTGTTTTATCAAAACAGTTGAGGTTTTGAGTATTAGTAAGTAAACATTATTGTTTATTAGCTTTGGATTTTAGTTGAGTTTTGTCTCAAGTTTTCTTTATAGTCGCTTTGGACTTGTAACTTTTTGGGATTCGTCTCAAAATAAAAGAAAGTATCTTTCTTTTATTTTTTTTGGGGAAGTATGTATTGTAACGTAGGTTTTACACGTTACAGATTTTTATGAATTCCTTAATATTTATTTGCAGTTTTTGACAGAACGGGCGATGTGAGACGCCGATATTTTGTTATTTCCTTATCTAGTTGAATGGGCGATGTGAGACGCCAAAACGTCTTTATTGTTTATCAAAAAAATTCGTTTGTAGTTGACAGTTTTTGGTTTGACTTTGACAGGAGTTGGTTTTATTTGTGAAGTGGGAGAATCATTTTTAGTTCACTTTCCGTTTATCTTTGCATCTGACAAGATGATTTTTTTATTAGAATTTTAAAATCTTTTTGCATCATGGCTTTTTAAAGCCCAAACTTTATTTAAATCCGTTAAATGGATTAAATTATTGGTGAGTATTATGTCAGATCATGGATTTATATCCGATCGGTGATTTTGATCAAAAACGTGGTATTTGTTTGCGACGCGATTTCATTTGTTTTATCTTGTTTTAGGGAATCATGACCTGAATCTTCCATATAATACTTTAAAAAGGATGAAATCATTCCAAATTAAGAAAACGGTGAGATTTTTTGGTTATTTTTCTGTGAAATCAACATGGTCTATTTTTAGAACACCAAATGTTAATCAAAGCAATTTATTTTCCTTGCAGCCGTCATCAAGGCGTTTTCTTTCAAGTTTTTCTTAGGGTTTTTCTTTCAAGTTTTTCTTACGTTTTCTTTCAAGTTTAAATTTTTCTTAGACAGTTTTCTTAAGCAGTTTTTCTTAAGAGTTTTCTAGTTTCTCTTTTTCATTACAAGCTTTTCTTTAATGATTAGAAGCTTTCTTTAAAAGCTTTCTTTTCTTTGCACATTCCTTGCAAAGGAATGTAACTTCAACAAGATGAGCTGAGGTCCGGCCTTTCTTCAGGGAACGCAGCTAAGAAATTCATATTATTAAAAGCTATTATTATTTAAACTAATCTTATAGTGCAAAAATGACAGATTCAAAAAATGACAGATTCAAAAAATGACATAGATTCAAAAATGATATAGATTCAAAAATGACATAGATTCAAAAAGATAATCACATATTAGACATTATAAATTTAAATTAAGATCAAGATTTTAGCTTTACCAAATTGATGTACTTAGAAGCCCAGTTTTTCCAAATTAAAAATATTTATTTCCCCAAACAAACCAAATTTTATTTTTTAGACTATAATAATCCCCTGCCATTGTGATTAAAGGTCAACGCTAGCTGAACTATTCCGGTAATTTTTATGTTCTTTATTTCTAACTTTAATCGTTGGAACAGGCGCTCGATATAATTATACAAATATGGCCAACGAGACACTTTTCATACTATTCATTATTTTCATTCTTTAAATATTACAATTGCCCCTCAATTATATTACAACTCCAACTATAGTTTCGATCACCGACATCCGGTGAACTTTTTCAAAGAGTGAAAACAGATCCCGACGCGCGTGCAGCTGCGTCCTGCTTAGCACCCTATAGATCTATCGTATCGATAGGAGTATCCGATTTAATTAAACGTGAGTATTCCCATATAAATAAAACAAAAAACCATCACTCTGCTTTATATACTCTTTGGTTACTGTTTTTTAAAAATACATTTTATCCTGCACCGCCCTGCAACTGTTAAAACTCAGTATAATTTGTATTCTAGTTGTAAAACCAGTCTATTTCGTAGAACAAGTTCCATTCAAACAAAAAGTCACAGAAAAAAGGTTGCTAATACTTTTAACATCTATCAAGCAGTTTTTATTATCCTTATAGAGATATTCGACACGATAAAAACTGCTTTTGATGTTGTTAATGTTTATTAACAGGTTTTCTGTTATAAGTAACTGAACTGAACGAACGTTCAATGTGTTGCTAGCTTCACTATTAGGGAGATATCAAGCTAGCCTAAATTTAAGCTAAGTAGGTGCGAGGCAAATGAAATGCACAAAGGAGTACAAATTACATGATTACATTTACAATGTTATATAAACTAATCTCTGGGATTTAGTCCCAACTGCTGTGCCAATTAAGCTACAGAAGTCTCTGCATTACCCTCATAATCAGCATAAGCAGATGGGAAGGAAACCCAGAGATTGCTTATATGCAGGTTCATGTCCTGCCAGAGGTTATATATTTTTTACTGTCTATGCATTAAAAGTATTAAGAGTGTTGTCTTCTTTTTTCAAACTCAATTCATAATACGATAGAAACTAACAAAACACTCTTTAACTACAATAGGTTTATTAATTGTTTTAGTGTTTTATGCATAATACAGATAGAACATATCACTCTGTTGGATTTGAGTTGTTTCTTGGTCATCGCCACATGGGATTTGTAAATTGAATTCAGATATTGTTGTGGTAGGACTCCACTGCAGAGTCCGACTGGGGAAGTACCACACCTTTGTCAGTTATTCAACCGCCAAGCAGTAGTGTGCAAGCATTACTGTGTTCCGGTTTGAAGGGCAATGTTACCAGGTGAATTACTGGGCATGATGAGATTTAACATCTAATATCTCAGGGTGACGAGCTCAGTGCAGTGCGGCGCAGGATTGTGTTCGCAAGTTCACAATTCTGGCACTGATACTGTTAGTGGCCGGCGTGACGCTTACCACCAGGCGAACGTCTTGCTCGGCTCGTCACATGAATGTATTAAAAAAAAAAAATGTAAAATAAGTTCAAGCATGCATTAATCTATTCACATTTTTGCTATATTATTGGACAAATGTTATCTATATGATACGCTTTATGACTATAGCTGTGGTGCTTACAATAAATATCAGTTATTTAAAATGTGTATGTACATTTCTTGTAGTTAGATAAATATTGTTTTTCATTGTAAGATATTTTGCGAGTATTTTTGTGAGCTTGTAAAGCCTTGGAGTATTTTTGTTGTAGCATTAACTGAACTTGCTTTGCTTAAAACTTTTTGCCGTCCTTGATGCAGAAATATTGTAGTAAACAAAGGGATACATATAGTTTTAATCTAGTCTGATCATTTTCGAGGGTAGTGCAATAGAATAGGCTAGATGACTGGGTTTTTTTTTATTGTCTTATTAAAATGTGGCCCATATATCTAGCTGATTAATTAAAACAAAATGAAAATCTGATTAAAAATAAGCAACTTATAAGCATTTTAATATCATGCTAGACAGAGAGAAGAAACAGCAAATCGTGACGTCACTTCTCTGTACGCCATATAAATTATATTCTGACAAGTAAGGCGAGACGTCATTTTTTGTTTTGTGGGAAAGAGACAGAGTTGTCTCTAACAAAAACTTTAAACGCTCAGATATCAGAACATTATTAACCGATTTAAATTATTTTTTCAATAAACATACTATATTTACTTAAATTCTTCATCAAAGCTATTGGTTTCAACGATATAAACATCAGTCATCTACCCTATTGTACATCACTAATAGCTACAACTTAAATTTAAAGGGTCACATATAACACTGAAATTTAATAGGCCTTGATGGTTATGGCTAATGTTGGAGTTAATAAATATGTGAATCAATTTGTAGTTAACTTCCTATTTTAATATGATATCTGCTTACAATATAGGTAACTGTAATATCAATATAGTAGAGAAATATTATCATGAAAGCTTGACTTCACTTTGTCAGTTTAATTGCAATTTGGATCAGTCTGAATGAATGGTAAACAATGGAAATGCCAAGGTTCAGCCGTGACATTGAGTACAATGGCCTATGCATGAAATATGGTTTTAATTATTTATCGAAACCCACAGTTGGTAGTTAGAACAAACCATTATTAAACTACAGAATATCAATAGCGCTTAATGAATTTAAATGTCTCTACTACCTAATTGGAATTCAACCAGAGTTCAAACACCTGTGTAATCTTATTAAAACCACAAGAGGCGTTACGAATGTTGTCTATTTCCCTTACAAGGTCATTTAAACAAACAATAAGTAAGGTAAAGAAAGGAGATGTCTCATCGCGTTAGGAACAAAGTTCAACACGCAAAAAGGATAATTCGCGCCAGTGAACATTGTATGTAAACAGTTGAACTTATGAACCGACGTTTGAATAGAACAAAAACATTGAATACCTGAGTCGAGACTTCTGTCAGCTCCTCCAGTCATTTTGGTTAAATTCCGCAGCAAGGGGGGCAGTCAACACGGCGAGCGGGCCTCGCGCTCGTCTCCTGGTCGTGCACCACCACAATCCACGCAGCAATTATAAAAAGAACCCAATTTCAATGTCACAAAGGTAACACGAGGGTACGGACAGCCACACGGCCGAACTGACGGCTACCGCGCTCGCACTCACACTGATCTCTACGCATTAATAACTGAACAGCATTTACCTTCTCCCTCATGGTAATTCGTTTCTTCGTGTATATGTCCTTCTTTTTCAGCCATATTCGATATATTTATTTATTACTACTGGGCGACAAAACTTGACTGAACATAGCGACATGAATTTTTTTCCAACACGACGCAGTTTGACAACTCTTGAAAGAAAAGTCGTGTCATTTGTCATAATATTGTAAAACTTGATGACAGGTAAAAAAAAACAAGCAAGAAAGTCATCGTTTTTGAGGCAAAATTATTGTGTTTTTATTTTAGTCTCCCTTATTACTTATTTGTGCAACCATTCTATATTTATTTACAAAATTCTTAAATCTATCTTTTCAGCACGTATTCACAACTCAATCCAAAGAGAATTTTATGCCTACGGAGACCGACTCAATCGGAAATGATTCCGTTCGGCAGGGGTATTCACAACTCAATAGGAAAGGTTTCCGTTCGGATCCTCATTCTCCGTCTCTGTTATCCTGAATGTAGATGACTGGGACGGATAATGGAAACCAAACGGAAAACTCACTAATAGTTTTTTTTATCTTCTTTTACTATTTGGAGGATTTAGCTCAAAGAGAAGAGTAATATATTGGATTTACCTCCTCTTTCTCCGAAGATTCTTAATTTTTTCGAGATTATCGGCATCGGTTACTTTTGCAAGTTATATCAAATCAGGGGGGGGGGGGAGGGGCATATGCCCCTCAAATCAAACGGCCACCCTAATTTTACTACCTGTGCTATCCTTCACAGTACCCTTAGTACAACATTTGACAAAACGGAAACTATGACAGTTTTCGAGATAACGCAAAACCAACAGTTTTCAATCAATTCGGTAGTATGAGCGTCAAAAGTTTACACGATATCGTTAAACGAGAGCTCGATGAATGAACGGGAAAGAACGTTAATTCTTCTCTTTTACACACCATAGTAAATATAGGGACAGCCATATACCGCCATTTTTCATCCGTTTGACGTTTTGAATTTCGTTTTCTTTCATATCCTAAGAATCTTCAGCCCTTATAAGATTATAACTATAAATTTCTTTGTATTATAAGATAGGTACTTCTCTTTGATTTTCAGCGTTCTAATATTGTTTTGACATGAGGACTAGTTTTTCTCAATTTTTCTCGAAGATCGCCATGTGACATATCGAGAGATAGAGCTTAGTTTTTCTTATATGAAAAAACGTTTGTACGTAAGAAAAATGGTTGGAGAGTAAAGATTGATAATTCGTAAAGGAATGTGAATTTTTTTTTCTTTGTTATTGGCATCGCACGTTGTGCATTCTGCTAGTGTCAGGTATATGAATTTTCAAGTTTTAATAGTATAATGAAGTCAAATATGTCATGAAATCACAGTCTCACACGAAATTAGTTATAGTCGACTCCAAGTCATGCCCTAGTAAAGTTGTGGCGACTTTACTATGAGCTTCTAAAGAGTTGTATATCACGAGTTATATATCAAAGAGTTGTATATCACTTGCCCACACTCGTGCATGTAATTCAACACTCAATTAATAAAACACCACCATTTTTAATCATTAATTCGCGAAAAAACACAAGTTTAAGAAAATAATAGAATGCAACGACATGATTTTTCCGTGTTCCCACCAAAAATCCGATAACGGATTTACAGAGTTTTGGCGGGAACACGGAAAAATCATGTCATTGCATTCTACTATTTTCTTAAACTTAATTTTTTCGCGAAATAATGATTAAAAATGGTGGTGTATTATTCATTGAGAATGTGGGCAAGTGATATAAAGTGGTGAAACCTGTCTTTACGTGCAGCGACAACGATAAGATAAATGGACGGGAAATAAGCGGACGGATTTTGAAAACTATATGTTGAGCGCCGGCTCTCCACTCGCTTCAGTCAAACTCTGCCTTTGCGACATGCGAGCCGTTCGATACGACAATACAAAACTTCTAATACATGTACATGTGCTCTCTTTTTGTCATGCAGTAATTAGATTCGCTATCTCTGTTTTCCGGCAAATGTAGCTAGGTTTGCTTGATTGTGTTGTCTTGTTAATTTTGATCGATTTGCAAGCGCTGGGCCCGTCCATTCCATTATCACCGTCCTGTTTTCGTGTTGTTTTCAAAACTCCGTAGAAGCTCATAGTAAAGTCGCCACAACTTTACTAGGGCATGACTTTGACTCGATTATGACTGGTTTCGTATGATGTGATTTCATGACTAGATTTTTATAAGAGTAACTTGAAAATTCATAAACTTGACACTGGTAGAATGCACAACGTGCGATGCCAATAAATAAGAAAAAAAAAAATGGGTGTCAAATTACGAGAAAGAAAATCTGAAATCCTGAAAATTTGTTTGATTGAGTAAAATAAAAAAAACAGATTAAAAACTTTAATTAAAATAATCTTTTGCAAAGCATAATGCAGGTAATTTTTGTGTAAATTATACTTCTTATACAGTGTATACATGAGCTGCGTTGTGTTGTGTATGATAAAACCAATGTTTATTTTTAGAACCCTAATGAAGATACGGAGTGGAACGATGTCCTCAGAGCCAAAGGAATCATTCCTCCCAAAGAGACAGAGGTCTCGGAGGATCAGATTGTTGATATGATCGAGCAGACTATCGCACAGAAACAGGCTGACAGTAAGTACGGGCCAAGGCTACGCTACTCAAATTGTAGGTTAGGAAAACACCTGTGGACAATTTTTGCCATTATTGTGTACACTGTCATTATTTTTTTAGCAAATATACAATCATAATCTAATACTATCGTTCCCCAAAGAGCTTGTCTTATGTACTTCAGTTCAATAACAAGAAAACACCAACTACTAAAGTTCTTTTTTTTCCAGAGGACAAACAACTATCAGAGCTAGATTTAGATGGTCTCGATGAACTCGAAGACTCTGAAGACGAGGCAGTAATTGAGGAATACAGAAGGAAAAGGATAGCGGAGCTAAAGCGACTGTCAGAAAAGCCTCGTTTTGGAGAAGTCAGAGAGGTTTCGGGACAGGACTATGTACAAGAAGTCAATAAGGCTGGAGAGGGCATTTGGGTTGTTATTCACTTGTATAAACAAGGGTAAGTTGTTTGGAGCTTTCTAAATTGTATATTGTGACTACAATGTAGACAATCTTATCTGAAACAATGTCTTCTTTTCTAAAACAAACTGTTAAAAACACTGCACTGCACTGTTCAAGTCTTGGTGGCAACACTTAAAATTTTTTTCATTGATTAATGTAATTTTTTGACAAATAGATTTTCGGTGTTATTAATGCATGGCCAGTAAAAAAATTAAGACATGTGGCAGGACTTGAAACTGCGTACAAGAAACCTACCAGGTTTCCGTCCCAACTGATTTGCCAATTATTAAGCTACAGAAGTCGCAGTGATACATACCTGCCATAATTCTCCAACTGTATACAATACTATTACTGGGACCTGGGTATGTCCTAAAACTGCATCCAGAACCACCGGAGGATGGGCAGCAGCGTCTTCTTAGTTAACGGTGGTATCACACTGCAATCCCCAAGCCGCCTGCCAAGCATGGGGAATTCGGCAACCCCTCCCTATTAGGGGGAGGCCTTCGTCCAGCAGTGGACGTCTTCCGGCTGTTGATGTGATGTTGATGTGATACAATACTATTATATAGATTTTCTGGCATCAGCATCAATCTTATCAACTTTGCAATAATCCACTTTTAGCTTTTTTCACAAAAGGACAACAGTATCACACCTTATAAACAGAGAAAGTAACAATAGAAAATATTTACTCGAGATACACTATCTACTGTCTGACATGATACCTAATTTCCAGCATCCAACAATGCGCGCTCATCAACCAACACATGCGCCAGCTTGCCGCTCAGTACCCGTACACCAAGTTCTTGAAGGCAATTGCTCAGACATGCATCCCAAACTTCCCTGAGAGAAATCTGCCCAGTGTGTTTGTGTACTTTGAAGGTGATATGAAGAAGCAGTTTATTGGACCACATGAGTTGCGAGGAACGGCACTCTCTTGTGATGGTAAAATTATTTTTCTTAGCTGTTTGGACCCATTTATTGGTATTACTATAGATATCCGACCGGCGTGCGGGAAAATTTGCCCTCTAGAATATAATATCGAAATTATAACATCATGTTTTTTTTCCAAAAAAACAAATACAAAGTTGGTTCTGGCACTTTGTTTGGTGCTGCCTTGGCTCAAGGTCCCGACAAGACCCCTTCTCTCAAATCATAATTAAAATCAGGTACAGGATGTCTATAGCCAACCCCAATTTTCAACATTAACATAGTTGCACGTAACCAAATTTTACAAAATGCTCATTTCAGTTTTCCTTTAGGACATGCCTTCTCCACCTGTATCCATCAGACTTGTTACTTACGTACTTGATTTTCTTTTCCAGAATTCGAATACATCCT
The DNA here is from genome assembly GCA_905404285.2 of Erannis defoliaria. Taxonomy (NCBI): domain Eukaryota; kingdom Metazoa; phylum Arthropoda; class Insecta; order Lepidoptera; family Geometridae; genus Erannis; species Erannis defoliaria. The sequence goes on along the minus strand of FR990085.1, from coordinate 16,584,501 downwards.
TGGAAAAGTCGGCGCTGTCGATACAAAAATCACAGAAGACCCCAAGCCCAAAATCAAAGACAAAATGTTCCAAGACCTCGGGTCTAACGACTGGTGATACTTGGAGAAAATTAATGTAATGAAATTTGGACTGATTGAGCTTGGAGCGGGTATCTTGGTGCTTATGTTGCTAATTATTTATTATGCTGTTCTTTTACCTTCTCTATTTCACTGCCGAGCAATAGGTAGTGTCTTCTAAAGTATTAAAGATCAATCACAATGTTTCAGTGTACCAAATTTTTATTTTAAAAGTAAATTATCTAGTATTCAATGCATTTTTCTGTTTGGTATGAATGTGATAAGATTATTGTATAAATAAAACAAGAGTATTTTACAATTTCAGATGTTTATTTCTTGTAGGTTTAGTTCACTATTGTAACTTTCCTGAAGCACAGATAAAAGATAACTAACTATGTTGCCATATTTTATATGACTTTCACAGTTTAATTAAACAATCTGCAAATACCCGACTATCAATCAATATCGTTAAATGAAAGATTATAATCATTATTTCAAGGCATGAGATAATAAATGGGATCCAAAACAGTTTTCCCTTGTGGAAACTTAAATAGTGTAAGCAACCAGTTGCAACACAAACGTGGGGCTAGATAACTGAATACCTTATTAATTTACATTTACATAGATCATAAGGTATCTTTTAAGACATTCCTTTTCAACAAAAATATTAAGTGTATTAATCAAGTAACTATTATACATATTTGATGTTCATCTGTTCGAATTGATCACAAGGTGTTACTTAGGAAATTACTTTTCAACAACAATATGAATTGAAGCTTCTATTTGATATCCGTTCTTCGTGTTCCTTCTGCTGAGTGGATTCAGCAACCTCTCATCATATTGATGGTAGTGACGCATTTAGTGAGGCAGGGCTCCACGGGGTGCCTCGACTGGACGCCCAGCTCGAACACCCGCATGAGGAGCCGCGCGGCGTGCTCCTGCATGCCGCTCAGCAGGTCCGGGAGCGAGTCCAGCGCCGACTGCGTCACTTCAGGCAGGTTGGACTCCAGGCACTCGAGGATCGCTTGCAGCCCTGGGGAATGAGAGATGATCTATGGTGTATTTATCATGCAGTAATTACCGTATCATCATACAGGGCTGAACACTCAATATTTGTCTACACAATCGAAACAATATCGGTCAACAAGTAAATAAAGTTAAGTAGTGCGATGTGATAGTATAGCTTGAACGGTAATTCATCTGAACTTGACAACCCAACACAATTTAGTATAAAACACAGTTTTCAAATCCAATTCAAACTCGACCTCCATCTGCAGGTCGCTTGCGTTTCGGGTATTCTTTACCAATCGAATGTTTATAGGGCTGACTACCAGCAGGGCTAGCATGCGCACCGCGAGAAAAAAATGTCGTGTCTTTATGTTGTGAGAAAACGAGACAGACTTATATAGAGTCGTAGCCTTGTCCTGTTTTTAAGAATCGAGAAAATTCGAAACGAGACGAAGCGACGTTGATTGAAGGACGATGTCAAAGAAAGGATGGGAAGTGCTTTGATTGGTTTGTCTACCCAGATCAAGTAGCGAGTGGATGGGTTCCTTCTAGGCAAGCCTGCTCCAACATAGACTGCATCTTCGCTTAACATCAGGCGAGATGGCAGTCAAACGCAAGCCTACAACAAAAAAAAAAGTATAGCCCTGGTTGAAAACTGGGAGATTAGACACGCGTCCACCTCGTGTATACGTGTGTACGTACCGGGCGTGGTGTCGGTGACGCAGGGCAGCAGCTTGGCGAGCAGCGCGAGCGCGGTGGTGCGCAGCGGCGCGCTCGGCGACGCGGCGAGCGGCGCCGTACACCGCAGCACGGCGCCCGCGCACGCCGCGCCGCCCCACCCGCCGCCGCGCCGCGTGCCCCACGCCTCCACCTCCTGTGTACACACACATACATATACAAGTCATTAATCACGCAATCTGATCAGGTGGACCAGGTCCAGGAAGGACCTGGACTACTTCAGTGTGTGTAACAGTATAGTTCGAAATAATATTGCCGGTAGCAATATTGTCGCGGCTTGTCAGGCCTGTAGACGAGTGATGTGACAGAGCGAGTGTAAGAGTACGTCACCTGCAGGTGCCAGTGAAGGTTCTCGGGCGTGTCGGTGCGGCGCTGCAGCGCGAGCAGCGCGTGCGGCGGCGGCGCGGCGGACGCGGGCGCGGCCGTGTCCGACGTCTGCAGCGCGCTCAGCGCCGGGATTGACCTGCGGGTGCGCCGGTTATCTCATCTGCCCCCTCTACTGGCTACACCAATACATACGCAATGGCAACATCTAATATTATTAACAGATCTTCTGATTTGGCTCGCACCATCAGTGAGAGAGAGAGAGACAGAAGGATATAATATGTTTACTTCATTTTTGCTACATAAATTAACCGTCGGCGTTGTAAAAGTTTTAGATGCATCTTGAGAAATAATAATAATTGACACACATAATAACACATACACTTCACATACATCATTTCTACATTGATTTATATATTTTTAACCTTTCGTGCCCATACCCACTGAATAATAATAAACCACTTTATTACACCTGATTTTCTCCAAAATTAAACTTTTGTATACAGGCTGACTGGTGAAATATTTTGCGAATGAGGGACAGAGTCACATTAAAGTTTTTTTTAACTGAAAAGTTTAAAGCTATTTGGACAGTGTAACGTTATACTGCGCCAGCGCAGTGTCGCGAGCGTGCCACGCTCTGGAAGCCCTCCCTCCACCAGTATACATACTGCACGATGTGTTGGTGCGCGTGCAGCAGCGCGGCGGCGCGCTGCGGGCGGCACGCGAGGTAGCGCCGCAGCAGCGCCGCCACGCGGTGCGCCAGCGCAGTGTCGCGAGCGCCGCCCGCCGCGCGCGCCAGGTTCAGGAAGCACTCCAGGATGCTCTCCAGGTCCTCGCTGCAATGAAATCTCATTTTACCCCACTCTCACACACTATAATAACGACGTGTAAAAAGGACGGGCCTGTGTGGCTGCTCGGCGGCGGTATAGGTATATTCCTGTCCGGGAAAGCACATGAGAGACACTCGTAGTCAACTGTAGGTACAGTATAATAACGAGGAGATGGCAATTTACATAAAACAATACTTCGGACGGTAAAACAAGCGCGCCGGTGTCGCAGGAGAGAGTCCTTGCTCACGGAACGGCGCGGGGCGAGGTGCGCGGTACAGACGTATTTAAAAAAATATGTTATAAGTCTATTGACAGGCTACAGGCAACACATTTTGAGCACGTTTCACATACTAATTACGTATTAATTCACGACCACATAATTATAACAATTAAAAAAGTATAAAACACACGGCAGTACAAACGTTATAAATAAGTTGAAAATGTAGGCAACACGTGCTGTTGGCCTTCGCACCGTCAAGCGCGTGACTTGACGCTGGCGTCATAACGATTCGATTTTTATTAGATAAATATTCAGGATATTTTTTTTACATTCATATTCGGAACAAGGATCGAGTACCGAACACTTCTTCAATAGTAAAACATTTTACAATTCATCCTGTATAACAGTCCTTTCTTACTGACCTCGTGTCGTCAGCGAACAGCTCGTCGTCCGGCAGCGCCTCGATGGAGGACAGCAGGTACTGGTGGTGCTTGGCGTGCAGCGGCATGGTGCCGCGCAGCAGCGCCGCCGCGAGCGGCAGGGCGCGTGCGCCCGCGCCGCGCACGCGCGCCCACACGGACCGGATGCCGGCCTCCATGCGCCACACCCTGCCAGGGGGACACCGGCTGCTTACTCACACACAACTTACAAAAAATTACAAAGAGTTATAACTTAAGAGCCTTCAATGGAGCGTTGCCGAGAAGATTCATAGACTATTTTTATCACATCTGTCTCCGTCATTCTTAAGGTGTATGGGAAGGAGAAAACGCATAAACAAGGTGTTTTTGGGAACGTTTTATGGCAAAAATACAACATGTGAAGCTATGAAATTAATATATAGTGTAACACATATCATGAAGTTTTATGTAGACCCCGACTACGAGATCCAAATGTTTAAAATTAGTTATAGTTAGCACTCGGAATTACTTCGAAGTACCAATATTTTAGATGCCGGTGTTATCGGTTTGCCAAATCGGTTTAGTACCAAACTCAGCACAGTTATTCTCATAGTTCGTACTTTTCATAGTAAGGATCAGTAATTAATAAAAAGGATTTTGAACGTAAAACTGATTTGCGCCTACTAAAACGTAACATTTCACGATCGTGTTTTGCTCGTAAAATAATAACAGGCTCTACCATTGGCACTATACCTACCGTTCCATGAGGTCATGCAACGCCTCGTGACAAGGACAGCGATAGCTCGTTCTGTCTCTTCAGCTTTTTCGGTCAGCGCGCGTTATATTATGTGATTTCTTAAAACACACAGCGTTGAGTTGAAGAAAGCTGTCGTGAATTCGCCCTTCTAATTAATTGTCTATAGAAAACTCACCAAATTATCCATGGTTTTATACCTTTCTCTTTTGTTCACCAGCGTGCATCCCTTTCTAATCAAGTATGATGCAATTCCTTGAACTGTCAGTGTCATAGCGTTTGTGAATTTTGCCGGCTAAACACCGCAAAATTTTTCAAAGTGGATAAATACAATATTTTATTGTGTTTTAATAACACACAGCGTCAGTTTCGGGTTCGTCTGTGACTCCGTGTTTTACCTTTAGTGAATAACTGTGATTTCTAATGGATCCGGACGAGACCGAGCAAGTAAGTGTCGGAGGTGAAAAAAGGTCGAGAGTTGATGCTCCGGAGGGAGATCAACCTTCGACTAAGACGAGTGAGAATGACTCCTCGTCTTCTTCATCCTCGGAGGATGAGATGGGCATAACTTCACCTCCGCCCAACAAGAGACGAAGGTCGGGTAAGTACAAACAAGTTCCGACATATCCGGATCCGCGGGTAGACACATTAATGCAACAGGTGGGATATATAACCGAATATATATCTAACTTACCTCAAATAATGATTAATTCTAATCAAGGTAGTGATCCTACACCATCTACATCAAATTTTTTGACAAATCCGGCAACATCATCGTTAGGTAAGCTAACCTTGGGTGACCTAGGTACTGAATTTGACGAAAAGACAGTAGTTCCACAGGCTGACACGGAACGATTGCGAGAACTGAAAAATCTTCAAAAGTTTGACACACCTTCTTGGAAGGGTATTCGCTACAAAAAGGCCTTGCAGTCTAGCATTGCCAGTCCCGGGTTTGTAGGTCTCAAACTTAACGAAGAGTTGTGCCATTTTAATAAAGGAAAAGATTATTTAGCCTCTACTGAACAATTACTAGCCGGTTTGTCCAATAACATTTTGGAACAACGACAAATATTAAAATCCGGACTACAAGAGCTGCTTGACTGGGCCGCAGCAAACACCAACAATTTAAATGCTAATACGTTGTTTGAAAAGATCTCAATTACCTTTGGCCCAGGCTCACCATCATATAAAAAATTTGAGACTACTATGCAGATTGTATGTGGTAAGCGAGCAGAGTGCATTGAAGTAAGACGGGATAGGGTATTAAAAGAAATTGGAAATCCTAATCTAAAGGCTACCCTACAAAACATTCCACCTAGTCAGGAATACCTTTTTAGCAGGGATGCCCTGCAACCTGTGATAGCCTCTTTAGGGGGTTCTCAAGTATGGCTTAACACTCCTGCCTACATTAAGGAGAAAAAAGTATTGGGCATGTCTCAGGCTCAGACCAAAAAACATCAGGGAACCTACAAAACACACAACAAAGATTTCAAAACAGATAAGAAGCAAAACCCAAAATTTAAAAAGAGTCAGCCCTTTCGTAGGAACTTCGGCACAAATAGTGCACCTACCAACACCAATACTAAACAAAGTTGACTATCCAGCCAGGTCATTCAAGGGGGGTTGTCTAAAGAATTATGCCCATTTGTGGAAACAACAGGGTGCAAACAATTATATAGTAAAATTAGTAACAGGCAGCCGCATCCCATTTCTAAAGAAACCACCCCTTCAATACCCGGACAGTCTGGTATTAAAAAAATATGCAACAAAAGTGACAAAAGACATGACAAGCATGGTCCTCGACTTAAAACAAAACAATATATTAGAAGTACCTCCGACTCTGAATCCGGGGTTTCTTTGTCGAATGTTTTTGGTAAAAAAATCCGATGGAGGCCTTCGTCCCATCTTCGACCTCAGAGGTCTCAACTCATATGTGGCAGTAAAACATTTCCATTTGATTTCGCAAACAGATATAGCAGAATTCCTGCAAACAGGCGATTGGCTAGTGAAAATCGACATCCATCAGGCCTACTTTCATTTGCCAATCGCAGAATCACACCGGAGGTTTCTCCGGGTAATTTACAACAACGAGGTGCTGCAGCTGACAGCCTTACCATTCGGCCTGTCATCAGCTCCCAAGATGTTTGCCACAGTAACAAACTGGATTGCGGAAATCCTAAGAGCCCAAGGGTTCCGAATACTAGTTTATTTAGACGACTACCTGCTAGTCCATCAGGACAAGACAGTTCTGGTTTCTCAGGTTGCGGAAACACTGAAAACATTGGAAAATTTGGGATGGCATATAAACTATCAGAAGTCGGTTCTGGAACCGTCTCAGGAGATAGAATATCTTGGTCTGATATGGAATACTCGGCAAAACAAGGTGAAACTTCCTACCAAAAAAATCACAAAAATAAAATTAATGATTTCCAAAATGTTAGGCAGTGGGAACAGTTCAATCAGAGAAACTCAGAGTTTATTAGGTTTGTTAAACTTTGCAAACTACGCAGTTCTCAAAGGTCGACTACACTGCCGAAGACTACAATTGTTTCTAAAAAAGTTCAATCCAGACAGACCAAGAAGACGGATAACTCTGCCTCCACCTGTACAACAGGATTTAAAATGGTGGTTAAAGACTGTAGACTACAGCTTAACACCAATAATCAGACAGAGTGTAACTCACTTCTTGACTTCAGATGCGGCAGATACGGGATGGGGAGCTCAACTAAACAACACCTGTCTGGCAGGGAAGTGGGCTCCATACCAAGACCGCTGGCACTCGAATGTCAAGGAGATGTATGCAGTATTCGCTGCAATAAACAGTCAGCGGATGACTCTACAAGGAGCACATATATTGATACAATCGGACAACAGAACTCTGGTTGCATATCTCCGAAACGAGGGAGGAACACGTTCCCTTGCTCTACTGAGATTAACAACCAGGCTCTTAGAACTTACGGAAAAGTTACAGATAACTCTGTCAGCCACATACCTCCCGGGGAGGCTCAATGGAATTGCGGATCGCCTTTCGAGGGGTCGCAAACTACCAGAGTGGCATCTATTACCCCAAGCCACGGAGGCGATATTCAAAGTGTGGGGTGTCCCAGAAGTAGACCTGTTCGCGTCAAAAGAAACGGCTATCGTACCAAGGTATGTAACACTAGATTCAAAAGACAGGTCCGCAATCTTTTGCGACGCCTTCAGCCGTCAATGGGACTTTCACTTGGGTTGGGTATTTCCCCCGCCTTGTCTAATACCCAGAGTACTAGCCCACTTGAACAAGGCGAAGGGAACGTACATCATGATAGCACCGGAATGGATAAAATGTTTCTGGCTACCCGACCTTCAAGCAAGAGCCCTGACAGAGCCAATCCCGATAAAGAACCTGCGGAAGGTCTTAGTAGATCGGACTACGGGCAGCTGTCCTCCACGAGTGGAGGAGTTGAACCTACTTGCTTGGAAAATTGGGGGTGGGCAGAACAGGTCGCCCACTGGACCACTGAAGAGCAAAATTTGCTAAAAAGTAGCTGGCGGACATCTACTTTAACAACTTATAGTGCACCCATTAAAAGATGGCTACAATGGTGTGATATCAACAAAGTAAATCCCAAAGCACCCGAGGGCCAGCAAGTTGCTAGATTTTTAGCAAAATTGTTTTTAGAAGATAAATTAGCTTATAGGACTATACTCGTACATAAATCTGTGGTTTCAACATATTGTGCAACATCAGGACTAGATCTCTCCAAAAATTTTTTCATTCATCAAGTTCTAAAAGCCATTTCACTTGCTAAACCTGAAATAAAAAAACCACCTGTATGGGACACAAAAATCTTGTATGACTGGTTAAAGAATTCAACAAACTCCGATTCATTATTTGAAATTACCAGGCGAACAGCGTTAATACTCTTGCTGGCCTCTGGGCGTAGAATACATGACCTTACTCTACTTGAAAATAGTCCTGAAAACCTAATAATAAAAAAAAGACGAGGTTATTTTGCTTCCAAAGTTTGGCTCTAAAACAGACTCAAACACATACAGACAATCTGGTTGGGTGTTGCGGAGACACCCAGACTATCATGTCTGCCCTGTCAGACATATTAAAAAATTTATTGAAATGTCTGAAAGCAGAAAAGAAACGGATAGAAATGTCACAAGTTTATTTATTTCATTATCAGGAAAACTAAAACCAGCTTCAAGATCAATGATTGCTGGTTGGATACGTAGTATATTTAAAGATGCTGATATTGATGCTTCCCCAGGCAGTATTAGGTCAGCTGTTGCCTCTAGAAGCTGGTTGGAAAATAAACCTGTACAGGAAATACTTGACAGAGGGAACTGGAGAAGTGTTAAAACTTTTCAGAAGTTTTACTGTCGGCCGGTTAACAATATTGATAATGTCAACTCTGTTGATTTATTAAATTCAAATTTTTCTAATATTAATTAAGAATTGCCTGTACTTCCCTAAATTACTTTGTATTGATTTATATGTAAACATTGATTTACAAGTCTAATTAAAGGTAGCATTTGATTGAGTGCCATAATGATGTCATGCTAACGGTGTAATAATACTTGTTTAATAAAACTGATATTTATATTTCAGAACAGTGTTATAACTCATTCATCATAGCGTTTGTGTTCATCACCAGCAGATACCAAACAGGTCTTCAACTCAACGCTGTGTGTTTTAAGAAATCACATAATATGACTGTTTTGCATTCCAACAAAACAGGTATTATGTGTGGAATAAAACACACAGCGTTGCAGCAATGCTCTTGCTGGTGAGCTGAAGACTCTATGACACTGACAGTTCAAGGAATTGCATCATACTTGATTAGAAAGGGATGCACGCTGGTGAACAAAAGAGAAAGGTATAAAACCATGGATAATTTGGTGAGTTTTCTATAGACAATTAATTAGAAGGGCGAATTCACGACAGCTTTCTTCAACTCAACGCTGTGTGTTTTATTCCACACATAATACCTGTTTTGTTGGAATGCAAAACAGTCATATTAATTACAGAATCGGGAAACGGTAGCTAGCTTCATTATTAACTAGCGGCCCGGCCCGGCTTCGCGCGGGTGCATTTTGATATCGTACAAACCTTGTCCTTCAATGGTATTAGGTAAAAAAAAACATTTTGATCAGGTAAAAGTTTTCCAAACTACTAACACTTAGGTAATAAGTGTCATAGAAACAATCGTAGTACCTACATTATAATAACCTTGCATAACCCAAGGCAGAGCAGAGTTTGAAGCAAATTTGTGAGCCGCAGGCCACCTTTACCGAACATTTAACTATAGCTTTTCGAGTAAGATCATGGGGACTAAAGTTGTTCATTATTCAATTCTCTACATTGTATGGTTTCTTGCTACTGATAAATTTGTTGCAAAAGAATGAAAAAAAACAAAGAGGACCATTACTAATGGTGTTTATTTATATTAACTCTTAAAAAAAACATCAATTTGCTACTACTAAGATCTCATACAAACCTCTACAAATAACGATGATATTTATTGAAGCAAAGCAGGCAGTAATATAGGTACTACTTCACCGAGACAGTTCGACTGGGGTGCGAGGGTGACCGGAGGTGTGACCATCGATATTCATATCGGTCATCCCTATCGTACACTGACGGTAATCATTTGTGGCAGTGTGAAATCAAACGCAGCACACACACACACAGCAGTGCAGTGCGCTGCAGTGTGCTGTGTGCACTGTCGAACTGTTAAACTGCTTTGCGGCTAGATGGCGCGCGGGTGATGGCTTATGGAATCAAACTAATGCACTCATTACTGGATAGATGGCGTGCGGGCAGCTCAATGCGCATTTTCATTTTGCCTTACCTTTCACCTTAATGCAGAAGACGGAGACGGTAAGAATAGTTTACGACTCAATCCGTTTCGATTGGATTTATAATACGGAAGCAGACCTGTCAGGTCCTATATAGTTTGGAATAAAGTAAAAATAGGATACGAGCGATAATAGAAATACGAGCCGACTTGTGACCAATGTACTAACTTCTGAGTGTGGTCCTTGTTGTGGTGCTGGTGGTGCGGGATGGCGGTGAGGATGGCGTGCGAGACGGCGTCGCAGGCGCTGGTGGAGGCGGCAGCCGCGCCGCGCAGCGCCACGGCGGCCGCCAGCGCACGCGCACCCGCGCCGTCCGCGCGCGCCTCGCACTCGCGCACCAGCTGCCCGACCTTCGGCACCTGCGCACACGACACCGAGTAAAGTGAGAGCTACATTACTACAACCTAAAACCTAGGGTCCCCGGGATCTAATATCTCAGGGAGACGAGCGCAGTGCAGTGCAGCGCAGGTTACCTTCATGTAGAGCAGCAGCAGCAGCATGGGCAGCTCCTCGGCCGCCCGCAGCGCGCACGCGAGCAGCCCTGCGCAGGCGCCGCAGCAGGCCAGCACCAGCGGCAGCCGCGACTCGATGCGGCGCCGCATGCCCTCCGCGCCTCCCGCGGCGGACGCCTCCTGCGCCTCGCGGATCACGTACCGGATCAGTACGTCCAGCTGGAAACATTTCATAAGGTATTGTAAAGAGGCGTGGCGGCAAGGCAGCAGCTGAGAAGGAACTATTTTATGAACGAAACCACTCATACTATTTTATTATACATCTCTTTATAGGTAGGTACTTGGGTATTACTAAGTTACTATATATTATGTATACATATATATATATTTAAAATATATAAACATATATATTTTTTCTCTTCAATACTTTGTTAGTCGAGCACGTATGAATGTTAATATTTAATCTAAAAAAAAAAATGTTGTCTTCGATGTCACTATAAGTACGTGAAAACCTATAATTAGCTTTCTGTTTTTAATTAGTCTATTTATAAGTTACAATAGCTGTTGGTTTTCCAATAAATAAATAAATAAAAGACGTGTTGACAAAATTTGTGACCTTGGTACGAACGAAAGCTCCAAATGAAACTGATTTCTAATCTACAGACTAAAATAAACTCCAAAAAAGACTTCTAGAGAACACAACGCTAGAAACAATGAGTGGGGCGTTATCTGTCACCCCCTAAAGCTAAGGGCGGATGGAGTATACCTGCGCGTACTGCAGTCGCAGCGTGTCCTCCTTGGCGGCGTGCTTCGGCGTGGTCTTGTCGCGGCCCTGCCACACGCGCGGGCTGCCGATCAACGTCTCCGCGAAATCCAGGACTGCGGTCGGAGACCAGTCCCTGGGAAACGTAATAACATTTTGTTTTGTTTTATTTTAATACATCCAAGTGACGAGACGAGCTAGACGTTCGCCTGGTGGTAAGCGTCACGCCTGCCGCTAACAGTAGCAGTGCCAGAATTGTGAACTGGCGAACACAGTCCTGCGCCGCACTGCACTGCGCTCGTATTTTTTTTAAGTGAACTACTCTAACCGATTCTGGCTAAATTCTATCATCATACGCAAACCAGCTGAAATCAACAAAGTAGCAAACAAATATAAAAAAAATACTGAAATTTGGGTTTTGAAAATCTTTCAATAACACCAATCTGAAATCGAATAGAGCTATAACTGGTTTGGAGAATGAAAGCACATCACAAGCACATGTACATCTAGCTACAATATGAGCTTTAGCCTAATGAGTATGTTATTTGTTAAAAACACGTAGATTCTAGAACTGAAGTTCGTACCTATGCAGGAAAGGCCTAAAATACGTAGATCTACAACGAGTAGAGTAGAGTTGGCAAAGCTGATTGTATCACCACTGACCCGAGTTATGGCGGGAACGCGAAAAAAACATGTCGCCGCGTTGTATAATTTTTCAAAACTTGTTTTTTCTGGAGTTAATGCATAAAAATAGTGGCGTTTTATTCATTAAGTGCCTACTGACTTGCACGAGTGTGGGCAAGTGATATAATGTGGTGAAACGTGTATTTTTGTGTTGTTACCAAAACTCCGAAGAAGCTTGTAGTAAAGTTGACATGACTTTACTAGAGCATGATTGGACTTGACCGTGACTTCTGTGTGTGACTTGGACCGTGACTAGGACTCACTCATGTAACTGGAGAAAGAAGGATCGATGTAGAAATATGTATTCGGCTGAAGGAAAGGATGGCCAGGAAATATTGTAAGCGACAACCATGAGCGGTTTAGGTAACTATTTACCTATATCGATTGCATCAGATGTGTGAAAGAGATGGATATATGTGTTATTTCTCTGACGTGGAAGAATATAGGTATGAAAGAGACAACACAAAAGGAAAGGTATGAGTTAGATAGTTTATAAGAATTGTAAATAGGTGTAAAAGAGAAAGAGAATAAACGTTAATTGAAAAGTAACGACTCGGCCTTTCACTTCTTTCAATATTAAAAACAAGAAACAAAGCAGCACCGACCCGTTGGGCTGCAGCAGCGCGGCGAGGCAGTGGTGCAGCGTGCGCGCGGAGGCGCGGTGCGCCAGCAGCGTGACGAGCAGCGGCCGCCAGGCGGCGCCGCCCGCGCGGAACATGAGCCGCATCTGGCGCGCCGGGTGCGCCTCGCGCTGCAGCGCCGACACCCAGTCCAGCAGCAGCCCGCACCCGCGGCCCTGCGCGCTCAGCGCGTGCGTGCTTACCTCTTCCCCTTCACACTTCACCTGGTGTACGCATACACAACATTATGTCATTCTTTTTCTTAACAAACCGATGTCTCGTGCTAAATGTGCACGGAAGGTGCCTCCTCGAAGGTAGTTTAACTTTAACCGATTTGAATCGTTAGTACGTCCGGTCTATGGCGGATTATCCATAAGGCAAACTAGGCACTTGCCTGGGGGGCGCGCGCGAGGCTACAAAGGGGCGCGAGGTAAAAGATTTAAACAAAATAAAAATAAGTAAGCACTATTAGACCTAATTATAGACGCCACATCTCGAATTAGGGTAGTCAAACACAGCAGGTACGCGATCAGTGAGAGTATTTCCAATTTCCCACTCGAGTCCACTCACACGAAACAACAAAAAAGCGACTACACGCATTTTACTTTATAGTTTGTTTTTCTTAGCTAACTAAACAACAATGGCAGATTTACGACCAATCATAGCCATAATGTCAGAAAACCAAGAGCTGTCATTGGTCCGAATCCGCCATTGTTGTTTACAAATGTAGCCAGGTAACAATGACCGGAGTATAGAAAAATATTGCCTTGTAACAATATGCAAGACAATGTATGGCCGCTAGAGTCCAGAGAGAGATGCGCCCGCACCAATGAGGTGCTAGCCTAGAGCGGTGTCGATATTTAATCCACCTCTGCGCCCGGCGCAACCCGTTTATAGCTTCTTGCACTGACTGACTAATTCTTATAACACCATGTTTCGTATCAGAAATGGCCCTTATCAAGGCTTTCCTCAGAACGAACTGTTCCACTAACCTTGGTCTCGTAATGGCCGTCCTGGCTCTTCTCCAGCAGGTGCGAGATCACGTCGACCACGAGGCTCGTGTCCTGCGTCTCTATGATCTTGTTGCCGACTGACTCTAGCGTGCTGGGAGTGGCGGTTTCTAGCACTGAGAAACGAGTTGTATCGCTATACACATTGAACTTCATCTACTTGGAAATAAGTTTTCTATTCCAACAAATTGAGTGGAGATTTAAATCATGAATTAATCGGCTATTTCGATCTATACCACCACCAGTAAGTATTTTTGTGAATATTTCGCCACTGGGCGTCTGTTCCTAGCACCCAGCCTAAAGCTTGTAGTAGGGCTGGTCTATCACTGATTTGAGAAGAGACGCTATATTTGTTGAAAGAACAGAGGAGAAAGAAGTGAAAAAACTAAATGATTTATATGAATAAATGAGTCACGGAACTTCAGTGAACACAGTAAAATAGTATTTTAAATGAGTTATGTATTCGATTTTGTCAAAATTTAAATGTCTTAAAAATAAAACACTGATAGAAAAATACACTGTTCCTCGGAAAAATAATGTTTGATGATTTAAAGTGGTGAATTTTGGGAGCGGGCCGAATTTCTGCCGTACGTGGACGAAGACGCGGGGGACCTCTAGTAATAAATAAAATAAACAACTCACGAGCGATCAGTTGTTCCTTGGAGGCGCGCGGCGGCACCTGCGGCGCGTGCGACTCGCGCTTCACGAGCGCCCTGTCCGCCGCCTTCTCCGCCATCTCTTGTAGGATGGACACGACGGGCCCGGTGAGCCCCTTGCACTGGACGAGGATGGCCGATGCAAGCTGTCGAATAGAACGTGCTTTGGGTTTCGGCCTGATCCTGTGTTGTTTTAGAGTTTAGACGCATAGCTTCCCGTTCGCATCCTTTTAAGGGCATATTCTGTACATAAAAAAAAACAACTTTTACTATGGGGCCAACATTGAAATCGATAAAAAAAATACCAGCTGTTCCATACAAAAAGCCATACTCATCGACGTTGGGCAAAATGTATGGAACAGATGTTTTTTTTGCGATTCAGTTTTTGGCCCCGTAGTAAAAGTTGTTTCTTTTGATGTACAAAATGTGCCCTTAAAAGGATGCTAACTGATTAGAACTAACCCTGTATACTCTCGCAAAAAGTTATTTTACCCTCGTTATTGGCCGGAATAACGTTCATTCAAGCTCCAACGGCTTTAATTGGCGCGAAAGATTTCATTACAGACATTTCTCGCACGTTTTTCGCTAAAGTGATAAAAAAGTGAAAATTAAAAAATACAATTTGTAAGTTGACACAAACAAACAAAACAACACCTAACAACAACAACTTAGAAATAACACTTACAGTTGGAATACTTCGGCTCTGTCTTTTTACTCCAAAATTCATGTATTTACTACTATCTTCTCCATTGTGGTATTTCTACTCTATTACTAATTTGTTTGATTCGACTTTGAAAGAAACTGTTATAAAATTCTAAATCTTCAGTTTGACTATCGCTCGTGGGCGCAGGCTACCCTTCCCCTTTCTTTCGGTGGGTTAGGCGTCAGACGCACCTCTAGTGTGGCACTTCCTGCCTTCTTGGCCTCCAGTCACGGTTCGCATACCTTCATCGGCATGATCCTTAATAACCCGGTTGCCCATGTTCGGGTTGTTTGCCAGACGGAGGCCTTGGCGGCTTGGTGTGCCTCATGCCCAGGTGTCAGCACTCCCACCGAAATGAAGATACATAGTAAATCAAGGGCGGATCCAGCTTTTATGTCAGGGGGGGGGGGGGGGGGGTGGGGGGTCATACAGTCTAGTCGAGGTCTACTTAGCAGTCAGGCTCCAATTCCATTACAACTAGAAAAGCTATCAGTAATCGACCTAACCCCCCCTGGATCCGCCCTTGTAGTAAATGGGACCTTCCGCTCACCAAAATTACCATATATTTACATATATATATATTTTATTGTATATAACTAATTTATAGTTAGTTTAAATATTTATTTTAAGTTTTGTACATATGTACCACAATGTATATAAATGTAAATAAAGATAACCTAGTGGAACAAGATTTTTAAGTTTGTAAGTTAGGTTCACTATTTAGGAATTATACACCCTAAATATTTTTTGGGTATTTTTTTTTACTATAATTTGAGCACAAAGCTGTATGTGAACTTCAAATAAAAAAAGACACGGACCTCCGGCAGCGGCTGCATCTTGAGCGGCAGCAGCGCCCGCAGGATGGCGGCGGCGTACGCGGGCCGCCGCACCAGCCCCAGGGCTCCGCCCGCCGTGCCCGCGCACAGTTGCAGGAACGATATCACGCAGTTGATGTACGGACAAGAGGCGCCCGCGTCGGAGCGCAGGCGGCTCACCTCTTCCGTTATCGACTGTTGATAAAACCACATCATCACATTATACTTGCGAATAATCTCATCATTATGAAAAACTTTTACTACGGTGCCAAACATGTAATCGCGAATAAAACAGCTGTTCCATAAAAAAGGTCATTGACTTCGGATAATGATTGATTGATTGATTGATTAACTCTTTATTGTTCACACCAAGAATTACACAGAAAGAATTTAATAAACTTAAATATTGGAACAAGTGGCGGCCTTATAATGGACCCGGGTATGTCCTAAAACTGCATCCAGAACCACCGGAGGACGGGCAGCAGCGTCCTCTTGGTTAACGGTGGTAACACTCTGCGATCCCCAAGCCGCCTGCCCAGCGTGGGGATTATGGCAACCCCTCCCTATTAAGGGGGAGGCCTTCGTCCAGCAGTGGACGTTTTCGGACTGATGAGTGACCTTGGATAAAATGTAAGGACGGCAACATCGCTCGAAGAACTAATAACCGATGGGGCAGAAAGGTTCTTGAGTGGCGACCGCGAACCATCCTACGCAACGTAGGCGCGGCCTCCCACTAGGTGGACCGTGGACCGGGGACATTGTAAAAGTCGCAGGCAACCGGTGGATGCAAATAACAGGATGTCGTGCTGTGGGGTGGTCTAAGGGGGAGGCCTTCGTTCAGCAGTGGGCTTCTCCAGGCTGATAATGATGATGAAAATTTATGGAACAGCTGTTTTTTTCGTGATTTCAAGATTGACCCTTTAGTAAAAGTTGTTCATAATGATGAGTACACACATAACTACCTCAGTATTACTACATCTTTTTTTAACACACGTATATTAATTTGATTTTATTATATCTGAAACATTCGTATACTACTGTTTGTTATGAGGACCTGGGTGTATGTATTGATTGATTGACGCGTTGCGGAAGTCCATACAGCGGAAATACACTAGAAATTAACAGACAAAACAATTTTGGTGACCTGGGTATGTATAAAACTGCAACCAGGTCGGGCAGCATCAATTAAAGGAGGTGAGCATTCTGCGATCCCCAAGCCGCCAGCCAAGCGCGGGGATTACTAAGGGGGAGGCCTACGTCCAGCAGGTGGATGTGTTCTGGCTGATGACGCTCACCGCCAGCAGGTCGCAGATCGCGGTGTCCAGGTCGGCCGGGTAGGCGCGCTGGCTGCCGAAGGCGGTGGACAGCACGGGCGGCACCAGCTCCAGCGCCAGCGGCCGCGGCGCCGCGCCCGCCTCCCACTCCTCCTCCAGCTCCTCCGGGAGCGGCTCCTCCGAGAACAGGTTGTCGTCTGACGGGAAGAGAGGTATTCACGCTTACCCCTTACAGCACATCGCACGCACAATAAAGAGTCGAGGTGGAGGTTTCGCCTCTTCTAGGTTTTCTATAAAATCTAATATCTCAGGGAGTGTAGTGTACTGTACCTGGCGGGTACTGCGGCGGCTGCAGGCGCAGCGCGGAGGCGAAGGCGGCACCACCGTGCGCACCACGCGCGCGCTGCACGCGCAGCAGCTGCGCCATGTAGCCGCGCTCCACGCCCAGCCGCACCACCGCGCTCGCGGGGCACGCGTCCAGCGCCTTCAGCAGCGCGCTGCCGGCCACACGACATCATGCACTACCATACATGCCGGCTCGAAGGATCAACCTCCAGATATAGCAGGTCAATAATAATTACTCGATTGATAAAATAAATAAAATAATAATTTATTTCAAAAATGTGAATAAATAAACATTGATGCATAATATAACCTATTAATGGATCATCTAGCTGAATAGCAATCTCAACTCACTGGCCGGGCAGGGGGCAACGTTAGGGGAAGGGGGGCAATACCGTTCAGACAATATTTCTTATTGCCGGAAGTTTTTTTCAATATTAGTGCCAACTCAATGCTCAATGTCAGTGTTATCGCCAATGCTCAATACCTGTTTTCACACAAATAACCAATAATATCGGTTCTAATCTACGTAAGCATCAATAACCAATGTCAGTTAAAGATCAGCGAGTGTTTAATGAAGATCTAAATTGAGGGAAGCGCAAACGTCAAAAATCAGTAATGTCTCTACCAACATTGAAGATTACTCAATAGATCAAAAGCTATAATAAAAAAAACTCAATGGTAAGGAAACAAAGTCTAAACTAAAATAACAGCCCAAAGGACCAACAACACCACTAAAGCAAAGACTGACACAACCACCCCCTCACCTCATGGAGGGCACGGGCATGCCGAAGGTCTGTATGAAGAGCGCGAGCTTGTGCGCGGGCAGCGTGCGCAGCCCCGCGTCCAGCAGCGCCGGGCGCGCGCTGCGCACGAGGTGCAGGCGCAGCCAGTCCGGCAGCAGGCTGGCTTCCTCCGACGAGTCCAGCAGGAAGGCCTGCGGGGCGTCGCTGCCGAACCACACCTGTTGCAGCCACGTGTACATGTCTTTGTTGGCGTCGTCTGGAATAGGGAACAGATGGGACAGTAAAAAGAGAGACAACAGATATAACGCCGTAGCGCCGTCTTGTCAAGTCGGAGAGGTCAGTATCAGGACTACTTACTGGACTAGAAGTACAGCGATATAAAAAAATAAAAAAAAATCTGGTAGAATTATAAATTGGTTCTCTGCTCGTATTTCGAGTATTAATTGTGATATCTCAGTGACAGTGGTGTGCGTTTGTAGATCTATTTTTCATTCTTTTGCGTTGAACAAAAGAACACAATAATGACATTTCTGACATGGATTAAGGGTCACGATCAACAACTAACAGTTATTATTATCAACGTTATGGTATGGTATTGCTACTTAAACAAAAATTCAATACAGCACAGCAACACCTTCAAATCTCACGACGATTGTCTTTCTGCACAAATTTTTGTAATTAGTGGCACTCACACATGGACGGTCCTAGACACAGCAGTTTGAGGTGCGCATGCGCAATGATGGTGTGCAGTACTGCACGACGGCCGCTCGGCCACAGCAGCGACACGCGCTCCCCTACGCCCCACGCCGCCGCTGGATCCTCTCCCGGGCCCTCCGAGAACAACTATGGAAGAAACTGGGGCAGTCAGTAGAAAATCCGTAGAAACTTAGTATTCTTGCACGTGCAGTAAAGAAACATACAGCCGCTGCTAGAGATGCATGTCGAATGCTATGAGCACTAAACATATTTACCTTTCAAGAGTGACATAAAAACTGTCGCTATATTATTTAAAGCTGAGCCCCGTGGTTTCTACCAATTTCCTACAGGAGTTCAGAATAAATCGTAGTGTGTTGACCTAGAGTATACAGTAAAATGTATTCCAACCGTTTTATAAGCTAAATCTGTTCTCCCGATGATTATTAAATCACACTTCACACTATATGAAATAGGTACTTGTAGGCATGTAGATAAATATTTTTTATTCAAATATTATATTTAGGTCAAGGTAACAGCGCCATCTAGCGACAGGCGGTTTAGCTTGTGTGTACCTTCTGCAGGTGCACGTAGAATATGTGCGTGAGGTCGTGCAGCGCGCGGTGGTGGGGGACGGAGGGGTCGCGTCCGTGCTCGCCAGTGCCCAGCACGTGCGCCATCACGCTCGTGCGCTCCATCAGCACCTGGCTTAGGTCCTAGAGAAAAAAGGACGCTTTAAAAGCTATAAATATATCTACCACATTTTAAATTCCTACAAAGACTGTTCTTACAAACAATATCAGTTTTCATATCGTCCAAGTTTTGACCAGTATCTTGGCTTCTCCGGAACAATGCTTCTGTATCGCTCATGGCGTAGCGTGACTAGATGTTCCTAAATTTAAGCCAAATTTATAACCAAATTAAAGCAACGGACGATCCAATCAGTCGATTAAGTAAATGTAAGTGAAATTTTACAACCAGGAGTTACAGTGGGTCAGATAACATGTCAAATTGTTCGTTCGGTTGTTCTATATTTCTATAACAACAACCATCAAGCTATGATAGCATTTTGGGCGACACATTAACTCTTGACACTAAGCTCTCTAACTCTAGCAGTATCAGTACTTCTCTGGCTTAGGGATCACAACAAACTATATTAAGGTATTTGAGTAAAGTAGTAAGTACCAGCACGATGTCGGTGTGGTCCCTGTGCGGTTCCTCGCGCACGTACTTTGCGAGGAAGCGCACGTAGGCGGCCACGTGCCCGGGCACGCACTCCACGAGGCAGGCGGCGCGGATGCGCGCCACGGCCTCCGTGCGCACCGCCGCCCAGTGCCGCAGGTCCCACAGCAGGTCCAACCACTCCCTGCACACATTAAAACAATAGGGAATATGCATGCTTTTTTTATTGGCTCACAAAAAAGCTGACTCGAAACAAAACAAATCATAGTTTTTTTTTATACACACAAATAACGAAGTTATGAAATTTTAGTTTCATTTTAGACTGGGAGGGCACTATAGTGGCTAATGACGTCAAAGAACACGATTCCAAACAAATTCTATACTAGCACGTGTTTTGCTAGAAAGGGACAGATGACTTCCTCTCGAAAACTATGAACGCTTATATTAACCATAAAACCAATCGTATACCAGCTTCCATTCGGGATGATCCTTCCACCGGGTACTTCAAACCTAAGCTCAGAGCGTGGTTACAAGAGAATTTGTTTTATGACATTGATGCTTATTTTAAAATAAGAGATTATTAACGTATTTTTATAATAATTATTTCATTTTACATATTAAGTGATTATGTATGACCTGGGTATGTCCTAAAACTGCATCCAGAACCACCGGAGGACGGGCAGCAGCGTCCTCTCAGTTAACGGTGGTAACCATTCTGCGATCCCCAAGCCGCCTGCCAAGCGTGGAGATTATGGCAACACCTCCCTTTAAGGGAGAGGCCTTCGTCCAGCAGTGGACGTCTTCCGGCTGTTGATGATGATGAAGTGATTATTATTTGTGACATACTTAATGAAATTTGACGTGTAACTTTGGTGTTATCAATAAACTATTTGTATTAGTATTTCAGGACTTTACCAGCCAATAATATAATTATTTCGATGTAAACTTCATATTCAGTTAAACTCTCTACTTATCCTATAATTTTTAATAATTGAAACATGCTTTATGTATTATAGTCCGCTGCTGGACACTGGCCGTTCTCAACGCACGCCACGCAGCCCGTTCTTAAGGTATCCGCTTCCAACCACTGCAGGCTGCCCTACGTATATCGACACTCCATCGAGCCTCAGGCCGTTTACCGATTCGTGGTGTCCACTCTAGAACACGTCTACCCGAGCTGTTATCTGTTCAAGCAATTTTTTACTTAAATAACTTGTATTTTTATTACATGTCCTTTATTTAACGGGTCTTTTGTTGTAAGACTGAAATAAATATTTTGAAAATGTATTTAACAAACCTCTAATCATTTAATTTATTTCTTTTACACAAAAATATACATGGTCACGCGTAACGTTATCACTAAGCAGAAAGGAGGTCGCTGTGTACTCATCATTGTAAAAACATTAGATAGTGAGGATAAGGGGTGAGCCTGCGCTGGTACGTTGTGTACACCACCGAAGGGAGAAGAGGTAGGGCCTTCGCTTTTCTGTGGTGTACACTTTCGTGCAGTATATTTGGCAAGTTTAATGACAAGTAAATATTTTTTTATTTCTGCGCATCCCCACTTTTTGACAACTAGCGTGGCGATTACTATACTTCGTGGTCAACCCAGAAACCAAATTAAAAAAAAATCTTCTACTGTTTTTTTTTTTGTAAATTAAATTTCAATTCAACGTGTAACACAATAGTTTTTTTTTAAATGTGAATGTATACGCTATTATTTCTGTGATTTAGCAAAGGAAACCTGCGAGCTTTTTATGTAATTATGTATATGGTACTCGTACATTAATTCTAGAGTTCAGAATTGTGTGATTTTATTAAATTAATTGCTGTTTTAAATGCCGAAGCGAACTTACTGAGGACTGACGTCAGCACTATAGTCCGTTTCAGTTGCATCTTCTGACTGCAATACCAGCTTTAATCCCTGAAACAGAATGTGCATAATGCAGTGTGTTACATTACTATTAAATGTTCCAGAACTACGGTTCTAAAGTCACAAATGGGATAATGTCGTACGCCTGTAGCGATGATAACTCAGTGGTTAGTGTGCTAGGTTCACACGCTGCAGGTAATGGGTTCAAATCCCAACAACGAACTTGTAGCTTCCCCGGCTTCCCCTTAATCTGTACCCTACCACTATCCTTTAGAGTTTCGGCGGGAACGCAAAAAAACCATGGGACATGCATAAATACAAGTCTAAGAAAATAATACAATTTTCTTAGACTTGTGTTTTTTGTATTTGATAAATGATTAAAAAATAATTAAGGTATCGAATTAGACGCATGAGTGTGGGTAAGCGATATGATGTGGTGAAACTGCGCATGCGAGACTTCTTTCGTGAGACGGACTTTACAAAAATCCGTACCCTGCTAGCGGAGGCGCGTGTGTGCGCGTGGTGGTGCGCGAGCCGGGTGAGGTAGTAGTGCAGCAGTGCGCGTGCGCCGTCCTCCGTGTCGTGCAGCGTGCGGCGCAGGTGCAGGCACAGCTCGCCCGCCTTGCCCTCCCCCGCGCCCGCGCCCGCCCCCGCACCCGCCGACAGGAACTCGCACAGGCACTGCACGGGGAGTACGCTGGAACAATTCACTTACGATATACTCTACGACAAAACGATCTATCGGAACTGAAGGCGTTAATATCATCATTATCATAGTGGCAGGACCGTAGGACTCTATTGCATAGTCCGCCTAAGGAAGTACCACACCTTTGCATGTTATTCAACCGCCAAGCAGTCGTGTGCAAGCATTTCTGTTTCGGTTTGAAGGTCAATGTTACCAGAGTAATTCCTGGGCACAAAGAGATTTGACTTGGAATATCTCAGGGTGACGAGCGCAGTGCAGTGCGGCGCAGGATTTTGTTCGCAAGTTCACAATTCGGACACTGATACTGTTATGGGCAGATGTGATACTTACGTTATGCGTCACTCCATAGCATAAAAGAGAGAGAGAGAGAGAGAGAGAGTTCAGCAATTCCAACGGTTCTCAGATGTTCTAGCTGAAAGTTACCTGAGCTCCAGCTGGTCCTGGCGCAGCAGCTGGTGCAGCCAGGGCATGGCGCGGCGCGTGCCGTGCCGCTCCACCAGCGACAGCAGTAGCGCCGGCTGCCGGCACAGCAGCTTCCCAAGGCGCAGCTGCTGGCTCAGCGCTGCCAGAGACTCGATCACTGTCTGCGGAGGCTTGCGGGCTGGCCCGAGCGGCTCCAGGGTTGTCAACTGCGAGGGAAGATAACTGGGTTAGGTGGAACTAAACGGGAATAAACGAGACCTGGTTATGTCCTAAAACTGCATCTAAAACCACCGGAGGATGCAGCAGAATTATCTCGGTTAACGGTGGTGAGCATTCTGCGATTTCCAAGCCGTCTGCCAAGCGTGGGGATATTGTAACCTTTGCTGGGTTGTCATTATCTCCACGCTTCCAGGCGGTGTACTTCCTCCAGCAGTGGACGTCTTCTGACTGATGAATGGATGAATGAAACGGTACTAAAGTAAGAGTATAACCACAGAGTAATAGAAGCAGAGACGCGATCAAAGGATTTTTCTATAGAAGGACGCGTGATCATGCGGAGAGGTGTAGGGCTCGCGGGAGGGGCGCTAGAGTCCGCACATGGAGCTACCATCTAGCGGAATTCAGAATAAGTTTTTGAGAAGTGCTTTATCGAAAAAAGTGGAGAACTCTTATAAACACCAGGTTTCTTACTCTCTCGTCAGATGTCGCTTTCGTAAATTCTAAAGACAAAGGTTTTAACTAGAACCACTAGTTTAAAAGCCGGAATAAACCAAAAACACATTATATAAAAATAATAAATTTAAGCAAGAATAGTTCATGTAATTTAAAAAGTGCTCTGAAACGTATTTTTTTATGGTTACCGTTAAATAAAGTGGCGCCATCTCTAGAACTAGTTAAAAACACCAAGAAACATTACATATTTTCTAAAACGAATCTTAGAAAATACAAATAAAATTACTTACGAATGAAATGAGACGCCATTCATGTCATCAGAATGTTTGCCGCGATAGTTTTTACATGAAGAAACACAGCAACTCATTTTATATTCACTTTTACTAAGTAAAAACATTAAAAGTCGTACGTGTGTTTTGTAAGCCCGAATGACTGTTACGCGAGGCGAACGCTAGCAGACTGACCAAATAAGTGTGACGTCACACAATCCGTCTACAAAATCCACAGGTACGGCCGCAAGTTCCTCATCACAACTCCCTATCCTCCATGAGTATAACATTAAAGATTATACAGTTCCGAAGTAAGTAATAAAAACAACAGCCCGAACCCAATCGGAAAGGTTTCGATTCGTAAGCTACATTCTCTGTCTCCTACTGGAGGCTTAATCGGATGTTCAAAATACGGGGGGCTGTAGACTAATGGGGTCAGCTGGAAGAAAAATAAGACTAGATAAACATTTTTTACGGTTAGAAGTAATTAAACAAACAAAACGCTCTGGTGATGGGAAAAGATAACGCCTGGCTATAACCATTGCAGTGGTATCAAGATCTTAACAAAACAATAGCCAGACATACCGTATTCGAATTTATTTAGCATACAGCTTAGGATAATTTGATAGGGAATAATTTCACTAGCTACAGGTACAATTCAAAACGTAGTCTTGACCAGTATTAAATACCCTGGTAGAATGTCGCTTACCCTGACTCGTTTAGGCTGGTGGAAGACTTACCTGGCTGAGCAGCCGCGAGGAGTGCTCCGTGACGGGCAGCTTGGAGTTGCTGGCGGCCGCCAGGTGAGTCTCTAACTGCAGGATGGCTGCTCGCTCCGCTTCAGCGCGCTCTGCCTCCGCTGACGAGCTCGTGTTCCATTCTAAACTGGGACGACTGGAAGAAATGAAGTTAGCAGTAGAGAGATGAGCGTACAATAAGGGAAGCTTTCCATCAACTGCCAGAAAACGTCCATTGTTAGGCGAATGTTGGGGATAGCAGAATGCTCACCACCGTTAACCGAGAGGACGCTGCTGCCCGTCCTCCGGTGGTTCTAGATCCAGTTTTAGGACATAACTTGATCCCTTGAGGCTAGGGTGATGATATACGCAAGAAAGCAGTCAGTAGCTGAAAGCTCAAAGTCGAAGATAGAGTGGCGCGGCTTGGGATACTGATGTCCAGCAGTGGACGATGAAAGGCTTGTGATGATAATTAACACGGGTTTATTCAACAGATCCACAGTTTCCATAATAAAAGAAAGGCTTATAGTCAGGATGGACCTGGGTATGTCCTAAAACTGCATCCAGAACCACCGGAGGACGGGCAGCAGCGTCCTCTTAGTTAATGGTGGTGATCATTCTGCGATCCCCAAGCCGCCTGCCAAGCGTGGGGATTATGGCAACCCCTCCCTATTAAGGGGGAGGCCTTCGTCCATCAGTGGACGTCTTCTGGCTGATGAGTGAGTGAGTTATACTCTGGATAGATAGATTAACTCTTTATTTATTTATTAAGAACACCAACATGATGTACGTCATTTCCCACATCTGATACATGCTATTATGTTATTGTCAGGAGTGGGCCATTACTCGCTGAAAATGGCGATGAGTACTAACTTGGTGATGCAGGTCTCGATGAGCGCCCGCAGCGTGGGGTAGGTGGCGGCGGCGCGCTCCGCGAACTGCAGGGGGTTGTGCGCCGCCAGCATGGTGAGGATCACCCACCCGCGCCAGTACAGCGACGTGATGGCCAGCGGGGGAGGACTGTACCTGCCACACACATAGGGCTGACACCGCCACCACTACAACTGCTACAAGTCGATTTCTTTAATGTGATGCATCCTATACAACATTTTCACGTCACGAGAGATGGAGATCAAACGCAAGGTTCAAAATTACACACAGACAATAAGACAGCGAGTTAACATCGTGCGACGCTGGCCGTACAAGCTGTAGTTGCATCCTCGCCATATTTACGGAGATAGATATACTCATCGTTATAAACAACTTTTAGTATGGCGTTTAACCTAAAATCGCAAAAAAAACAGCTGTTCCATACATTTTGTCGAAAGTCAATTAACTTTTTGTATGGAACAGCAGATATTTTTTTGCGATTTCGTGTTTGATGCCATAGTAAAAGATGTTAATAACGGTGAGTATATCTGTAGTCTGATTCAAAGTTAACGGTGGCAATGAAAATAGGTGCGAGACGCTGCGCAGTAGCAAAAATGAGGCGTGCGATGTTCGTACAATAGCAAAGTCTCGCTTGCAGCGCACTTCACAGCTGCCAGTTTCAATCAGTGTATACTGCTAGTTATCTGGTTTCCATAATACAAGCTTTGCTTAGTCGCCGGTAGATGGCGCTGTGTGTAAAATGTCCCCCAATATTTATTTATTTATTTCTCATAGTAAAAGCTTTGCTGAGTTTGGGACTAGATAGCGCTGTATAAAATGTCCACCAATGGTTACCCTTGCGGCAGCGTAATGTTGTCAGGCGGGTTGAACTGGCACAGCTGGAAGATGTAATCGATGATCTCCAGCTTGTCCAGCTGCAGGGGCGAGTCCTCCGCCGGCAGCGCGCACGCGCGCCGGACCAGCTGCTCTACCAGCTCGAACACCTCCGCCGGGGAGATGGGGATCTCCTGCGAACGACAAACTAAATGTGTAGCTACGTCACGCCAGAGTTTTTATGCGGCAACGCGAAAAAACCATTTCGGTGCATTGTGTTATTTTCCAATTCGGGTGTTTTCTCTCCCCCTACAATAACCAACAAAGTTTAAAAAAAAATTGAGTTTATAAATTTCTCAACACATAATCTTTTAACTATCTATGATCAAAATCAGTTTCTTCTGAGCATGCAAAGTTGAAAAATAGTCGAGTACTATATCTACACATTTTTCGATCGATCATCGATTTTTGCAAATTTTCTGGCACTATACGTACTTTAGCGAGGCCTATAAAGATGACACGGAGCAGGTTATTTTGCGGTAGTGGGGCCTCGCAGCATACGCGGTAGATGAGCGCTCGCTCCGACTCGGGCGGCCAGTTGTCAACTTTGCTGTAGGTTTCCATCGGCTCCACGAACATTATCTGAAATTTTCAAACAATCGCTTTTTTTTGTTCCTATGACGGCTGAAACCTCAAAGTTATATGTTTTTGCGAGATCAAGTCCCGGCTATAAACATAATTATTATCTGAAATGAAAACATTGGTGAAAACTATTTTCTAAAACAAGACAATGAAAGATTTTAAAAAAAGTCTTTCGATAAATATCCAGTAAATTTTTTATTGGCCACAATACAAGACATGTGTCTATGTCTGCTGCTTACCTTGTTTAATGCGTGCAGGAAGTCTTGCCTTGTCGGTCGGTAGCAAGGTACGGCAGTCTCGAGTAGCCAACTGAGGGCGGCGCCCTGGAGCCCTGCAAGAGATGCCAGCGCAGCCCGAGATTCACCAGTAGCCCGCGCATGCGCCGCACCCGATCCCGCTAGTAGTGCGCAACAACCTGCACAGCGTTGCAAGATGTTGTTTATATATTTTTAATTGTAGTGTTATCGAAACAAAAATGTGTAATATTTATATTTTACAAGTGTTTTAAATTTTTCAAGACGACAGTTTAAAATATGTCGAGCGCTTTAACTATTATTTTTACGCAAAACTTAACGCAAACTTCATCTTTTAAATAAAGTTCGGTAGTTTCTTTAACTCGGCCAGATCTCCACCATTTTAGGCCTTACCGTGACAATATAGTTTACCACCTTATTTGCACAACGAGTATGCGTCGCATCCGCAGCGACGGCGCCGTCCCGACAATGTAGTCACCGCGCCGTAGAGTTCCACGGCGCCGGCGGCGGAGCGCCGTGGGAATGGACACGAGGCCTCAGCCGGCCGTGGCACGTCCCACCAGCAGTACTCACAGATGAGGTCGGTGAGCGCGAGGAAGGCGCGCTCGCGGCGGTCGGGCGGCGCCTCGTGCGGCGGCGGCGAGGCGAGCGCGCGCGCCGGCACCGTGGGAATGGACACGAGGCCTCAGCCAGCCGTGGCACGTCCCACCAGCAGTACTCACAGATGAGGTCGGTGAGCGCGAGGAAGGCGCGCTCGCGGCGGTCGGGCGGCGCCTCGTGCGGCGGCGGCGAGGCGAGCGCGCGCGCCGGCGCCGTGGGAATGGACACGAGGCCTCAGCCGGCCGTGGCACGTCCCACCAGCAGTACTCACAGATGAGGTCGGTGAGCGCGAGGAAGGCGCGCTCGCGGCGGTCGGGCGGCGCCTCGTGCGGCGGCGGCGAGGCGAGCGCGCGCGCCGGCGCCGTGGGAATGGACACGAGGCCTCAGCCGGCCGTGGCACGTCCCACCAGCAGTACTCACAGATGAGGTCGGTGAGCGCGAGGAAGGCGCGCTCGCGGCGGTCGGGCGGCGCCTCGTGCGGCGGCGGCGAGGCGAGCGCGCGCGCCAGCGCCGCCGCCGCGCCCGGCTCGCGCGCGCCGCGCACCACCTCGCGGGTCAGCGCGCGCAGCGGCCGCAGGTACTCCTCGGGACGGAGGAGCAGCTCCTGGGGACGCGGAGAGCCCCCGTTGAGGTACCGTTTCCATTGCACAGTTTATATGCGGCTAAAGAAAACGTCATTTGCGCGCGCATCGCTGGTTTGCGCGCCATTTTCCGCGAATCATTTGGTGAAGTTTTCGCTGTGTGGTGGATTTTATCAAAAAGAGTTTGTTTTTTTCCTCGCAAGTGTGATGAATGTCATACGTCGTATGCTGCGTTCCGTAATGAGCTAAAAGTGATAATATCGCAAATCACACAAAGTCACAATTATTACTCGATCAAATCAAAGCCCTTATATTTTGTGATTATTAAATTTGGTCGGATTGGCAATATTATCACTTTTAGCGCATTACGGAACGCAGCACCTATTTACCCTGATGGACTATCAGGGTAAATAGGTTCTGATACGTAGTCGTATGGAACGCGTGTGCTATTAGTAATTAATCTCTCGGCTACCTTATCGCGCTCGCCTGCGGCTTGCGCGCATATTAACGAAGACGAACTTTAGAAAGAAGTTTATTTTATTCTTTCTTCCTAGGAGGATTATGGCATCTCACTTTGTTCATTTGCCAGTGTCAAGTATTTCGTTACGACTTTCCAAACGATATATATTAAAAAAAAAAAAAAGTTTGTTTCATTATCTGTTTTCTCACAAATGTGTTATAAAACGTTGTAATGGCACACGTGCGGAATTGGTTTTTACAGAAAAAGTCGAGTGCACTCGACTTTGTCTCGGGCTTACATTCGTCTACTTGTTAGTAAAAACGAACTTACGGCACTAACATAATAAATAACTATATCTTAAAAAGTACGCCCCGCTGTTTTTTGTGACGAAAGAAATAAAGTTCAGCGCTGTTTTAGCGCCTAAATACTACGAGACGCAACCATCATCAGGCATAATAGAGAGTAGTAGTGCGCACGTACCAGATACGTGTCCGCCATGGCGGCGGGGACCAGAGTGGGCTGCGCCTGTATGAGCGCCGCCAGCACCGCCATGTTGTTCGGCGAGCGCACGTTGGAGAGCTCGTTGTAGATCGTGTGCGTCACGACGGAGCGGAGCAGCGCGGGGCTCTCCGATACCATCTCCCTGGGACACGGAAACAGTATATTTGTATGAAGGTTCCACAATTATTGTTTATACATATGCACTAGTTTAGCCAAAGCGACATCACTCGTCAAACCGTGGAACCTGCAATGGCTCCGATTTAAGTAAATACTTCATATTTATTTATTTATTTATTAAGAACACCAACATGATGTACGTCATTTCCCACATCTGAAAAATTTCAAAAGAAAAACTCATTTTTTTCATATTTAAATATTCACGCTTTTTTTTGTTGAGTCATCAACGCTTTAGTTGAGTTGATTAGCATTATAGTCTTGAGCCGCATGCGGGCCAGCTGCGCCAGCACCTCGTGGTCGCGGGCCGCGGTCGGGCCGCACGCGTCACAACACTAACATAGGGCCGCACTAGTTACCTGAGACAGGCCTGGTACGCCGCTTGCAGTGGCTTCGTCTTGAGCCGCATGCGGGCCAGCTGCGCCAGCACCTCGTGGTCGCGGGCCGCGGTCGGGCCGCACGCGTCACAACACTAACATAGGGCCGCACTAGTTACCTGAGACAGGCCTGGTACGCCGCTTGCAGTGGCTTCGTCTTGAGCCGCATGCGGGCCAGCTGCGCCAGCACCTCGTGGTCGCGGGCCGCGGTCGGGCCGCACGCGTCACAACACTAACATAGGGCCGCACTAGTTACCTGAGACAGGCCTGGTACGCCGCTTGCAGTGGCTTCGTCTTGAGCCGCATGCGGGCCAGCTGCGCCAGCACCTCGTGGTCGCGGGCCGCGGTCGGGCCGCACGCGTCACAACACTAACATAGGGCCGCACTAGTTACCTGAGACAGGCCTGGTACGCCGCTTGCAGTGGCTTCGTCTTGAGCCGCATGCGGGCCAGCTGCGCCAGCACCTCGTGGTCGCGGGCCGCGGTCGGGCCGCACGCGTCACAACACTAACATAGGGCCGCACTAGTTACCTGAGACAGGCCTGGTACGCCGCTTGCAGTGGCTTCGTCTTGAGCCGCATGCGGGCCAGCTGCGCCAGCACCTCGTGGTCGCGGGCCGCGGTCGGGCCGCACGCGTCACAACACTAACATAGGGCCGCACTTGTTACCTGAGACAGGCCTGGTACGCCGCTTGCAGTGGCTTCGTCTTGAGCCGCATGCGGGCCAGCTGCGCCAGCACCTCGTGGTCGCGGGCCGCGGTCGGGCCGCACGCGTCACAACACTAACATAGGGCCGCACTTGTTACCTGAGACAGGCCTGGTACGCCGCTTGCAGTGGCTTCGTCTTGAGCCGCATGCGGGCCAGCTGCGCCAGCACCTCGTGGTCGCGGGCCGCGGTCGGGCCGCACGCGTCACAACACTAACATAGGGCCGCACTAGTTACCTGAGACAGGCCTGGTACGCCGCTTGCAGTGGCTTCGTCTTGAGCCGCATGCGGGCCAGCTGCGCCAGCACCTCGTGGTCGCGGGCCGCGGTCGGGCCGCACGCGTCGCAGTTGACACACACGTACGCCAGCAGCTCCTGCCCGACGCGCCACAGCTTGCCGGAGTTCAGCCACGCCTCCAGACGAGATGCAGATATCATTCGGATCTAGGGAAATAAACAATGCTATAGCTTTTTCATTGAGTCTCGATGACCCGGTGAACTTCATACCAAAAACCAACCGTCATAACCTACATTCTAAATTCTTTCATAACCTTCATAAAATTGTTTTTACAGATTTTTAGGCTGTTACTTTGGGTTTTTCCTAATGTACTTTTTCCCTAAACCACCCTAGTATTTAATCAATAAAGACAAAAAATACAGTTATGTATTTAAATCGGTCAAGCCATTTTCGAGTTTTTGCAAAACACACACAGACACATATAGACAGATAGAGCGGCACACAATGATAATACAATCTATTAACTGATGGTACCTTTGCTCTCTCGCTCTCACACAAAACATAAGCACACCCCGCAAGTAATGTGAGGTTGTCTTTTTAAGTAGGGTCAATTTGGACTCAATGTAATTATTCGCGTTAATCACAGACAAAGTGAACAAACCTCAGGGAATCCACAAGTAGCTGCGAGAAGCTTCAAGAAACCCTTTCCAATGGCGTCTGGCGCAGCCGAGCGACGTTGGATCTGATCCTTTATGGCTTCCAGCACCAAACCTTCTACTGCTTCATAAGTACTGGAATATCTGGAAAGAAAGAAAGGTAAGGTTGTTTCTGGTTGTAAGAAATACGTCAGGGACACAATACAAATTACTTTATTGTTCAATAAATAAAGGTATAGATTAGAAAATAATATGCTTTAAAAAAAACACAACCGACTTCAACTGCGAATACCTGGATGACATCTTCATATTTTCTAGTAATTTTGATTTAAAAACCAAACTACTGAACCGATTTCGATAAAAATATAAAAATTACATGGGACCACCTCATCTCATGACAAAAACGGTTGAATAGAGAACCTCCTTTTTTGAAGTTGGTTAAAAAGGCGTATGTCCAAAACTTTTTGCTAAGCTATAAAAGAGATTAGAGGAAAGAATAATTGAATGACCCAAACTGACAGAAAAAAAAATGGGAAGAAGGAGAGCAAGAGGTGGGAAAATATGGATGGAAAGAGAGAGGTGGGACAAATTCTGTATTGTGTAGAGGGAATAGAAAAAAGTTATTTAGCTCACCTCGGAAATACTGAGTAATCCAACTCAGAGTTGTCAGTGTCTTCTTCAGTGCTTCCCATTAAAGGTGACCCCGATCCAGACGGTGACATGGTTCCTGAAAAAAAAACAGCAAAATAACAAAAACATAAAAAAATCTCAAAAGCAAAGTAACACCAAAGATCCATCAAGGTTTAGATCAAAGTAGATAACTGCGGATCAGAAGATTCCAGGTTCGCATCCAGGCAGGGTCGCTATGAAATGTTGGGAGTTTTAAGTGTATTAATTGATACACATCAATCCACTTGGAAACCCAGTTATTCAAATTCAAATTCAAATAATTTATTTTCAGACTTAGTCCATAATAAGATTCATACTAAAACATTATATCAATAAATTCAAGAAAATAAAATACAATAATAATCAATAAAATAATAATAATATCGGTACAAATGTCAGACAAAATAAAATGTCAGAATAAAAACAAAATAAATTGAAATGTCAGTGAGTCAAAATAATAATAACCATTAGCAGAGCATGTCCGGAATAAATTTCGTCAAATAATACCTATCTCTAAATCAAAATACTTTATAAATTATACATTAAATAAAATTATTATTATTGAGACTCACTTTACTACCTACCAAAGTCTTCTTCTTGAAAGGGTCATAGTACATATGCAGTTGCGCGGCATGTGTGATGATAGGGCAGTCGAGTCGGGCAGCCACAACACGCAGGAAGCTGTTAGTGCTGCCCCGGACGCGGCAGAGCATCGAGGCGGCCCGTTTGCGGAGTATGGCGTGAAAGCCATCCACCTGGCCGTCCGCAAACATCCCCGACGCACTACAGCGCCATGGCAGCCCCAACAGCACCCTGAACGCGTTGTTGTACTGCACTCGCAGGGCAGTTATTGTCTGCTTACATTGATATTATGCCGCTTGCGAGCAAACATGCTTACTCTACTTATATTACATATACTTACACACTACGTCACTTGGACTACACCACTACATTATGTATTCCTACTAAATAGTTTCTGGTTTACATTTTCAATTGTTTTATACTAGGTTATGTGTTTTAAATCAAACACCAAGCTTGACAAAAAAAATATACTATAAAAATGTATAACTTACCTAGTGTGTTGTCGGTGGGTATGAGATGTGATGGCGGGTGCTTGGTGCCGAATGCAGTGACTATGTTCTCGACGAGGCACTTGCACCACGAGCACTCCACCCACCAGCGCTCATTCAAGGCATCTTCTATATACACCTACAGAAATTAAATAAACACCAATTAAAAAACATGTACAAAAATAACGATCATAAATTTTATGAAAAGCTGTATACTAAGTAATCTGACTGAAAAATCTATAAATAAAATTTGATTCTACGGACTCTTGTATAGGAGGTAGAGTAGATAGATTTGTTTTTGTGATATGTTTGTGAATAGAGCCTAGTTTATACAAAAATTGGATAGTGAAACTAAAAAATCCAAGTATAGTCCAATCTCAACTTATCAACTACATATTTGGCAAATACTCGTATCATGAAGTATTTTCCAAATGATTTTTCTTTTTGTAGTTGTGCACATCTTTGATTATGATGTTAAATGTATTGAATAACATATAACTTTTTCAAATAAAAAAAACCGACTTCAAATTAACATGGGACCACCTCAAGAGTATAACCCTAACAAATAAAAAAAGATTTTTTAAAATCGGTCCATAATTGATGGAGAAATCGGTGACATTCATTAAAAAAACCATACATACAGTCGAACATAGAACCTCATACTTTTTTGAAGTCGGTTAACATAATAAAACAAATGTTGTTTACAATTTTAGGTTATGTTAGATTCAAAATTAGTCACAAAATTAACCTCTTTTTTATTCAGAACAGGTTTGCATATGAATTTACCCTGCCTAAGCAACAATCAAAGATGGAGTGCGCTTCCCTAGAAGGAACCTATTACATCTTCTTTAAATACCTTTTAACAAACATACCTTGATAAATATATCCGGCCAGTTATTACTATCCCTGTGCCCCGCATACAGCATATTACAAGCCAACACGAACACAAGTGGGTTTCCTTTGTTCTTGAACGCGGCTCCTTGCTCTCTCTTCAGTAAGGTGCAGAGAGTATTCGTGACAGTCTCATGTGCGAACATGTTGGGTCTTATCTTGGTCAAGTAGAGGAGACCCATGCAGAGAATCGGGTCAGGTTTGGAGCGCTGGGATTTGAGAAGACGGATGGAGCCTGTAAGGAGACCCAGCTGGAAATAAAATATTGCTTTTAGAAGTAAATATCAGGAAGACGCACCTGTAAGGTTGAGAAATCAGTTGTTGGTGGACTTTCACCAATTTTATTAACAAAATGATTTTTATCCTTTGTGATTTTAGTTTCTTCATCTGCTACAAACAAGTTGGTTTTTTCTACACTGTTTGTGACTTTGTAGTGTGCAAGGTAAAAATTACAGATCTGAGTTTAAAAAGCTACCCATGGTTATGTTTTGTTCACTGTATATTTGTCAATAACTGGTTTCATAATAAATTCCAGCAGTATTATCTAGGATAAGGGTAGATTGATGATGATGATGAATAACTTTCAATTAACTTTTTTTTGGTAGTTGGATTAGACTGATGAGTAGGAATTTCAACACTGATTTGTCATTTAAAATAAAACCTTCTTGAAAGTAGCCTAGCCTACCAATTTGTCAGAGTTGTGAGTGTCCAAAGCCTGCAACACATTGGGTACGAGATCGACTGGTTCCACATCTAAGGAGGTCCCTCCGACTGCTTCGGCAGGGGAGCCAATTCTTGCCCTTTTACTGGCTGGCTGGCTGCCAAAGCCAGCTGGCTCTCTTTTACGTTCAACACCTGGAAATAAACATATTGTTAAATCAATGAAAAGCAAATATTTTCATTTCAGTCCTTTAACTTTTTAATGACAGTGTTTCCATCAATAGTTTAGTATCACCCAGATTTTAAACTGCAATATAACATTTTACAATTGCATTGTAATGCCCGAGTTGTAATATTTTTGCCTCTTAAATTATTCTTGGTAATTTCATTCTAAATAATGAATGTCACATTACACATCATCAGCCAGAAGACGTCCACTACTGCACGAAGCCCTCCCCTTAATAGGGCGCCCAATAATATCCATTAATCAATTTTGAATCGTTGATAAACAAGTAAAAGTGATTACATCTCCAAACCAGGAGCTCTAGTAGAGGCAACTGTATATAAAATAAACAAACGATCATGGCAAATACTTTTACCACTAGTAGAGGGTTTATGAATGCTCCTCTTCTCCGCATCTCTGGAGACTGGGACGGTGGACTTGGAGCCCAGTGCGAAGATATCCTGAGGATGCTGAGGAGCCTTGCTCTTGCCGCCGCGACCACTTGACGGCAACTTTCCTCGTTCCATGATACAGGTGTAGTGTCACTTTACTGCACATGCAACGGAAGAACCGAGCTCCTCATCGCTCGAAGGCTTTATTAACGAATGAAAGTATATACTTATTATTTACGGAGAAATAACCGCACAAAACACAAATACAATGCAACATTACAACAAAAACATTTAGCGAATTTTACCAATTTAACCCCTTCAAATTTTGACACTGACATACTATAATGAATGATTTGTGACTTTGAAGTTAGATTTATCTTCTTTATTTTTTTTCTTCTTTCCTCCTAGGAGGATTATGGCTAATGAGGTCGCCATCGCGTAGTGCATTTGTCAGTGTCAAGTATTTATATTCATGATTTTCAAGTTGAAGTCTGTCACACTTAATTTTTTGGCGGGAACACGGAAAAATCATGTCGCTACTCGCTGCATACCATTATTTTCGTAAACGTGTATTTTTTTACGAATTAATGATAAAAAATGGTGGTGTTTTATTCATTGAGTGTTTAATTACATGCACGAGTGTGGGCACGTGATATAATGTGGAGAAACATGGAGGCTATTCTCAAGAGGCGAGATGCAATCTCATCTCGAAAAAAAGCTCTATCTTCGAGTTTTCTTATTTTCTACTCTATGGTTCGACATATTTACGATTGCTAGCGCACGAGATACATCGAGTTGTCGGTGGTTATGAGATGAGATGCAATCTCATCTCGTAAAAACTCTATATTTTCGAGTTTTCTTATTCTCAACTCTATGGTTCGACATATTTACGATTCCTAGCGCACGAGATACAACGAGTGGTCGGTGGCAGTCGAGAAGCCAATGAGATGCGTGTCGCGGCTTTCAAGCTTCGATTTGTTGCCGTTTATTGCTATTTTTATTGACATTAGGCTAGGGTCCGCTTCTAAGCGAGTGATTAGTCAACTTTTTTGAGCCGCCGTTGTATATACTCTTTTTTTGGATCCATTAAAATTACAAAGAAACATTTTTTTTGCCATATTTTTTTTGAGAATAGGCTCCCATGTCTGTTGTTTTCAAAACTCCGTAAAAGCTTTTAGTAAAGTCACCACAACTTTACTAGCGCATGACTTAGACTCAACTGTGACTAATTTCGTGTTACTAACTGTGAGCTTATGACTTGCATATAATTTGACTTGATACTTTATACTCTGGAATATTCATAATACTTGACACTGGCTGAATGCACAAAGTGCAAAGGCAAAAGAAAACACAGTAGCAGTGTAGCAATAGCAAAAAGAAAAAAGTTACTGTCAAAACTGTCAAATTTAAGGAGACAGGAAGAAATAATAAAAAGGTAAAATTTAATTATTTTTCAGCTATAAAATAAGTGTAGGCTGTGATTATTCATCTTATATCGAAGCAATAATTGCGTAAAGTATGGTGTTTTCATAAGTTTTTGTTTACAGTTATGTAACTGTTTTTAAGGTTAGGACTTCGATTTTCAGATGCTGACTTCCACCCTCCTCAGTCTTCGGGCGGCTCGCGCCTCTGTCATGATCACAAGGAACCTGGCCGCTGCCCAAAAAGTCAGTGACCCCATCCAGCAGTTGTTTCTCGATAAAATCAGAGAGTACAAATCCAAGAGCTCGTAAGTACCTACTACCTCATCTAGTAAGCTCTGAATACTCTGCCCTAACTTTCTTATTTATCGTGTTGTGTGAATAAAGCTTAGCTTTCTTGTTTATCGTTTTGTGTGGCTTAGCTTTCGACGACTAAAAATTCGTCACGGTAATAAAAAAAATCCTACACTCTGATGGCTAAACTTTGTGTAGGTGCCTAGTGCCTATCTCAATAGTGTGAAGTTTTATTTACTTACCCTTGTTGCGGTAGTTTTACTAAAACCTAAAATATAATTAAAATCATAGTTAAGACATAGTCCTAGGACCAGGGCCCATACCATGACATCTTAACACCATGATTGTTAAGTTTAGCAGCCGACGCTGCACTACCGTGAATTTTATCGCGCCGCTAGGTATAAGGTTTCCCGTCGCGCAGCGTCGGTGATAGAACCTAAAGTAGACGGTTTAAGACATCACAGTACAGGCCCAGTTACTAAGTAACCTAAATTCAAATGCTAGTCTACCTTGTCACTTGATTGTTTGATATTATTTAAATATTATTTCTCTTGGTAAGGTAACAAATTTTCTTTATTTTGCGATTTATTCAGTATTTTAAAAAACATTAAAGTTTGGTACCTAATTATTTACTGAATTGAACATAGAATGGTGCACCTTGTTTTGATTAGATGTAAATTTAAATCTCCAAATAGGAAATAACTTTTGGTTATACAACTCAAGAACATAGTTATTCTCTAAAACTCTAATCATACCTAATCTCAATTCTATTTTGACATGCAAGCAACATTTACAGACCATTCTTTTTGGTTTTCAGGGGCAGCAAACTCTTAGACCCCAGCCCAGCTATCGAAAAGGAGCTCAAGACTGAGCTGGAGAAGCTTGAAAAGCGGTACGGAGGTGGCTCCGGTGTGGACATGACTGCATTCCCCTCATTCAAGTTTGAGGAGCCCAAACTGGACCCCATCGATGAACAGGCTCCCGTGGCCAAGAAGTGAATGGTCTAGTGTAGGAAGTCATGTGAACGCTTGTATCTAAGTGCCGCTGTTAATAAATTATTGTTTAGGAAGTCACACTTGTGTTATTTCATATTTCTTTTCTGATTTTATCTGATTAGTGTAGTCCTGGGTTTGTCCTAAAACTGCATCCACAACCACTAGAGGATGGGCAGCAGCTTCCTCTTAGTTAACAGTGTAACACTGCAATCCCCAAGCCGGCTGCCAAGCGTGGGGATTAGATTCAGATATTTATTGCTTCCATAGTTATTACGTAGTATTTACTTACTCTATTTCCATAGTGTACACAGATATTGTCAAAAAGAAGTTTCATATGGACCCTGTCGGGCGCAGCAATAGTAGAAGAGAGGAGGACGACTTCATTTAACAATAACATGCCTGTTAAATAGAGGTATTTTAGGAGGTTCGTCATAAATTAATAATAAATTGTGTCAATAATACTAGTAATAATAAATAATAAAACAAATTTAAATTGTAAATAATAAAAAAAATATATAAATTAAAATACATAATCATTAGTACGTATTACAATCTTTTAAAAATTCGTCAATTGAATAATAAGCCCAACCATGGGCTGGATATTAAGGTAGAGGCCTTCGTCCAGTAGTGGACGTCTTCTGGCTGATAATGATGATGATGATGAGTGTAGTCCTCTTTAGGTAAATAATTAGCACACCCTTAGCAAATATACTGTTTTAAAATATCACAATGTTCATTTAGGTATGCAGTCCTACAGGTTATGCGTAATGTAAAAAAAACAGCTGTTCAGTGAAATTATTCATAGTCAACGGAAGTTATAGATCAGCTGATTCTTTTTAAGTGGATTAAGGGTTGGCCTTATAGTAAAATTTGTTTACAATGATGAGCACAACAACCTCATGTCGTCTTCTTAATATCTTTTAGCGTAACTCTGTACGTCATGGCCAAGGTTATTTAACTACTAGACTTTGATATTGCAATAAATATTAAAAAAAAAAAAATTGCAAATTATGTCAATGACTTCATTTTTGACTTTATTTTGATTGCCTTATTCAGTTGGTTGCATGTCTGCCTTCAGAGCAGTAGGGCGTGGGTTCCACCACCACCCAGGGCAAACATATATGTGAAGAACATAGATGTTTGTTCTGTGTAAGGTATAAAAACGTATTAAAAAAAAATAAAAGAATTATGTATTTTATCAGCTATCTATTTACCTTATTACAAGCTTTGCTTCGTTTGGAGCTAGATGGCGCTCTGTGAAATGTCGACCGATATTTATTAATTTATTAGAGAACATAATCAAAAAAGCTAGTTTCGAATTATTATGGTGTGTCAAAGAGTTGTGAAAATTAGGATCTTAAGAAATACTAATATCGATGTGTATTTATGTATCCAATCTCTAAATTGGACGTGGTAATATCGGTCTAGAATAACATAATTATTATATGGCAGACTTTGGAATAAGGATACAATCACAGTTTAATTTTATCGGATTTGGAGATTCTGGAGAAACATTTCATCTATTCCATGGTGCCCTTATTAGCCAACTAGAACATACTTGTAGGTTCGTAAAATTATGTCTGCTTGACTTTTCCCAGGTTCTTTTGGGGTCAGCCCTCTGAATAATATATTTCTTTACTAAGTAGCTATGGGCGTATTTAGTCTTTGGGCGTCTGCCAGTGTCATTTTTAAAGCAATTTGTCCGTATCATCATCATCATCAGCCCGGAGACGTCCACTGTTGAACGAAGACCTCCCAACCTGCCATTTGCATCTACCGGTTGCCCGCGACTTTTACAATGTCGTTGGTCCACCTAGTGCGAGGGCTGCTGCGTCTTCCGGTTCCTTCCTTCCTTTCGGTCGCCACTCAAGAACCTTTCTTCCCCATCGGTTATCAGTTCTTCGAGCGATGTGGCCTGCCCATTGCCACTTCAACTTGCAAACCTTGCGAGCTATGTCGGTGACTTTGGTTCTTATCTACGTTCCAGATTTTATCGCGCAAAGTAACTCCGAGCTTAACTCTCTCCATTGCTCGTTGTGTGACTCTGAGTTTCTCCAATAGGCGAGCAGTTAAAGACCACGTTTTAGTTCCATATGTCATCACTGGCAACACACACTGGTTGAAGACCCTTGTCTTCAGACACTGCGGGATTTTGGAAGAGAAGATATTACGCAATTTCCCGAATGCAGTATCGTTCCCAACAACAACCGGTAAGTACGGGTACAACATGTTCGTATGGAGTGGAATAAGGGACAAGACCGACTAACTACGTTAACGCCTACATTTTCACTATAGCAATAAATTAGACTGAATTGGCGTTTTTCATAAATATTGTATTTTTGTAACCAAAGCAGCTTATCTATCGATTTGTATCAGCGAGTTCGAAGTGGTTAGTCACTAATTCTGAATACGATTTATGAATCAATCAGAAAAAACGTAATCTAAATATTATTGCGCCTTCCAGTACCTAACCCAAAATAAACGCGAGCCGAGTTCAACA